>CP031823.1:3615063-4820084 GCA_008728235.1 Lichtheimia ramosa
AATGACTTTTATATGAATGGGTGTTCTTGTCACGAAGCGATTGTTGTCTCCGGTGGTGGAAGTAGTTGGGATGGCGATGGGTTCCAGTACTGCATCTGTCAAACGTCTATCTTGTGTTGGTTTAAGATAAAAGCCAGCATCCAAAAGACACTTTGTCCAAAGAGTCATCAACTCATCATCGCGAATGTATGCCGGCAGTGACTGCTGAGAATCATCCTGCTTCTCTTCAGGTGCAAGCAAGCTGGCAATATCCATCATATGAAAGCAACAAGAACAATGACCAAAAAAATAAAGACGTGTGCCGAACTAGGGGCATATGTCGGCTATAATCATTACCACGGCAATTGAGCAACCCTACATTCAGTATCGCGATCCTTTGAAGAGTCATGTAAGGGTTAACGACGTATCAATACTGCTTCTTCATCCTATATGGAATGTAACTACTATACTTCTGCTAGCATTTGATCCTTCATGCAATCATGTTTTATATATACAATAACGTGGTATAGTCAATTTGGCAGCTAAATGAAAAAATTGAAATGCCTTCTCCTGATGCAAGCCCACCACTCCTTTACGCTCTTATATTATAGTATCACCCACACTGCATACATTACATTGTTTAGCTAGATGTCGTATCCTATGTATGATAAAGCCGATGTCTCTATCAATATGTTTCATGTATTGACTTTAGCTGTGGCATATGCAGCCAAGGAATGCACGTCATGGATCTGTATTGACTCCAGTAACCAGTGTTTTATTCAATGAACTAGCAGATCAAGCATAATGCATGTGTACAACAAACATGCCTTGATGCTATATCATTTACGTCTTTCAAAATTGACCCAGACGCCATTCCGTGGTTTGGTAGTGAGCACAATTTTGGTGTCAATGATATTACCGGGTTGAAGAGACATGGTGAATTGGTTGATAGTGCAAGCAATGACAGTACGTAGTTCAAGGATAGCCAAATTCTTGCCAAGACATGAGTGAGGACCAAGAGTAAAAGAAAGATCAGGAAACTCGTGTTGCTTGTCATCATCCTTTCGAATCCATCGATAAGGATCAAATTCATGCGGATTCGGAAAGACGTCTTGATTCATTTGCAAACCACGCAGATTGCACCAAATCTCGGCACCACTGGGTACAACAACGCCATCCACAATTGTATCATGATTGACATGCACAGGAATAAAAGCTACAGCAGGGTATTTTCGCATTGTTTCACGATAGACAGCAGTCAATAAGGGTATCTGTGATAACTTGTCAGCAGTAATGCTTGCAGGATCAACAGGTGCTGGTCCCAGAACAGCATGTACTTGCTCAAAGAGCTGTTCTTGAATCTCAGGATGTCGTGCTAGTTCTGAAAAGCAGAAAGCAAGTGTATGTGCTGTTGTGTCATATCCTGCAAATGTCAATGACAACATATCATTCACTAGATCTTCGTATTTCCCATCATATTTGCCACTTGCATAGGCACATGCAGCCACAGATTTAAAGGTGCCATCTTGCTTATTAGCACTTTCTGCCAATGCATCGTTTAAAGAATCACGAATAAAGTCCTTGAGTCGCTCACGTGAAGGTCGAAAAGCACGTTGTGCCCAATTGGTATGATTGATACCAAAAGGTAGCCATGCTTCCACTGATTGAAATCCGAGACCAAGTTTAAGATGCTCATTCTAGTAGACAAGGTGAATCATCAATGTCTTCTTTAGCCATATGATATTTACTTACCTTGAGATTGGTCCTTCCGCCCACCATGTCATAATTCAAATCACCACGTCCATAAAGGTAAAAGTTGATTACATCCATTGTCAAATTTTGAAAGAGCTCGTCTACTTCCACGGCAGTGTTTTGATTGGCATGTTGCTCAAAGACATCCAATAACTCCTTGGTACGTGTTGCAACATAAGGCAATAGGTTTGGAACAAGTTGTCGTGACTGAAATGGAGGTAAAAGCACATGTCTACGCCATCTCCATTCCTAAAAGTGGTATGTGTCAGATGTTTTATAAGGCATAAATGATGGCTTTTACCTCTCCAATAGTATTGTTGATACTTTTGCCTCCAAAAACAAGATTCTGGATAAAGCAGATCAAGTTGCCACGTTGCACATTGGTGGGAGGATTCTTGTCTTTCTGCTTTGTTTGTCCTTCGATAAGTACATCCTTGATCCCTTTAAGCGTATTCACAAGCACAAGTGGTGTTCCCATGACAGACCATACAATGCTGACAGGTGTTTGTTG
This sequence comes from Lichtheimia ramosa, assembly GCA_008728235.1. Classification (NCBI taxonomy): domain Eukaryota; kingdom Fungi; phylum Mucoromycota; class Mucoromycetes; order Mucorales; family Lichtheimiaceae; genus Lichtheimia; species Lichtheimia ramosa. Next base: position 3,617,306 of record CP031823.1, read on the forward strand.
TCTATCTTGGCCAACTTGGATAAGAAATTCTGATAACTTGTCTGAAGTATTGCTTGGTGGTGGTACCAAGCCAAATGCTGCCAACCAGAAATTATTGGTTTTAGCAAGCGGTGCATGAGCCAAGGGTGTTGCATAACGGCGATATGTGTAGCGTAACACCAATAGCAATAGAATAGCTGTCGGCACACCAGTGAAAAGTTGATCAGTATGAATGATAGTAGATAAAAGTCCCATGGTTTATATGGCTGTCTATATCTTTGTTTCTGCCATGGTGCCTTATATATGGCTCTTTTCTTTTTGCATTGTCTTGAATGTATTCACGACCGCCTTTTGAGAGAATGGGCAAATCAGAAAGCAGCTTTCATCTCAGCCAATGGGGGCTGCCACTTTCCGTTGTACAAAATCACCCATCCTTCACAATGAAATAATGCAGTTCCCCTTGGGTATCGTTTATAAGGTAGCAGGAATGGGAGATTCATTACATTAGACACAAGGTAGCCAAAACACGTATGATGTATCCAGGCACATAGCCAAGTCAAGCTTATTATCCAGCAGTTGTTGCTGAGTATCCATAGATTGACTTTATAGTCTTTCCTTATCTTATACAGTCCTGTCAACCATGTCATCACTCTCTTGTAAGATTGTACCACTCAAATAGGGAAAAAATGCATTAACAAACTATAGATAGACAACAGAAGCCTGTAATTTTATTTGCAATACTATCGCAGCAAGCAAATTCTTCGCTTCTTTTTCCCTTGAACGCCTCTCCACCAAAGAACTCCTCCCATTCCTCATGGACAACGCTGCCCAACAATCCGAACCAAGTTCTTCATTACCAACAGACAACAACTCGGCTACACATCCACCAAGTCAAAATGGCAGTCGTGAATCCGCGAATGAGCGTTATGCACATAGTACAGAGCGGCCGTCTCCATACCGAGTCCGCTTGTTTGTTCTAAGCGGCGCTTGGGGACGTTTATCCCGAGCAAGAAGAGTCGTCATTGTATCCTCGATAGTGATTGTAATAGCACAGGTATTGAATGATATCACATGAAACTTGATATGTCGAGTAACACGCTTATAGCTCATCAGCATCATCATTGCTTTGGTCGATCCCACGAGCGCACTTTGTGATAGGCCACTGGACATTTTCTTGATTATATACCTTCTACGATCAGTTGTCAATCTCCCTTTGATCCTTTATCACCATCTTCGTCCTCCACGATCAGGCAATAACCAAGATACCGAAAATGATAATGAACGACGAGTTGAATGGACTGATCGGTAAGTGAAGGCTATCAATGAGAAAGCAACAATGTGTAACTCATGTGAATCACAGCTTAAAGTCTTTATTCGATATCTTCGGCATTGTGTGGTTCATTATCGGCAACTACTTTATCTTCACTTCTGGTCAATGTGCACAAAGCTCTCCTACACTATTCTACACAACTCTTGTATGGATACTTTTGGGATATGGTCTTGTGGTAGTACCACTCTTCCTTTGTATTTCAGTCATCTTCTGCCTTCCATGTGTATTAGGTAAGTGATTCTTCATCAAGTTGCAAGATAAGCCTAACATTTGTATGTAGTTTTGATGCGTATGTTACGTCTTGGATATGCGTCAGGTCTTGTAAGTGGTGCAAGTAAAGCAGAAGTGGAAGCGATCCCTGTGTTCAGGTACACTGCAGCTGAAGGAGAAGGAAGCAACCAAACAGCAACAACTTCACAGCAATCAAAGCAGAAGACCAAAAAGCGAACATCCTTCTTTCGATATATGCTTCGACGACCCAATGAACAAGAGAACAGTGATGTTGTTTACGATCCAATTACTATTACACCAGCTGAAGATGCAGTTTGTTCAATTTGTCTCTCTGAATATGAACATGGGGATCTTATATGCAAATTACGGTAAGTCATGGATGCTTTCATCCTGGTATGACATGGGATTGATTCACTTTGGAATTAGTTGTGGACACCATTATCACAGGGATTGTGTACATGAATGGCTCTTGCTTAATTCAAGCTGTCCTCTCTGCAAGCGTGATTTCCGAAAAGAAGACTCTGTAGAAGAAGCTGTATAGTAATATTTGTTTGTAATATATATATATATATTGAATGCATGATGGAATATACAAGATATGCACAGTAGTATGGTAAAGGGTTGTGTTATTGTCATCTCATCTGGTCATTGTTTATGCAAGTACTTTTATTGCTCTTTGGTGTTGTGCTCATATACAATTAGCTCGTCAGGCTACTTTCCAGTCAGTACATCTTTCTTCAAGTAAAAGTCATACGTAACAATAGAGTGTCATCACCAGCATCGCTCAGTTTATAGTAAGATATGACGCATTTGTTTAAAGAATAAATGTATTCAGATTTTCATTCAAGATAATGTCTGATACAGCATACATGACATGTTCCAAAAGTTTGCTGTCGGTAGCATCTGTATAATGGCAGTAGATACGTTTTGAAGGATTGCGATTGAGTCGCTGAAATCTCTTGCGGAAGTAGATACATATCTGGTCAACATCATCATCCGGGCCTATTGATAGCCACCTTGTGAGCTCTTATGTTCATTAAGTTTATGCGATACAATAGTTCCTGCATCCATTACCTTGGTAATCTGGAAAGTATTGTGATATAGGAGATGTTTTGATCTTTTCACGGAATATGTCGATCTTGTTGAGAAAGAGAATTAAGGATGTTTTAACAAACCATGGCGAATTGCATATACTGTCAAAGAGCATCAGGGCTTCCAGCATCTATTGTTTGCTATAAGTCCTTGTACATTAATTCTTAAGAACTTTTCTCAAAACTCACTTGATTCTATATAGATGCATCTTTTTGTCAGTATTATGCTGTGATGGATCGGTAGAGTTATTGGTGGTACTTACTGAATCCCTATCCTCTACGAGGCATTGGTCATATCCACTGATTGCAACAACAAATAGAATAGCAGTAACATTATCAAAGCAATGTATCCTATGAAATACAATGTGTGAATGATGTCTTATATAGCAACTGATTGAAAATCGATGCTTTTGGATTACCATTTCTTTCGCTCACTCCGCTGACCACCAACATCCACCATACGGTACGTTAAAGGACCCAAATGAAAGATAGTCTCGACAATGCCAGTAGTCTTTGCACGACATCGGATGATATCTTGATCGGTAGGTAGATAATCTGGTTCCCATAAACGATCCAGTTGGTTATAAAAACTAAGGAACCACACTCGGGATTTAGATGCCACATTCATATCACCTATCCGCCTCCAACAAGAACCATCTTTAAGCTAAAAACTTACTATGGAACATTATCATGAAGAGCAAATGAATTTCCATGTTCATACGCACTTTGTATTCCTTCATCTGCCCAAAGCTTCTTAAGGATAACAAGATAATCAGAAGGAAAAGGCTCATCTTTAGCCAACGGCGGCATTTCTCGGAAGAAACTCCGTGCTTCTTCCTATCGTGATGGTATTTTGAGCACTCTTGTCATTGTTACCAATATCATGATGTTGTACCTGAAGGTCCTTGTCATGTATTTCCAGATCAAGTTGTTGTGTAATCTCGAGTAGCGTTTGCATGATACTGAAAATGTTGCTAAATACAATGACACGATAGCTTTCTCGTTCCGATGCACTAAATCCAGCTGCATGTAACAGACGCATTTGCTTCAACACAGTCGATTTGCCTGATTCGCCAGCACCTGCATATCAAATGTTGCTTATCAGCTCTCCTTCACGCGTCAATAGCACTAGGCTTTATTTTTACCGAGCAATAATAACTTGACTTCAGTCTTCATACGGCGTTCATCGGTCTTTATCTGCTTGTCAATGGAGCGGTTGGTCTCAATTTCGTGAACATCGAGACTCTCTTTTGCACAGCATTGTCCCATGGCGGATCGAGCAAGCACCTAGCACTTTCAAGAAGAAAAGATATCTCCTTGCACCTTGTTCTAAAACCATACGCATCCCCGTTTTAATATCAACTACCAATACACATGTAAGTTTTAGTGATGGCTTTCAGCTACGTTGGCTCATAGATGGTATCATTATATCTCTCTCCACAATAGCTAGTATAATGTATATGATAATGCAATGTTGTATTATATAAAACTAGAATGATATGTGTCTATGATCTCTTTTGTTGCTTTTGTCGTTTACGAGCTTTCTTTCTGGCAGCAATGTCTGGATTGGCAACAGCTTCAATGGCACGTTTGGCTTTTCGTTCTTCTCTTGCATCCAAGTTGCGTTGACGAACACGTTGATATGCTGCAAAATAAACTGTTGAGCCTGCTTGCTTTTGTAATAGTTGGAGTACTTGATTGGCTAATTGCTTCAGCTCATCTATATCACATACAGTATTAGTATATGCTTCAACTTGTCATAATACTTTTGATCTCTTACCAAATCCTTCCACCTTGGTCTTGTCATCATTAGTAATCTTGTACATAGGAGCAATCATGGTAACCAGGTATGGCGGTAATTCATCACTAGGGACGTGATTGGCGACGGCAGCAAACCACTTGAAGATGGATGCACGCTGTAATAAAGGATCAGATGTTAGCTGTTATTCATGATCAAAAGTGTTGTTCACTTACCATTCGATGGCCTGTTGTATTAGATCCACCACGAGCCACAAAAGAGAATCGTCGAAGCATCCAATAATGAGAATTGTGCTTAATAGGCTGATCCAATTTACTGGAACTTGCTTCATCAGTAGCTTCGGTTGTTGTTTCACTGGTTTTGTTTGTGCTTTCCATGTCCATAGTATCTTCTTCTGGTGGTAAATAAAAGAAGCACTTGCTGATAAAGACAAGATTGCGTAAAACTTGATTTGATTGCTCGTCTGTAAGATATTCGCTCTTGAGTTGCTGTAAGAATCGCATCGTGATGTCGCGCAAGTTTTTCTTTTGAAGGAATTCGCAACGCTGACCATCCGTGTAAGTGCGATGTTCAGGATCAATACCAGAGAAATAAGAACCAAACAATCGTGCAGTTGAGATACGAATCCATGTGTGTGGATGTACAAGAAGCTCTGATACCAATTCCCAGAATTCAGTGTCCCGCACAAGATCTGGGAACAAAGTGGCAATCTTGCTTGCAGTGTTCAATGCATAATAAACCACTTCCCAAGGAATATCCACTTCCATATCATCAATTTCAGTCTCTGGATCCACCTCTTCTTCTTCTCGATTCTCTTGAAGAATGCGTATAATCCGAGGAATCACATTGGTTGCCAGTGATTTTGATGAATCTCCAAGGACATCAATGATCAAACCATATACTTGACAAGCGGCACGTTGCAAATTCTCCTTGCCTTGTTGATCTGACCAGGTATTCAAGAGTCGATACATGACTTGCAACTTGTCTTCAGGACAACGAGCTGCAAGTTGCTTGATTAATTCAGCAGACATTTCACGACATCTGGCAGAATCGTCATTGATCAAACGTAACACCAAACCCAAGAACATTGGCTCGACAAATTGTAACAAGATCTGATCACCAAACTTATCAATGACTTGATGCAACAACTCCATAATCGATATACGACCACTTTCATGAACATATTCAAGATTCTTGATGACAAAACTCATTTGCAATTTCAGACGATCTTGGCTTTGTGGATAATCCATAAGGAAAGCAAAGTATGTCGCACGTGCTTGATCACGGATTTCACGAGCCTGATTTGTCACCATGACTTGTGATACACGATCCATCAAATCATAAAGTTCTGGTGCCATAAGCTTGCGTGAAATGATGGCTCGGACCAATCCAAATACTGTACTTTGTCGTTCTGGCTCTTCAATGTCAGGCTGGATGGTCACAATCAAATACACAAGCTGGTTGTCAGTGATTTTCCAAGTGGGATCGCGAATGCACACTGTCAAGAGCTTGATACAATTCTGCACTGTGTCTGATTTTGTAGTGCTAGCTTGCTTGATCAATTGAAAATTCCTCTTAATCACAATAGGCATCAATCGTCCAAGAGATGGTAAAGGATAACGCATCAAGAGACGCATGATCTTGCAAGCAAGGATGACATTTGGCACATGACTCGAATGCATAGTGTTGACTACAGTGGCTGCGAATGGGTCCAATTTCTGTTGGTGGATTGGATCTTTGCCATCAAACTTGTCTCGACGAAGTGCTGTATGGAAAAGTGACAAACCAAAAGCAACAAATCGATATGCATTGGCTTTGTAATGATCCACAATACTGGTAGAAGGTCGTTTCAACTGCACTTCATAATTCTTCTCAAGCTGACTCTTTTCAACTGTATTCTTGGGCTTGACCTTGAATGCATCCAGATTTTCAGTCACCAAAGCAGATGAAAAGTCAAGAAGATCCAATGATCCAAATTCAGGATTTTGCACCAAACCAGTCGATACACGCTTCAAAATGTTGTCCACCTTGTTCAGAACCTTGAGACTTTGTGTTTCAGCCATGATATCACGAAGAGGAACAAGCATCATATAAACATTGTTGAAGTGGATGACCTTGCTCAACTGCTCAAATGTACCCAAACTCTTCTGGTTCTTTGCTTCCTTTGTCTTTCCAGTCATTTCATCAGCTTCCTTTTCTTGTCCAGTAGCACCAAATACATCATTCACAAGCACTTGAACAATATCTTCGAGACAGTGATCAAGTCCACCAACACTGACATGAGGAATGGTCTTGCTGATGAGCATATTCACAGTGTAGCCAAGCACATGAAGTTCATAGCCCTTGGTCAATGCTGTACGCAGCTCCTTGATAATAAAAGACAAATATGTAGGTCCCAAAAAGGCATTGATCTTGAGAAGAGTCTCTCGAATAATATCACGAACATCTTGAGCACGACTACGAAGCATTTGACAAAGACTGATCAACAAGGATGGAAGATTGATACGCATGGTTCGCTCAGGAAGTCTACGCAACAACTTGGCAATACCAAGGGCGACTGGCATACGAATGATGACTGATTTACGGCTCTTGGTATTGAGAAGATACTTGTTCAATTGTGGAAGCATCTTTGTAATCACCATATCATGAATCTTTTCAGCATGACTCTTTGGCTCCTTCGCTTGTGATTCATTGTCATCTTGTTCCAAAGCTGCTTCTTCTTCCTTCTTGTTCTGATCCACAAGCTGCTCAGAAGAGCGGAATTCAATTATAGTCTTTTGACGTCCCACCACTTTTGCTGCCATTTCATCTGATACTTCCACATCTTGCAAATCAAAGTGGAAAGCATCCAAGATACCAGCAACAATTCTGACATAAAGTCGTTCCATATCCTCTTTTTGAGTGATGAGCTCCATATACTGCTTGAAAAGTTGATAGTATTGGCTCCATTTCAACTGACGTGCCAATGCGGAGATAGCTTCAATGGCACGGCTCACCAAATTGTGTTCAGTGACTCGATTGGATTCATAGAAAAACGCAGTGACAAGAGGAACCAATACACCATTAATGGTAGAACTGCCAAAGACACCTGTGTCAGCCACATCAGCCAAACGAACAAGAGCACGTTCTCGTCGATGAAGTTGCATATGATACACATTGTTGAAAAAGTTGGCTTCCTCATCACCATCGAAAAGCAATGGCACCATATCAGCAAAGATTGGCATTGTTGGGAATGTCTTGACAGCCGTATCGAGTACACCAATAAATTCAACACGGATAAGCTCCACTCGATTGACCAATCCTCGTTTGATAGCAGGATATACAATGTGATTGACGTATCCAATCAACTTTTCATACTCCTTCTCGTCGTCTTGTTTGCCATTGACAGATCTTAGGAACACATTCATGCAGTTTGTAGCAGCTCCACGCACAGCCATCTCATCAACGTCATGCATGTTGTGAATAAATTGATGCAAAAGTGGTAACCAGTGATGATGACTGAATTCAGAATGCAATTCATCGGCAATAGTATTGAGTGCGTCAAGCATGCGATCATAATCGGGCTCATCAAGTCGCTTTTGCGAATACGAACTGAGATCTTCAATAAGTTGTCCCACTTTGGTCAAAGCTGGATTCACTTGCACAAATGCCTTGAAAAGTTGCTGTAAAGATACACGGCATTCACGGCTACGTAATGTCGAGAAGAGCAGTGAAGCAGTGTTGTAATACTGATGATAAAGCACTGAATCACATTCAAATCCAGGAATGATTGGAATAAGTTTGGCCCACAACTCCAATATGTGATTCTTTGTCGACTCTGGAATCTGTCGGCTTGGCTTTCGCAGACTTGGAAGCAATACATCCACAATGACAGCTGCTTGTTCACCATTTTGGGTGAATGGTGCTAGTCGAGAGACAATCACGATTTCTCGAATCGTATACTGACTGGTACCAAATGTAGCATCATCCTTTGACTGAGTAAGGCGGAAATGCAAATTCTCAAGCAACACATCGACATAAGGCAAGATCATGCGTTCCTTCAGTGTTTCCTTATCATCCCGATCACAGGCGTCAAGAATGGCTTCAAGGATACCCAAGATGGTAGAAAGATTAGACTCGATAATCTTCTTTGCACCCAAAACTTTGATCATTTGGGGTAATAGTGATTCCTCCCAATCAATAAAGTATGATAGGCGTTCCACACGATCAGTCCATGTAGCAAACAATCCCAAAATCGGTGCTCTGTTAAGTGCTGCTTCATTGGGTAAACCAGGTACTCGTGGTGCGACAAATGTGCTGAAGATAGCTGGCAAATAAGGACTGAAATTGAAATCACCATGCAATTTGAAAATCTCGATAAGACGCTGCAAAGCTTCATTGTTGATGGCTCTTAATTGATTGCTTTGATGAGTGTCACCACCACGCTGTGTGTATTTGCCGATGTACAACAGAATCTTCATGAAGGGAGACAAAAATGGAATGATCTTGGAGCTCATTGTTGCCATCAAACCCTTCAAAAGATCAAGGAAAGCATTGTGTCGTCCAAAGGGTATATCTTGCATGATGCGATCACCTTGGTCTGATAGATTGAATTCGATAATGTTGCCATTCTCATCCTTCATTTCATCTGAAATCTGAAGAATCGATTTGTAGCCTGCCAGTGGTAAATCAAAGAAGTACTGAATCTCTTCATCTTTGCAGAAAACAAGTGCATCAAGAATAGCCACTTTGCGATTGGATTTGACAGCACGTTGTGCATAACGACCATATAAAATTCGCATCACAACTGGCATCAGTCCACGACGATGAGCAGGATCAATCATAGCTTGTTCTTCATTGCCAAGGAACATCATCAGTTCATCACGGAATTGTTCTTCATCAAGCAAGTTGCGAAGATTATCACCATATTGGCGTACATGACGATCTTTCCAAGCCAAAAGACATTCGAGAGCTGCTTTCTGGAGTTTGGTATCACTCTTTGCTATCAAACGCATAAAGATGGCGTGTAATTCTTTGCTCATAGGCATGTTGCGTGGATTGGAGAATGCACCAAATAGTTCGAGCCAAGCAAATAACTTGGTTTTGACAACGGCTTTGTTGCGAGGTAAAAGTGCCAAATCATGCGTTTCATGATCAATATCCATGCTGTCATCTTGTGTCTCTGCTTGTTCTTGGGTATCTTGCTCCATCAAATCATCACTCTCCAATGCAGTCTTGTATTCAACATTCAGGAATGACATGAACAAAGGAACGAGTTGCTCTCCATGTTTCTCAGCGATTGTTGTGGTGCGCTTGAATGACTGAAGGATCAGCTTGTAATAGTTCCAATAATCCATGTATGCATCTTCTTGACGAGAGAGCTATAGAATAGTGTATTAGTCAATATGATAGCCATTGAAGAAAAAGATAGACATACCTTAATAAAGAGAAGTGCAAATTCTGTTGAAGCTTCATCTCGGATTGCTGTTAATGCCTGATCTGCAACAGTACGATGCTTGTTCAAGTTGGGACACTCGAAAGAGATGTTGCCAATCTTGCTTGCTTGTCCAGTCTTGATCTCTGGTTCCTCCGCGTACTTTGCAAAAGCACTCTTGGAAAAGCCATCATATACAAGTTGTGCCTGATCATCGAACTTGGAGAGTTCTCTGAAACATGTACTCCAATATTCTTCGCTATCCAATTCAGCACATTCTGCAAGCAAATTGATAGCTTCATCCCACATGGGTCGTAGATGGATATTCAACAAGCCGAGTGCCATTCTCAAGGGGAAATCATGATACAAAGCTGGCAATCGTCCAGTACGTGCAATGATAGTAAGCTTTTGAGTATACATAATCTTGTCACGGAAATCTTGCAATGATAACTCTGCTTCTTCAAGATCAGTGGCAACATGCGCCAATTCACAAGGTTCGTCTTCACGATGTTGGCTGTCTTTGATCATCAAAGGCTGGTCATATAAAGCAAGGATCTTGCAAGTGTAGAGTCGGCAATTGGGCTGATAGGAGGACAGGTTGCATTTCAATAGAGGATAGATGTTGGCTAATTGCTCTGTGCTGAACTTGTCATTGTTCTTTGAGCTATTGGACAACATGTTAGTACTAGCACGATGATATCCCATCATACAAACACATACCTGGATCGTAAATGGTCAAGATATTGGAAAACACCACGAAGAACAACTTCATTACGGCCATGAGCCTTCAATAACTGATTGACAAACTTGTCGTGGAAATCCTCTGATTCAGTGCTGTTGTTGGTAGTGATAAGCTTTGTGATTGTTTCAATGCAATAGCCAATGAGGACTTGAAGAACGAAATTCTTGTGAGCAACCACGAAGCTGGTATTAACGACTGCATCCTCCTCCTCGTTGGAGATAATATAGTTGTGGAGCGAGTCAATCAAACGGACAATAGCTGGGATGGCTGATTCAGCAAGATGAACATGTTGGAGCAAGGACAATGATGCAGAGAGAAATGTGATAGCAGATGAATCCTTTGAATCATGCTCCTAGATAAAAGATTAGCATGAGCTTGAAACTGACAACATTCACGACTTACAGCTGAAAAGTCAAGGCTGTTAAGAGTATCACGCTCTTTTGTCCAATCGTACGTATCAGAAAGCACTTGTAGCAACTTGCTGGGCACTGAGTTTGTTGGGAATCGTAAAAGACCTTCTGGGGTGATAAAGGATGAAAGATGATCTTCAGGCAAGGCGAGAGCACCAGATGAAGTTATCTGAGAAAGCAATAAAATGGTCTGTTGAGGATGTGTTTCAATCTTTGCAGCTGTGTATCTAGTAATAATATATAAGAGTAAGCATCAAAACAGTAGATAGTGTCCTTTTTCAATCTACCTGACAACATATGGACCAGCAGCTTGAGCAAAATCATTCCACTCCAACTTTGATAAACCAAGGAAGAAGCCATAAACAAGATCGACATTGTCAAAAGCAATCACTGATTCAAGCACCATACGAACGCCGCTCAGGACACTTTTGAGTGAGCCAAGTGTCAAGATACCAGCCACCACATTGAGTGCTTCGTTGTAAAGATAGTCGGAGTAAACATGGCTGGGTTGTGCAAAGATGGCTTGTGCAACACGCTGCATACGTTGTACGATCGGCACAAAGTCTAATTTCACAATAAGCATTGGAAGATATGCAAACTATCAAAACACCCATTACCTTGGACACGTTTGCCTTTGCGTACAGTCACCATCACATTAAGCACAGAAAGGAGAATAGCAGTCTTGATTTCATCCAACTGGGATGATTCGAGCTGTTGATCCAGATTGACAAGGACCATATCAACGATAGGCACAAGATGTTCTGCGTTGGCGTGATGAATCAGAAGCAATGTCGACTTTTGTAGTAAACCAACAAGAGGATGTGATTCTTTGAAAATCCATCGTTAGTATCAAAGTTGTTACTGACATTGGTACACTTACGTAAATGATCAACTGGCATTTCATGATTCAGGATCTGTGTCAACAATCCATTGTAGATTGGCTCTGCTTTGGTGTGAAGTCGATGATCAATTTGCTACAGGATGGTCATTAATCTTTGATGTACATGTCACGTGATTGGTTTCAGCAACTACCTTCATGCTTTCAAAGAATAACATTGATAATCCCTCGATATATTCCTCGGTTCCATTCTCAAGCAGTGACTCCAAGATATGATTGATGAGATCCGATAGCTTCTCCTTACGTGCCTTTCGCATCAAGAAAGCAAATGCTTCTGCTGTGTATCTTCGAATGTGAGCTCTGACATGTTGATCCTTGCCTAGAAGATGACACATTTTGCTATGTTGAAAAAGGAGAATTAGTTACCTGTGAACTGATATTGTAGATATAAGGAATACATACGAGAATACAGAGTTCAAGTCATTGATAAGTTGCCTTGAAAGATACTTGAAAAGATATGCCATAGAATTGAAGAGCGACTATGTGTGACGTTGGATAAACTTGTCAATATCTTGTACAACACCTTTCACTGTTACATACCTCGATAACAACTACATCTCTTCGTGCAGCCAATGGGAGCATATGAGAAAAGATTTGCATGAAATAAGGATAGAATTCCCCTTCCAGATCTTTGGCTAGTTTGGTCACCAAGCTATAGAATACAACATCAGTCAATAGACTGGCTTTACCATGATCCATCCCACTTGAAGCTTACTCTAATATTCCATCCAATGCCATGCTTTCTTCCACTTGCAAATGCTCGACTAAGATATCAATGATCTTCTCCTTGTTGTAGACAATCGAAGGTAATGTCCTGCAGAGTGGTGCCATCTCCTTGAAGAAGGTTTGAAAATGCCTTGAGCGGTTGAGCTCCTTCCACTCCAAAAGCGACTCATAGAAGAAGGAATCATGCTCGTCCGGGTTGTCGCTGACTATCCGTGATCGCCGTAAGACGTCAACTTTAATACTTTCCACACGTTGGTTAAAGCTTTGAAACTATTGACACAAACAGAGTTTAGTTTATCTGCCAGCGTTAAACAAGTCCTTTTTGCGCACCTTGAATCGCCTGTCTTTACTGCGTTCGAGCGTCTCTGGGTTATCCACCAATTCAGTCATGGCAACAGATCCAATGCTAGAATAATATACAATGCAGGAAAAGGAAGGGGATCGATGCTAGAGAATGGGTCAAGGATCAAGTGCAACACATGAACGGGATCGATCTAGCGAGTCGAACAAGGAAATAGCAATTTCGGGAGTCACGGTGGCGGCGGGATTCGGATTTGTATCACACACACAGAGCTGTCAAGTCCGGCTAGGTCACGTTATATAGCCAACAGTAAATGATGATCCAGCGTGTATTCGAGATCTTCTTTTGTACAATTATTGTAATAAAGGTACAAAGTACTGTTTATTTATAAGCAATGGCCTTGGAATTGGCTAGAGTAGTAATAAAAGTAGAAGCTTGGGATGATTTGGGAACAGTACACGATGAATTAATGCATACTGTAATGGCTCTCCTATTAGATACTATTAAGATGGTACTTGTCATCTCGAAAGCCAACGAGACCTACTATAGATCCATATTATGTCACTACAAAAAAGAAAATGCCATGTGCTTCTACAAGTCCAAATGAAGCAAACATAATATCCTACCTCTTTTCTGGTGGATGAAGCTCCTCTTTTCCCTTACTTTATATCCCCATTGCCTTCTTTGTCTTCATTTGTAGATGGATCTTCGTTATATCATTCCAGTGTACAACACTGCTCTTTTTGTACATGGATCAACATTGCTTTCCAATCAGGTACAAAAGTAATAGGTAGACCAAGTTCCTTTATTGCTTACAGCTTTTACATCTATATGCATTGTCTTCTCTCTTCGCCACTTATACATGTCATAGTCTGCTATCATCACAGACATCCAAGGTCAAGTCGCGTGGTGCATGAACATCAGTTAAGTCAATCTCTCTGTGGAACAAGTCCCGCAAATTCACTCAGTAGACTTCCCAGCATAAAGGCTCAGATCTCTTTCCAACGCTCACCATGGAATCCCATTTCGAAGCAGCATCCAACTACTTGAGCACTCACAACATTAAGCTATCAGACGACGAGAAACTAAAGGTCACTTATCCTTGAACTTGTTTGGTCGACAACGACACTGACACTTTTTCAGCTGTATGGACTTTATAAGCAAGCTACCATAGGCGACTGCAACATTGCCAAGCCCAATCTCTTCCAGTTTGTCGCAAGAGCTAAGTGGGATGCTTGGAATGACCTAAAAGGTGTGTCCAAAGACGAAGCTGCAGAAACATATGTAAAACGAGTGGAGGAACTTGATGTTGGATGGTCGCGTCAGGGCGAATATGACGTTCAAGATCAATCAAGTTCAGTATGTAGATGATCAATACTAGTCAACCATTCTACTGACAAGTCATTTGATAAGCATAGGAGGATGACCATAAACAAGGATTGGGCAATTCAGTTAGCAAACTAAGCTATGGTGACGATCAAGACGTGGACAAAAGGTAAAAAAGCTGGACAAGGTATCCATGATACATCAAGCTTACTTTGTTTCTAATAGTCAACAAGGATTCTTCGACTATGTTTGCAACGATGATATTGATAACGTACGCAAATACATTACTGTGCATCAGCAAGAAGTGAATGAGCGAGATGATCAGGTATGTTCATCCTAGCATGTCAATCAAATACTGCTGATATTGAATATGCGAACTACAGGGCTTATCTGCACTTCATCATGCATGTGATCGTGGCTATGTCAAGATGATCGACTTGTTAGTGGAATTAGGTGCTGACGTCAATATAAAGGTAAATGACAAGGTGAATTAACAACTACGATCTCATTACTGACATCTTCTAAAGTCGGATGAAGGAGAAACGCCTATGCATTATGGTAAGCTGTTCATATCACTGCTTCACACCAATCATCCCTGACACATCTTGTAGCTTGTATTTCCGAACAACTTGAAGCGGCCAAACAGTTGATCAAATATGGTTGCGACACGACTGTCAAGGACGAATCTGGCAGTACAGCTTTTGAACAGGCTGATTCGAGCTTTTTGAAGGAATTAGGCGTTTAGGTAAAATGAAATGCCACTTTTGCTATGACAATCACGCTCATAAGACTTTAATAGATAGACTTTTAGGATACCATTACTCAGTCCAATATACATGATGCTTTATGAACAGTCTTGTGTGTAATAGAAAGAGTATTGCTTGCTGTGCTTTATTGCTAGGTCAAATAAATGCTAGTTAGACTATTCGAGCAAATTATGTCCTGTCATTTCCTTGGGAACATCCAAACCCATTATATGAAGGATTGTGGGAGCAACATCGGCAAGACATCCTTTCGCATTCTTTTCAAATTTGAACTTGTCTGATACAACAATAAAAGGAACATCTGAAGTAGTGTGCGCAGTGTGTGGAGATTTGCCATCATCCGACAGCATTTTTTCAGCGTTACCGTGATCAGCAGTGACAACAAGTGTATATCCATGCTTCTTGCATGCATCAAGAATGATACCAATACCGTGATCTGTGGCACCAACTGCCTTGACAGCTGCATCGTACTTGCCAGTGTGACCAACCATGTCAGGAGGAGCAAAATTGCACATGACAAAAGGATACTTGTCACTTTCAATAGCTTCAGCGACTTTTTCAGCAACTTGTTTGGAGCTCATTTCAGGTTGGAGATCATAAGTAGCCACTTTAGGTGATGGGATCAGTGCACGGTCCTCCTTGTCAAATTGTGCCTCTGTGCCACCATTGAAAAAGAAAGTGACATGAGCATATTTTTCAGTCTCAGCTACATGCATTTGTGATATGCCATTCTTGGACAACCATTCAGCCAGTACATTATCCATGGTTTGTGCTTCAAATGCCACCTTGAAAGGAAAATCGCTCTTGTATTGTGTCATGTCATAAATACCAAGATCCTTGGGCACTGTGCTTTCAAAAGGACATGGACTAATACCAAATGCCTGATTGATTTCTCTCATGCGATCTGATCGAAAGTTGAAAAAGAAAAGTGTATCACCATCCTTGACACGTCCTTTGTCACTCAAGATGATTGGCTTAAGGAATTCATCCGTTTCATCTTGATCGTATCGTTTTTCAATAGCCGATATAGCATCATCAGCTTTTTCTCCTTTGCCTTGTGTCAATCCTTCAAATGCAATCTGGATGCGTTCCCAACGCTTATCACGATCCATGGCATAATAACGGCCTACAATGGTGGCTAATGTGCCGTAATCCAACTTTTTGATTGCATCTTGCAATTGTTTGACATATTTGGTAGCTGATTTGGGTGATGTATCACGTCCATCGCCAAAGAATTGTATATACACTTCTGGGACACCTGATTCCTTGGCAGCTTCCATTAAACAGATCAAGTGATCAATATGCGAATGAACACCACCATCTGACACAAGACCCAACAAGTGCAATCTCCCATTGCCTTCTTTTGCACGATCAAATGCTGCCTTGATATTGGGGATTTGTCCAAATTCTTTCTTTTTGGCAGCAATGTCAATTCGGACAATATCCTTTAGAGTCAAATGTCAGCTATACCATGTACTTTATATGCAGTTCATCTTTGTTTTACCTGATACACCACACGACCAGCACCAATGTTCAGATGGCCCACTTCAGAATTACCCATTAGTCCATCTGGAAGACCAACATCAAGACCATGTGCAGATATCTTGATAAAAGGATCATTCTTCTCCAATTTATCCATGACAGGTGTATCGGCATTTCGAATTGCATCTCCTTCAGCCGACTTTTTGTTTGAAATACCCCATCCATCAATGCAAATTAGACACACCTTGTTCTTGGGTGTCTGTTTCTCTTTTGGCATTTGTCCACCACCAGGCATTATGTCAATTAAAGGGAAAAGGAAAGATAGTTAAGCTTCCTCGGTGGATTATTTGTGTTCTTAATTTATAAGCTTGTATTAAAGATGATACAAAGAAGTAGCACATGATCATATATACATTGGGAATCACATAAAATGACATCATAACATGGTTCATCTCTTGTGTATGTGTCAAGATGATACACGTGAGTACATAATGAGTGGCTCATCCAAAGTTGCCAGTCGAAAGTGCTTTGTGAAACAATGATTTCGCATGCACTTGTCGGAAGTAGCGACTCTCTTTTGGTTCCTCTGGTTTTCTCGTATCCAAGTTCCTGATCTCCATTCACCATGGCAAGTTTCAGAGGAGGTGATAGAAACCGTAGTCGTCGACAATACAACATGTGGGAAGCAATTGGGTATGTCAAGTGCAAGAACAAAGTTGGTGACCTTGCTGACTACTTGAACTTGACAGCAATGAAGAAGAACCGTCTCCAGTAGTCGTCAATGCCACCTTGAATCTTGCCACCAATCAGTTCGACGTGACAGACAGCCCTGTGCAAGACCAACGTGCGCCATCCAAGTTTGACTTTATGCGACATGGTCAGGACAGTCGAGCTATGCAGTGGACTATGGATATGCAGCAAGGCCATGGATGGGGTGCAGCACCAGCTCAAGTGGAATCGTGGTCCCAGCCTATGCACCAATTTGATACTAGTGACGATGCGCGTTTCAGCAAAGGACATCATGACGACAATAACAACTATCACGACGACACACCTACTTTTAAGCTGAACTTTGATGTTGGTGATGAAAAGGCGTACTTTACTCGACAAGTGGATTACAATTCATATCGCACTCGATCCGTTGTCCCTGAAGCTGATGATATATTGAATGCCGACGATGACTTGCTAGAATATCATCCTGGTACACTTCCCAATGTACCTGTCAATCGTGTTCATGGCTCATACAGCAGCACCCAAGAATATCTCTACACACACTTTGAATTGATGCGCACTGATTTGTTGATCCCACTCCAAAAGGCTGTCAAAACATATCGCAACAGTATCAAAAAAGTGGATCAAGTCAATCTTTTGGAAGATCCAGCATTCTCTACTGAATCACCTATGGATACACCTGCACCACCACCACCAAGAGCATTTCGTCTTTATGAACATGTAAGTACTTAGATCAAAGTGATGGATTCAATGATCTAATGATGATATCAAGGTACGATTGAATGCAATAGTATTTGGACCACGTCAAGTTTTATATCGGATCGCCTTCCGTTTACCATACACTGAGAACAAAGTCGCTTGGGAGTCATCCAAACGATTGATTGAAGGATCATTGGTCATGCTGTCAAAGGATAACTTTGAAAAGGATATCAAGGTTGCCACAGTGGTTGCCAGAGGAGATGTTCCTATGCGTGGATCCAATCGTTTCGAGTACATGATTGATATTATGCTGGAGAGGGACAACAATGCTATGCCCATGGGATTTGGTGATCCTCTGGGTGTTGATCAAGACAAATATACCATGGTAAGATGAGGATCATTGAGATTTTAAACAATTGGCTGATTAATGTATAAACAACAGATTGAAGCAACAGAAGGATACTTTGAAGGTATGAAAGCATGGATTCATTGATAGGTATGTTTTGCTTATCTTATTCATATAGCATATCGACACATTCTCAGCGTCATGCAAAATATGCCACCAGAAGATCTACCATTTGCCCCCATCTTGGTTGATGTCTCCAAAGATGTGCTCTTACCCCACTATGCAGCTGTCAAGCGCAATTATGATATTGCTCCTTACAGAAATGGCCAACGACAAGGTCCTCCTATGCCTGTTGATATCACAACGCAATGGCGCCCCTATAACATTGGAATGGACAGTACACAAGTAGATGCTTTGAAAACAATGCTTTCCAATAACATTGCTATTGTACAAGGTAAGAGTATATTGGAGATGAAGAGATATTGTATGCTAAATATATGGTATGCTAGGTCCTCCTGGTACTGGCAAGACTTTTGTTGGTACATATGCCATGCGAGTGTTGCTCAACAATTTTCCAAAGAGCATTGGTCCCATTGTATGTATTTGTCAGACAAACCATGGTAAGAAGACAATCATGATCCATTAGCAACAATACAAGTCTCATTCTCTTACTACTTTACTAGCATTGGATCAGTTTTTGGAACATATTCTTCGAGACAATGATGAGATTGTGCGTATTGGCAGTCGATCCAAATCAGAATTGATGAAAGATCACCTATTGTACGAGTTACGCAAAGATGCAGCACCACCCAAGGGGATTGGCAGACTCTACAGGAAGCGGGATGAGATTGAACGCAGTATACGAGATATTATCATTGAGATGTATGAGGAGACATGTGTGACACTAGATTATGTGAAATCAATCAATGGTCTCACTCCAAGGCAGCTTGACAGCTTGAAACGATTGGGTGAACGTGAAAAGAAGCGATCAGACAAAAAGCCAGCAGGTGCAGCATCCTTTGACGATGATGACGATGATGATGATTGGGTTATTTCTACATCCATGTCTGCTTCACCAGCACCATCCAGCAAATCCTCATCTCGCCCTGGATCAAAGCAGCAAAACAAACGCGGTGGACGTAACAACAAACGACAGCAATCATCAAAAGATCTTGGTGCCAGCAGTGAATGGTTGGATGGCAATCCAAATTTGGAACCAGAACCCAAAGAGAACAAGGTCAATGCCATTGAAGTCTGGTTGCAAGATGCTATCGAATATACCAGTGCCAATGGTGCATTATACACATTTGCTGATGAGATGAAGGAAGATTTGCTTGAACAACAAAAAGGATTGATTTTCGATGAAGAAGATGAAGAAGATGTTATGGATGAAGATGAGATTCGTGAGATCAAGCTCAATTTCGTGGATGAACCTGATTTGCGTGGCAACAAGAACAAGTTTATCAATATTGGTTATGCCTATCAGAAGCAAGAAGATCCGAATGAAAGACCAGAGACTTTTTGGGACCGTGTGATGGATGCAGGTGGCAACAGTTTAGGACGACGTGATGCTCAGGCACGCAAAGTCGTCAATTACAAGAAGATGGATGCTTTGAAGAAGGCAGATACCAGTGGATTCAACTTTTTTGATGATCTTGTGGAAGAAACTCCTGCTGAAGACCCACAGCATTACGTACTTGAAAGGTGGGCAAAGGATGAACCTGATGCAACAATGTGGCCACTTCCTGTGCGTTTGGAAGCCCATAAGCGTTGGGCAGAGCAGCGTAATAGGGATTTAGGTGCAACATTGCGTGGTTTGATGATCCAATATGAGAACGTTTCCAAGGAGATTCGCAAGCTGAATGTTGCCAGAGACGTCAAGATTTGTCGGGATCATCGAGTGATTGGTATGACTAGTACTGCCGCGGTATGTTTATTACTTCAAGTTTGACACTGTTTGTATACTAAATCTGATATATGATGATAGGCAAAATATCATGATCTTTTGGAAGGAATCAAACCACGGGTCATGGTGGTGGAAGAAGCAGCAGAAATGCTAGAGTCCCATATTGTCACTGCCCTTACACAATCCCTGCAACATCTTATATTGATTGGGTAAGTCTTTTGTAGGATCAAAGGGATACATGTATTCATCTATATTACATAGTGATCATCAACAATTACGACCCCAATCTGCTGTCCACCAACTTGCTGAAAAACATCATTTGAGCGTCTCCTTATTTGAACGACTTGTGATGAACGACTTGCCATTTACACGACTTTCACATCAAAGACGTATGCGACCTGATATTCGTATGATGATCGATCCAATCTATAGTGATCCACCACTTCGTGATCATCCAGATGTGATGCGATATCCACCTGTACGTGGTATTCAAGAGCCAGTATTCTTTATCAGCCATAACGAAGATGAATCTCATATTGCAGAAAGCGCATCCAAATGCAATGAACATGAAGCACTCATGGCTGCCAGATTATCTGTTTATTTGATGCTTCAAGGGTATTCACCAGAAGACATTACAATCATTACCATGTATGCTGGTCAACGCGCCATGATCAAGCGCATGTTGCGTGCTGAACGACGTCCTGATATTGATCCTTCAGAAATTCTTGTGAGCAGTGTTGATGGATATCAAGGAGAGGAAAACAAGATCATCATTCTTTCGCTGGTGCGATCCAATTCGAATGGCCAGATTGGTTTCTTGCGTGTTGCTAATCGTGTCTGTGTTAGTTTATCACGTGCAAAACATGTAAGTCATGATGAATGATGATGAAGGAATGGCTTTTGACTGATGACCCATATAGGGCATGTATATTTTGGGAAATGCTTCCTTACTTTGTGAAAGAAGTGATCTTTGGAATGAAATTGTATCCAACCTTGAGGATCATGCAAGAAATCGAATTGGATCTAGACTACCACTACGATGCCAGAAACATGGTGAACTTACTGAAATACAATGGCCAGTGGATTTTGCAACCATTCCTGAAGGTGGATGTACAAGATCTTGTGGAGAACGATTATCATGTGGACATGTAGTAAGTATTTCTATACAAGTGTATCTAGAGTACATGATCTGACAATCTTGTGTTTCTAGTGCGAGTTGCCATGCCATCCTTATGATCATGAACAAGTACACTGTCGACAGCCTTGTGGAAAAGTGCTTGATGGATGTGGTCATCAATGTACAAGACGTTGCTATGAAGGTTGTGGAGTATGTCTTCAGACTGTTCAGCATCGATTTCCTTGTGGACATGAAGTAGAAGGCGAATGTGCTCGTATTCGAAGGATGTTGCAGAATCCGGCGGGATGGAAATGCCCAACCTGCTCAAAAGGGTAAACATTTCCTTTTCAAATAAAAGTCAGTCAATATTTTTCGCACGCGTTCAGTCCCTTTGTGCTATTTTACTCTTCTTTCACACACACTTTCATATCCATTATGTCTGACCAATTCTTGGAATACGTTGAGAAGCATCAAGAAGCTTTTATTGATCGTCTTCGTAAGGCTGTTGCTATCCCAAGGTAAAGTCATCCATAGAAAACTAAGCTATACCTTGTTACTTATACGTGTCTGTATGTTCCACAGTGTGAGCAGTGACCCAGGTCACCGTCAAGATGTGTTCCGCATGGCCGAATTCTTGCAGAATGAGCTCAAGGCATTGGGTGCTGACAATATTGAAACTCGCGATCCCGGTATGCAAGACTTTAACGGTACCCAGATTCCTTTGCCTCCTATTGTGCTGGCCACTGTAGGCACCAATCCTGCCAAGAAGACTATCCTTGTATATGGTCACTATGATGTTCAACCTGTAAGTTTACACGTATACATTTATAGAGTCATGATGATATTCAATATGGTATTGTTATAGGCATTGAAAGAAGATGGCTGGTCTACCAACCCCTTTGAACTTGTGGAGGATGAGCAACAACGATTGATTGGTCGTGGTTCTTCTGATGATAAGGGACCTGTTCTTGGTTGGATCAATGTGGTGGAAGCTCACAAGGCACTTGGTTTGGAGTTGCCAGTGAATCTCAAGTTCTGTTTGGAAGGCATGGAAGAATCTGGTTCTGAAGGCTTGGATGCTATCATTTACAAGGAAGCCAAGGGATACTTTGCTGATGTTGATGCTGTATGCATTTCAGACAACTACTGGCTTGGCACTACTAAACCTTGCTTGACTTATGGCTTGCGTGGTGTCTCTTATTTCCACATGACTGTCAAGGGCCCTGCACGTGATTTGCACTCTGGTGTCTTTGGTGGTACTGTTCATGAGCCAATGACTGATTTGTTTGCTGTGATGAGCAAGCTTGTTGCTCCCAATGGCAAGATCCAAGTTCCTGGTATTTACGATATGGTCCGTCCTTTGACTGGTAAGTGATTAGATGATACATTCATATGTGTATATACTCATGGATCCATCTTTTTATAGAGGAAGAGCAACGTACTTATGACAATATTGCCTTTGAAATGCACGAACTTCATGGTGCTGTTGGTAACACCACCAACATTCATGATGAAGTGCGTGATGTCTTGCAAGCTCGCTGGCGTTTCCCATCTCTCTCACTTCATGGTATTGAAGGTGCTTTCTACAATCCTGGTGACAAGACTGTTGTTCCTGCCAAGGTGGTTGGCAAGTTTTCTATTCGTACTGTGCCAGACATGAATCCTGAAAAGGTCACTGAGCTTGTTTGCAAGTATGTCAATGATGAATTTGCAAAGCTTGGTAGCAAGAATTCCATGGAGATCAAGTGCTCCCATGCTGGTAACCATTGGCTCTCTAGCCCTGATCATTGGACCTATGGTGAGTAAATGGGAACACGTGGATGCATCTCTGGATATAAAATGAATGCTGATGATGCAATTCTTTCTCTAGTTGCTGCAAGCAAGGCCGTTGAGCGTGTTTACAATGTCAAGCCTGATTTAACTCGTGAAGGTGGTTCTATTCCTGTCACTTTGAGCTTCCAAGATGCTCTTAGCAAGACTGTGCTCTTGTTGCCCATGGGCCGTGGTGATGATGTAAGTTGTACTAGTGATGATAGGGATATGCAGAAAACTGATCCATGTATGTTTTAGGGTGCTCACTCGATTAACGAAAAGTTGGATCGCTCAAACTATGTCCAAGGTACCAAGCTCCTTGGTGCTTATTTGTATGAAGTAGCAGATGCTAAGGCCCAATAAACATTACATGTATGTAAACAACATATAAGCACACACTCGTTCTAAGAACCATGATCCTGCGTTAAAGTTTGTCATGGGATGCATTAGATCATAAACAAAGTAAAAAAATGACAGAAGGAAAAGACAAAAGTACAGTTTAATGCCAAATGCGTGGATGATGGTGTAAGTTGGGCTTAGCCAATATGGGGGCTTGGTGGATTGGGGAAGAGGAGCGTGGGTATATACACAAAAGATGAGGATGAAAATAGTACAAAAAGAGAGGAATGGATGCAGAAAATGAGCGGGGAGGCGGAGAGTTGTTGTAAATGATGAAAAAGTGTCTTTGTGTGTCTAGACAGGAGGATGCATTAATTGTGCAATATGTTCTGGGACTTGATCTTCTGGATAACGCCATTCTGGATGATTGTATAATTGAAGTGTATCCGATCGTTGCCATTTTGGATAATCTACAAACATATATAAAATGAGCTTGCTTTGTTCAAAACCTAAGACAATGAAAATGATACATACCAACAGCAGATGGATGATAGAGTTGACCTTGTACTTCACGTTCAAGAAGATTAGCAGCACAAGCTACATCACGATGAATTTGAAGACCATGGTAACGAGCTGGATTACGTGTACATTGGAATCCATTCTTGTAAGCAAGATAAGTGAGCACAGCTTGATCTTGACGATGGTTGGCACGTGAAGAGCCTGGAGGAGCGATACAACGCTTATCTAGACCACATGAGAACCATGAGTCAACAATTGCACGAGCAGTGGCATTGGTCAAATCAAAGCCAACAGCTGCGCCATTGCAATTGCTGTAACGACCATATTCCTCTGGGTTCTCGCCAAAATATTCAAACATGCCAGGATGTGTCCAACGGCTCATTCGTGTGGAACTTCTTGGTGACCAGAATCCACCATGGCTTTTCACAAGTTCTGGTGCATGTTTTAAGAATTCTGCAGTGACCATGTTGCCGGCATCCAACCAAACAAGTACATCATCTGGATACTTTTGTGCCACTTCGTGAACGATACCAGTCTTCCATCCATATTCACCAGCTGCAATGGCTACATCCCAAAAGCGTGGATATCGAAAGTAATCAAAGGTAACAAGCTCATCAATAAGACCGTGAGAAACAAGCTGATCCAACACTGGTAGCTGAGTACGATTCATGCCAATGTTGTATACGACAATACGAGGAAATTCATCTACTCCCGGGCGCAAGTCGTTCAATGAATACAAGAAGCTTTCAAGTGCACATAAGTGATTAGCACTGGATGCAGTAACAATAGTGTATGGATATGACTTGGGCTTGGATGGCATGATGGGTGTGTCGTCAACTGCTTCAATTGGTGTGAAAATAGTTGTATCGTCAGGTAATGATGAAGATGAAACTGAGAAATCACATGCATTGTCACAAAGAGCTAGAAGATAGATCAAGGGGTGTAAGAATGTTGATCCACGTTGTCAGGGATAAAACATACCACTACTACGGCGATACATGGTATCAACACCAAAGAAACAAATAAAGAAGAAGCCGATAACAAAAGCCATGATCAATTGAGAAGGCATCTTCTTCTTTTTAGGTGTTGTAGGATTAGAATTGGAAAGTGGTAATGCAATTGGAGCTCCCATGTTGATGCAAATGTGTTATTAGTAGTAGTAAAGGAAGAAAAAGAAGAAGAAAGGGAGAGAGATGAAGAAGGATGCAGTAGAATGAAAGAAAGGCTGAATATATACTGAAAGCCATTGTTTTGGAACCTAAAAAAAGAACTTGACGGATCCGACCCGTTGGTGTAACAAGGACTGGGCGCGCGCACATACACATGTAGCTGGCTTGTGGCTGAGATAAACGAGACAGCTCCTTTCAATCTACGTTACCCAGCGCATAGTTTCGGCCCGCTTCACCCGCTTCACTACGACACGTCCCCCATTCAGCTCAATGACGACCTTTGTCAACGATTTCCCTGAAGGCTTCTTCTTTATTCGATGCAAAGCAAAGCCAATGGCACTTGATGTCTATGGAGGTGGAATGCTGGTATTGAATACTACCCCCTTCCTTTTCCCCCAACTCCTCTTTTTGATACGCGAGAATGGCCATATTGTATTAACTATCGATATGCAAGAACGACTTTAATATCATTATTTGGCCCCAGGTAAGCTATCATTGTGTCATTCATGAGATTGCGTATGCCAAGGCTGTTTTAGACTAATTGTCATGCATTTCATTGGACTTTTATAGAAAATGGTTGATAGTATCAATCAGGTACAGTGAATGTGAATGATTCATGTATTATAGACTTATACTAAGATTCATCTAGCTTTGGATGCACGAAGATGGCTTCTTGATCAATCGAAAGTCGGGTCTTGGTATGTGCACGTTTTGCATTGAAGAAACGGGGTTTGAAGAGGAAAGGGATGAATGTGAATTACTATTGACAAGAATATGGAACAGTACATTGACCCTGTCACATTGCTTTTACTTAGTGCTAGACATTCGTGGAGGTATTTATTGACAAGATCAAGGAGCAAATACAGTTTGACTAATGCAAGAGGACATTCCAATCACTACTTTTTAAAAGGTGATATTAAGCGGGACAAGGCTATCATCCAATACGCACGTAAACCTGGTCTTGCACATAACCAACGATGGAAATATCAAGATGGATTCATCGCTTCAGCAGCTTCTCCTCATCTCGTGCTTGATATTCGTGCAAGTATCTCTTTGTTTATCCCCTTTTCACACTAGCATTATGATTTAACGTCAATGGTTTGTTGATAGGGTGGAGATCATAAGGAAGCAGCTCAAGTGTTTTTGAATCACAAGGATGCCACTAGTCCAACACAACAATGGTTGATTCAGCCATTTGAAGACGCCAAATCTAAAGAAGATCTAGCACTACTTCGACCACCACCATGTAACGTATCATCCATGTATATTCACTATATCCAGCAATAGGCAAAACAACATTATAACTGGAGTATTTTTAGTGCAAAAACATCTGACCGATTTTCCTCAGCCTGAAGATTTGTGCGACTACCATCGTTTAGTGTATCATGATCACAAGCCAAACCCATCACCCAAACAAGTGGCAGGCGCAGCTGCTTTCGAGGTTCGAGATTGTTATGTTTTTCCTTGCTCAGCAGCAAACATTCCCCACAATGACACTAATTTTACGTGCTAACTCTAGGCTATGCGGATTTATCTTGCAACCCAAAAGGAGAAAGGTGAACCAGTTGTAACACCCCAAGCAAGAGATACATTACAAACTTTGGTCAAGGAACAGGTAAATGGATATGATGCAAGACTTATTTTGACACTGAATGTTATGAACAAAGGTTGCTTCATTACAAGATTTGGTTAGTGCCCAAGACAGAGGAGACGTATTACACACTGCGGAACAAGCTGCTTCTGGCTACTTTGCTCGCGAGTTTGAAGGACAATAATGATAGATGTAGTAGTAATAGTAGTACCATCTTTGCTTTTATTGCTTTGAAATACAATATGAAAATGATATATCAGGTTACATAGTGGTGTTGTACATTCGTATTGGGAGAGACACATTTCCTTTCCTGCTCTTTTCTTTCATTATTATGCAACCGTGCCTGCCAAAACATAAAGTCCCGATGGCAAGACCAGTGCATGACGAACCCAATGGCAGTCAATGGAGCAGGATTGACCCATGTGGGACAAGTGGACACTATGCAGGGAATACACGACTGATATGCAACGGGCGATGGATTATTGGACCACAGCATGGACCAAGCTTGATTACACTTTTGTTGTTTATTGCTCCTTGTGTTCTTTTCGCCATCTTTACGTGAGCATATGCACCATGTGGGCGTTTCAATGTATCAACATGCAGCTAAAAAAGGCAAATGTATACATTCTTTAGATGTCCTTTTCTTTGGCATCATGTGCACCCTGTTATACCTATTTTATTTGCATATATGGCTGCCATTGCATTGGCATCCATGTTTAAGGCATCGTTTACTGATCCAGGAGTGAGTAAAGCATGATGACAATCGAGAAAAGATAGATTCACCTGTTGTTGTTGTTGTTGTTGTTATGTAGATCATCCCTAGATACCTGCATGCTTCAGCAGTCGATACAGCAGCAACTGACCCACAAGGACTTTATTATCGCGAGGTCCAGATCAATGGCCGATCCTGGTCTTTGAAATATTGCGATACATGCCATATCTTTCGTCCTCCTCGAGCATCCCACTGCAGGCAGTGTGACAATTGTGTTGGTATGAAATGATTCATGACTTGACTATGACATGCTAAAGAATCTCTCTTTATAGAATGGGAAGATCATCATTGTATTTGGCTCAACAATTGCATTGGCAAACGCAACTACAGGTCCTTTTTCACCTTTATCACCACTTGCTCGTTACTGTGCCTGTATCTTGTTGGATGCTGCATTGCACATGTACTCCTTGCAGTACCTTCATCAGTACCACATCGCTCTTTTCATGATATGTTCAACCGAGCACCAGTCAGCTTTTGTTTAGCCATTGTATGCTTTGTGCTCTTGTGGATGATTGGCAGTCTTACTCTTTTTCATTGCTGGTTAATTACACGTGGTGTTACCACGCATGAACAGGTATGTAATAAAAACATTACTTGATATGAATGCATGCTTTTTCTCATCACTTTAAGGATATAGTTACGAGCCCGTATTATGAGAGCTAGGGGGTATCCAAGTAGCAGCCCATATAAAACAAACAACCCCTTAATGAATGCAGTGCAAGCCATATGTCAATCTCGGCCCATAAGGCACGTGTATTACTACTATGTTTGATCGTTCAAGTCACATGTCATTGCTGAATCATGTTTATTTACTACTATAGTTACATCCGGACAATACAGCAAAGAAACAGGGATATCTAGTAGCTAGTAGAAAGAGAATACGATATTTACAAAAGATGATTGGATGATTTGGATGATGTATGATGGGTGATGATGATATAAATGGGGTAAATACAACAACAACAATGGCTTATCTTTTACATGAGGACTTTGGAAAACATGCCATCGCCTACAATGGGCTTAAGACCTTCTTGAAGACAATCGTACTTTACAAAGTCGCGTACTTGTTCAGTAGTCATTCCTGCTACACGTACAAGCATACCACGTCCTTTAAGGAAGGGGCTGGTAGACCATAAGAGAGGACGATGTTGTGTACTTGCCATAAAACGCTGTGCTTCAGTCATTTGTTCAAGTTTCTTGATGCATTCAGGGACACCAACAATGATCAAAGTTGCGAAACAGGTGTAGGGTCCTAGTTGACCTGCATAACTTGTCAAAGGGCTAGTCATGGGTTGATCCTTGTCCTTGTGATCCTTGTCCTTATCATCGAGCGCCATATGATCACGTAATACAAGTTTGCCTTCAACAAAGACATCAATGCGACTTGAATAGTGTTGAAACAGCCACTTTTCACCACGTGAGATACGTCCACTATTGAACCAATCGAGCAATACCAGTTTGGATGTGGCGCCAGAAGCAAGATGAAACGTTTGGCGTGAACAAAAGGATGACAATTTGAACGACGTTACTGGGTCAGGAAGCAACATGAGCGTAGCGTCAGCAGCTATATAGTTGGCTATGATCTGTTCAGATGAGGGAGGGAGTCCTAGTCTACGCTGAATGTCTTTGAAGATCTTGGTGTTGCCTTGTGTCATGAGCAATAACTTGGCTTGAGGACCCACTCGAACGACAATGTCAAAGTGGTCACCACTGACAATGCCACCACCATAGCTTAGCATGTAGACAGCACCGAGACGATTGGCATGTGCACCTGTTGGTACGAACTTTAAAGGATACTGAGCATGGATACGAGAAAATTGAGCCCGGTTGCCAGAACACTCGCACACCAAAGTGCCACTGCCTGGTTTATTGGAAGCTGTTGTAGAGAAATGCATTTTACGATAAAGATAGAGGAAGAAGTTGTTGATGTGTCAAATAGATGTGGAGACAATATATAATAAAAAGGCAGCTCATTCGTTGTGTTACAGTAACTTCCCCATCGAAGCTTTTTGCTTTGATGATGATCCCATTATTGATCATCCAGCTCCCTGGAATTGACACCTTTACATCATATTTAGCAACTCTATAGGAAATGTCATTCTTGGCAACACCTGGTAGTACACATCAAGATCAACCAAAGTATTAAGCTTGGCAAAACGGCGCTTCATACTACTACACATCTTTTGGTTTTCATGTAGCACGAACACCTGGGCATCTCTTTAACTTTATGACAGCTATTTTTGTCCATTCATAGCAATCACTCTCACACACACATACATCCCCACACAATAAAATTCTCCTCCGATGCACGACCAAAGTGGCGCTCTTTCATCATGTGCAATAGTGAAACAATTTGCATGGTACAAGTCCTTTCTATTACAGTATAACTTGATCAATGTACTCATAACACTGCCAAGTACTTGTAGCACGTAGTATCCCCAAAATAAATATCACTTCTATATGTACTTTTGATTCAATGACTGATGCAAGTAGTGTTCCAGAACCAATCCATGATCACGAGCTGATGACAGGACCAACACATTATACAAAAGAATACTTTATTGCCTGGTATCATAGGAGCGACACTCTTCAATGTCATGTTTCAATATGAGGAGCATTTATAACAAAGAACATCGGATATAAGAGATGTATACCACTTATTGAAATGCCTGTATTGTCGTACAACTCGTACAATGACCCCCTTAAGTAGTGTAGCATCTTGCCAGGATTGAATCATGAAACAAAAAGAGCAGAACAATGACTTATATATAGAAAACTGGCTTTTTACTTGAATGACATAGTTTATAGCAGCAAAGGAGAGAACAAATATGATGATGCTATAGTGTGTGATAGCTGTCAGCAGGAATGATCAATGCAGTGTCAGTTGGTATGCCGACTCATCTGAGTTGGTCGATTGGTACAATACAAGGCAAACACGTGCCTATTGTATCATCCTGCCCGTGTATGCATGCCTTTGGTGGTGCTGATTGCTTTCATGCATCCTTTAATGATAATGTCACGTGGGACGGGGGATGGGCAATACTATTCGTGCTTTGGTTCGTTCTTTGAATATCAACCAGTTTCTAGAAGCCATTCTGCAGTAGTACAATGATCGTGTCATTGATGAAGGTGTAGTAATGCAGTTTATTGAGATGAATTCATTTCCTATTGACTATGCATCTGTATAATCGGTCTGTCTACAAGTGGGGTTGAAATCCCGCATGTTTCACACTGAACACCTTTCACTGGGAACAAGCCGACTTTCTTTCACCACCACCACCACAACATGTCCTTTCGTCGAAGCGCACGCATTGCAAAGACCAAAGGTGTGGATGCATTAGCAGAATCGTTGACTGTCAAGAGTGCAACAAAACGCAAACAGAGTCCATCGATCACTGAAAAGAAGACAACTGTCAAACGACGCAGCAAAAGTGTCAAACAGGAAGCTGGTACCATGGGCAAGGCACCTGAGAACTGGCAAACAGTCTATGACCGGATACGTGATTATCGTAGCAAAACGACAGCACCAGTAGATACGATGGGATGTGAACGTTTAGCAGAGGAGAATGTTTCTGATAAAGTAAGCAGGTCCAGCATAGAGTGATCATATCCTAACTCATTATCAAAAGGTGTTTCGCTTTCAAACACTCATTTCATTGATGCTCTCGTCACAAACCAAAGATACTGTTACTAGTGCTACTGTCAGGAATATGCAAGCAACACTACCAGGTGGCTTGACATTGGAAAGCATTCTACAAGTCGACGAAGCCGATTTGGATCAGAAGATAAAGGCTGTTGGATTTCATCAACGAAAAGCAAGGTAAGTCAATAGGATATGGGATATATGACACATCTTTACTGATGGATACAAAAAAGTTATATCAAAAAGACTGCCATTATTCTCCGTGACAAGTATGATGGTGACATACCCGATACAATTGAAGGATTGATGGATCTTCCAGGTGTAGGACCAAAGATGGTAATCAGATAATGAAAGACAAGAACAAGAGTAGTTATTGACTTTCCTGGTAGGGCTATCTTGCTCTTCAGATCGCATGGAAAATGTAAGTTTTGACATATTTGATGATGGTTGGATATGACATTGATCATGACTGGTGGATAGGAATGCTGGTATTGGTGTGGATGTCCATGTTCATCGTATCAGCAATCGACTTGGCTGGTGCAGTACAGAGAATGCACAACCTGAAGATACAAGAAAGGTATTGGATCATTGTCACTTGCCTATTGTGTATGCTCAACAAATCTTTGCAGCAACTCGAATCTTGGTTACCCAAAGAATATTGGCGACCCATCAATCCTTTACTTGTTGGTTTTGGACAAGTCATGTGCTTACCGAGAGGACCAAAGTGTGGTGAATGTCCAGTACGAGAATATTGTCCGTCAGCCATCACGTCTGTCAAAAAAGTCAAGAAGGAAGTAGTGCGACAAGATAGTGTAGCAATTAAAGAGGAGACTGTCGAGGATGTGACATTCACTGGTGAACATGACCCTGCCATCAAGACCGAGAATCCTTTGGACTGGTAGTATATAGAATTACTTTTCTGGTGTTAATAAAGATTCCCTTTCTGTGATCGAAAAGTCTCACGGCTGCTGTTTAAGGCATAGTTATCCACCAAACTACCTATTTCTATATATAAACATTGTCATTTCACTACAATGCCTTCAATTAGATTGATCTTCCATTTTTATGTCTATATGCAATGCACTTGTAATGTTTTGCAGCTGACTTGCATGATGATGCTTGGTTGCAAAAGAAAGAAGAGCAAAATGCTACAGTCTTGTGCTAGTCTTCATTATAGTTTGCTTGTTCCCAATATCAAACAAGTATATTGTTTGTTGTTGCAACATTGATCCCTCTCGAACACACTAATGATATGTATGGATGATGCAGTTGAAGCGATTATGCAATGTGTAACAGTGAAGAAAAGTAATGCATCTGTCCAAGGTTTCAATGTATGTAATCAAAACAAAGATGCATTTCGTGCATAGCCTAAATTTCGCTTTCTTCGGCTCTGACTGTGGGGAGTGCCAAGATTCCTGCATTTCGTCAATACAGTAGCACTAAATAGCACCCCTATACATACAATGAACCCATCTAGGCATCAGCTCTTGTTATCAACAGTGGTGTGAAGCAATTTGTTTCTGAAACCTTTGTTTATTTTGAAGATAGTATGGTAATGTAGGTAACTGCTATCTCTTGTAATTAGATATACGTATACAAAAAGATTAGAGACAAGATATGCAGTCGGTATGCAATGTTTTGTGCGTGCCATGATGGTGCGAGTGGATTGGTCAATCTCAGGATGATAATGATGATGATGTGGGGGGCAAGAGGCATAGTAAACACAAAAACCAGGGAACAAATATTACTTTTGAGCAATCATCTTGGTGACTTCGCCATCCTTGACCTTTTCAGTGAAGAGATCGAGCCAAGATTTGACCTTTTCATAGACAACAAAGGTAACTGCTTGACCAGGAGCCACACGTAATACACGTGGGGTCAAACCCTTATAGAATGCCCTGAAACCTTCCTTGGTGTAGATCTCGTTTGATACAAACTTAACCCGCTCCCAACCTGAACCAGTAAGCTTTGTAGACTTTTGAATACGAGTCTTGATTGTATCGATAGGTGCATTGGTTAAAGGACCCATAGCACCAGAAATACCACCAATAACAAGTGTTTGGTAGGAAGGAAGTTCATCCACCTTTTGAAACTTCTTACCCAAGTGTTTAAGCTCTTGATAAGCAGTGAAGTTGGCAGCTTGGTTGGTTGCTAATGAAGAGTTCTGGGTTAAAAGATACAATACAACATGTGCATAGTCCCGATTTTCGTCCTTACCTTGTCTCAAAGCAGTCAATCCAACACCTTTATATAAAGCGCCAATGCCTTCTTCTTTGATGATAGTGATGAATGCATGTGGAGCTGAGCGGTATTTGGGCATTTGAAGAGGATCAGCTAATGAATGTCTTTGGGCTTGCAATCTTTTTGATTTTTGAACAACGTTAGTACCAATATCTTGTTTAAAAAGGTCGTTATTAATACCTAATCTTAATCATATCGGCGATAGAAACGACGCATACAGCTTCTGTTGTGCCAGCAGCAAGACCAGCTAAAGAGAATTCAAGATGAGAATGGTCATATATGATCATTAATAACAGGTACTTACCCAAGAAGATACCAGTAGTACTGATTTTGCCACTGGGATCAGTCATCCATGACTTGTACAGCTCAAAAGAGCTGAAACGGATAGCCATCTTGGGCACGATACCAGCAACAACGGCACCCAAACCTTTGTAAAGAGCCCAAAACGACTCATTCCTTACAATCTTGGTACCAACACCAAAGAATCCAAGTTTCTTGGCCTAATATAAATATCATAAGCAAATGTCTTCAAGTAGGATTGACGACAATAGTTACACCATGGTTTCTGCTAAGTTGCATTCTGACTTTGACTGTATCAAGTGGGTGGCAGGTACATGCTTCCATAAAGCCAGCACTACCACCGGCAACCAGATGGGTGAGAAGAGAAGTAGGCTTCTTGTTGTCACGGCTCATGTTGTTACTTGAAAAAGAGAGAAAAAGAGATGATCGAAACAAGATGTCAATATTGTCCTTTTATATAAAGCAATCGTCCTTGGCAAATAAATGGTTGCATTAGGAGACAAGAGGATCAATCACCAGGATTTAGGGAGCTTTGGGGGAGCATAAAACTCATCATGATGTTCATTCGACCCCCCATCCCCCAATGACGCCTTTAGAAAAAGGGGAAAGATGGTTACATACATTGGGGGAGATGGTTGTCTACTACATAGTTCGCTTATCTTGGGACCATTGTAAGGAAAAAACAATGAGTTGTTACGTGTGTGTAAGGCTGATGATGATATCTTTTGTATTGAGCTTGACAACAAGCTGCTTTCAGTCGTGCAATAAAGTGGACTTTGGACATTAGAAAAGGACTTTTGATAAAGAAGGTTCAAAGGGCGTATGGTCAGGTACATTGCATTGCTCCCTGTGGACATGATCAGCGCGGTTTCTTTTTGCAAAAAGTAAACAAAAAAGCTGATGGTGCATCGTCATTTTCCCCCCGCTCACGCTTTGTATTATCTGATTCATTAGAGATGCATATTGCTATTTCGCCCATTGTAATTTGACCATTCAAAGAAAAAGAAGTTTTCTTGTCGTACTGCTCATTCTACTGACAAAGAGCATGATCATAATAAGGGGAGCTATGTACCGCCTTCAAGTATTGATGATGCTGCAGCAGGTAGTAGTCTGTGCTCGGTACATGATGCCCATCTATTGGAAAGTTTGTTGACATTGGAGTGATAGTCAACAAATATAAACAAGATACACAAGACTAGATCATCACTGTACGCAGCCAACATTTACATGGTCAAGAGGACATTGTTGATTTACACAAACATCTTTATCAGTTTGGTATATACAATGAGAAATAGACTAAAGTAATGGTCATGGTTTTGCCACCAAAGATCCTTGTTGGCTGCAAGGAACCTTCTATACAAGTGCCTTTGGATCCCAGAAGCATCATCGTTATGCTGGTTGTTGCCTGTGTCGCCCTATATAATACATCTGTTCTCTCCCTTTCAACTTGCGCCTCCCCCTTAGTCTTTGTCTCCTGCTTTGCCAAGAAGCCACACACCGGAAAGCAAGTCGCTCTTTACCACCATGTCATTAAAATATGCATATGCTTTTATGTGCTCCTGGAGACAAATCTGCATCTTTCGGCCAAAATCGAAAAGTGTTGCATGAAAACATGTCTTTATTCAGGTACATGATTGCTATTTGTTTCTTTTTCATCATTTGTTGTACGTGTTCATCAAACTTTGTCGATTGGCGATATGTTTGTGTATCAGTCATCATCCGATCATAGTTGGTCATCGATAAAGGATCAGCTCGCGGATGTTTAACCGAGAATTGGATTCTGTGTCATGCACATCGTAACTCGAAACAGCACACAAATTTCACCGAGGATTGTAAACAAACTGAGATCTCTTTTACGTCGATCAACATTGACAGCATTCATGTAAGGTGTCATATGATAATAGAGCGTGTTCATGTTGTCAATCATCCAATAAAGCAATGACATAGGTTGCATAAGATTCTTTGTCACAGAGAATGTTGTATATGTTGAAATATAGTTGATTTGAATGGTGGACTATTGTCTTCATCGCCATGTTTCTCGAGTGAAATGTAGAAACCGAGACAGAAACAGAAACAAACAACCGAGGCGAGTCGAATCGGTGATCATTGATATTGGAAGCGAATGCACTTTCTCATATTTTTGCCTTTCATTTGTACAAGCTTGCTCCTTCCTTTTTCACATTCCTAACACTTGTCAAGGCCGTCGTCGATCATGGCAGCTGTACAATCATCCGGCCCAGTTAACGTCGACGACCCATCACCATCGTGGTATTCTCATGATCGTCAAAAGTCATCATCCAAACAGCATGTCACCACTACCAGCAAGACTTGTGCTATTGAATCATTGTATCAATCCAATGGTAGCGCCAATAATAGCAGTAGTAGCACTCATGTCTGCAATTCATTGCAATCATCGTCAACCGATCCATCACTCTTTACTTCATCCACTGGCAGTGTTCAATCGCTAGGTGCACAACGACGGCTTTATCAGCCACATACACGTTCATCAGCCACAGCATCTCCAATACCAACACGTTGGCCATCACCAACAACAACTGAAGAAGTCACCCAACTGGTCAAACAAGTGCGTAAAACAGGAGATATTCATCAACAATTGGCATTGTGTAAACAAATGATGCAACAAGTAGCACAACTTGAAAGTGTCAAACAAAGTGATAGCACGCTCGATTTGGATAAAGCACTTTTACGTGATGCATTGCAAACTCATACACGGCATTTATTGAGACGTCTATCACGTAATGGATCGTCAACAAGTGGACAAGCACAATTTCTTCTTGGAACATGTGTTGGCAGTGGCACTCTTGGATTTGGCAAGGATGTCTTCAAAGCATGTGAATGGTATGAACAAGCTGCCAAACTTGGATATCCTGAAGCTGCTTTTCGTGCTGGTGCATGTTACGAATATGGTGTTGGCACGAGACAAGACCACGTGCGAGCTGTGGCGTATTATGACAAGGGAGCACGTATGGGTCACACACCAAGCATGTATCGATTGGGAGTGATTCTTTTGCGAGGATATTGTCGTCAAACACCACAACCACGTACTGCAATTTGCTGGCTCCAAAGGGCTGTTGATCCAGGCAATGAAGTACAACCGTTGCCATGTGCATTACATGCACTAGCCATGGTACAGCTGACAGGTGAATGTACATGTACAAGTCTGGTTCCTGATACAACATATGCCTTACAACTGCTTGAACGTGCAGCATCTCTTGGTCATGTCCCCAGTATGTGCAAGTTGGGCGAATATTTTGAAACTGGCGATCATGTTGATCATCCTGATGATGTTCGGTCCATCTACTGGTACTCTTGTGCTGCACAACATGGATGTCCACATGCTGCTCTTGCTCTTTCAGGATGGTACTTGACAGGGTCGTATACAATGGATGTTCTTCCTCAATCAGATCATGAATCATTGCTCTGGGCTAAACGTGCTGCATCCACTCGAATCGAAACGCGTGATTACTATGAAGGGCTGATTCCAATTGAAGAAACAGTTGCTAATGCATGTTTTGTTGTCGCACACTATCTCGAACACGGCATTGGTGTATCACAACCACGACCCAATGATGCTATTCCATGGTATCGTAAAGCAGCAGCACTTGGTCATGAACGTGCAAGATCTCGCTTACAGGATCAATTTGACAATGACGATACCAGCCATCCTTGTTCATCCTCCTCGTCTACCACAACCAGTTCAAGCAGCTCCAAAAGCAATAGTCAAAGTAAACGTGCTCATCGCTCGTGTGTCATCATGTAAAATGCCCCCCTTTAATCTAGCCTATATATATGTATATGTTATGTCACCGCTTACACAAGAATCTCTTTTTGTAAATATACATACGTTTTGTTCTATCATGTGCTATAACTCAAATCTTTCTTGTTTCATGAACCATATTGATTCTGGATGACTGTGATATCTTGCAATATTGCCACATTGTCTCATCGTATCACCATGAGCGCACAGACCAAGTGCCACGTGTGTGTTGGGAAAGTCTTGTCTGATCTTTTCAAATTCGGCTGTATAATCTGGTCGTCCATGTCGAATGTCAAATCCTTCTTCCACATCAGGGTCAGATTGTCGTGTTGTGTAGATACGTAATGTGCAATCCACATTGGCGAATTCATCCACCATGGCATGCAGTGTATCTAGAACAAGCTTTAGTGTACTGATAAAGTGTGACATCCAATAAATACTTTACCTGTATTCCTCATTGTCCATAAAACAATAATCTTTTTGGTCTTGATACATTCAGCTGGTTGTCCTAATTGCTGTATCACTGATATCCAAGGTGTGATGCCTACGCCTTCAGCTACGAGTACTACGACTTGAAAATCTGCAAATTGTTGACCATTCTCCAATTCTGGATATCCCAAAGGTGCACTGATCCTTAGATGAGATGGTCGTTCTCCAGCAATCGCCATTTCATGCAATGACAAGGTATCTCTTCCACCAGCTCGAATATAAAATGTAAGGGTATCATCGATTGTATCTAGTATGACATGTTAGTACTTGCTCAATATCACTCATTGTTCCTTTCTTACCTCGATCAAAGCGACTAATAGAAAAGGGGTGTGCATACACTTTGCTTGCCATCCATGATGAATGTCCCCAAGAAACAAATGCAAATTGTGAAGGTTGTTGATCAGGGATCTGGAATGCTGGATGCACCTGTAATTTGATAATGTTGCCAGAAAGTGCTTTGAATCCGACCACACGTGCTGGTGCTGTGTGCACATATTGCCAGTATTGATCCCTTAACCACATGAATCCAGCTGCTACATAGATCAATCCAAATGCCCAATGATGTAAGTATCCAACAGTGACCAATACTGCAAATGCTGCTAAATGGGATATGCGAAAAAGTCGATACGATGCTTGTCGAACCAATGGATGAGATCCGAACACAAGTAAAACCATTGCTGTAGCCATCATGGTTCCAGTCGTATAGCGTACATTTGAAAAGAGTGTCTGAACAAGAACGCCATGACGTGCATAGTTGCGTGACAACTGGAAACAAGCATGATAGAGAGCACACATTCCTCCCATACAGGCAAACCATGTATGCCATTGTAAATTGTTTGGATAAGTCGAGATATGACGCACTGATAAAGCAATAGCAACAGCTATATTGACGACTGCTAACTGTGCAAAACGATTGGCATATTCTTGATGAAACAAATCACGATTCTCGGATACCAAGACACGATCACGCACCAATACATGGAATGTATTCAATAACATGAGTAATAGCATGGGAAGGATGCTGGAGAGTGATAATTGCATGTCCAGGAACTGATATTCGTACTCTAGTACATGTCGTATCCGGCAATACCACATGCCATATCGCTTATGGTGTTGCTGGAAACGAGACTTTAAGGCGATACATACAAAGAGTAATATCACTGATGCCAAATAGTGCCAAAGAGTCTGATAGTCTCGTTCATAACGCACAATGGTAGGTGTCGTTGCAAGGTCGGTGTCAGTGTCGATAGTGCCATCTTGAGTCGATAGATTGGCTTCCATGGAGAATGCGAGTCGAAAGTAAGAACTAGCTTGTAGAACGAGAACAATGGTAAAGAGAAGAAGGGCAATCCAGGTAAGTGAACGCTTGGTGAAGCCCTCCATCATGCTGAGCCATTAGGGTAGGTGTGGAAAGAAAGTAGAGAAGAGAAAATAGTACATTTTCCGCTTTTGACAGCTCAGCCCAACAACCCATTATGTTGCATGACGATAACTTGTGTTTATTGCTACCACTACTACAAGTCAAAGGAGTCTATATAGATAACTATAACCATTATAAAAGACTACTAAGGTGTTTCTATCTTGAAGGATTGACTGTGATAAGGAGATATCAGGCACTGTCAAGCAGTTGGGATAAAGTCAATGACATTCAACATGATCACCCTCTATGCTAGTCAATCTACAACAGGGTCTTGAAAGTATAGGATCATATGCTGTAAAGGATCATCATCAGGCT
Source organism: Lichtheimia ramosa (assembly GCA_008728235.1). Taxonomy (NCBI): domain Eukaryota; kingdom Fungi; phylum Mucoromycota; class Mucoromycetes; order Mucorales; family Lichtheimiaceae; genus Lichtheimia; species Lichtheimia ramosa. The sequence continues at coordinate 3,656,946 of CP031823.1, forward strand.
GTGTTCCGTATAACGGTGCGCGTGTCAAAAGTCCGAGGCAATCACATGAGCTTTTTGTGTGCTTGGTTCATTGATTTAAGACGAGTGCATCCCGACTAACGTGTTTCTTTTTCTTTTTTAACCTTTCTTCACACTACAATGGCGGCATCCATGACCAAACCTCCTCCAGAGTTGACTGATTCCCATTCCACGAGCAGTGGCAGTAGTAGCAATGGTGACGACTTGTCCGACTTTGAGCATGACCTGGACGTGATTGAAGGGTGGACCACTGCAGACTTTGTATCAGAGAACGACTTTGACATGATTGAAATGCTATCTGCAGCATTGGAGCAAGTGACACATCAACTGAATGATAAGCAACGAGAGATACGAGCACGATCAACCGAGTGGACAACCAAGACCAAAGAGAAGTTGAGACGTCAAACAGCACGATTGGAAGATCAGAAAACACGACTACAAGCACAGTTACTGAAGAAATATGATGCGATTGAAGTGAGAATGAATCGAGATGCAAAAACAGTACGTCTTCGAGATAAGATCTCTTTTGTGGTGGGAGTCGGCAACGCGTGTGTATCTCCGGCGTTGGCAGCTCGATTACCGACCTGGATACCATTGTACTACACCATTCAGTCGTTGTATTTGCTATCATTGCGTTACCTTATTTACAAGGTCAAGAAATGGCATTACTTTATCTTTGATCTTTGTTATTTTGTCAATGCAATGACATTGTTGTTCCTTTGGGTTTTTCCTGGATCTCGTGCCATGTTTATTGCTACCTATTGCTTGACCAATGGACCTGTCGCATGGGCGATTGTCACATGGTAAGAGGCACATCATGATGAGTATACTTGGTATTGATCTGGTGAACAATCCTTCTCCTAATTAGGCGAAATTCACTCGTGTTCCATTCACTGGATAAGATCACTTCGGTCTTCATTCACATCTTTCCACCACTTGTCATGTACACTATACGTTGGTTACCTGAACTCGAATGTCAGTCTAGTAACTATCGTGATACCCGGTTCCCAGCAGTCACCAATGATATCACTATGAGTTTCAAAGAAGCCATGACACTGTCGACCATAGCCTACCTGATCTGGCAAGCGCTTTATTTTGTGTTCATTATGGTGCGGAGAAGAGAAAAGGTCGAGTCGGGTCTACGCATGACATCCTATTCCTGGTTACTCGATGATTCGCATGGACGTAAAGGTCTTATCCAGAAAGCTGCCTTTGTTTTTGGTGCAAAATACAAGCTATACATGTTCATGCTATTACAACTTGTTTACAATGTCGTCACCACCATGCCAACTTTTTTCCTCTTTCAGCACTTTTGGCTACATACCCTATTTCTTATCACCATTTTCACAGCAAGTATCTTTAATGGTGCCAGCTTTTATATTGAAGTCTTTTCAAGGCGTTACGCTCTCGAAGTGGAAAAACTGGTTGAGAAATCAAAGTCTAGCAAACAGGATTTGGACAAGTCAAAGACAGCATAGATTCAATTCTTTTAGTACACATGATAATATACTCTCTTGTTTTATCCTAATCTAATGTCCCCACTGAGATCCCCACTCATTTGGATTGGGTGGATGGCTTGATCGTACATGTTGTCCATTGATTGACATATTGGCCATACCAAGTGATAATCGTCTAAGGATATAAATGATGAATCAAACATGTGTTGTGTGTATTGTTCAAGTACTTACTCTACAATCTGATCTGATTCAGCACGACGATGATGGCAATACTTTAAACAGCTATCTCGGAAGCTTGCCAGACTCCGTCCATGATCGGCATAAAACTATCTTGATGATGAATAAAGGTCCGTGCACACACACATTCACATGTCATTCTATACCTTGAGCCCTTCTTGCAGATTGTTTCTAATTTCCACAAACTTTTGATATGCTTGACTCAAATTCTGCAAAGCACGTTCTCGCTTGGCTGTAGCAGATTCATTCTCTCGAGCTGTGCAATACTCTTGATGGACTTGAGCCAATTCCCTTAATATCTGTCCTTGTCTCTCATCTTGTTGGTCAATCTGCATCAAAAGATCATCATATTTGCGTAATTCCTCTGCAAACAATTCCTCAAACTGAGCAGGATCAATCTTGATCACGGGTGATTTGGCTGTCAATTGAGCTGCTTTCTTCAACAAGGCAGGTGATATGTCATCAGCATTGGAGATTCGTTTGGCCTTGTCAATGATTTGTCGTCGCATCACCAAATGTTCATCCATTTCATCCATCAAACGTCTCAATTGTTCCACAGCTTCTCTTCCATGTGATGCTGATTCACTACTTTCTGATCCAGGCACCGATTGCTCTAGTTCTTGTTCTGGTAATGCCAAAATATCAATGATCTTGGCCCAAGTATCCAATTTACGATACACAATCTGATCTGCTTTTTGTGCTGACATGAGCGTATTGCGATGTTGTTGACCTTGGGACACCATCTCTGCTGTAAACACATGTGATTCAGGTCGATTCCATTCTAGATTGAAAAGTTAGCTACCAGATTTACTTGCTTTTTGATGCATGTAAATACTTACGTTCACGGTATCTTGATCGCAGTGATTCATCACTTTCTTGTTCATCATCCAATGCATTAAAGGCATCTTCAAGTACTTCAAGATTCTTGGTTGACACTTGTTGCACCTTCTCCCACATGTCATAGAGTGCTTGGGATCCACCACTTTGACGCACTTCAGCAGCCTGTCGTTGAAGATGACTGGGTAATCCTTCAGTTTGTTCAAAACCAGCAAGTGTTGTGGAGAGATTAAGTGACTGGATCGAACTATAGAGAAATAGTCAAAAAGATGATCATAAAGAGAAATGAAAAACAAATACCTGTGGTATACAGCTGTAAGTTCTTCTAATCGAGCAATGATATCTTCCTTGATGACACGTTCCTTTCGATCGACATAGACACTGGCAGCTTGATGGACAGCAAAAGGAACCAATTTCTGGAAAAGAGGCAAGCCAATGACAGGATGAGGAGAACCACGTCTTTCATTAGCAAGCATGATAGCCACAGGATCAGCAATCTCGGCAGGTGGTGTTGGTTTGACCATTTCTGATTTCTGGATGGGTGGCAAAGCTGATTCAGAAGGCAATGTTTCCAAATAAATGACATCATTGTCCTTTTCAGCACGTGCAAGATTGGTCTGAATGATTTGTTGAAGAGAACGTAAATCACTGATGACAGTATTGCTGACGACAGGTGTACCAGAAAAGAATGACTTGACCATATCAAAAGCACGCTTGACCAGACTGTTGGCAATACGTAAACGAGCCACTTCTTCACCATACTTGTTTTGTGAAATGCACTCGCATGATTTGCGGAATTGAGCAGCGGCATTGAAATGAAGTGCTTTCACTTGCATATGAGTGAGCCATGGTTTGGGAAACACACCTTGTGTGGATGAATGAGTCGCAAGTTCATAAGCTGCATCATAGAACTCTGCAATCTTGATAGCCAAACGAGCAATGGTGCCATCTCGAAGTTGATCCATAGCAGCACGTTGCCATATACATTCTTGTGCCTGTGCCAGCATCAGGTTGATAAGAGTCTGTAATGCACCACTTGACATATCTGCTGTGGGAGGAATACGCATTTCTGGTATGACGACATCTTGCAAATGCTTGAAACAGCCAGCTGCGCACTTTTACTGTCATGAATCAATGGTCCTGTTGTCTCCTTGTTCTTCCATCCCTTTTTCCTACCTGAAAAAAGTTACATGCTCTCTTGACTCCTTCAGTTGTCAATCGATTCTCCGCATTGCCGAGTTGACTGTACATGGCACCAATGCAGTAAAGAACACACGCCTTTTCATAATGCATATTTCGATGAGACGTGATATCTAAATATATAGATAAGTGATGTATCTATATGTAAAGGTGTTTGTTCATGTACCTGTGTTGCTAGTTGAAAATGCTGGATGCCAAGGAAACTCGATACCAACCTATCATTATGCAATGCACAGGTAAATCATCCCTTGCCCCTTTTTGTTATCTCCATTCAACTTACATCAATTGGGAACTTGGAGCCAATAAAGACTAGCTGTGCATAATACCTATCATCTAAAGTGAGTCGCGTATATCTGCCAAGACATGGAGTTTCGAATAATACTTTATCAAACGATTCAAGGCTTTTTCATTGGCTTCCATATAGATACAGTCGTTACGAAGCTCGTCGAGGACGCGAAAGTCATCGGTATAGATGTCTGGATGCTCAGCATATCCGTTTGAGATATACTTGCGTAGATGGGGTGTCCAAGTAACTCGCTCGGTTGATTTTGTGTCGATTGAGAGCATGTTGCTTTCTGACGATCGTTTAGTAGCTGTAGGAGAAGATAAAGGCGATGCGCCTAATAAACTAGCCATGGTATGCAGTGTCTTGTATATGTGTAAAAGTGTGTTATTGTCAAAATAGCAAGAAAAGAGAAAAAGAGAAAGGGAGGTGAGAAAAGAAGCTTGAATCACGCAGCAGCAGCAGCAGCAGCCTTGCTGTTGCCAAATTAAGGGACTTTTTTTTTATGTGTCAAGTGCTGCCTTTCATTCTTTCTACCTTTAACTACTATTCTATACCACCAACCCCTTCACTTCACTTGACCGTACTCATACGGGATCCTTTTCTTTCACCTTTTGTCAGTCAGTCCTTTACTGCGTCCCTATTTACGACACGCGAAATGTGCCTCGCCTCTCGTACTATAACAGGCTCGCAGACGGCGTTGGCTAGCGATCCCACCAGCAAACAGTGGAAAGATTTCGCTGCAAAAGAGTTTATGGAAACCAAAACTCGATTGACACCCATCACAGACACCAACACTTCTCCTCCTTTGTCACCATCCCACACAACCAAGCTTGCTGTTCGATCTCACGACGACAATGACACCCATATTGCACCTGTAGTCAGTAGTCCAAAACCAGATTCACCTTGGCTGGCATTTGCAGCACACAACCACGAGACACTCCCTTCAAGTCAACTCAACCATTACGACACTTTACGATCCAAAAGTCCACCGAGTCTTCCAACTTTGAAAAGAAGTATAAGTGATAAGGCTGGGCAACAACGGGGTGATATGGTTGGTATGCAACAAGAACACTTACAGCTTTATACTCCACAACTGGCAACCGATCCGCCAAGATGTTTCTGTAATGAACCTGCACACATACGCAACACATCCGACTATGGCATTGTCTATGAATGTTATCGTGTAACAGCATCATCGGATCGTAATGTGCCAGTATGTTGTACATTTCATGTGCACAAGGATACTTGGTCTTTCTTTCAACATGCATTACAGAATGGTCGACATATCGATCCCAACCATCCAGATCTTCAACAATGTTCAGCCTTCAATTACACTTTTCGTGCCATCTTTCGTACTGAAAACACCTTTCCAATGAGATTATCAGCCAATCCTCTATGTTATTGCAATCATTTTGTGCGTCCAGTTCAAGATTATCATCGCAGTAATAACAGGATGGCTTTGGTATGTCCAAAGATGACTTCAGAGGAACTTCGTTACAAGGCATGTCAATGGTTTTTGTGGGCTGAAGATGCTAGGGCACTACAATCGACTTTGACACATCCAACATCTTTATCCAACACGATCAGCAGCCATCATGAGAACATTTCCAGTAATACCACCACGATCAGCACTAGTAGCATTGACAGTAAGAAGAAGGATGATCACAACGACACTAGTGATAATGACAACAATCGTACAACAAACGATGAGACAAGTTCAATAGCATCTGCCGGTCAGCATTTGAAACACACCAACAACTTTCATCGAGATAGTGGATTAATGACTGCACCATCTTCGCCAAACACATTGGATGCTAAATCTACAGCCACATCTGAAGATGCTTCTATATACAAAACGACACCTGTGCATATGCTTCAACCATCACCTAAACAACTATTACCAGACACTGACAAAAGTCTCGAATTGATACGCTTACTCAAGGGTGCCAAAGTACCTGAATGGTATTCAGACGACCAACATCACCATCACGACACTTCATTTCATGGAGATACAGCTTCTTTGGATAGTGATGATCACTCTTCTACACAATCCACAGTTCCTGGTAGCCCTTCCTCTCCTTTCAAGGTATCCATGCCTGTGCCTGCTTCAGTTTACACTCGTCTCTTGATGGACAAGAAGAAGTCAGAGTATGATGGTGAACAAGTATCCATGTTGAATCAACATGCCTTGATGATGGAGAATGAATTGAAGCGGTTTGAAGATGAGAATCAGCAGGTCAAGACGATCTATGCAGCCAAAGAAGAGGAATTGAATAGTCTTTTACGTGCAAATGATGAAGATTTAGCAGAGATTGATCGATGGGAATATCAGATCAAGGAGCTTGCCAAGTTGGATACTGCAATGGAGCTACTATGGGACCAAACATGTGATATGGCTGAAGAGGAGATAGCCAATGTACGAAAGGCGAAGCAATGCGAGATCACGCTTACCAAGTTGACACGAGATTTGTTGGATCGTCTGGAGCAGCTCAAGTCACAAATTGCAAAGAAGGAGGATCTGGATGAAAGAACGTCTTTGAGAGATTTCAAGTGTCGCGTATGCTTCCAAGAAAACATCCAGGTAGCACTAGTACCATGCTTTCATTGCTGTAAGTTTCTTACAAGTTGCAAGATATGATGGATACTTATATATTGTCTTTATAGCTTATTGCAGGCCATGTGCAGAAAAGCTGGCAGAATGTGCGATTTGCCGGACCATCAAGTTTGGTGTTCAAAGTGTATATTTAAGCTGAATGGTATGTAAAGAAGAATGAATGGTCAAATGACATGCATCTTACAATGTATCTAGATCACACATCTCTCTTTTGCTTTCTCTCTTCATCCATGTCGCTCTCTTGCGTGCCTTTTGTACAAAAATCCACTCTATTCATCCTCAAGTACATATACCACCTCCGAACAAAAACTTGCATATCGAAAAATACTGCTACATTGGTAAGTGAGCTGTACACTGATTTTAAAGCTTGAAACATGGTAACTCATACCATTTGTATGTCTAGGGATCACATTTCCTATGCTAGGACCACCCCCCCCATCGTCATTTGTCTATACATATTCAATTCATACCCAATATACGTATCTTATCTTTATAATAGTAGATAAAACAAGTTGTAATCTAGATGTATGGTATTGGGAATCATGAAAGAGGAAACAAGTGGACACTATCAATGATACTAAACTGTCACGTGACCAAGACCAAATGCAAGATCAGCAGATCACTACTATTGCAGATATGCAAGTGTAGATTGTAATATAGTAGAATAGATCATACACATCATGTTTAGGCATATCTATCATACACGACGTCTATGTAGTAATAGTCAGGTTGCTAGGGAGTAAGAATAAACACCTTGCCAAAGAGAACTATACCTCATTTGTGGAATGACTCTTTAGAATTATAGTCCAATCTTCTAATACTGGTTCTAGACAAAGAATGACTCTGTAGATCCTCACGTGGTGGCTATTGAAACATAGGGTGGATGGGCTGTGGCACAATAGTAGATCAAATGATGTGACTGAAGCGCGCTCGAACCCCATTTCACTCCTCCACACCTTCTTTTTTCGATCACTTTTTTTTGCATCTTTTCCCCGAGTGGACTCTGGTCCTTTTTGCGAAACATGGTAAGTGGGACCCCCTTTTTTATGCCAAGTACTCTGTTTTTCTCACACAGCTAAACGCGCATCACCCTTTACGACATACAATTTCGACCAGCATGAGACACCAACTACTGATTTAGACGACGCAAAAGCACCCGTGGAATCCCCAGATGCTCGATTGACAAGTGTTCAGTCTTGTTCCTTTGTATCACCACCACCAGCAGCAACTTCGTCTTTATTACATGTCCAAGGAAGCACAGGATGTTTGACAGGCACACTTCCTACTTTCACTTTCATACCCAACAACCAATATCAGCTACTACAACAGCTACAGGTAAAGTATACTAGGGATGAGATGAATGAAACAGGCTAATAATAGATATGCATTAGACTGATATGAAGCATCCACAACAACAATCAAATTCCTCATGTATGCATCAAGTCAATTTCCGCAACGATGAAATCATACGGATGAGCTCAGATATGACGAATGCAAGTCATTTACAACAGGTAAAGTATACATCATCCAATATGGCTATTGTAATACTAACACTATGAACTAGACTGTTGATTCAAAAAATGACGTCTTGACTACTTTTGACTTGAATCCTGTACAAAAACAACATCATGATCTCTTGGAACAGCTGATGAGCAACACCAATGATACCCGACCATCACCATTGACAACAAACCAACACCAACAACATTCCCATCATCATCATCCTATACCCGAACCAAAACGACAATGCATGTCAATCAAGCCAAAACCACGTTCACAACGAGCACCATGGACACCTGAAGAAGACACGTTGTTGATATTGGCAGTGCAGATATATGGTGATAAGACTGAAAAGTGGTCCAAGATTGCAGCATGTGTACCAGGTCGTACCAACAAGAATTGCCGAAAGCGTTGGTTCCATTCACTTGATCCTTCATTACGTAAGGGACCATGGACTGAAGAGGAAGATCAGCTATTACGAGAAGGTGTCATGAAGCATCCCAACCAATGGAGCAAGATTGCAGATATGCTAGAAGGAAGAACAGATGATCAATGTGCCAAACGATGGCGTGAATCACTTGATCCAACAATTGATAGATCAGAATGGACACCAGAAGAGGATGAATTGCTTGCTGAAAAGTTTGGAGAATATGGATCACAATGGCAAAAGATTGCACAGCATTTTGAAGGTCGACCTGGTTTACATTGTCGTAATCGATGGAGAAAGTTACAACGATTGATGCAGATCAAAAATGACAAACGAGAGACTACTAGACAACCATCAACATCATTTATTCATACTATGGCTAAAGACATTCAATCATCATCAGTGGCACCACCATCACCATTGGTACTACCACTACTGCCACAAACAGCAGCAGCAGCAGCTCCACAAGCTCCACCGGCACCTATTCATTTGCCGACTTCCGGGTTCCCGATTCTTGACCATGCGCACGAGCCATCTTCATCCTTGTCAGATACGTCATCACTCAGCAGTAACATCTCATCTTCATCCATTCTACTTACTCCCCATGGTCCACCTGAAACACAACACAACGAGTTTTTGCCAGCAAATGGATCTTTCAGTGAGATGAATCCTTATGGATGTGATATTCCAAGTTGCCTTGAAAGCTTTCCAAAGTCAAGTGGTCTCTTTAATCACATGAAAAGCGCTCATCCAAACCTTGAAGCCTACGAGAAACCTTATCGATGTGCTGTGCCCAATTGCACCAAGAGATACAAGAACATCAATGGTCTACAATATCATTTACGCGATGCCAAGGGTTCCTCTTCTCATTCCAGTATTAAGCATAGTCCTGTACAATAGTTCTTTAGTCCTTTTCTTGTAATAATGTATCACAATTCAATCCTTGACTTGTTGACATGATTACTATTTTTAGTGTTGTTCAATATGTTGATCCCCCCGCACAACACGACACGATGCCGCAGCATGAATATAAGCTGGGATAACTTCGGAGATGTTGGGTTTTGCTGCTGTGCCTAGAGCGTTCCAGGAGTTTCCACTAGCTACGCGCAACTTTTTCGTCTGGATTCCCGAAGAAGAAACATTTATATAAACGCGTCTTTACTTGTTCATCTTTTTGCATTGATTCATATCCATCAAACTTTAACACTTCTTTGACACTTTCTTTTGTTTACATTCCCCGACAAGCACGAGATATAAATCTCTTTTCCATCTGGAACAACACACGTAATCCTTAATACTCCGCGTTTTTACACTAAGCAAGTCTCGGAACCGCAGTTCAAGCTTTTCATTCTTCTTTCCCTCTTCCAATCGTTTGCATACTCAAAAATGGATACTTTCTGGTGCCCTGGCTGTGATAAGCGCATTGATACTGACTTGGTAAGTGTCGATCGGTCACCGATCTTGTAGATCGCCCACTCGATCCCACCATATTGACTTCTTTTATCTTTTTTAGAGCGAATCCGACTTGTACTGCTCTGTCGAGTGCAAGATCAAGGATGCCAACCCTGAAAACCAAGCCAATACATCATCCAACAACAACACAACCCATGGTGTTCCTGAATTGGCAGCAGCTCTTGGTAAACTTAGGGAATTGAAGCGATCCAAATCATTGCAACGTCAACAACATCGTCCTTCTTATCCATGGATTCCACTTTATCGACGACGTCCTGTCGTATCACGACGTGCAGCTGTTACAGCAAGCTCTGCAGTTACAGCACAAGGTCTTGTCTGCCGTAAGCCTGCTGCTGCTGCTGCTACTACGACTCTTCCACAACATCATCAACTCTATGGTCTATTGGCATAATTCCCATCTCTCTCTTTTTCTCTCTTTCCTTGTTTCATATATCCAAAATACCAGAAAAACACTTTAAAACGTCAGAAAACCAGAAGATGTATCTACCCATTCCCTTTCCCTTTCACATTCTCCTTCATTTGTAAAAAGAAAAAAGCATGTTCTTATATACCTTTCCATCAAGCATCCATCTAACATCCTTTACAAACAATAAAACATTTCCTCCCGCATCCTTCCATTCAACTTGTAAACCTTTTTGTTCCTGCCCCTATGTCTCGTGTAAAATGATTTGCCGTAAGCTCAGGCTGAGCGAGCTGCATTTGCTTGTGTCACATTCCAGATATCATAGATGTTTCTGCAAACACTTTATTCAAGACAAGTACATAAGTGCTATTTGGGATAATCCATATCATAATGAGTCATACAATGATGCATAGTGGAAACGATGATGCGCATGATAATAATATACGTGTGTGATGGGTGTCAATGTTGTTTATGATCCTGTACGTGCAATAGGAAAGCGTATTGAGCATTGTTGAGCATATAAGCCTTGACCATTGATGTAAACATATCCGTGGAGAGAAGGTACAAAGATATTGCCAGCTGAACCGGTACGCCAAAGATATTCGACACTTGCATTTGACTTTGGATCAAAAGGGATCCACATGCTTCCTGCTTGATATACCCATTGGACTGGCATGGTGATGATTGACTTTCAGCATTGTCATAAGTGCTTTTATATATATAATATCATAGTGCAAAGCAGCTAAGCTTGCCATCATTGCGCCGTAAGCGCTATGACGCCACCACGGCTTACCTGCAAGTAGGAAACGTGTAACAGTAAATGTCGCGTTTCCTTGATACCGATGCTACTACTGCTGCGCTTCTCTGAAGCAATACCATTCCGCAGGAAGTGGCAAGCTTAATTCGTGTAACAATGATGATAGGCTATTTGGCATGTCGTGTTTTTACATGTTCATCACAATGACGTATCATTTTTACATGAGCCAAACATTTGTATGGTCTTTCCAGTAATCAACATGATTCAAGGTGTAAATTAGGATGATTATAGTGATACGTAATGTGTAAGAGAGAGATGCTGCTGCAGAAAGTATCAACCCATGATGCAGCCAATCACAGCATCTTGCCATGTATATACTTGCACATCACAAGTGCGGATTCACTTTAATCGGTAGTGTATTCTATTCTTATCCTTGATAAAGAGTGTCCATGATAAAAACAAAACACATGCCAAGGAATGCTGCGTAACTGATGATAGTCACATTAGAGGATCATGTATCCTTGAATGAGCTCCACAAGCACTTGATATTTACATTTCCTTGATTGAATGACCATAGGGCATAGAGCATGGTGTGTAGTTTATTCAAGTTATAAAGACAGTGTATGATTCAAAAGGGTGGATGTGTTCCTGATCTAGCAATAATGAGTGTGATGGATGCATGTTTGTTGTTGGGTATGTACAAAAGATTGTGTGGGGATGTAATATTGATTCTAATTTACAAAGAGGATGCTGACGCACTATATATGATGATGTTGATTCTTTTCTATGGCTTGAAGGATTATGATCCGGTTCTTGCAATTGGGATTCGAGTATAACAGTGTTGAGCATAAAGCCCAGGGCCATTAACGAGGACGAGACCTTGCATTGATGCAACATAAACTTGAGCTGCTGTTCCTGATCGCCAAATGTTTTCGATGGATGCATTGGCTTGAGGATCAAAGGGGATCCAATTGTTTCCAGCTTGATAGACCCATTGCACTGGCATGTTTATAGAGATGATAAAGTAGTAGTAGTGGTGAAAAATAAAAGTTTAGGTAACAAAGATGTGATCAATGTGTATGCTGAAGCATGTGTACCTTATTTATATCACAATTGATTACTTGATCTCGCAGTATGGCATCATCCATCAAGCCATTGGTATTGCCATTTGTGGAAAAAGCGATACTGTATATGTTGGCTGCGCTTGATTCTATTTCTTCTCTCTTGTTTGCTCGCATTAAAACGGCATCAAGTTTGTGCAACTACAAAGAAACACGTCAGAGAGCTGCTGCGGAAATGATTCATGTGTAACCTTGGTTACTATGGAGACTGCAATCATCAAACAAAGCTTATATTGTGCACTAAAAGTATCGGTGAACATCAATCATAGAATACAACGTGATTTGTTTCAATACTGAGCTGCATTTCAGATTGGATACAATGAGCTTTATTGTAAGAGTGATGCTAATAGCTACAGTACGTGATGTGTTAACGACCATGAAGCAGGCACAGCCTTGTTAGCAATCATTGATATCACATGATGTGGGGTTTTCGTAAGAATCAAGCGTCATCACTGAACGTAAAGCTGGATTTTACATGTTGGCGCCACATTTGCCAAATTAGTAGAGTAATCGCATGACAGTCAGATCCATATTTCTGCTTAGCGTGTGCCATCACAATTATTATTAGTGTTGGTGTGCCAAGATTGGTTGCATATACGTGTTTCATCTGCTATGACCACCAATGTGCTTCTGTAGCTATACCTGGGATCATCTTACTGCTGTTTCCCGCAGCATCCGATACGTAGCCAGATCAAACTGATAAAGAGTACAAACCTAAATATTAAGAGCCAGGATAGAAATAGAGTCTCGAAAGGATGATGCCGCAGTCATATCTACAACGTGGACGTTCTGGGATGCCTCTTTCAAAATACACTTGATTACAGACATGATTCATTATGAAATGGATTGAAAGAATGCATTTGGATAATTTGAAGATGAATCAAGATGACTAATGATCTATGTATGTGATAATCGTTGAATGCCTTGTACATCAAAGATGCCTTTAAGTTTGGGTGTATTGATACTGGAAATGACAGCTTTGGCGACAGTGTCGATATGAAGAGGAGGAGTTGTAAGACTTGATCCAAAAGGTAAAGAATTGATCTCCTTGGTTACAGGGCTAGTGACCAAGTTGGCCAACTGAATAGCTGCAGCTACTGGCATTGCAACAGGACGATCTTGGCTATACATAAAGCCTATTTCACTAATGATCAGCATACCATCTTTGTTACACGACAATCTTCCTTTTGCCTACCTGGTCGTAGTGCTATAGTACGAAATTCAGATCTTGAAAACAAATATTTCTCTGCCTGACGTTTGGAACTGATATATCTTGGATCCACCAAAGGAAAGACATCCGAAGCCGAAATGTAGACAAAAGCATCCATATTGCTTAATTTGGCAGCTTCTTGGGCCAACGCCACAGCTAAATATGACTTGTGAGTATGAATTCCATGTTGTGGTGGGGCTGGTTATACCTGTGTCACGGTTCATGCGTTCAAATGTAGGTGCTGGATGTTGTGCATGGAAAGGATTACCACGATCACGCATACCAATCATTTCACCAACAACACGTGAAGCTCCAGATGCTGCTTCACAAAGATTCTTTGCATTGGCCAAGCTCTTGTAATCCACTTCAGAAATGATCCCCACGGTGTGTACAATATCTGTGACGTTTTCCAAAAGAGGTGTATAACTCGAAGGATCTAGACTATCACCCGATGCCCATTGCACCTATACAGTCTTTAATATACTATACAACTTGTTGGATACAACACATACCTTATCAGCCCATGCAGGTCGTGGTCCTTGTTGAAAAGCTTCAGGAACACCATGTCGACTATATTGTCAAATATTCAATCTCGTATGCTCATGGGTGCAAACGGCCAATGGTACCTTAAGCTGACAGTCTCCCACCCTTGACGCGTGGCATGTTTACAAATGCTTTGACCTAAATGTGGTTTTCGTGAGCCTTTCTCGTCTTGAATATAAAAAAGGAGAGTTTTACCAAGGAAACCAGTGCCTCCCACTACTAGTAACTTTTTGGCTGCAGTTTGTGCCATTGTTTAGTTTGGAAAGGATGGCTGAAATTCATCCACTGAGTTTTTATTATGCACCGTGCTCTTTACCAATGCCAGTTGGGCTTTGACTGCTGATATCAATGTAATTGGATCCTCTTTGCTGTTTCTATAACTGATGATTGCTGATAATGGCAGTGATGGGAATGGTTTTATGAGCACAAGAAGAAATTGCAGATGAATAGAAAATGATAAGCTAGATAGCAGATGGATGTCATTGTTCGATGATGGGGGAGAGCATTGCCATATGTACCTTATTTGGCTATGTCACTATGGCCAGAGAGCCCACTGATACATCTGCTAGTCTTTGTGACCATTCATGATGTTCATTGTCGTGGACGTTATTGTGGTACTTGTCCTTTGTCAAAGTGGTAGAAGATGATGATATTCAACTCTTAAGAAGTGACATACTGACATTTGGTTCCCTTTTGATGTAGCTATTTCCTGTGACACATCCATACACAAAGTGTGGCAAATCACAGATGACGCTTTCATTTAATATGTTTGCAATGCTCTTATGGCGTTTTGGCATGCTTCTCGATACCAACAGCACAAATAAAGCAGGAGCCATTGATGTTTCTTAAAGAGTCAATTCAATGCGAGAGAAACTGCTAGGCTGAATCATATTTGGTATGTATACAATCAAGTTTGCTTATTAAAGTAGTAGAGCTGAGCACTATACAGCAAAGTCTTATGCTCCAATCTATATCTACTGATACATAAATGATCAAGGCACATGCTGAGCTTATCATGAAATCAAAGTGTCACCAGTACATTCTATTCAACGCTGAGCAACCATAACATCTAAGGGAAGATACTTCTATATGTGGTGTAAATTCGAGCAGGGGATGAATGTGGTCAAAGTGTGTACTGCTCACTGAGCAATGACATGAAAATAGGTGCTATATCGGTGATTCGAGTTGGGTAGATCACAACGCCGCCTTTTTTTTCCCTGTGTTGCACGCGTCGTTTACCTAGCCATGGTAGCCAGCAATACCAATGTTGTCTTCAACAACCAACAATGTCGACCATTGCAGCAAACGTGGATGCAGCTTCTCCCTTATGATATAGTATCACTTGTACTCGGGCATTTGAACCAACATGAGCTATTACAGTGTATGGCAGTTTGTTCAAGCTGGTATCAGGATGTGCCATATTGCACCACAGAGCGTTGGCATACAGTCAAGATATTTCGTCATCATGGAGGACTGGGCAACAAAAGATTAGCACGATGTTTAGGGCAGCATGTACGACGTATTTCAATATCAGGATATGAGACACAACATCAACTAAATCAAGTGCTGAACGACCTTGTGAACCTCGATTGTGTGTGGATCGAATCTCTCGGTGAGGAAGAGAAAGAGAGAGGAAGAGATTGGATGGTGCATTTTAAAAGCTGATAAGCAAGAGATATGTCATGGATATAGAGTTCTATGATACCCAAGTCAGTGTACAACAATCCTTCTTTGCCTTGCTCTCCAAGTTGGCCATCCATGCATTACGTGAAATTGCATTTCTCAGACATCGTGGTGTCCTTGACTTTTTTAAAGTCGTTGCAGTGTGTCCCCAATTGACAGTATTTGATTTCTCTGCCTCTGGTGACCAAGGAGAATTGGAAGCTTATAGTATGCCTACAAGGTCCAAGATCACTCACATGTGCCTTAATGGAAGACCATACGACATTCATCCACAGCTTGAATTGATTTTACGACAATGTCCTCATTTACGTTTCTTGGCAACCAACAATCCATGGATCCGAGCACAAGAGAATATGGATAAGCTTCTTCAATATTGTCCCAAGATTGAATACTTTGAATATGCACGACATACTCGCCATGCACGACATTATCGTCATCAACATATTCAACGTCTTCCTCTTTCCAATGATCAAGATGGCTGTTTACGTGAGTTGGTGTTGGATGGATATCGTTCAGGCAACATGCCAGATACACACATGCTTACATCACTTGAGATTCTTCGTTTAAAGACAACCTTGATCAGAGATGTTGCACCATTTTCCCAAGTATTGGATCGACTTTGTGTTCTTTCCTGTGATCAGGTGCTATGTGATCCTCCCGGTATCCTTGCTTCACTGATTCAACAATGTCCATCACTCGAAGAAGTATCGTTGCGTGGATTTCCTTTGGTACCAGATATATGTGAAGCTCTTTGCAATGTTTCTCGACTCAAACGACTTTATCTCTTCCGCAACAATCACATGCGACCTGGAGAAGGGAATATACTATGGCCACTACTTCAAAGTCTTCATCAGCGCCCATTACAATGTTTGCAGCTAGAAGGCATATTGAATGATCACTTGATTGAGCCATTGACATTACCAGGCAACAACATTCATCCACAATTGACTCAGCTTTCAATCAGCAGCAAGTACTTGACAAGTGGTGCTCTTGACTGGTTTATTATACGATCCACCTCTGCCATATTAAGTATGGTCAAGACATTGACAATATGTGATATCAAAATGGTGTCAAGAACAACGCTTGCTGCTTTAGGTGATTTGGATCATCTTGAACACTTGGTGTTGCGACGTTGTCGGCATGTTGATGGTGATGGCATAAACGACCTACTTTGTCATACCAAATCATTACGCTCGCTCTTTATTATGCACTGTGATATATCGAATGCATCCAAGGAAAAGATTCGACAAGCCATACATAAGTTAGGAAAGGATTCTGTATTGTATATTCCATGGAGATTTGCTTCATTAAATGTAAAAGATGATGAACGATGATTATTATAAGAGTAGTTTGATGATTGTGTTTTATTCTGAAAAAAGACAAGATGTACACAAGTGACAAGAAAGCTGTGTTAAGTGGGTAACGGAGTCTCTGATTTGGAAAGTGGTGGTCTGACATTCAATGCTGGCAGAGGCAGCAAGGAGAAAACCACTTGTGGACCAGCGCCCATAGGTTCGATCCTTTTCGTTTGCAACAATGGTAAGGAATCACCCCAAGAACATCCATCCTAGAATGCATTCATCCATCCATTCATTTACTCATCCATTATTGTAATATTGTTTATCAATAGGCCAAGCGCACAAAAAAAGGTTAGGATCATTCAACAACACTCGAACAACTTGTCCTTTTCGATATATTGACACCAAATGTAGTCGGCATCACTGGCAAGTACGGTACCCGTTACGGTGCTTCGCTTAGAAAGCAGGTCAAGAAGATGGAAATCACCCAACACGCCACTTACACCTGCACCTTCTGCGGCAAGGTACTTTAATAACACATACAGCATGCAAAGAGTAGTACACTTATCACAATCATTTTCTCTTACAAAAAGGACGCTGTGAAGCGCACTGCTGTTGGTATCTGGAAGTGCAAGGGCTGCAAGAAGACTTTGGCTGGTGGTGCTTACACCGTTTCGTAAGTATTTTTGAATAACTGATATCCTTTGAGAAGGATGTGATGGCTCATGACTTTTCTGTGATGATAGTACCACCGCTGCCACCACTGTCCGCTCCACTGTTCGTCGTCTTCGTGAAATGGTTGAGATCTAAGACTTTTATACTTTTACTTGCTTCCATAAGGATTAAGGAATAAATGGTTGATCCCAATCAAAGATATTTACATGTCTCTTTTCTCTTGTGATTGATACATTCCATAAAAGCTTTATTGTGTTGCTTAGGTATAAGGGTTTATATGGCAACGGCTGGTAAGACAACTATTGGAGCTGCATAATCTGTACATTCACTTGGCTCGTCTTTAGCGTTTGGTGTTACATCGATTCCTGGTCCGTTGATTCAAGATATGGCATTGATCCCAGATCATACTCTATTTCTATTAAGCATAGCATGGTGCACGTGTGTATTGATCATCCCGATTGATAAATGAATGTAGTCGTTTATTGTGAATGTCTACGAATCTACTTTGTTGCAGCAAAGATCTTGGGAGCAGCCTACATGGATTAAGGCGATGAATATCTGCGATGCTCTCTTACTATCCCCAATCATGACTTACGCACTCATCAGCACAATGCATAAAGTGAAAGAATTCCTCAATGCCTATACAACACCATCAGTTCATCCGTTTCAACACAAGTATTGTTCCACAACATACAGTTTTCATTAGAGCCGTTTTCGACGCGTTCGTTGCACTCATCAAGGTGTTGCTTCAAAGAAGCGCAAGGCTTTTCGCACTCTATTTACTGGGCATGAGCACATTGCACTCGTGTCTGGTTTCCGTTTTCCATATAACTTGCCTTCCATAATTGCTGGCTTGGGATCCTCAGCTTCCTCAGGTTCTTCCTCCTCAATTACTTCTTCAACAACTTCAACAACCTGCTCCTCTTCAGCATAGGCAGTGGGAAAGATGTTTGACAAGATATCAGCCAGACCCATGGTTACGGAAATAGAAAACGGGAAGCCTTTGCTTTGGTCGTGGATGGAAACGAGATAAGAACAACGGCGACGCGATTCCAAGTCACATGCCCAACATCACCACTACTACTCCTTCTCCTGCATGTCTTAAAGAAGCTCTACTGTTGTACCCTGGATGCTATCCTTGTCCTTGTTCATTCTTTAGCATAGAGTTAGGAATAAAGTATTAACCAAGTTCATCATCATCAACATCTCTTTGTTCTTACAATGCTTGTCATTGTCCATTTATTACTTTATCCTGCATTGCACAATGACTATCAGTCATGATTAACAGCTAGGACTCTAAGAGTTTTGTCATGTCCTGGCTCAAACATCGAATTAAGGTTTCTGAAGACGCATGACATCTTAGTGTTACAATGTGCCTTACACACAACAACTTGTGTATCCCTTTCGGAAGCAAAACGCTACGATTTTCCGCTTCAAACAAGCCTATCGTTAAGTCAAGGTGTAGAACGGCCAATATGGAGCTATTGTATTGTTTAAGATACATCAAGAACACATACACGTTGCTTTCAATAAGGTGCAATACGCTTAACGAAGGATAAGGACAAAATCCTGTCTATGCTAATACATTTTCTTACTGGTGACAGTATTCGAATCTAGCATAACATCGATACAATCTCTCTCTTTCTCTCTCTCTCTCTCTCTCTCTCTCTCTCTCTCTCCTGTGATGTGTTTAAAAGGGCACAATGACAGCTGATACATGATGAATGAAAGATGCTCTTCCTCATTTAAAGATTCCCATGATGTGATTTATGCAAGAGTTCAATACAGCTATGCTATTCTATCTAATGATTCCTCCTTGATTGTGTTGCCGGTAGATGTCTCCTTCATGTAAATGACAATCAGAAAGTTGTGCCGGGTATTGAATAGGGCCGTTTACAACCCATGATCCATATAAGCTCTGATATCATCCTTGATGGCGTAAAACTGGCACTGCAACAACCATAAGTCCCAAAGAAGATCCTCATGGCCACTTTGATATGATTCTGACAAGTATGGTATCAATCCACTGATTCTAATGCTACTGGATACTGCTGGTGCTGTTTCTATCAACACTTGCTCAAGTTCCTTCATGTCGCGTTACTCTTTAAGCAAGAGAGCCATTCCAGTCTCCATGTCAACGTTGTCCTTTTGCTCATGTACTGCCAAATGCTCTACCTAACACCACAAGTCGATTGAGCTGATTCCAATATTGTAGGTATGGCATGTGTAGAAGCTGGGAAGAAGTTATGCAGGTCATTTCCCCCACTCAGTATCCTTATCAACATGACACACAAGTAGCCCAATTCCACATCAGACACATTGAATAGAAAAGAATAGCTTCTTGTATATATAAAGAGTCCTGTTTTTGATTGAATGAATGTACAAAGTATATGGGTGAGGAGAGAGATGATGCAGCTATGTTTTGGTTTCCCCCCTTTTTTTTCTACAACAAGCGACCAGCGCAAGTGAATCCATGTTTTACCATGTAACACACGGATGACGATGATGATGGCGTTTTTCTAGCATTAAAAATCTTCATCATCTTCTTCTGCATATAGATCATCAAAGACTGTCATGACAAGCTCGCCAACACGTCCTTCCAATTCAGAACGAAGATCGGTCTTCATTGCTTGCGAATAAGATTCCAGGAGGTGTTCATCATGATCTTGATCACTTGTGCCTCCTGCAAGGAGGTGCCGGAGCATGCAGCGTAAGTTTGTAAAACAAAGTTTAAGGATGCTGTCCTTTCTTTGTTGTAATGAAGGTGTAGATGATTGCTGGCATGTTCCCAAGTCATTACGTACACGTCCAAGTATATCGAAAGCATCCAGTGATTGATGTAATTGATCACCAACAGCAAGGTTTACAGAATAAAGCATGGAAGAAATCTCATGTTGTGCAGTGGGAAGTGCACCTGCAACATGATATTCAGGCCATAATGCCATCAGGGACTCTTCTACTGCTGGCGTAACTACTTGAGCAACATGCCGTGTTTGTTCATGAATATGATAACCAATGTATTGTGGAAGTCGTGCAATACATGCATCTATATAATGAAAGCAAGGACAAGTTAGTAATGTATGCAACAAGTGGCTGAGGGAGGTGTAGGGTTTATAATATATGCATACCATGAGAAAATGCACCAGATGATAAGGCATTGGCTTGTGATTGTAGCAGACGATGTCTTTGGCAACGTGAAGCATGTGTTATCTTGAGTAAGAGATCTTCAGCATGAGTGCTTAAAACATCATCAATCATGGCTGAATAATGGTCTTCAATAGCACTGCGTATCAAGTCAGCTTGTGCGCTCCAGAAAGCTGGTTGACGGTGTAACTTTTGTGCGCTGGATGTTGTTGCAGCAGTTACAACTGTAAGCAAAATGGTGGTGAAAAGTGAAAAACGCATGTGGATATTGAAGAAAAGAAAAAGACACTGCAATCGGGAGATGGCCGGGATATTCATCTTTATATGTGAAATGCGGTAAAAGTGTGCACAGATCCGCGTGATGTTGGTGCCACAGATTGGTAACTCTCTCTCTATTGCATTGTTTGCCAGAGACTGCAGATTAATTGGGTCACCGACTGCGAATAAATGAATAAGTGACCATGAGTCCCGGAGCGGATTAACTTCCGCATGGCTCTATTTGTCATTTGTCATCGATTCAATTAGGTGTCATTGCCTTATTGTTCCTTACCAATGTCGAGTAACAGTGAGATGCTCATTTGACTGCTGCTTATCAAACAGCTGATGAATTCTCACACATCGTTGTCCAACATGTCGATCCTTCCACACTTGTTACACCTAGCAGTTGTGATACCTATACACATATGCAGGTGAATAGGTGATGTTACTGATTGATACATGGATGTCAGGGAGCTAAAAGTCGGTTGACAGAAGTTGACTTTTGCCCATTTTCCAAAAATGATTATCACATCATCGTCACACCAATTGCTGAATGAAGAAGGAACAAATAATAGTGGTGATGTAGTAGGGTATTTGTGTTTGTTTACATGCATGAGCCATGCTTAATCCCAATGACGGGCCATTGACGTTTCTCACATTCATTAGTGTAAGGATAAAAGAAGTAAAGGTGGAATGGCATCCATTTTGATGGGAAAAGAGTCATTGCTGGATGTTGTGATGATGAACGAGTGATGAATGCTAGAAATCTGAGATCAAGACGGCATCCTTACGTAATGTCTCCTCGCGTAATTATGATCGCTTTAAAGACTTTGATGGTGTTTTCATGTTGATGCACATCTTTTTCTTCATTGTATATAATCTACCACCACCATGCTTCAGAAACACGTCAACCCAGACAATCTCAGTGAAGAAGAAAGAGGTTTGCAAACCATGGCGTATAGCTCTCGCTACGCTATCCAAGAGATTCCAAAGTACAGGATGCCCAAAGAGTCCACAGAAGCCAAAGTGGCTTACCAGCTCATTCATGATGAGCTTGAACTTGATGGCAGACCATCCATGAATCTTGCTAGTTTTGGTATGTTACACATATTCGGCAAAAAGGTGTCAATGCTTACACAATGACAATGTTATAGTGCACACTTGGATGGAAGATGAAGCTGACAAGCTGGTATATGAGAACATTGCAAAAAACTTATCAGATCAAGATGAGTATCCTGCTACAATGACGATCCAAGGACGTTGTATCTCCATCATTGGCAACTTGTGGCATGCTGAATCTGCTATTGGTACAGCTACTGTTGGATCATCAGAAGCTGTCATGTTGGGAGGATTGGCGCTCAAGAAGCGATGGCAAGAAAGACAGCGCAAAAATGGCAAGGATACTTCACGTCCCAATATCATCATGGGAAACAATGCTCAAGTGGCATTGGAAAAGTTTGCACGTTATTTCGATGTGGAAGCACGCTTGATTCCAGTATCTGAAGAGAGCCATCATATTTTGGATATTCATAAGGCTGTTGAAGCGTGTGATGAAAACACCATTGGTATTTATTGTATCCTTGGATCAACATTTACTGGGCACTTTGAAGATGTTTTGGGACTTTCTAAACTACTTGACGATTATGAAGCCAAAACTGGATTGGATATTGCTATCCATGTTGATGCTGCAAGTGGTGGATTTGTTGCTCCTTTTGCTTTCCCTGATCTCGAGTGGGATTTCCGACTCAAGCGTGTTGTATCAATCAATGCATCTGGTCATAAGTTTGGATTAAGCTATTGTGGTATTGGTTGGGTGCTTTGGCGATCAACAGACTATCTTCCAAAGGAACTCGTCTTTCAATTGGACTATTTGGGCAGTATTGAATACACCTATAATCTTAATTTCTCAAGACCTGCTTGTTTTATGGTATGTTTCGATATCAATATAGTCTAATCCTATAACTTAATCTATCTATAGATATCACAATACTACAACTTTATCCGCCTTGGTCATGAAGGATACAAGCGTGTGATGGAGAATGACCTTAAGAATGCACGTCTCTTTGCATATGCACTTGAGGAAACAGGTTCTTTTGATGTCGTATCAGACTTGCATCGCCCATTGAATGTCTTTGGATGGCATAAATCAGGAAAAGAGCAAGTAGCACAAGCCAAAAAGAAAGGTGCTGTCAAGTATAATCCCTCACTTCCTGTTGTGTCATTCAAGTTGAATGATGAATTCAAGAAAAAGTATCCTGTAAGTCCAAATGTTGTGGGATGATCATCAATTGCTTACTTACCATGATACACATATAGCATGTACAACAAGCAGCTATCAGCACCTTGCTTCGTACCAAAGGTTGGATTGTTCCAAACTACAAGCTTCCACCAGCTGAGGACAACATTGAAATCTTGCGCGTGGTTGTGCGTGAATCCTTGTCACGTGAAATGATCGATAGGCTTGTTGTGGATGTTCGTGAGGCAGCACATAAGCTCAAAGAAGTGGAAGATGAAGCCAGTCAAATGCTTGCTGATGTCACAGGTGTCAGTACAAAGAATAAGCACGAGGCTCATGAGCATCGCAATGTGAAACGCCCAAAAACATTCAATAGCACTTGTTAGTGTAGTCGAGAGATTGTTTATTGTCTTGCTTTATCATTTACTGATTGGAAATAAAAGTGACCTTGCCCTTGGGACCAACTTCAGCATAATAGGTTGGAATGCCATTAACAGATTTTCCACTAGCATAACCGGCTTTGGGATGGGAATCACGTTTGTGTTGGGGATACAAAGATGTCTCAGCAGGTGCAGCAGGGAACAATGCTGATGGTTCAAATGCTTGTGTGAGCGAATCATTTGCAGCAGCAAGTGCATTCATCCTAAAAAGATGAGCAATAGAGGATCAATATGGTATCATGTATAGCTTTGTGTTAACTTACAATCGAGCACGTTCAAAACGAGGTTCAACACGGGAAGCAAGGAACATATCTCCAGGTCCTTTGACACGTACAAAATCCTAATGGTCCATAAGTATCATATGATCAATATGCCATCCAATAAATACTTACAGGGGCACCCAATATGTAATTACGGAGTGTTTTGATGACGCTAGATGCGTATTGCAACTTGGGTTGTAAAGAAGGACTATCTGCAACATTGCGTACAAAAGCATATCGTCTCAAAGGAGATCGTGGTGAAGGGATGATTGGATTGGCAGGATGCAACTTGGTTGGCTCAGTTCGTAGATCCCACATGACAAGATTTCTACATGAGAATAAGACACTGGAAACAAGAGAACAATGTGATGATTGTATTACCTTGGATTAACCAAATATTCTTCGCCAGCAGCAAGAGAAAGTCTGTAAAGACCACCATAATGGGTGATGGCGAGTTGACCTGGACCAGTTACTGTGTGCACTAATCGATTGGCTAATCCCTGTATAAAGATTATCAGTATCCTGATCACCCAGTCATATCCATACATATACATACTGCATCATTGCCTTTAACGCCATTCAATCCCAAAGCCAATGAGACCTTTTCAGTCTTTGCCAGAAATGCATCACGACGTAAAGCGTATTTTGTGCTTCCTCGAATGTTGACAATAGCGATCTCACCAATACGCGAAGGTGCCAATATAACATCGCCTGCTGATTGTTTTGTGTAATACTATAATTCCACATACTAGAGTCAGCATCCTCTTATATGCTCTTTCCAACACACTTTACCTTTTGATAAAAGACTGGTTCACCAACCAACTTTCCTCCAATTGCCTTGACTGCAGAATGATCATCCAATGAAAGCTTAGAGATAACCTAGACACAAGGTAGATGTTGTCAATATCAATTCTTGGATCAATAAGCCTACATTGAGCCATTACCCGTGTTGATGCACCCACAGCCGATCCAGTCGCTGCTGTGATAGTTGTATCTGGTGGTAACTAAGTAAACAGATGCTGTCAATGGATATCGTTTCTTATGCCAACATTGAAAAAGACCAAGTGTACCTTCACCAATAGAGCAGAGCCTAATCATACAATGCATCTGTTAGAGCAAATAGGATGCAAATGTCGAATACGTTACCTACGCCCGATGATATAACTTCAAACGCGGGCTCAACGCTATTTTCAGTATCAAGATCTACACGTCGAAAGCAACAGGTCTTTATGAGTGGATATATACAACAGCTATTGCTTGACAAGAATGCACACCTTGACCAACTGAAGAAATGGCACTTGAAGCTTTGCTTGTTGTTGAACGTGGCGAAGATTGGATAGAACGATCGACTGTTTGGACGCCTGTGACATGTGTTGCGCGTTTCTCGGTGTTTGTAGTCTCGTGATAAGCAAGGCTGACGTACGATCGTCTCTGAAGTACACGCAAGGGAATGCGTAGACGCAACATGTTGTTTTGTAGAGGGGTTGAGTTAAAAGGAACTAAAGGTTCAAAAAGAAAAGCTGTAAGCGGACTTTACACTGCCCCTGGTGCTGGTGCTGGTGCTGCTAGTTCTCCCAGTCAACTCGATCAAGTAGCTAATGTTGGATAGAATAAAGAAGCTGATGCAATCATTTACTGGTTCATGTAAACATCTTGTCAATTGAGGAAAAATGGATGAGTATCGTATACTTGGTTACACTTGGTTGAAAGAAAAACTGGCGAGATCAGATGGTGATGATGGCAAATATGAATGACAAAGATTAGTAACATGACGCAAGCATGTGCATGTATCGTGGATATTGTCGAGACAGTGCCACCTCCTGGTCTATATGATGCACATGTTGTCATTGGTAGTCGCGAAACAGGGGAAGGAGATGCACTTGGCATGTCATGGATCAAACAATATACACACGATCCAAACTTTGTCCAACCAAAAAGTCTCATGCACAATTTCACGAGGATCATTGACAAGGGGGAAGGTATATGCATTGTCGTTTGATAAAGATAAACACGATTATACCAAGCATGATACGTACATCACTCAATTGTGCCTTTTATGGACTTGGTTACATGCTGATGTGCATGCTTTCACTTGCAGTGTCACCACCATCTTGCATATGAGATGGGCTTCTTTAAGTTTCCATTCTCAAAAAATATCCTTTTGCACATACACTTTAACATGAATCGATGATGCATAAAGAAGCATAAGCCTTGGATGAGTCAAAAATTGACTTTTGTCATGCAATGATGTTGTTTATTATGCTAGCTCATTTATGAGTGTGTGTGTATATACAAAGTATGTGTGTGTATGTGGAGAAGGGAAACAAAATGACGATGTTTGTCCAAATGTTTCAAAGCCGGGCCTTTCGTGTGTGCAGTAAACATAAACTTGGCCGCCAATACGTGTGCATGAATTACTTGAATGCACTAATTGCTGTAAAAAGCATGATCACGGATCCAAACAGTAAGAGAATGATGGATGTCACATCGAGCCACCATGTGGGCTTGGGTACTTGTTGCTTGTAGGAAGTCTGCAACAAAGGAACACATTCATCGACTGGCGTCTGACGTATCCAAGATGGGCGGAATGCACGTAAATAGGAAAGCGATGGTATGATAAAAGCCAAATAAGCGGATGCCAATCCACCAACAACAGCATAAACCTTGCCAAGGGAATGAACTGTGATACCAAATGCAAGCAAGATGACAAACATGATAGTTGTGACGCCATAATGCTCCACTGCTGTTGGCTGACGATACTCGGTCTCAAATCCGAGAGACTTTTGGACTGCATCACGGGCTGGGTAAAAAGCCATTCTAAAGAAAATAGGGATAAGTATCAGTTTCATATGTCTTATCATTGCAAAAATAGACTTACGGCACAGTGAGCACCATGGATAAGCCCAAAGCAAATCGGCCAACATTGATTACATCGTCATCATCTGGAAAGTTGGAAAAGATGTTGGATTGCACATCTTTACCAAAACTAAGATAACCAATAAGAGCAAATGTGACAGAGATAGACCAGCTCATCAGTGTTGAAAGTCCTGAAGTGGCTGCCCATGCTGTTGCTGATTGATTGCGTTGTGATAGAAAGTTGTTGAAAGCAACTTGGGAGCATACAAAGGCAAAAGACATGATACCAGCTGCTGCAATAGGATCAGTGCCGAAAATATCCATTGGTGCTTCATGTTGGGGAGAATAAGCAGGGGCACGAATCAATACTGTGAGAATCATCACAGGAAGCAGCAATACGGAAAAAGTGGACCATGAAGCAAGGGCACCGATAGAACGTGGAAGATTCAAAGGGAAGATCTGTGTTTCCGATAATTAGGATTGCATTCAAACCTTATATGGAACGTGTGCATAAATAATTACCACAACAATGCTGACAATGACGGTAACAATCTCTCGATTGAAAGAGAACTGGGGTAAATAAAAGTTAAGTAGTACGGGTATAGTGTCTGCAACCACTAAATGCATCCTGGGAATCAGTTGTCTATTGCACACATGTTCTCCCTATCACGCAATCTCACTTACAGATAAAATAGCTGATACAGCTCCCTGCCGATTGGACAAAGAGCATTAGATTAGAGAGATGGTATCCAAAACGGCCCATTACGCATTCGCTAAGAGAAGCAAGCTTATAGACACCCAAACGTTGACCAGATAACACCATGGCATAGATAGCAGAAAATGTCATCAAGCCGACAAACACCAGCAAAAGGATGCCATTCACAAATCCCGCAAGTAGAAAAGCCATCGGAAGCCCAATCACACCAGCACCAACAGTGGCATTCACCATGTTAAAGGAAGCTTCTAATATGCTCCTTGTGCCATAGCCTGGCCTATCTGCTTGCAGTTTATCCAATTCGCTCGAGGACATGAAAAGGAAAGAGTAAAAGAAGAAGAAAGAGATAAATGTTGAAAATGATAGAATGATACAAACCCGCTATTAAAATACTTTTTCCAAGATCCCCATCGGGAGAAGCGGATTTCTCAAGTGGATAGCCTTTTCAGGAAGCGGGGATGTCTAACGCGTGGCTAGCACCAATCATTTACAAGTATTAGGTATCTTTGTTGCAATTGACAATAATGGCTCAGATTTGTCTTATCTCTTCCCCTTGCATGTTTTTGCCCTTGTGCCAATACAACGGAACCTGCTTTGACACATAATGACTGTTGTTGTGGTGCCATTATCTTACTATTGATCACTACAAGCATTGTAAGGCGGAAAATGCTTGTTCCATTAGATGATACACTTCCAATTGGGACGGATTTTTGTGTGGCTCTTTCAATTGGGGATCAGGGATGGTAACGTGAGAGGGGTGGTGAATCGGATTACTGATCATAGCTTTACGACACACTCCTTTTATTGCTAATGCCAATGCCAGTAAGTCAGCTAGCATGTTACATTCTCCGTTTCAAGGATAAAGTGTACATCCAATCTTCTGGATGATGGTACATGGCGGTAATTTTGTCACTGCCACTACGATAGCTTGTGATCTTGCGCATTTTCGATTAGGTTTGTCCTACATATCATGCTCCACATGTCAATGCAGTTTCAGAAATCCAAGAGCGTTACAGGAAAACTTATCTTACAAGTCCTGCGCGTGAATGTGTGGCACGTAATGAACATCTTTCTTATGTAGGTACCAGTACTACATCACCAATTCTGCAGCTGGTGTTGAACATGTGTCGACAATGCCTATAACATCCTCTTACAAGTATTTCCAACGCTTGATCCAAAATGCCAAGCAACAATCCTTGTTTAATGCAGGTTATATGAAAGAATGTCCCAAATATTGCCCCTCGAATGTCAAACTATATACATGTTGTCTATGTTACTAGATCTAAAACAACTTTTAGCTCTACAATCTATTTTCAGACATGTCACAAAGTCAAAAATCTTGGACTAAATGACCAGCACACTAAGTGGTAACAAACAATCTTTGGTCACGTGTTGATCAGCAGTGTATATTTGATGAAGATGTAATGTTTGGTCATAGCACTTTGCTCCCTTGCACATCATTTTCACGTGGTTGCAATCCTTTTTACCCACATGAGCATCAATGCATGACAAAACATATTGTGTATCCATGAATAATGTATCCAGCCTGTGTATTGTGGCATGTAAAGTGACTTGAATGACGTTATGACCTGTAATCTACACCATTCATCAATTCGTGTGTCGTGTCGTAGCCTTCCTTGATTCGTGAATGAGCCAACAACATATTCTATTCTCTAGATGACGTGATGTTATATGAAATAAAAGCATTGTTAAAGGACGGATGAGATGGGTGGAATATGCAGTTTATATGAAAAAAGAGTTGTCATGCTATCTATAGACGAGTGGCAAGTACTTCGTTTTTGGAATCACGCATTTGAGAGCTGTCAATTTCCTTGAAACCGCCTGAAGCACTGGTATTTTCTTCACTGAACACTTGTTCGCTTCGATCCAGTAGTTTCTCCAAATCTTCATCAGAAATAATCTTGTCTTCCTTCGAAACCACTTGTACTTGTTCACCATCTTCAGATGCCAAGATCTCAGCTAACTCTCGCAGATTTGATTCTTGATCCTTCTTGGTTGATGTTGGGTTTTTGAACTTTCCTTTCCCAATCACAAGCTTCTCCAATCGTCGCTTAGCTGTAGCACGTTCCAACATTTTGGCTTCCACAGTGTTGGCAGCCACTAAGCGATACACCAATACAGGTTTGGTTTGACCAATACGATGTACACGATCTTGAGCTTGTAAATCCATTTGGGGATTCTAGAAACACCCAATGTCAATATGATCCACAATGCATGTCTTTATTTCACTTACCCAATCACTATCGAATATCACCACTGTATCAGCAGCTGTCAAGTTGATGCCAAGACCACCAGCTCGTGTTGAGAGAAGGAAAAGTCTTCTTGGACTGTCTGGCTTGTTGAATTCTTCAATTTGTTCACGCCGTGATTCTTGACTGACACTGCCATCCAATCGACAAATAGGCCATCCTTTGATTTCAGTCGCCCAGTCTTCAAGAACATCAAGCATTTTGGTCATTTGTGAGAAAACAAGTACTTTGTGTCCTCTTTGGAAAAGACCAGTCAAGAGTCGATCAAGAAGAAGCACCTTTCCAGACTGTGCGCCAATCTGATCATCAAGAAGAGGAACACCAGTGTTTGGATCAACAGGCCAATCAAAGAGATATGGGTGATTGCACACCTTGCGTAGCTGCATGACAATATTCTGTAAATGGAGCCCATTCACTTGTTTAACTAATAATGGATTGCATCATTGGTCAGTACACAATGAGAAGGTTCCAGTCATTCATCCTTTATACTTACTTGCTGCAGTGATTTGCTGCTTCTTCTCTACAGATCCGGTATTCACTGGCGTGGTGTTTTCATCAGCTGCTTTCTCAAGCTCCTTGAAAAATTGTGTATCTGTCTTCTCTTTGTAGTCGATATCTGCTTTAGTTGAACGTTGATTGCGCTTATTCTCTTCATCGTCAAGGGGTTGTTGTTGTGGTGCTGACTGCTGATCTTCATTAATAGCTTTGGTTTTGCGATTGATAAGGTATTCACGGATATCTCGATTCAAAATGGCGTCGTACAGGTTCTTTTGTGCTCGTGTCAAAGGTGCATAAAGCAGATATTCCTTCTTCTTTGGAAGTGAATGTTCGACTACAAGTAAAGGATATTAACATGATATGACTATGCACATAGATATCCATGACTTACCATCAGTCTTTAGGCGTCGTAAAAGAAAAGGTCGAAGAATGGTATGCAGACTAGTGATGACACGGCCTTCTTCCTCCTCCTTTATAATTCTGTCTTGACCGCTCTTTTGGTGGATATCTGAGAAATCGAACCTGTACATCTACAATTAACATCACGTATCATCTTGATCTGCATCCATAACTTACCATGATTGAAACATATCCAAGTCATCAAAGATATCAGGTAGCAAAAAGTTCAATAGACTCCATAGCTCGGCCAGATTGTTTTGAAGTGGTGTACCAGTCAACAGTAGGCGATTGGCACTTGAGTAAGTCTTGAGCTCACGAATCAACCGGCAATTCAAGTTCTTCAAGCGATGTCCTTCATCAACGACAATGTATTTCCAATTGTAGCGCTGCAAATATTTCCTGTCGTTCATGACAATCTCATAACTGGTGATGACAATGGGAAATTCAAACTTGGTCTCCTTTCGCTTGGGAAGCTTTCGACTGATCATATGTTGTCTTTCCTCTTTGGAGCCATGGTACAATAACACATTGATAGAAGGTGTAAATCTAGATCAAGAGATATCAGTTATCTTTATTCTACAAGGTTCTTGTTCTTACATACCTTTTGAATTCATTGACCCAGTTGGCAAGAGTTGACAATGGAGTGACAATAAGATAAGGACCAGCGACATTCATAGCTTTAAGATGAGCAATAAAAGAGATAGTTTGCAATGTCTATTGGGTTATCCATGTTAGTTATGCATAAAGAAGGCAAAAAAAAATGTCATTCATACCTTGCCCAAGCCCATTTCATCAGCCAAGATGCCATTCAAGCCATTCTCCCATAAGCTAATGAGCCATTCTACACCAGCCAGCTGATAATCACGAAGAACACCTCCTGTCACCAATGCCGGTTGTCTTGCAGACATGGTAGGCTTCACTGATTGATCACCATTTGCTGTATTCTCACTATCAGCCTGGATAGCTTTGCCGACATTGCCATCCATATCCTTTCTTCGTTTGACATCCTAAAGTAAAAAGAGTCAATGAACCTGCCATACTTAGGACTTGTTCTTTGATCTTACATCTTCATTCAGGTAATCAGTCAATTGATAATTAGAGTCTGTTGTCTTTCGCTTGCGAGAAGTTGTACGCGCCTTGTTACCACCACGCTTAGTAGTTGTAGAAGTAGCTGGTGTAGGTTGTGGAGCAACACGCTCTCGTGCCTCTTCCTGCTGCTTTGCCAATTTCTTGCCAAGGATGGTGGCATAAGCTGACGACTTTTCCAGTAAAAAGTGCAAGCGTTTCATGCGTTGAGTTTTGACTGTGCTGTCAAACTGAGCTTGGGCCTATTAAGAAGACCATTTAGTATTAGCGGACATTAGGCGGATAGGAACTTGTAGAATCACTCACCTCCTCCTCCATACGCTTATCATCTTCTTTTTGTGTGTTCTCTGCTAGTTTTGCCTCTTCTTCCACCATGGCTGCTGTGATAGTATTCTCTTCAAGAGCAGAATCGTCATTATTCTTGTCCTTTTCATGATCGCTGGTCACTGGAGACGTCTGTGCAGTGGAGATCTGGCATGGGATAAAGGTGATCCACACATGGTGAATATACAAGGTAAACTTTCTACCAATGGGTCTCATGTACCTGTGATTCAGTTGTCTGAGGAGACTGACTACCACTGTTTAGACTGGTAACGTTGGTGTCAACCTCGTTTGCGTGAGAAGCTGCCATATTGTTGTCGACTGTCAAAAAAAGAAGAAACGACAAGGAGAAGGAGTTGGCGGAGCAGATCTCAAATTTTTCGCGCCACTGACGCGTGTTGGACATTCTTGGCTGCCCCAGGCACATTGACACATCCATCTCGTGTAGAAACAAGGATAAAGACAGAGTACATTACATTAGGAATAGGAATAGCATATCTGATTAAAGAGAAATGATATCAAGATGATACTACATTGTACAAGAAGAAAGTGTCGAGATGTAATAGTGAAACGATTGGTATCCATGTAACGATTGTCTTTACAACACGTACGTTTGGATGAAAGCAATGCTGCAATTAAGCTATCAATGCATACTTTACCATGTTACACCTATTCAATGCAATTTGTTCACCGCTATCCCATGTTTATCTATCATCCTTCAAGCTACTGCTAAAAGGATGTGCAATATCTACATCTAAGAATGCACCAGTGATTCTCTTATTATACCAACTACGAATATACGATAGTCATCCTAATCCACTGATAAACACACTTTATCCAGTCATGTATGGATCAAATGATGGTCTATTCTTTATATCAAATCATGAAGCATAGAAAAATGTGATACTTGGGTTTATATTCTTGATCCATGGGTACCTAGACCTGATAAAAGAAACAACACCACTTGCAATCTACATATGTAACATGTAGAGAAAGTCGACTCTGACATGAATAAACTGATATAGCAACAACAACCATACATGTACATTAAGACATTCCATAATGACAATCCTTGTTTGATATTGTAAAAAGATGCATGATAGACTAAATTAAAGTAGCAAAGCTGCCCATCCGGCCATCATGGTCAAACCACCCAAAGGAGTAACAGGTCCCAAGAAACGGAAGGTGTCGCGATTAAGAGTCAGCAGGTAAATGGAGCCACTAAATGCAAGAGTTCCCGAAAGCATCAAAGGTGCCACTGCAGGATGAATACGACGCACAGTTGCAGGAATAGATGCCACTGCAAGAAGTGCAACAGAGTGCATAAGCTGATAGTGAGCTGCTGTAGACCAAGCCTATATAACACTGTTAATACAAGTAAGAAACAGGTTGTCATGGTCAATAGCTTGCCTGAATTTTGTTTTGCTCATTGCCAACACGCTTTGCTAGTCCATGAGCACCATACGCTCCCAAGCCAATGCCAGTCAATCCTATGCAATGGGTCTTCCATGTTAGAAAGTCTTTTGTTGTCGTGTTGGGGAAAAAAGTTACCGAGAACGCTTGCTGCTTTCCAGTAGAAGTTTGATGACATGATTAATGAGAAGAACCTGTACGAGCCTGGTCATCCAATTTGGACTGCGTTATCAAGCAGCAAGCTGCTATCCTGCTGCTATTATGAATATGTAGTGTGTAGTACAACCCAACATCAACAATCCAAGAATCAATAGTGCATTTTGGGTAAAGCTATGATACAAACCAACCATCATTACCCGGGACAACATACCAAGTGTTATTGAAGTAAGAGTGACGAAATGAAAGCGGAATATATAGTGGACAATGCTTATTCCAAGAACCTAGTGTTATGCAAAATATAGGAATTTTTCGTGACAGAGGATATAGAGTTTGTTGTTCATTGTCTCGACCTATTTGTTTACCGATATAGTATCCATTCGATATACAAAGGTATATACAAGTATATAAATGCACCCTTGTCTCTTCTTCATGCAGCATTGCTTACAACTACTCCTCACTCTGTTTTACTTCTCTTCAGATGAAGTACGCAGCCCTTTGTAGTATTGCATTAGCAGTGCAGCTTTATTTTCAACATGTCGTAGCTGCAGGTGGTTCCGGTGATGGCCAATGCTCTTTCC
Source organism: Lichtheimia ramosa (assembly GCA_008728235.1). NCBI lineage: Eukaryota > Fungi > Mucoromycota > Mucoromycetes > Mucorales > Lichtheimiaceae > Lichtheimia > Lichtheimia ramosa. Next base: position 3,691,318 of record CP031823.1, read on the forward strand.
AAACATCCATCCAAGGTGGTAGTGGTGCTGACGCTAAGCTTGAGCAGATGAATCAGTTTGTCGTTGATGACTCTGGTACTCAAGAAACAACCAATTTTGGGTAAGAAAAAGTACATTCAATGATATGTGGATCACTGACACCTTTCATGTAGACAAAAAGTCAACAACTCTGATAGCTTGAAAGCTGGCTTGCGAGGACCTACACTTATGGAAGACTTTATGATGCGTGAGAAGATTATGCACTTTGGTAAGTCTTATTTCTTTCTCATTGTCATGTAATACTGATGTCATATGCATATTTTAGACCATGAACGCATTCCTGAAAGAGTTGTCCATGCACGCGGTGTTGGTGCTCATGGTTACTTTGAGACATATAAAGATTGGTCTGATCTTACTGCTGCTAAATTCCTTAGGGAACCAGGCAAAAAGACCCCAGTCTTTGTACGCTTCTCTACTGTATTGGGTAGTCGAGGATCTCCTGACACAGTGCGTGATGTGCGTGGATTTGCCACTCGATTCTACACAGAGGAAGGCAACTTTGACCTTGGTAAGCAAACAATCATTGACGACATGTATACAAGACATGCTAACTATCTCTTGTCCAACTAGTTGGCAATGCTATTGCACCTTTCTTTGTACAAGATGCTATCAAGTTCCCTGACATTATTCATTCTGGAAAACCTGAACCAGATAAAGAAGTTCCTCAAGCTGCCACTGCTCACAATACAGCATATGACTTCTTTGCTGAATTCCCTGAAACACTACACACTGTCATGTGGGCATTATCAGGACGTGGCATCTATCGCAGCTTCAGACAAGCTGAAGGATTTGGTGTTCACACGTAAGTGTCTTTATTTCAAGTTATTGTTACATGCATGCTGACAACTAGTATTATAGTTTCCGCTTGATTAACGAGCAAGGCAAATCTGTCTTTGTCAAATTCCATTGGAAGCCACTCCAGGGTCTCTGTAGCCTTGTTTGGGTAAATATACAAGTTGTAAACAACCAGACATTGTATATTGACAACTTCATCATATCTAGGATGAAGCTCAAAAGATTGCAGGCAAGGATCCTGATTTCCATCGCAATGATCTCTATAACGCTATTGAGAATGGCGATTATCCAGAATGGGAGCTGGGTGTTCAGATCGTACCAGAAGAAGATGAATTCAAGTTTGACTTTGACCTATTGGATCCAACCAAGATCATCCCAGAATCAGAAGTACCAGTGACCAAGCTTGGAAAGATGGTGTTGAATCGCAATGTGGACAACTTTTTCTCAGAGACTGAGCAAATCACTTTCCATCTTGGTCATATTGTGCGTGGTATTGGCTTCACAAATGATCCATTGTTGCAAGGACGCTTGTTCAGTTATCTGGATACACAAATCAATCGCATGAATGGTGCCAACTTTATGCAAATCCCTATCAATCGCCCTATTGTGCCAGTGCACAACAATCAACGTGATGGCTATATGCAACAAAATGTCTTCAAAGGCAAAGTTACTTACTTCCCCAATGGAATGCAAAATAACACACCAAGCATGGTTGATCCGCAGGACGGTGGCTATGTTGAATATCCTGAAGAAGTACAAGGTCCCAAACGTCGTGGTCAACCACCCAGCTTCTTTGACTTTTATTCGCAACCACGTCTTTACTGGAACTCTTTGACTGATGCAGAGAAACAACAAACAGTGGATGGATTCCGATTTGAAGTTGGCAAGAGCAAATCACTTGATGTGCGTAAGCGCTTTATTGATCAGCTTAACATGATTGACAACAATTTGGCACGTCGTGTTGCATTTGGTGTTGGTGTACCATTGCCTGACAAGGTGGTTGACAATGATGGTCGCTCTACTATTGGTATTTCTATGAGCAAGTATCCCAAGCCAGATCATATCCGCACTCGTACAGTTGCTATTCTTACTGCACCTGGTACAAACACTGAAGAAGCCAAGGCCATGTATGAATACTTGAAGAATGAAGGTGCCTATCCTGAATATATTGGTGTTGGTCTTGGTGATCAAGATGGTCTTGAAGTCACCAATACTTACACTACTACATCCTCGGTACTTTTCGAAGCTGTTTATGTTCCTGGTGGACCTGAAGCTATCAAGACCATGATGGAGAATACATCTCTTTTCCCATATGAAGAACCAAAAGTCTTTGTGCTTGATGCTTTCCGTCATGGTAAACCTATTGCAGCATCCAGTGATGGTTTTGATATTCTTCAGTGGGCAGATGTCAAGACAAGCACATCTTCTGCTGCGGAATGCAAATCTGAGCTTGGTGTTGTTGTTGGTCCTGCTGGTAGTTGCCTTAACGAAGAATTCAAGAAGGCACTTATTGAACAACGCTTCTGGGATCGACTTCCTTTGGATGGTGATATCTAGTCATCTTGAACTTATCTTGACATCAAAGTAATGCATAATAAATCTTGAATAGCGGATTTATGCAGTTGTTGTGTAATGTGCTGAATGAACTTTTGTGTCAGGGAAAACACGTGGTAGATAAGAATGTCATTGCATCAGTTGCAAATAGCAGTGTATGATAATGATAGATGCTTATGTGATAATGTAATGGATCAAACATCACTTGAAATGGTCATTGTTCTTGCAGCATGTAGCATAGCTTCTCTGGCACAAGACGTGAAGGAATGTGTTTCATGCAAGTTTACCATATAAGTCTTGTGCACGAGTTGAAAGTGGGTTAAAGAGACATTGATTGGACAAAAAGGATCCATGATACTCAAAGATGGTGAATCTTTTCATCCCAGATACCAGTGTGGATGTTTATTGGGAACACGCGTTGGTGAAGTATTACATAAGGTAGTCATATATTGCTTTGGAAAGTAGGCTATGGCATACTTTATTGATCAATGACATAAAGCTATCTATGTCAACAAGGAAAAGGGAAGATTACATATGAAGCATGCATAACACGGGTAACGAAGAGTTGACAGCCAATGGGGGTTTCGCAGCTTAAGTTAAACTTGACCAGCGACACGTCACATAAATTGGAGTACCTCGACGCGAGCTCAGCACAGCTTGACGTTTTTGACAGTTCGACAAGATGGTAAAGTAGTAAAAGGCTCAATGGTAGCTCGTTGCTAATCATCCTTGGTCTCCTGTAGTCTCTCGCACCAGTACAAATTTTCCAGGACCAAGCTACCGAAGAAAGAGCAGAGAATGCGCGTCTGGTAATACTAAAACGACACACGACACGATGGCTCGGATCATCTAACTACATCGTCTTGTCCAGTCTTCTTTCATTGGTGCCATTGCAGTTGGCGATCTGGTCAAAAGCACGTTAGGACCCAAGGGCATGGTATGTATCAAGTTGGATTGGAAGGAAAGAGATAAAGTACTGATACAGGTACATGTGTGTGTGTGTATTAGGACAAAATTCTGCAGTCTGCAGCAACAGGAGAGATCCTTGTGACAAACGATGGTGCTACTATTCTCAAGTCAATTGCACTTGATAACGCTGCTGCCAAGGTACTTGTCAATATCTCCAAGGTACAAGATGACGAAGTCGGTGATGGTACTACTTCAGTATGCGTTTTGGCTGCCGAATTGTTACGTGAAGCAGAACGTCTTGTGAATCAACACATCCATCCACAAACCATCATTGAAGGATATCGTCTTGCATCAGCTGCTGCATACAAGGCATTGGAAGCAAGTGCTGTGGATCGTAGCCAAGATAAGGATGCTTTCCGTGAAGATCTTGTCAACATTGCAAAGACTACGCTCAGTTCCAAAGTCTTATCCCAAGACAAGGAATATTTTGCCAACCTTGCTGTCGATGCTGTTCTTCGCTTAAAGGGATCCACCAACCTTGAAAACATTCAGATCATCAAGAAACCAGGTGGCAGATTGATTGATTCTTACCTTGATGAAGGATTCATTCTTGACAAGAAGATTGGTGTCAATTGCCCAAAGCGTGTTGAAAACGCAAAGATCCTTATTGCCAACACACGTAAGTCATCTATCATTTGGTTTGATTTACTGTGATCTAATGATTGGGATATAGCTATGGATACTGACAAGATCAAGATCTTTGGTGCTCGTGTTCGTGTCGATGCTACTGGCAAATTGGCAGAGTTGGAACGTGCTGAACGTGACAAGATGAAGGCAAAGGTGGAGAAGATCAAGGCACATGGCATCAACTGCTTTGTCAACCGACAGCTTATTTACAACTGGCCTGAACAATTGCTTGCAGATGCTGGTGTTGCTAGTATTGAACATGCAGATTTCGAAGGTGTTGAGCGATTGGCACTTGTTACAGGTAAAGACAAACAACACTGAAACAATTCATGGTGTCAATCATCTTATATTGGATAATAGGTGGTGAAATTGCTTCTACTTTTGATCATCCTGAATTGGTGAAACTTGGTCACTGTGATCTTATTGAAGAAATCATTATTGGTGAAGACAAGGTAAAAAAAAGGAGAAGGATCAGTATGAATGAGATGACTAATATGCATTCTCTAGTTGATCAAATTCTCTGGTGTAGCTGCTGGTGAAGCATGCACTATTGTTCTTCGTGGTGCTACTCAACAATTGCTTGATGAAGCTGAACGTTCTTTGCATGATGCATTGTCTGTCCTTTCGCAAACTGTTGGTGAGCCACGAACAGTCCTTGGTGGTGGTTGCACTGAAATGTTAATGTCCAAGGCTGTGGATGAAATTGCTGCCAAGACTGCTGGTAAACCTGCCATTGCTGCTGAATCCTTTGCCAAGGCCCTTCGACAAATGCCTACTATCCTTGCTGATAATGCTGGTTTCGACTCTTCAGAACTTGTTGCACAATTGAGAGCTGCTCATTATGAAGGTGATGCTACAGCTGGTCTTGATATGGTAAATGGTCGAGTGGCCAATGTCCGTGATCTTGGTATCACAGAATCCTTCAAGCTTAAGAAGCAAGTCTTGTTGTCGGCATCAGAAGCAGCTGAAATGATCCTAAGAGTTGACGACATTATTCGATGTGCACCTCGGTAAGTAGTTGGCTGGATATCATATCAATGGCTTGATTCTTATCACTTTTTCTTTCCTTTAGTCAACGAACAGCGTAGATAGTGGAATTTGACTAGTATTAACGATTGATACATTGAATACATTCATGAGCATACCTCATCATATCATCATATTTATCGCTTATATTGAATGACTCTACGATCTATATGCAGTTGGGACAATTGACTCTACATCCAAGTGTAATATGCCATCTAATGAATGGATCTACATGACTTAAACTGCATGTCACACATAGTAACATCACCTTCTGTGCACAGATACCCAAGTAAAAGTCATCTGATCCCTCCTTTATCCTATTTTCCGCATACATTCTGAATGACCGTTTCCAGTGGTACAAGTCTATGATGCTTTATTCTGGACGACCAATAAGGCCCTTTCCCCAATTCTGAATGACTCTAGAACATTGCTTGCGAACATGTTCAGAACGTGGTCCTTTCCATAATCCAAGAGCGTCGAGTTGTCTAGCGTGGTGGACACATTGCTCCCAATAAAACTTGGCGTAAAGTCTATTCTCAACCACATGCTAATCATCACAAGAATTAGTCCATGTCTCTTTATATCTATGGTAGTATTCACTTACATCAAGATCAGGCATAATGTATTCTTTACTTTCAGGTAGGCGGATCATAAAGTCATCAGGTAACACCCAAAATTCACCACCTGCCAAATAGCTGGATAAGAAACAAGCTGATCGTCGATCCAAAAATCGCTCTGTACACCTATATTCCACACTAAATCAGTAATTGATCCTCTCCAAAGCATAAGCATCATACATACCATGGTTGTACTCGCTTGCTTTCTACTACGATAGGCTCATAGTCATAGTGATAATTCTCCACAGAGTACAAAGTAGTCGAATCTCGCCAGCGTACAAGATTTGTTGGACCTTCATTCATATCCCAATGACGATCAGTCAATCCCATTTGTTGTTCATCCACAAGTTCCAATAAGCGTGATTTGTGATAAGGAATGGTATATTGGCTCATATCATGATCTGGAAAACCAAATGTTGGCACCACAAGCATATCGCCACCTTTCAATAATGCTTCAAAGATCTTTCGATTGGTGTTGAAAGTGCGTCGTACATTCGTAGCTGGAACAATGTTGCTGGATAATTCAACAATGTATTCAGTGCGAGCCAATAGTCGAGCAAGGTTACGTTCAGCATTGCGTGGCAGTAATACTGATACTGGTGGTCCTGCATGTCGTACAAGATGAATATCCACCCAAGAAGCAACATCTGGATTGTGATTGTAAGATTCACGAAGTGTTGCAAGCGTTGTCATGTCATCATCATCCTTGCTAGCATGCAATACAGCCGAAATAGGACCTTGACAACCATCATTAGCTTCATCCTATCTTGTTTCCTTTTGCCATATTTACCTTTCCAATAACTAGCCAAACGCTCCAATTCATTCCATGTGCCTGGTGTTACTGCTGTTACCAATGCAATATCACCATCCTCTGGAGCTTGATTGCCTTTTAACCAAAATGGCTCAGTCGCTTTTGCTGCATCATAAAAGGACTTTGAAAAGAGTTTTGACATTTGAAGACCATGTGTCATGTTATCCAAAACAGAATAGGATTGATCTATAAACATTCCAGTTACTCCTTGAAAGAATAAAGAATATGCTGTTCATTGTTATACCTGCATCATAAGTGCGTTCGGGCTTCCAATGATCGCCAAAGCGCTCATCCAACTGAACGGAAGGTGAAAAGAACCAATGCCAAGTATGACTGATGGTAAAAAAGACTGAGAACACGACATAGAAGAGAAGTAGGAATCGCACTGGTTGGGATAAAGTTGACAGCCAGAATCGTTTCTGTGTACCACCAAAAGCACCACCATGCTTATCATGAGGAAGTAAAGGCCCTGATGGATTGAATAGTGAATCAAATCGGCCAGCAATCCGATCCAGATATCGTCTCCATGCTGCCGTATGTGATATCCTTGTTGCAGTAGCGAATTTGTCAGGTGTGGATGGTGGTTGTGGCTGTTGTTGCTGCGTTACAGAAGGACTTGACTTCTCGGGAATGGCATATAGATTGGATGAGATGCTGAAGGATGGTTTACGCTGATGGGTTGTTCTCGACGAGTTTGTAACTGAAGTTGATCTGGATTGATCCAGTGAGGATGGAGTAGAGTCGGCCATGTCTAAAAGTGATATATCCCCAAGCGTCTGGGAGAAGAGAGAAAAAGAAAGAGAGAGAGGCAAAGAAGCACTAACCTGGGATGTTCAGTATCCTTCTCCAATAAGAATCCTCTAACGATTAAGTTGCCGCCGCCGCCGCATTTGAGCTATTGAATCAAAAGGTGGATCAGGTGCCTGACAACCATTCCTCTGCTTAAATGGATGATGCTAGACCCAAACTGGGATCATGTACAACTTGCAAGTGATAGTGTAGATCCTATTATATCAATCATACAAAGAGAGATCTTCTTTATGTCACCAAAGTAATACTAACCAGCAGGCAAATGCACTATCATCAACGACACATCATTCTAAAATAAACAAGATTTTCTTTGTACACCATCAGAGCATAACAAAGCTGCATTGTGTGATATTGAAACAAACAAGCAGAAACAACTGGCGTCAGCTAGTCCTCGTGATCAATCCATACTATCATCATCACGATACTAATCCCTTTTCAAACAAGTGATATCCATTATAAGATTGAATCATTTCTGATGTTGGGTATGGTTGTCAACTAAGATGCTAAAAAGAGACATATATTGCTGAAAAGAAGAGATTTGTATACAGGTGTGGCTCGGAGTGGATATTGTTGTTTTCCCTTTTCAAGTTTGGTGCCATTGACAAATGCATGAGGAACGTATGCAATAGAAAGAGAGGAAAGAAAAAGGAGATATATACCAGTTAGTCAGGCAAAAAGGCTTTTTCTTCTTTTCTCTTTCTCTTCCCGTTTTTCCTTACTATTCTTCACTATGGGTAACGATCAGCCTTACTATCCACCTCCCCAAGGCGGCCAACAGCCATATTACCCACCTCCTCAAGGAGGAGCTCCAGGTAAATCAAGAACACCAGTGATATGAAAAGTCATGATCATCATTAACAAAGTCATGTTGGATGCTAGGTGGCTATTATCAGCCCCAACCACCTCCTAATACTGTGTACGTCCAACAACAAGATCAAAACCGTGGTGGCGACCATAATTGTTGCATGGCTTGTTTAATTGGTTGTTTGGCATGCTGTGCACTTGAATCTCTCTGTGATATGTGCTGCTGAACTAGGAAACTAGCATTTATTAAGACTGATATATGTTTTAATAACAAGTTATACAAGGACAAAAAGTGTTAAAGGGTATATAGTAGTAGGGTACAGGTGATTCAAAAGCGCATGATGTGAAAGATTGTAAGGAGAGAAGGACATGTGCAACGGCTGTGTGCACTATTCTAAAAATACTTGGCATTATGATTGTGGGGCGAACGCGTGTGTGAGTGTGAGAATGATGCAAAAAGGGCAAAGCACCTGTCAGACATTGGCACTTGCAAACCACTCATTCAATCGGCCAAAGCGATTACTGCAACGACGTAATGAATGACTAACGACTGATGAAGTGTCTTTGGAAGGCTGATGTTGCTGCTGGTGTTGTTGTTGTTGTAGCATTAGAGAAAGCAGTGAAGTAGGTTTGGTATTGGTACCACACGATGATGCTGGTTTTATATCTTGTTTGGTAAAAAGGGTCGATGATTCTTCATCCATGGACATGATGGATGAAGGAGCTGAAGAACACGTGGTGTTAGATGTCCAGTAACAAGAATTATCAATGCTGCTGCTGACTGAATCATCATCGTCATCATTATCAATGTAGAATTTGTTACTGGTGCTAATAGGCTGTAGTGCTGTTGGCTTATCATGAAACAAAGATGTGCTTGTTTGTTTTGCATAATGATGCATGGATGATAGGTTTGGTAATGATCGTGTACGGGAGAGCTGTGTGGATGCCACAGGTGAAGCAGCCAAATCTGGCTCATCAGAAATGGCAGGTACAGTCTGTTTTCGCATTACAGCTTGCCGATACCACAACCGCCATGTCAAATTCTCTAGCCGAAACCCATTTCGCAGCTGTCGTTTACATTTTGTAAAGACTACAAAGATATTATGTTTAAGCTTTTGTCATCGATTACATGCTACTGTGTCACAAATACATACCGGCCCACAGGGATGATAGCTCTTCAAGATTATTCCAAGGCAATCGTCGAGTCGAATGCATATTAGAAACCAAAAGATGCATGTCCATGGTTCAAGTTGATATGTAAAAGTGAAAGAAAAGATGTGTATGCAGTGAAATAAGGTGAATTATGTGTGTTTCTCGGCAAGGAGAAGCAAAGAGTAAAAGAAAGGGAAACCAAGACATCCCCTTTTGAAGGTGTTCAATTGCCGTGGCCCGCAATTTGGGGCAAAACCGACAAGTTCGACCCCAGCATCCTTTGGTTCCACTGTGGGGTATGAAACGTGACGTGGCACCTCTTTTCTCTCTTATTCACTTTTGAGATTGAAAACAACCCTTTTATGCCTTTCATACTATTGCAACGAAAGGTATTAGAGTCGATAATGCAATTACTATAGCAGCTTTTCACCCCATGCTGTCAAGTCTTTTGAATCATACATGGCATTTTATATCTCAGATACTGCTGTTGTCACCTATAACATCAGAACAATAAGTAGCACGTCAATCGCTGGATTGAAGTAGTGGATTGATAATTGTGGAGAAGTAGTGCATATATGGCAAGTTGTTTAGTGTCTAGATCAAAAAGCTGGCCATTTTCCCAAGTCAACAAGCTCAATAGCTAAATCTCGTTTCAGCCAGCTTGGAGGAGGACACAGTGGTAATGCTACTGTTAAGCAATCCTGTTTACATTCTTGTATAATGTCATGCTTTCAAGTGTCACAACATGATGCCATCGAATCAAACCCAGCAATGAGAAGGATAACTTACATATAAAACGGCAGCAGGGACTCACATCCTGCTTGTAAGGAATCTTACTCCTTATGCAGCTTTAGAGAAGGGAATTTGTTCCTGTATACTTGCAATCTTCAATTCATCATCAGTGTCCAACACGATATGTCATTTATGCCAGCAAGTGTTTGATGATTTCATAAAAGCAATTCATAGATAAGCCTTTATTTGATAAGAATATACTACAATTTGCACATCAAGCTGCTCATGCAGTGCATCCCTAAGGTAATCCCAGCCTTTGACATGTCCTTTAGATTCATTGATGCTTATGTAGCAAAAGAAGAATAGGTAGAATATACAAGAAGAAAGCATACATTACCAGAGAAAGCTCAACATGCGTATGTTTTAGGCGTTGTCTCGTGTAATCACCATTGCATCATTAGATGTTACTGTTAATGTCTTTTTGACATTCGACATTATTCTTTGATCCAGTCATTGAGATATGTGTTATCTTGATTTCATTGCTAATCTTCACTTTTGCTATTTGTACACATATCTGGGTGGCAATAACATCCATATCGATGGCATTTACCGGGACAAGTGTTTCAGAAGCTTAGGTTTCAGCAATAGGTATCATAAAATGTCAAGTGACATAAAGCCTTTGAGATCTGGATAAGGAGAAAGGTCCTTGAAAGTATCAATATGGTGCACGGATACAAATAATGGAACGACGATTGAGCCCCTTGCATAGAATGAGCATCAATGAAAGGAGATTCTACCTTGATGATGATGATGATGATCCATGCTCACTTGCTATGGCGTCTTTATATTTTGATCCAATATGGTTAGGGTATAACAACGAAGAAATCAGCACGATGTTAAAGGAATACGATTGAGTAACAAGATCCAGTAGTGTTACTGGTGATACTAATAATCCAAATGTGTTATGAAGCAGAGTGCTTCAGTGTATAGAGTAACAAGAATATGGTGTAACATTGCTGGGAAGACAACAGCACATGCCGATAATGTCCCGACAAAGTCTAGGTTTATGGTTTAATGATTACCAAAGTAGTAGTGAGGAATATCTGAAACATATCGAGTATGTTCCTGGTGACAATGCAGCAGACTGGGAACGGGGAAATAGAATACATGTCTCGGAAGGTCTTCCGATGTTGCTGTGAAGATGTGTATCGAATAAAGGCAAATGAGCGTACCTTTAGCCCCGGAGTCGGGATAGCATATCATATAAGATTTGATATTCAGCATCATAGTGTACAAGCATCATTTATAGATGATATAGGTGAATAGTTATTGTCATGGTAATGAAGAATGATACAAATGGTAGTGATAGTGGCAATATAAGAAGAAACAAGGAGTAGGAGCAAGTGGGGGAGATAGGAATGAATGTCCAAGTGTGTGTGTGAGAGAGAGAGAGAGTTGTGCCACAGTTTCCGCTTTGAAGGGCAGTGGTGCATGTGTGTTTGGGCACATACACATTGTCTCTCCCCTTTCATCTTTTGGTGTGTGTTGTGTAGTGTAGGTGGTGTGTTTCTTTCCTTCTCTTGTTCTTTCCCCTTTCTTTTCTTCTCCTCCAATATACAACCGTTTTACAGCCACTGTTTGTGCACCTGAACAGACAACAGACATTTACTCCTTGCACCATTCTCGTATTCGTCCTACGCTGCTGATCGAATGACAGCTCAGGTTCATGTCGACACTACAGCGCATGCCTCATCCAAGGTCCTTCAGTCGTGCTCACACGCGCCTTCAAGTCCTGATCGATCGTATGCTGAACTACCTGCCACACCACCATCCCCACCCCATACAACCATCCAGGCTGAATTCTTGCATCTACGACAAGGCACTTTATTGAAATGGGTCAACTACTTGCTTGGTTCTACTAGTCCTCCTCTTTCTTCACTCCTATCACTACTTGAAGGCGATAGACTATGTACATTGATTAGTCGTGTTTCTGGACAACAACAGCAACAACAACAACAGGATGGGCAGCAAGGGTTCTCGGGGGCCGTTAGCATGTTGCATGCATGGTTAGGACGTACTCATGTCGAGCTTGCAGTATCTACAGAAGCTATTGAACGTGGAGACCAAGATCAGCTCATCAGCCTTGTGTCACTCATTCTCACTCAGCATCAAGTACAAACTATGAATGCTTTACAAGATACCATGTCAGCACTCGTTGGTTCACATGTAAATACCTTTTTATAACACTGTATTTACACTTGTTTACTCATTCGATTGATGCATTTAGATGGATCCATTACCTATGGCATCAGCAGACGACGTTCAACGTGTGGTGTTATCTTATATCCAGACAATCTTGGCTGATTATGCAACTTGGTGTCCTTCAATATCCAATTTTAGCAGCAGCGGATGGAAGTCAGGTGTCGTCTTTATGTCTTTATTACATTGGCATCAACCTGCTAGTGTAAGGGATCTAGTCGACTACAAGAATCCAGATCAATCGCGATGGAGTGTCATCTTGGATACAGCTTTTCAACGTGCTTATAATGCATTTGATGTTCCTATCTTATTGGATGCTGCGTCACTGGCAGATACATCTCAAGTCGACAGTGAATCAGTTCTGGCATATTTGGTCGAGTTTCTTGTCAAGGCTGTTCCTGCTGTATCTCATCAACAAGACTCAGTTATGAATCAACGACAGAATGACATTGCAGAATGGATGGATCATGATACCACAAAGACAACAACTCCACATTGTGCAACACCAGAACCAAGTGATCAAGATGATGAACAACAGGACAACAACAATAATACATCAACAACTGGATCATTCACCATCACATCCACTTATGCACAAGTACGCTTAACCAAGTCCACCAAATCCGCCACACCTGATGAAGAGTTTGAAGCACGTGTTTCGTCTCTTTTGGAAAAGATTGCACAGCTTCAACATCGACTTGCTTCTTTGATACCTACACGTTCCACAGCAGCTGGCTATGCCATGCATAACAACAGTCCAGCAACACCAGATACCCAAGTTTCATTGGATGAATACAGCACAACTGGCAGCAACAGCACCAATGATACCAGTGAACGACGACGATTACATCCACTTGATGCTGGTTCAGAAGATCTTGAAGCATATCAACAGCACTTTGCTGCATTCCAAGCAACATTACAAGCCTTTGAACAAGATGATATGGAGCCTTTTCGAAAGGCATGTCAAGAGTTTGATGAAAAGCCAAACAATGCAAGTTTGGTGGAGGATAGCTATTCAGCTTTATTGACCCATGTGGACAACACCAGTCATATGTTGGATGCATTTCGACGTGGATTTGAATTTGCACAACGATGCAAGATAGTACGAGGCGAATTGGATGCAGTACAGGCATTGATGGTGCGAATGACAGCATCTTCTACCGATGAGAATGTACAAGATATGGAACGTCGAGTAGAAAAAGCAGCTGGCATGATACGTGTGATTCCAGAAGCATTTCAAGACTTGATTACAACTGATGGTAAGCATGGATGCATTTTAATCCTCATCAAATACTAATCTAGCTTCTATATAGGAACAAATCAAGATTCACCATATCAGAAACATTATGAAGCCCTTGTTGAAAGAAGTGGACTTGTACGATCCTGGGTGGCTGAAGTACGAGTCTGGTTTGCAGAAGCTGGACGTATTCGAAGATGGATTTCAATTCGTATGAATCGCCTTGATGAAACAACAGTGCCAGAGCCATTGAAAGATGAACAACTTGCAACATCACGTGAGACAATTGAAGCATTGAACAAGGCACATGCAAGCTTGGAAGCCGAGATTGAAGGATTCAACAAGGAAGATATGGCACGATTAAGAGCTCATGTTAAAGCTCGTACAGGAGCAAGTCTTAGCAGCAAAGATCTTAGTCCAGCTGATACAACCACGATTGAGATTACATTGACAACACTTGCTGCTCTTGATCGTCTTTTGGGCACATTACGAGCTAAAGGGGATGCATTACAAATCCTGACACAACGTATGGTCTGGGAAGATCACATGGCTGAATGCAATACTTGGATCACTGATACCGACAATGAGGTGGCTGAATTTATTCGAGATACAGCACGATGGCAACCAACAGAAGATGATGATCAAGATGAAGATGCATGTGTGGATGACAACAAAGATGATGAAAGTCATTGGCGTCGTGAACAATTGCTTGCCAAGGAACGACTCAAAGAATTAGTGATCCAACGTCTACTGATGCTCGAGAATTCACGCACTGAATTTGATCAAGGTCAATTTACTTTGGCAGTGGATGCATTTCAGGATTTGGAAGATTTGACTGCAGTACCAGCTCATTTGGAGAAACGACAAACAGCATGTGAAGAACGAGCTGAAACACTTGGTGAACACATTGCTTATGCACGACAAGTGGTTGAACAACGTCTTACTGTGATGGATTTTGTACAACAAGCAAGACGTGTGACTCAGGATGGTCGACAATTGTTGACTGCATTGGCTGAAGCACAAACAGCAATACATCCAGATGATAGCGATTATGATGATCATGATATGACAGCACGAGTACAGACTATGCAAGAGCGTATTGTACAACTTGTCACTGCAGCAGCAGCACGTATACCTTATCCTGAATCACAAGATGATGAAGGAAGTCCTGACGCCAATACAGCCATACGAGAAGCTATCAGTGCCAAAAGAACAGCTTTGATCTTGTTAGGAGATGAGTTGGATCAGGCATTAGCAGCATTACGCACTGTATTACAACAGCATCGACGTGGAAGACAGCTATTACATGATGCATCTCGATTAAGTACATGGGCTGAAGATCGATTACGACATTTGCAGAGTACTGTGACAACCGAATCAATTGGTATGGATGGATTATGTCGACTTGAACGTGAACGTGACAATCTGCAACACAAGTTACATGACAAGGAGAATGATACAGTCGATGTTCTTACCAGCATTCATTCGTTATTGGATACTACACCAGCACCTGGTGATCGTGATCGATTGGATGAAGCAGCACAACATCTTACTTGTACATTTGATGATCTACGTGATACACTGGATGCTCATAGTCGTCGTTTGGATGCATTGAGAAGAAAATTGGAAGATGATACAACATATTCTGAACAATTGGCACAGTTGGCTTCCTTTGTGGCTCGTACACGTGCTGCATTACCAGGTCTGAAGCAAACACATGGCTTTATCACTGGACAATCTGAAGAACAAGATCGACAACGACATGAAGCACTGGATGCAGCCTATGCTGATATGGAGACTCTTTTTAAAGAGAATGGCACACAATTTAGCCGTTTATGTCGACATCAAGATGTAACACAACAACCAGAATCAGTTCAAAAGACACTTGCAACATTAGACAAAGAATGGGCACAACTTGCTGATGAATTACAACATTTTCAACGTTTCACTGAAGCCGTTGGAGGATGGTGTGGACGACAACGAAGACTGAGTATGGCTGAAAAAGAACTGCTCAATGGATTGCATGAAAGCGTATCACAACTTGCACGTACAGGATGGACTGAAGATGATCTTTTGGCCATTGAGCGCAGAATTGATGAAGCATTACGTGTATTGGATGGTGTTGGCAATGAGATTGCAGCAGTTTCTGGTAGTCGAGATGATCCTTTGGAAATGGCCAACTATGCATGTGCTCGTGATCGTCATTCCATGTTAACAAGCAAGGCACATGCCATTCGAACTAGTGTGGATGCTCTTCGAAAGAATGCAGATCATGCAGTGGCTTTATCTGAATTTCTGGGACAAGCGGATGCATTGGTGGCTGATGTACAAGAACATATGGATATGATGCGACGACGTATGTCACTTGCTGGTCATGGAGATTTTGCGTCATTATCACCACAGGCTATTGAACAACAATATCTTGCTATTCAACGTGACACTGCAACATCAGAAAACAGAGCACAGCAACTTCGTCAACAATTACAGCAATTACAACGTGGAGCAGCAGCTGCTGGTGACAATGATAGTGTACGTGAAGCTCTTAAACGTGCTGAAACAGCTGTTGGCAAGTTACTTGAAACAGTGGCTCTTGAAAAGCGACAAGCAGCATTTGTACGCAAGACTCAGATCCATGCCAAAGCTGCTGGTGACTTGAAAAGTTGGATGGATCGTTGTAACGATGCAGTGCGTCAGCTGACAGCCGATGTGTGTATCAAGGATGAATCAGAACTACGAGCTGAAATTGAAGCAATTGAACACAAGATGATGGAGATGCAACCTGTTGTACGAGCATTTCAAGCTATGCCATCAAAAATCTTTTCTGGTCGTGATGGACAACCAATTGACTTGAGTGACATGCATATTGATGGGCGTACAGTCAAATCTGCTATTCAAACACGTGAAAACAGCATCCTGGATGAATGGAGACAATTAGGAGAGCAATTGAATGTCGCCAAACAACGTGTCAAGAGTGCAGCAAGACATGGAGAGACAGCACGTAAAGTGAAGGAGATTCTATCACTAGCAGGTCGACTCAGAGAACGTACTGCAGCTATTCGCATCATCAACAGGAGCAACGTACCCAACAATGATGATGATCATGACAATGAGCTATCAGCTGTGACAACATGTCCACTTTCATTACTGCCAACCGAACATGAATTATTAGGAGCCCGTGCTGAACTTGATGCCATTGAACGTGATATTGAACACCATTTACATGCTCGTCTTGCAGAATTGGATGCTATGCTTAATAGCAATGCAGAAAGTGAAGATATCTTTGCTGGTCAACGAACTGAGATTGCTGCTGCTTTACAAGGTCTTACTGATATGGTGCGAGATAAACGTGCAGCTGCAAGTGCTGCAGCACGTCTCGAGTCGTTTTTGGTGGTTGTTGAAGAACTTGAAGTATTGCTATCAGCTATTGGTGAAGTGATAGATCGTGCATCACCATCCTATGCACGTACAACAGAAGATGGGAAACCAAGTCGAGCTGATTTACAAGGAATGCTTATTGATCTGGATACAAGATATCGCTACTATGAACCCAAGATTGATGAATTGTTAGCTGAAGCTCGTCGTGAAGCAACACCATTAGCTGCTGATGATCATCGTGTTTCTCAATGTGTGAGTGATCTTGCAGATCGTTGGGCACAACTTCAAGCACTTGCAGCTTCTCGTCGATCAGATCTTGTTGCTAGAGTTGGTCCTTTAGGCTTGGCAGATTTTACTTCTCCACCACGTCGTACAGCTTCTCTTGCCAAACGTCAATCCATGCCAGCATTTCCAAAACCATCACAATCAACACCACGTCCTACTGGTACTCGTGCACCACGTGCTCGTCCACAATCAGCCATGTCTTCTCATCGTCCAAGACCAGCATCAGTAAGAGTACCAATGTCACGACGCACAGCTGCAGTACGCACAACACCTACATCTGGTACAAGACCACCATCACGAGGATCCAACAATACACCAGAAACTTATGTTCCAGATCCAGCCAATGATCTTGATATGGCAGTTGGAAATATCGTTAATGATTCACCTTACAAGATTCGAGTCAAAATGGTACCTGGTGAAGTTGGTCGTTATTGGTTTGGTACTCGAAGACCCAAATTGGCTTATTGTCGTATTCTTCGCAGTCGAATGGTGATGGTGCGTGTTGGTGGAGGATGGGTCGAATTATCCCAATTCTTACGAGACCAAAAACTACTTGAAGAAAGTGATCTTGTTCCTCATCGATCACAACAACAACAACAACAACCAAATGCACGTATCCGTGAAGGCGTTGTTACTATTCGTGGTGGAGCTACAACAGGCAACAAGCGCAATAGTTTTGGAACAATACCACCATCTCCTACTCGCTCAACACCACATCCAAGAGGATTATCACCAACAACATTTGGACATGGTGTTAAAGAAGGCAACAAGTTTTTGATCCCTGTTGATGGACAAGGCAACCAAGTCGAAGTTCGAATGACAAAAGCGAAATACAAGAATTCTGGCTTCATCACTCCCTGGCGTTGATACCAACAACACACTACAACACATTATATATACATATACAATCCAATCATCTATTGTTATCATCTCCACAGCACACACGATATAGAATACCCCATCTTTTGGCATATACTCTCTTTTTTCTTTCAAGACCTTTTGCATACCACACTTTTTTTTGTTGTACAATAAAAACAAGATATCCACACACCTTATAATCTCATGCAATACACTGATTTGGCAATAAATTGACTGTTTTGTATGGTTGATCGCATGTGATCATCCAACCAACAAAAGCGGTTTCTTGAACATTAATCCTTTATCACGGTTCTTATTCAATGAAGATACTATTACTATAAGCTATATCATATCCTTGTTTACTGATGTATACTTGCATATTGAAGTGGTTGTAGAGAAGCGTCAATTGTTTGTTTACCCAACAAATACGTGGTGTTACCAAGTATCACATGTAAGATTGTACAACACTGCTCAGATGGTCACTAAATAGGGGATGGGGATCAAAAGGGATTGTACTGATTAATACACCAAGCACTGTGACGTATGTATGTGTTGCAGCAGTAGCAGCAGGTTGTAGATCGATCCTGTCCAAGTATAGAGCAGCATGATGGGTTATCAAAGGGAAAGATCTACATAATTTGTATGGGGGAGTGACAACACTTACATCCGCGGTACAAGAGATATCTAAAGCATTCCAATACCTGTTATGCTCCTATGTGTATGATGGAAGTATCTTGATGATGCTTTCTGCATAAGTAGACTACCTATTACTGTAATCACATCTATTAGAAGGTATTTCACATAATACAATGCATATCAGGTACCCGTCATCATCATTCATTGACTGCATATGGTTGCACAAACATGTTGCGTCCCCATTGCAAATAATTCATCATCTCTATTCAACAATGCTGCAATGAAGAAAGGTATTTTCATACCAGAATTTGATGCAGGTACGCCACATTGATCTAATTATTGCTCTTTCTTGTCAATACCAGAAAGCCTAATGATCATCTTACCTGACTTTTTGACATAAGCTTCATGACTACATCATACAGTATCACCATATTGAGAGAGCTTATGACAATCGTGACAAATGTACTCCTATTCAAATGCTTGTATTTGTAAAGTATGTGCTTGTCTGTTATGTGTTATGTTTCTCTGCGCACGGACAACACGAACACAACAGTCGTACGCATATATGTGTTGTTACGCTATGCTACTCCTGCTTCAATTGCACACAACACGCTTATTTAGACACATCATCACTCCCACCCCCCATCATTTGCCCCTTTTCACATTTTCTCTTTTAGCTTATTGTAGATGAAAGATGCACTTCACAAGGTTCCACTGCACCACGCCGATCTTTTGGGCGGGCAATTTTGAAAAAGCGTTTGATGGGTTTTCGCTCTTAATCTGCAACTCAACCTTGAGCACTGTTTTTGTAGTTCCGCTCCACCATACGATTATAAGGTTTTCACTCTATCTCTCTTTTGCCTATTTTCTTGCCCTTTTCTCTTTCTTCCACATATCTTTATAGACAAGGACTTGTTGATCTTGCTCCTTGTACTATTCCCTTATTCACATCATCATGAACCCTGTAAACGATTCCAAAGAGTGGCAAGCCGATACATCTTCAGATGCTACACTGCAGTATCCCGCTATGGATCACGGCTATCCAATGGGCGCAGCACCAGTACATCCTCCAATGTAAGTTTTTCAAGACTTTGTTTGGTGTGTGGACATCATGTGGATGTGATGTGGATGCATATGTATGAATGTACGCGTACATATGGTTGTCAATTATGCGTTTTCCTCTTGGTGCAACCTCCGCGTGTTATACGTGTGGTGATTGTGTTGTGTTCCTGTGTCGTTGCTTTTGTTTCTCTTTTTTTTGGACGACCAATTTACTGTCGAGAAAAAAAAACAGAGCGGCGACACAAAAAAAAAGTGCGGAAAGTTTGCTGTGACAAAAAGATGGTGATGGAAAGACTGTTTGTGGATCTAAACAGCACAAAGGGGCAGGAGTGAATGTGATGAAAGTACTCCTTCTAAACATAATGGCATTGACTTTATATCTTTTCTTGTGTAGCCATCAACATCCTTCCTATCCTCCACAGTCATCCATGAATCCTGTATACAAACCAGAACACCAACACCCAGCACCAACACCGCAGCCCGATCCGAGATTATCCGCAGGGTAAGTGTATGACTTTTATCAAGTGTTATGTGTGTATTTGCTAAAATCTGAAACCCAGACATCCTAGACCAACTCCTGCAAAGTCTACTAGTACAATGCCTTCACCTACAAGAACATATTCTTCTCCACCGTATCCTAGTGTTAGCACACCACCTGGTTATCGTAAGCGTGGAAGAAGCGATTCTTTGTTTCCTCCAGAAACTGGTCCTTTCTTTAGCTCTACCAAGCCACTTGACAATCTTTTTGCTCTTGATCGCACAACTTTGTAAGTATACTTTACAACAATCATCCCAATATGGATACTGATATAAGCACATGTCACAGAGTCAGTGTACGTATTCATTCAAAGATGGATCGTGGATTCTTTCTTGCCGATAATGATTGGACATGTTATCGACGCAACTATTTCCAAGTGAGCAGTGCATTTTCAATCCATGGCATTGGTCATTATTATGCAGATCATGAGCCACCATGTCTTGTACGCAGTGAAGATGGCTTATTTTATCCCGTACGACGATTCTTGCTTGGTATTTCAGCTCGTGTATCCAACAGTGACAAGCGTATTGAACTTGTGCAACATACTCCAAAGCGAGACAAAGGTCCACAGACAACTCCACAAGCAAAACCTATCACACCAGGTGGTAATCTAAGCATGAGCTCAGTTGGTGGTGCCAATCAAAACATTGTCACTTTTGAACGTATCCAATTCAAGACTGCTACTGCCAATAATGGCAAAAGACGTGCTGCTCAACAATACTATGTAGCTGTCGTTGAGCTTTATGCTGAAACAGATCAAGGTGAACAAATCAAGGTTGCTTCTTGTCAATCTGCACCTTTAGTTGTACGTGGTCGTAGTCCTGGTCATTATACTGATAGCCAACAAGAACGTATTCCTGGTGCAGCTCTTGGTGCAACTGCTTCACCATTATCACCTACACATCCTGAAGATCATCATCGATTCTTTCCACCACGTGGTTATGCTCCTCCACCACCACCACCAGCTGCAATGATGGGTGAATATGGTTCACCTTATGGTGCTCAACCACCACCACCTCCTCCTCCTCCTCATGCATATTATCCAGCTCCACCACAAGCCCATCATCATCATCATCATCCATATATGAATCCTGGTATGGTTATGTCACCAGTGGCTTCACCAACAACAACACAACCACCACCACTTCCTGCTCCACAAACACATCACCATCATCATCCACATTCTTCACCTTATCATCAGCAACAGCATCCTTATATGGTTGGTAATGCTGCACCAGGTAATGGCACCATGTCATCACCTACACCAGGTGAATTTGCTGCTCCACATCCAATTCAACAAGAGGATAAGTTATCTCATCCTGCTACGCCTACAACTACTGTCAATTATATGGATGCTGTTGCTGCCAATGATTGGAATGCACGATCACGTATGAATTCTGCTGGATCATTACCACCACCTCCGACAAGTACTGCAGCAGCAGCAGCTTATTTTCAACATCATCAGCCAACAGCTGGTACTTTATCTTCAAATGCATCGACTAATAGTGCATTTTCTCCCACAACACCTACTACACCTTACGTAACTGGAGCTCGAAAGTATCCCGATCAACAACATCATCACCCAGCTCAGTCGTCTTAATGCATCCACCTTCTTATAATTTATTTACGACTTATTTGTGTACTACTTTATGTCCTCTTTTTGCATCTAAGAAATAAAGATACCATGTTTTGATCTCCAAATGCAGATTTTAGTCAAGTCATTATGTACAAAGTTTCTCTTTTTATCTATACACGTCAAGGATCATCGATCGAGTATGCTAATGTAGGCTGGTATCCTTTTCGAGAAAATGATGGCAGGGTGGTACTGGAAGAAGAAGGTCGTTGTGGAGATGGATGATTGTTTAAAGAAGGAAATGGATGTGATGATGGATTGGTATGCAGACAAGTGATCAAGGGTTGATATACTGATGGCTGTTCTTGTAATATATTGGCTGATTCTTCATCCATGTTGAAAAAGGAACGTCGCTTTTTGCCTGCTGTTTTCCACCCATTACTATGTATTTGTATATCAGATTGATGAGGAGGAGGTGCTGGTGGTGGATCAGATGCTCGTTTGGGTAAAGGTGATGTAGCAATAGTAGCAGTAGATTGCAAGTTGCTCAGTAAGCTCATTCTGCTGGTATCAATTGTCAATGGTGGAGGTGCAGATCGTATCCTTGATGAATAATTGTCATCATCATCTGATCGTGTCGAGACCTGAATGCTTTGATCAATAGGCTGTTGTCCTTTTTTACGACGCCACCATGCCATCCTTGCAGGAGGAGCACTTGTTTCATATATTTCATCGTCAGCCAATCCTGTCATAAGCACCACTAGATTACGCACAGGAACAGCAAATAGCACCAGTAAGAACATGGCGAAATGCAAGATGATTTGTGCCCATGCCACCATTTGTTTTGACACATCTGGGATACCAAATGGTTCGATATAAACAAAAGTCAATGCCACGATGATGATACGAAAACATCCACATAGAATATGCAATATGTTGACGTGCTTTGATGCATATGGCCTTCGTCTCAGGTGTTGAAAAAGAAAATAGGACTCTGAGACGAATATCACCAAGATTTGGGATAAGCCTGGAATATTGATCCATCCCACCAAGGCTCCTGTCACAATGCGATGTATAAGCCCGTATAGAAAGAAGTGAAAGTGATCGTCCGTGTATGTGTTGTACAATGATCCATAACGAAGGAGTAATGTCAAATCCGAAAACACAAGTGATGGTGGACGAACATCCAATAGCACAAATGCAATGTATCCATATACCAGAAAGATGTGAAAGACGAGAACAAGAGCAGCAAAGAGCAAAATGACCACTGGTGCAGGAAGCATCAATTGGCAAAAAGAAAGTGTCATCATTGGTAGATAGAACAATGTCAATACTCGAAGAATAATGCCTATAGCATAACATTATGTTAGCAAACATGTAAAGACATCCATATATATTCCTTAGCTTACCAATTGTAAAGTTTGCCACTTTGGTGTTTTGTGCTTTGTATTGTTGAGGAGCATACCATGTCATACAACGCACCATGATCCATATGATAAGACAGACCAGTAAACATCCAGCCAAGATCACAAGTAGTACAATAAAGGATGTCATGAACAAGCTATTGATATCAATCCCAGTCGCCATAGCAAAGTTGTTCATGCCAGTCCCATTGACAGCAATCCTAGGACTATCGCCAAGACGCCGATTACTGTTTGCCAAGCCCATTTCAAACAAGGCACGTGTAACAGATTCTGGAATCCAATGGGTTGGGAATAACAAGAAGCTCCATGCAAAGTTGGATGCAAATAGGGAATAAAAAGCTGGATAATCGAGATTAAGTTGACCCAAAAGAGCAATGAACTGAGCATGGTATATCAAATCAAAGAAACCAGGTGTCTTGAGTCGTAGCGTTGCTGGTAACATTGCATAGTTGGATGTAAAGAGAAACACATCATGATCGGTATCAGGCACTGCGGCAAAGGATGCAAAGAATGATACGAAAGCGGCAAATACGAGAAGAGCGACAGGAAGGTAGATAAAAATAGACTTCCAAGTAGGATGTTGATATCCAACTGGTGACAAAGTCAGGCACAACCATGGTTCCATCTCTCCTGTGAGTGTCGAATAGCGCACAATGATATCTCCCACTGGTAATGATGTGTTGGGTAGTGTAAATTCCTATTTGTATATCATGAGCTATTGTTCTTGATATCAAAAACAACAACAACAACTTACATGTTGAATCTCTACCGTATCATTGGATCTTACAGGGCATCCACCAACAATATCAGGACATAACGGTGCCAAATGGCTGTAGATGATGCTATTGCCAAGCATAACTTCAGTCTTTGCTGATGCATATACTATCCAAATACAAGTATGAGTCATTCGCTTCAGTTTTCAACAAGTTCTCTTTATTACAGTTGCCTGTTGAGCTCAAGTTGGCCACCGATATCAAGGACCTTCCCGTTATGTTGAATGAGTAGGTGTTTGTTGTCCAATTGAACGCACGTTGAGCATCGAGTATTCGAAATGTGTTTGACACTTGGCATTGGGTATAGTTGTACTGTGTATCAAAGACAGTGTCGGCAATGGGAGCTATGCTGCTGTTTTGGGCGTCAATGAACGGAAGCGTGGAAAGAAATAGCAGCAGTGGCAACCGGAGAAAGAAGAACTGCCGCCGCATAACAAGAAGAAGAAAGGAGAAGCAAAAAGAAAGCTATGACACCACAGAAAGAAAGAAGCCACAATAGAACACACGACACAACACACGACACACAATGCACAGCAGTGGATGATCCCAAAGGATTTGTGTATCCGCTTTTGGCAGCATCATGGGCTTATTATAAGCTGCATGTTTCTTTTTCTCTTGCCTTACTTGGCAATATGGAAGTTACTTGTATTTTTGTACTTTGACTCTTCCCTACCATCGATCATCATCCCAAATCAACCTACTTGTAGTGAATCCCCCATGATCACCCATTACACATGAATAAACTTGGTACAAAGCTATAAATACATATTCCCAAATCATGCATGTGTATCGAATCATCGATCTTTAGATCATACGCCTTGCTTCAGATGCTTTGGATGTTACACGATTGCTTGTTCAACACAACACCAAAGATGAGCTTTTTTTGGCAACATCATGCACACCAGGTACCATGAATGACAATGACCAACCCCTTTGTGCCTAAACACTACCTACTCTTTTCTTATAAACACATGATATGCTACTCAAGCATAGCTTTTTGCTGTCACGTACATATAAAACGCATGAATACCCTTACCTATATTGGCATTTGCATCAATGTGTGACAAGACATGCTCACCGGGACAAATTGGGTCCAACTCGGAACATTCCGCATCCGAATAATGGGAACAATATGAACCATGGCCAATCCTGCTTCATTGACTTATCTTTATAGTGATCGACAGCTTACTGATTCTCATTATTCGAAAGAACAATCAACATGCTCTTGATTGTACTAGCTAAACAGATCCTTTTGTCTCTTTGTCTCGGTTATCAAAGTACAATGAAGCAATCTTTAGCATATTGGTGATCACTCTTGACAAGATAGACCACTATGACCTTCAGAAGCCATAAGGATCGCTCACCTTGGACTTTTAGATTGTATTTCAAGTCATACACTATCAGACTATATATTTGAAACCTGGTGCAAAATCGTTATAATGTCTTCATTCTCATCGTGGATGGCTCTTTGTAGTCAATAAATGGTGTAGAAAGGTTGCTAATGATGATACACAAGAGGGACAATGGCATCTTTTAAGTAAACATGTTGACGTGAAAGAAAGGAGAGAAAGGACGTATATATGTGTGAGGATAAGTGCATTGGATCAGATTTGTTTATGCAAGCTACTAATGTGCAACTTGCAGTGTGATCAGCCTGTACACTATGCAAGCAAAAGCGCGGTGATCGGGTCGATAACATACACTAAAAGTCATCCCTACACATAGGAACTGCTTCTTTATGAGTCACCATGCACTACTCTTAATACACAAGTCATGGATCATTATACAGATGGCGTGGAGGTAGAACAATAATGGCTTCTCGATGTTACTTTTGTACTTGTATCTCCTTATAGACGTAAATTATACTTGACTATTGAAGTGCACAAAGACATGATAGTAGGCGAATCAGTGAATAATGATCCAGTGATTGATTTTCAGAAATGTAGTCATTGACAAACATACACTACGTGATACCGATACAATCTTAAGGTGATTGGTCAATCAGATATGTGATTTGGCAGTAGGAAAGATCGCTCAGTAGGTATCTTCAGATCTTCAAGCAATTAAAGACTAGTCCTTATACACTATAATCATAGTGGCTGAAGATGGATGTCGACTAATGCTCATGAAATTCACAGCCAATCTGTTCTCGATCCAGAGACTAAGACTGTATTAAGAAATGCACCCGACTCACTTTGATGAAATTGTGTAAAGCACTATCCAAGTCATATCATCACTTAGGTTTGGTAAGAATGTCTACGCATAACCAATTTTTGAAGTGGTTTTTGTGTAGACAGATCACCTTTTTAATACGCAAGCTTGTTAATAAAGTCGATTGACTTTTCGATGCCTGCAAATCAAGCGCATAGAAGATTTGGCAGGATAATTAGATCGTCAGGGTGATAACTTGATTCTTCCTTTTCCACTGGACTTGCCGCTTTAATGCCGATTTGCCTTTGACAAGTGCTCAATACCTTTCCTCCTTTGGAATAGTTTCTTCCACCAAAGGTGCATGCTATAGGTATTATAGGAAACGCAGATGATAAATTGTTGCAGCATTAGTTAGCTTTCCATTTCTTCGGGAACCGTGAAATGTACCAGACTGCAATCACATAACATCACTATGGAATGCTGCTTCTTCATTCTAGAGTGGAACCTGGTGCTCATAGCTGTTCTAGATCCTTAATCAAGTACTTTTGAAACAAGCTTATGCACTTTTCACCCGGCTTGCCAAATATGATTACACCGGGAGCTATTGGCAAACATGTCGTGACTCGTGTAAAAGAATGATACCAGCTCAAAGTGAAATGACTACATCTTCGACTATCCCGTATTTAGTCTGGCGTATTGGCTGTGCTCCGTGATACACAGCGCCATTGCAGTTCTCCCAACTTGGCGGTATTACAGTGTGCCTTATATCGTACGACTACTGGTGCTGCTGCATATAGCACACGCGTATTATAAGCTATATAGCATGACGCGTCATGGATGTGGATAGTCAAAAATCTCTGTATTGACAAGTTTTTTGAAGCAGATGGCACCTTATATCAAAAGGTGTTTATTGTAACCATGGTTGATCATGCTACCGAAACGAAGTGGCGTGTTTCATGCTGGTGCAAGTGAGACTTTACATTCATGCTTGCAAAAGCAGGCCAAAAGAAATGACATGACTGTGTTGAAAGAAATGAAGTTGATGATATGACAACAGCATTATCTATCTTTAGGATGAATGCGCACATGGATATATAGGTTGCTGACCAAAGTGGAATATTGGACGCGTCTATATCATAAAGTTGGTGGATATGGTTATCTGATCTCTCTTGAAACCTTCTAGTATTCTATCCAAAGTCAATATACGCTGATCACTGCTAATGCTTATTCGCGATAAGATGAAGCACAAAATGCATTGATAGAACCTTTGAGCAATATGGAACAACGCGTGATCATTTTTGTGATGATTATGCTTGGTGTTTGTGCCAAAGCATCTCGGCCAGACCTTATGTGTAACATTTCGTGCAGCTTCCCAACTGGTGGGACCAAGTTGCTGGCTTTCTTAGAATGTATATTCACACACGATTGGTATTTCTCTACGTCATGAAAGTAAACTTGTAAAAGAATGTAGCTCCGAGAACACTTGTAAACCACCATGAAAGCTGAACATGTCGGCAGTTTTAAGATCGGGCACATAAATGATGAGGGGTAATTTGGGGGAGAATAGATTCCGCCTCGGGACACTGACCGAGCATGAAGCCACTCCGCCACATAGCATAAACGAGGCTGACATTTTAGTATGCAATGCACATTCATCAAAGCATAGTCTTGTGTAACATTGCAAATCATTCTTCAGCCACAGAGAGTGAATGTCGATTCCAATACCACCCCAAAACTTCGGTTCGTAACAGCTGATGATGTATAGACATGCAATAAAGACTTTCAAGATGACATAGTTTCATGTTAAAAAGTGAAAGATAACAAGCAACACCTTTATGAAAGAAGATGGCTTTCAAGAACCTTGGAAAGTATTAGGTCCCATCCTGATTTTTCTTCTTGCCCATATCAGTGTGCTCCTCCGAAACAAGACGCGCTCTTTTCCCCCCAATCTTCCCATCCACCATAATAGACACTAAACGCGTAACTGCATACAGTCGTCTGAAACGCATAAAAACGCACTATAACACTGTCTTGATATCTTTTCATTTCATCTCTTTTACAAACAACATACAAAATGCTCTCTGAAGGTACTCTTAAGGTTACTGTCCACTCTGCTCGTCACTTGGCCGATGTTGAACATGCTGGTGGTCGTAATGACCCCTATGTCAAGCTTTCCCTTGCTCAAGAAGAGGGTTTCGCCGAACAAGAGACCACTGTTAAGGAAAATGCTGGTGCTCAAGCTTCTTGGGATGAGACTTTTGAATTCGCTTATAATGGCCAAAGCAATCTTTACATTGAAGTGATGGATAAGGAGAAGGGTGTTGATGAGCTTATTGGTTTTGCTGCTATTCCTTTGGACCAAGCTCCCATCTCTGGTATCTTCAACATCTTTGAAACTGAAGGCAAGGTTGCTGGTGCTGTTCTTATCTCTATCAACAATGACGGCTTTGAAGAACCTGTTCCCGGTCGTTCATTCATTGACGAAGAGCATTTGGAGCGTGCCAAGAAGCAGAATCGCAAGGCAATTGCTGGTGACGTTGCTGAAGTTGCTGTTGCCACTGGTGCTGCTGTTGGTCTTGGTCTTTTGGGCAAGAAGCTTTTCGAAAACTATCAAGCCAAGAAGGCTGGTGATGCTTAAATCCCACAATCCCTTGTATCATAGTTGTTCTTTCTCCTTTACATATTTGATGATATCTTAACTGTCAATAGTGATAGTTGTTTCAAATGCATGGTATAAAATTGGTTTCCATCAATGTAATCCTTGTCTTTTCTTGTTTGCATTGGGCATACGGTAGTAATGCTTGTACGCGTCAACGTCAGCATCAGTGTATATGATATATTTAGAGCGACTATTGCCATTGGAAAGGGTACACATGCCAAGACAAATCGAAACCCAGGCACAACCATGTCATACTTCTCATTCACAAACCTATTGTTTATCTCACAAGCAAATAGTCTGTGATTCCAAAGTGCAAATAGTGTCATCCTTATGATCCCTTCTTCTCTTCTTATTGCATAAACATGTACCAAATAGACATAACGGATGTTTCCTCCGAAGATTTTCATGTGCACTTACATGCATACCTACCAACTGGATGCCTATGATTGGATGATGTTGACGGAGTGTGGTTGTGTGTTGTTGGTTCCTTTGTGCACCAAGGAAGACTACTGCCTTCAAGATATGCACCAATACTTCAGGAACACATGTAGTCTGCTATAAAAGTGAAACATATGGTGCGTAATAAGGAAACAAGCGATGTTGGATTATGCATAAGGATCTTTTGTGAAAGTAGTTTATCCCATGGTTGCACTTTGCATGTAGCACAGGAACACTGCCCCCAGCAACTAAGCACATCACTGTGATTTCCTCCTCTTCTTGTTCAAAGATAGGTATGGCAGACATTCTTGCTCATTCGCTGTGGATAAATTTGAGCCGTTTAAGCGCGACATTCAGCGCATATAAAATGAAAAGCGAATACATGATCCATCATCCGTCATCTTTCTTTATCTACAACTTATATCAACATGCTTTCTGAAGGTACTCTTAAGGTTATTGTTCACTCTGCTCGTCACTTGGCCAATGTTGAACATGCTGGTGGTGAAAACGATCCCTATGTCAAGCTCTCTTTGACTCACGAAGGCGAGGAGTCTTACCAAAGAACCACTGTCAAGGATGATGCTGGTGCTCAAGCTTCCTGGGACGAGACTTTTGAATTTGCTTATAATGGAGAGCCTAATCTCTACATCGAAGTGATGGATCAGGAAACTGGTGTTGATGAGCTTATTGGTTTTGCTGCTATTCCCCTTGCTCAAGCTCCTGTTTCTGGTATCTTTGACATCTTCACTGTCAAGGGTGAAATTGCTGGTGCTGTTCACATTTCCATCAATGACGATGGCTCTTCTGAACCTGTTCCTGGTACTTCTTTTGTTGATGAGGAGCACCAAGAAGTTGCCAAGAAGTTGCGCAACAAGGCAATTGCTGGTGATGTTGCTGAAGGTCTTTTGGCTGCTGGTCTTGCTGTTGGTGCTGGTTTCTTGGGCAAGAAGCTCTTTGATGAGTACAAGGCTAAGAAGGCTGAAGAGGAAGCATAAGATAATCTCTCTACAATGCATTACCATGTATCATATTAGCTAAATAAACACATTCATTGTCATGTAAA
The DNA here is from genome assembly GCA_008728235.1 of Lichtheimia ramosa. Classification (NCBI taxonomy): domain Eukaryota; kingdom Fungi; phylum Mucoromycota; class Mucoromycetes; order Mucorales; family Lichtheimiaceae; genus Lichtheimia; species Lichtheimia ramosa. Next base: position 3,721,585 of record CP031823.1, read on the forward strand.
CTATTATGATTTGACTGATATTTCTCATTCCATGATTCATAATTGCAATAAGATATCTATTGGGCTGTTTGTCTCTTGCACAAGTTGCTAAGCAACTTCTTTGATCTTGTCATTCACACGCGTATTTGGAATACCAGATGACGTGTTTTTCTCTTCTCGGACTTGATCTTGGATTAGCCGACAAGACATACATCCTTGTTCCAATATTAGGAAGCGCTATCGAATACAGTAACCATGTTCGTGATCGAGAATATTGGCATCATATGTCTGGCTGTGATTAGTAGTAGCGGAGTGCTTGTTATGATGCATATATATGCAACTACAAGTGCATAAGTGTTCTGAAACAAAAGATGTCTCGATGCATTGTTAATGCAAGTCCCTTATATCTTCAAAGTGAATGTGTATTTGGAAACATGTATTTGGTACATGGGAGTCTTCATACGCGTGTGTGCAAAAGTTAAGGCAAATAAACAAATAATGGGCGCGTGTGACTAAGGCTGTTGTAAGTAGGCTGTACCCTGTTGATTGGTGATGATGGTAACGCTGCAGCATCGATGTGACACAAGCGTATCGCCGCAAGTGGGCTAGGCTCTGTACATCTTCCGCATTCAATCCCTGCGCCGAGATGTTGTACGCGTATGCTGTGTGTGTATCTTTTTACTGTCCCCTTTTACCCCCCATCTTTTGAACACGTCAGAGCTTTAGTGCCAAAGTTTGATGATGCAAAAGAATATAAATACAGTGAATATCTTGAAACAAGTGTTTCTACATCTTTTTCTCTTAATCACACATCATGCTTTCCGAAGGCACTCTCAAGGTTACTGTTCACTCTGCACGTCACTTGGCTGATGTTGAACGTGGTGGTCGTCGTCGCAATGATCCCTATGTCAAGCTTTCTTTGAGCCATGAGAATGAAGAATCTTACCAAAGAACCACTGTTAAGGAGGATGCTGGTCCCCAAGCCAGCTGGGATGAGACTTTTGAGTTCTCCTATGGTGGTGAACCCAACTTGTTCGTTGAAATCTTTGACAAGGAAGCTGGTGTTGACGAGCTTATTGGCTTTACTGCTATTCCTTTGTCTCAAGCTCCTGTCAATGGTATCTTCAACCTTTACACTATCAAGGAAGAACCTGCTGGTGGCATTCATCTTTCCATCAACACTGAAGAGTCTGATGATCCCCGCGAAGCTGAATCTTTCATCCAAGATGAGCACAAGCGCCGTATGGAATCCCACCACCACAAGGAAGTTGCTGAAGATGCTGTCAAGGGTGTTGCTGCTGCCGCTGCTGTTGGTGGTCTTGGTTTCTTTGGCAAGAAGCTCTTTGATGAATGGAAGGCCAAGAAGGAAGCCGAAGCCTAAATACATCCCCTTTTTCATATTGTAGTATAGTTTTCTTCATCGAACTACGTGTATTATATATGGTATAATGTAGTTGTTTCAAATGCACAATACAAAAGCTTTTTTACATGTAATAAGTCGCTTTCTGTTTATTGTATGCTTGATATGAATGTGAAAAGCAAGTTGCTACTGTCATGATGTTCACGTCATTCGAGACTGTTTAAGGTTCTGCAGGGCATTCCAAGCTTATTCGAATCGCGTCCATGGTGATGACTTTATTTTCCTGATCTGGTAATAAGCTCATAATCCACACATGCATCATACAGAACAAGTGAAATCCGAATAAGCGAATATAACCTTGAATGGACCATTGCCAAGGCTTCATCGGATGCAAAAACAACCCAGTGATGAATACGTGTTGTCGGAACGTGTGGTGGTACAAGTGATTCGCGTCAGACAAGTAGTTGTATATGCACAATTTCCTTTTCTTGTTGCAGGAACGACCTGGGCTTTGTCCTACATGACACGGAGATTAAACGCGTACTCTTCATGTTGCTATGCTGTTGAGAATCCAATAGTAAGTCAAAGTGTATAATATGCATCGTGATGCTCCTGAGAATATGCTGGCAGAATGATGTGCAAGCTGTAAGTTGGGTGTTTTCCATGATAGTCACTTTTGATCCAGAATCGTGTAATGATAGTCTGCAGCTGGATATAAGATTCTACTTGCTACAAAGGCTCAGCAGGTAAACTGAGGTAGCCAAATCCTGCAGTGCTGTTTATAGTACATGCTGGTAAGCTAGTCATTGTACTGCCGCGTTAGCACACTGACAAGGGTCCTCCTGGTACTCATTTCCCAATCCAATCACTCATCCAATAAGATGTTGTAGTTTCATTGAAACATGTGAATGATATATTGAATATGGATGGATCAAATGTACAATGAAGAAGGTGTTGGGATAAAACTTCTATACTGCATAGGACATGAATGATAACAAAGAGTTGCAATGATGACAGAAGCGGATAACGGGTGGTGATTGTTGCATCCAAAGCTGATCATGTCGTAGCATATATGCAGTTGATGCGTAACGCTTTTCATGCTTGAACAGTGCAATGTGTGGATTGTCGTTCCAGTAATATGCAGTGCAGTAGTCGTAAACGAAGCTAGCAACTATCAGTACACAAGTGAAAACATACCTGTGAGCATGATGAACGTTTCACTAACATCATGATCCTCTTTATCCAGCCGGTGTCATTTGATAATAGCTTCAAGTCCTTCGTAAGGTGTTGATAGTTGAGCACGGGATCGTAAAAGAGAACGACACGTTATAGATCCAAGCTGAACACCCCTTTGCTGTTCATTCGGCCTGAAACGAGACGCTAAACGTGATGGTGAAGAAGCTTTCCTCCATGCCAGCTTGGATTGTGTCGCAACATGAGCTGTGTGCCTGATGCCTCCTTCAGATGAGCTGGTTTGCTGAATGTGTGCGAAAAGTAACAGAAAGAAAGACGTCTTCAAAAGAGCGTTCATGCAAAATGTTAACGCGTTTCAGGCAACACCGCTCCACACCTGATCACCCTTTTCATATTCACCAGTTGACATTGGTCTCTCTACGCTACTAGTACCAAATTATGATTTCAAGCCATGTGCTACACAGTGTCACATCTTGCAACATAACTCTGTAGGTCCCATATGTGATTCCACTGATGGAGAGATAGTCGTATACTGTATGAATCACTCATCTCATGAATAAAACATGTCATGTTATAGTAATAAGAGTCATCTGAAGGAAACAAGTATGAAATAAAGCACTTTAATTACAATCCATAGCGATCCAATGCATGTTCAAGTTGCTTCTTATAGTGCTCAAGTAGTAGGGGCTGATAACTATCTTCAAGAGCAGCGTATTCTGGTGTCAATATTTCCTCTAATATAACATTACATTATAAGACATGAATGCTCCATATTGATATATGACTCACCATATGTTGCAATTGGTTCTTGAACACGAATCACATCCCCAGGCAGAGTCAAAAGTGTCTCAGCTATATGTTTGTGCGCGTATTTGTTATACAAACTGATATATGTCATCCTTATCTCAACGTTACCATTTCTCTTCTCGTCTTCAATAAGCATCATCACTCCACGAACCACAGTTTCGATGTTAACTTGAGGAGAATGTTTCACTAATTGCTTATATGGCTCAGACCCTTCCTTATTGATGATGATGCCTTGCATATCAGTGGCTATATACATGATGTTATGACCTGTTCACTTAATCATGCTGCTTTATAGGCTACTTACCAACCCAGTGTGGACATACAGCATTGACACGCACATTGCAAATATCCTTGAGCATCTTCATACTACGTGTCCACCCTACTACAGCATGCTTTGTTGCATAATAATGAGCGAGTTGCCTATACAAGACAATAAAATGAGCCGATATCCTCAAAAGGCAACAAAGGTGGTAGAATAAGAGGAATCCTTTGCAATATGAAAGAAGAAGAGATATGTCTATAATCTTACATTCCCGAAAGGAAACCAGCAACTGATGCAGTGTTGACTATGACTCCACCACCTCGTTTGGCCATGTGAAGAACAGCCACTTTGGTACACTTGATCACACCTGTAATGTTTACTTTGGGTAAATTCGTCTCCACTTCATCTACAGGATTTGGAAATAGAGTCAATATTGATTACTGGGTTTATGCCGATATGTATCCACAATCCAAACCAACCTTCCAAAGGTAAAAACACATTGTCTGCTCCGTTAATGATGCCTGCATTCAAAAATGCAATCTACAAAAGTATTGGATATTGTGTTATCAGTGCATGTCTTTGCTTTTGTAGGTCCTGATACATACATCCACACCACCAAAAGTAGCTTCAGCAAAGCGAAAAAGAGCAATGACATCTTTGTATAAAGTCACATCTGTATGAATATAAGCAGCCATTATCGTGTCTCCTGAACAGTGACTATTAAGCTGTTGGACTGTTTGATGACCATCATCGTCAAGAATATCGCCAATCACCACACGTGTTCCTTGAGCAACTAATGCTTCGGCTACAGCCTTGCCAATACCTCTACTGCCACCAGTAATCACTGCCACCTTGTTTTCAGATGTTGTCATCAAGTTTGTCAAATTAGATCAAGTAAATCTTTGGGAGGATGTTTGAATTGGCTCATTATATAATGCTGCAAGAGTTGGGTCCACATATAGTTCACAATAAATCCGATGTATCTTTGATAACCTATACAGTAGTTGATGAAGTAACAGCATTCCCACGTACACAAGTAGCCCAAAGTACATGTTTCCGGATGAAGGTCATCGGCTGATCATTGCTTTAATGGTGTGTGCCTGTGGATAAGCAAGGATTCATGCAAGCTAAAACTTTATTGTTGGGAGTACCAAACAATGTTAATTTGGCTTATTGCAAGTCTAATTAATCCCCCGATAATCCTCCGCTGATGTAATGGTAAGTAATATGGGATATGTAGTAAAAGCAAACATATCTTCATGATATAATAGTCAAAGGATCAAATTGTGTATGTTGAAACGTTCTTTTTTCCAGAAAGGATTCGGTATGCGCTTTATTGTACTCATATTGCTGCTGTTTCACATAGCAAGTTTTGTGCAAGCACTTAATCCAATTAGTATCAAAGGCAACAAGTTTTTTGATTCCAAAACCAAGAAACAGTTCTTTATCAAAGGGTAAGAATACAACAACGTGAAAGATTCTAAGCTACTAACTATCGACACAGAGTAGCGTACCAGCCAAGAAATGGAGAAAGTCATATTCGTAATAATACAGATGTGATCATTGATCCTCTTTCAGACACACCTGCTTGTAAGCGGGATGCTGCATTAATGAAGAAGCTGGGTCTGAACTTGATTCGAGTGTATGAAGTAAGGCAAAGGTGATGATTCTACAAAAGAGAGATGACAAACAATCCAAATGTTGTAGGTGGATCCCAGTAAGAATCATGATGGTTGCATGAAAGCTTTCGAGGACGCTGGTATTTATCTCCTGCTTGATATTGCCACGCCAAAGTTCTCCATCAATCGTGAAACACCTGAATATGACACCAGATTGTATACTGCATACACCAAGACAGTGGATGCCTTCCTCAAGTATAATAACGTGATGGGATTTATCGCTGGAAACGAAGTGACCAATGACAAGACCAATACGCCTGCTTCTGCATTTGTCAAGGCAGCTGTACGTGATATCAAGAAGCATATTCGTACCAAGGGCAACAAGGAGATTCCTGTTGGTTATGCTGGCAACGACGATGGGGATATTCGAGATGCCATCAAGGACTATTTTGCTTGTGGTGCTGAAGAAGAACAAGCCGACTTTTTCGGAGTCAACATGTACGAATGGTGTGGTCGATCGTCATTTCAAAAGTCTGGTTATGCTGCAAGAACAAAGGAGTTTACAGGCTACTCCAAGCCAGTCTTCATGTCCGAATATGGTTGCAATCTTGTAACTCCACGTCCCTTCACAGAAGTTGAAGCCATTTATGGACCTGACATGACAGGTGTATGGTCTGGTGGCGTGGTATATGAATGGTCCCAAGAACAAAACAACTATGGCTTGGTACAAATCACTCCAGATGGAAAAGCAAAGCCTTTGACAGACTATCACAACTTACAAAAAGCACTTGCCCAAGTGGGGAATGATGATGAACTTGCAGAAAATGGAGTTACCATGGATGAAATCAAGACTATCAGCAATGTATCTTGTCCAAATGCATCTGATCAGTGGAAAGCATCCACCAAACTACCACCTACTCCTTCTGATCAAGCTTGCAATTGTATGCGTGACAATTTATCATGTATGGCATCTGATAAGGTGATTGGCTCCAATGGTAAAGTCTCTAGCGCAGTGGGTGAGCAGATCGATATGCTTTGTGGAATGGTGTCGTGCGATGATATTAGCAATGATGGTGAAAAGGGGCGATATGGTGCTTATGCATTTTGCAGTCCGACTGAAAAGTTGAGTTATCTTTATCATCTTTACATGGAGAAGAACAAGGATGGCAAATGCGACTTTGATGGCAATGCAAAAGTTTCCAAGCCTAAACGTAATGATATGAACAATTGTAGCAAGTTGGCTCCATCATCATCCAATGGCTCTGGGAGTGATTCATCTTCAAATCATGGCATGGATAACGGAGAATCAGGGTCATCATCTACCACCAGTGATGCTGCTGGAAGCAGTTGTCTCCTGCAGTATCCTTCTGCTGCCCTTTTGACGGCATTGGCATGTTTCATTGCAATCATAATAATCAACACCTAGAATTAATATGTATCCTCTCTTAAACCTCCTTCATTCTTCGCATTGTCGTCTGTATAAAGAAAATACAAAAGGGACAAAAAGCATAATATAATGTCTTTGGCTTTTGATGTACACAACTCCTTCAAGGAGGTGGGGAATGTGACTCTTTGGGCAAAAGATTAATATCATTGTGCAAGGGGATAGGGAAAAAGCAATGAGTTGTATCCATGGATAAAGATGATGATAATCCATCGTATGCTCAAAATGGTAGTACCTCCTCTTTCTCCTCATCAATCATCTCCTCATCGCCCATGATAGAACATCCGCAGATTGATATGGCACATATACACATACATATAGACACACCCTGACCTTGTCGTATTCCACGTGCACGTCAAAATCTCCTCCATGTGCACTTGCAGAAAATGCATAGATTGAATATTGAATTATGGCAAGATTTGTTGTCAAGCAGTGATATGCGCATAAGTTTTCAAAAGAACATTAAAGCGATGTTGGTGCTGTTACTATTCCCTTTGACCATATCGGGTTTTCCCTCCCTTTCTTTTGGGATCCAGAGTGTTTCAAGCAAGGGAACCTGTCATTTATTTGATGCCTTGATCTTTTTTGTAGTTCAAAGTTGTCTTTTCTTTTTTTACTTTCAACACACAGATTTTGATTGACTCCCATCTCCAATGCCTACCGCCACCACAACAGTGACAGAGCTGAATCTGTCGCCACCAAACGAACATACCAAACTAGAATCGTTTTCACTTTATCGACGTCAACCCCAAGGACGAAGATCCCATGCACGCCAAATCAAACTTGGGCCTTATTTATTACTGCAGACATTGGGTGAAGGTGAATTTGGCAAAGTCAAGCTTGGGATTCATACTGAAACTGGTCAAGAGGTGAATAAGAAAAGAGGATGATGAATCATGTAGATTAACGTATTTGGATTATAGTTTGCCATCAAGCTAATCAGAAAAGAGACAGTGGGATTCTCAGCGTCACGCATGAGTAAGGTGGAACGCGAGATTCATGCATTAAGAGTAAGATATGACAGGCAGGGGGTAAAGTGCATCTTGATTAAGTACCACTACATTTATTGCTTTACAGACATTGAAACATCCCAATATTGTCAAGCTATTCGATGTGATTGAAACTGAACGCTATATTGGCATCATCCTTGAATACGCTTCTGGTGGTGAACTTTTTGAATACATCTTGGCCCATCGTGCCTTGAAGGAGAAGGATGCAAGACGTCTATTCGCCCAACTCATCAGCAGCGTACAGTATATGCATCGCAAGAACATTGTCCATCGCGATCTCAAGCTGGTAATGTGTTGTGTATTGGAGAGCTTGTTTCTTGACGTACAAGACTTACCAGTACTTTTGAACCAGTAGGAAAACTTGCTGTTGGATCGTAGTCGCAATATTGTAGTGACAGACTTTGGATTTGCCAATCAATTTGATGCTGATAACGATTTGATGGCGACTTCATGTGGATCTCCATGTTATGCAGCACCAGAACTTGTGGTGAATGAAGGGCTATATCAAGGATCATCAGTGGATATCTGGTCTTGTGGCGTTATCCTATATGCCATGTTGAGTGGTTATTTGCCATTTGATGACGATCCATGCAATCCAGACGGCCATAACATCAACCAGCTATATCGCTATATCCTCTCTACGACTCCTTCATTTCCATCTCACATATCTCCTGATGCTCAAGACTTATTACGTCGTATGTTAACAGCTGATCCATCTCAAAGATGTTCTCTTGATGCTATTCAACAACATCCATGGCTCCAGCAACATGCAAGTCTTTTCAACAAGTCCGATGCCACTCTTGAATCTGAAGCTGCTCAGCTTGCTGAACAAGCTTTTATGCCCAATTATCGAAGAATGGTATGGTCGACACAGCAACAACAACAACAGCAGCAGCAACAGCAACATACAATGAACAAAACACGTCCTGCTACAGTACATGGTTTGGGACGTTTGACACAGCATCATCACAATCAACAATATCATCACAGTATTCGAGGAGATGCTCGTACACAAAAGGCACAAACTGCACGTCCACCTGCACGACGAGAACGTTTACTCAGCTTCTTTACCAATAATGGAGCAGACAAAGGCACATCAGGTGGAGATACACAACTTGTAGCTTCTTCCAAGTTACGTAGCAAGTTTATTGCTAATCTTCGACCTACAGCAACAATCTCTACTGCAGCTACAACTACTCATCAACGTCGTCAGCCTTATCAAGAAGTACCAGTATCACCACCTTTATCTCCCAGTGATCAATCCAAGGATGAAGCTATTGCTTTGAATCGTGATGAATCACTTCGTGTACTTACACGTGACAATCGTCGTCCAAGATATCATAGCACTGTTGGAGCAGCTAGTGGACGTGCTATTGCAGCCATGCGTAATAGTCTATCACGTAAACGTGATAATGACAAGGATCGACCTTTATCTCCACAAGGACCATTATCATCTCCTCAAGGACCTACTCCCACAGCTACATCCACAACAACTACTGCTGGTAAAAAGGTGATGGCATGGATTAAAAGGAAATCTGGAGGTAAGCATCATTTTATCACGTGAGTGATTCTTCACTATTTCTGGGTTTTGTGTAACTCATGCGCATGAATAGGCAACAAGACACAGCAGAACACTATGACGACTAGTAACAAAGCAGTAGTATCCACTGGTGTGGATGAGAATCAGAAACAACAACATGAGCCAACAACAACCCCTAAAGCAGCACATGAACCACCCAAACCAGAAATGCCTAAAGCGTCTCGTACAGCGACTGAACTCCATACAATGGCGCAACAAGAAGATTCACAACAACCAGTAGCAGACAAGCAACATGTCAAAGAAGCAACAACACCTGAAGATGATGATACAAAGGTGGATCAAGTAGAAGAACAAATGCGATTCCATCATGGTGCAGTGGATCGTTCGGCACTTACATCACAACCCCCTGAGCAAGTGATGGCTGAAATCAAGAGAACATTGATTGCATTGGGTATTGCACACTTGGCAGATGGTCCTTACAAGTTGAAATGTTCTCGACGTAAAGCCAAAACACCTCCAGAATTTGAACTATTTCCTGATCCTGGTCGATTATCAGCCACTTCATCACGTGAAGATTCCATCTTATCCACTGAAGCTGAAGAAGAAGTAGCCATGATGCAACAAGAAGAACAGCAACAGCTTAAGCCCATTTATGGTGATCCAATCACTGATACTGGTGATGAAGTGCGTTTTTTGGTGGAGATAAGTCGATTCCGCAATCTACCTGGTTTATACATTGTGGATATACGTCGATTGCGTGGCAGTGTTTGGGCTTACAAGTTTCTTTATCACAAAATCATTGATCTCCTTCACTTGGGCTCCTATTGTTGTACTACAACAAGACCTGTTCGCAGTCGTCCAGATCATCTTGTGCAAGCATCTCCCTTTTATAAGCATCCTGCTCCTCCTCCTCCTGAACCTATCGAGTGTACTCGATCATCTATCCTTGTTGCACAAACATAATATCCTCTATTATTATATAGCATTCCCATGCCTTTTCCACGTAGTATGATCAGTATATAAACACCCACTTTCAATGATGAGCACATTAGATTAAAAAAGTTCAAGCGTTTTTTTTTTCATTGAGGATGATGTATATATAATATAGGGTGTAGAACTATGCAAATGACAACGAGTATATCTAGCAAGTTGACAAAGAATACATGCAAGATGGGCAGCACGCTGAACCACTTTCTTGAGTATCCTGATGATGAAGAAAAGAAGCAAACGGATATAGGGAATATGCACAAAAGAAGATAGGCGAAAGAGAAATAGATGCAATAAAGAGTAAAAAGAAGAATCATGAACGTAACAAGGCAGTGGTGGCTGTAGTAAATGCTGCACGTTGATTATCCATTCGAGTACGCTTAGCACGACAAATATGATGCAACAGATCTTCCAATTCATCACGTGGTGGATCAGCATCTTGATTACTCAGCCGACGTCCCTCCAATCGATCCACCTTGTGTAAAAGACCATTCATAAACAAGTCGCGTTCCTTGTCATTGGATAAATGAAAGCGTTGTCGATTGTAACTGGGTCGATGAAGGGACTTGGCCAGCAAGTCAGTGAGTGATCGTTTCTGTGGCAAAGGATGTAGCATTTCTACACGTTGGTTGCTGTAGCCTGTGGAAAGTCGAAATACTGTTGCCATGATGCGATCAAGCTCATCGTACTGTGGTGGTTTCTCTTGAAGTGGCTGTTGTTGTGTTGTTGTTGTATCCACATCAGTATAAGCAGGTGGTTTTTCATCATCATCATTGTCATGTCGTTTGAGAGCTCGAATGGAAGGTGTAACAGCCAATGACGAAGGAATCTCCTCAAGAACAGAAGCAATGTTGGCATGGGCTTGTTCCCAAGAGAGATGGCTTGTTGAATAATCATTTTCCAGTTCAAGAGATCTCAAGACAGCCACCAATGCACGTGCAAAAGGGACATGAGCTGATGTAAGCATCCATAAGTCACTTAAAAGTAGTCGATCCACTTGGTCGAATAATTCATGTGCTGAAGATGAAATAGTGCTGGTGTTGCGAATAAGGCTGGAGACACTATGCTGAATGGAGTCAAGTAGACTGGTGCCGTGATACGATTTATCGCCTGTGATATCCACCACCATTTCATGAAGGACTGTATCCAAACCAGCTAGACATGCTTTGTATAAAGACTACAGGATGGGTGAGTGGAATGGGATTGCAAGTGGCCAATGTAAGACTTCTTACCTCCATGGAAGAGCCTTCACCATGTTCCAAGTGCTATAGAATAGCATAAACATATGAGTCCCAATGAGAAACAACTTATTATATAACTTACTTGACGAGACCAAAAGGCTGGCATGATAAAAGTGTGTGAGCGTATGTGTGAAAGTGAACAGAGAAAAGACAAGGGAATGTAAAATCCAAGTGGGGTTAATGTGTTTTATAAAGAGTCAGCTCAGCAGACCATCTCCAATCCCTCTCCCTATCTTTTTTGCTCCAACTTGGCGTCCTTGTTGCCCCTAAAAAAGTCACCCGATAATACGTGGGCTCTTTGTGAAAGAGAAAGGAAACAAGGAGACTAGTTGGTAGCGCTCCCGCCTTTTCCCTTACCTGTTCTTGCTTCTTTTTTGCATTTTGCATCGACCTGTTTGCCACTTGTTCTCCTATCATTATCCCCTCTTACTCATTGCCACTAAGGGGGGGAAGAGAGAGAGAAAGAGTTTCTCTATCATCTATCCATCATCATCATCATCATCATTGACACCTTTTTCCTTGTCACTCATTGTTCTTGTATTATGCATTGTAGTACGAAATTTCCAACAAGTTGCAACAACCATAAAAGGAATAAACCAAAGCAAAACCTTTGTGAATCACTAATAGAGCAACTGAGAGATATGTTTCTATTACGCTACTCTGCAGGTGGTCCTAGTCGTACATTGGAAAAGCAACCATGAAACCAGTTAATTCTTGGTCCCAGCATAAAGGCAAAAGTAGTTGTCGGAGAAGGAAAAACAATCATCCTTTTCAGTTTTTACACATCCAACATTTACTCTTGCTAACAAACAAATCATGTTCTTCTTTTATCCCTTCAAAAGACATCACGCATCGACTCAAGTGATACAAGGAGAAAAGAAAATGGATCAAGATGATGTGATGGATCAGTTGTTTTCCATCTCGACAAGTGATAAGGGAATCATGCAATACGGATTGGGTAAAGTGTAACGTTTAGACTCTGACAAAGATGGAGGAAAAGAAAAATGGGAGGTGTATGATGGCAGCAGGAGTTATGAAGGAGCGAGAATCAAGGGGAGAAAAAGAAAACGATGCTGACTAAAAGTGATAAGAGACGTTTCGTGCATTGCAGCATAGCGAGCAAGATTGTTTCAGGGATGCTGCCTTTACTTTACACTCTGGATGTCGATCTCTCTCCGTGTCCAAACAAGATAAAGTCGAATGTTTGTCAAAGTAGGGAATATATTACTTGTGACACTCATTTAAACTTGTATATAGATGCACTTTTATTGACTTTGTGTGAATTATCCACGGCCAATGTCCAAGTTCCCACTGTGTGTATCCCCCCTTTCAAGGAAAATGGCAAGGCTCGACAATGTGTCATGTAAGTCTGTACTGTTATCATCGTGCTCTTTGTGTTTTAATACCAGGTGTAAAACAACAGGGAGCTAGCTCGTGTTCCACAGACATGGACATCCTACAGTGGTGAGATTCATATATCTCTGTCATTGGCTGGGGTAGCATTAGCTAACCTTACATCTCACAAGGATATTTTCGTGATGCTGGTATGCTGGAAGAAAGCAATCATGCTGAAATGCATATTTGGTAATATGCATATCATAGAATCAATGTGTCTTGCCATCCGGTATCCTCTTGAACGAGGCAAGTATACACAATAAAGTTTCATTCATGTTATCCTTTGACTCATTCTCCTTTAGAGCTTGTAGAGCAATTACACCAAAACATCACCAAGCAGCAGATATCCAACTTGGCACTTTTACAAAAGCAACAACAGCAAATGACTGAAGGTCATTTACAAGGGATGGCTAGTTTAGAGCGCATCCATCAAGCACAGGAGCACTTGTGGCAACAGTGGCAGCTGAACATGATGGTAAATGTGGAGAATTGGTTAGCTTACATGCTTTAATGATGCATCTTCTATGTAGGATATGCATGAAAAGACAAAGCATGATCTTTCCGATATCGCCGATCTCATTTTATCCATGCAACACGACTTACAGCTGAAACAACAAGAGCAACTTATGCATCTTGATATTATCGATTCCTCTCTTAAACAGCGTCTAAATGCTCTTTGGGATACGACTGAACATGAGCTTCAACAGGTATGTTAGAAAAAGAATCATGTATAGCCGACCTGGGCTTACTTTTTATTAGATACTTGGCCACGTGGAAGCAAGGATGAGATATATGCAATCTGGGATGGAATCCACTTTAATGTTACAGCGTCAAGTCTCTATTGAATGGCGTGCTATCCAGGTAATAAAGATTTGTTGATATATAAATGATCTGCAGAGTATCAATAATTAGAACATTGTTTCAAGGATACGCAGATCGTTGCAGTAAAGCAATGGCAAGTCATGATGAGTGAAATGAACACAACACTTTCATCCATGTTGAATACAACGAGTCAGAATATCTTGCATCTTCAAAATGATATCCAATCAGTCCACAGACAATTCCAAAGTATGCTAGAGCCACTTTCTCATGTCGGGATTGGTAGGTAACACATACACAGTGATGCATGGTTGCACATGTGCCCACGTTTTCTTATTCACTTTTTCCAGTATTGCTTTTGGTGATTGGTACAAGGTTCTTGGTAGCATCTCCTTTCCGTTGGACGATTGCCACTGTATTATTGTATCTTTTGCTTCCCTATCGATATGCTCAGGCGATAATCTTTCTATTTTGGGTAACTTGATATCTTCATCTCCATGTAAATCAATCACTTTATTGATCCAATGACTTCTATGGTAGGTTCTCATGTATGCCAAGAAGAAATACAGCCACATTCAACAATCGCCTACAAGGTAAATGACTGCTTTGATTTAATAGATACACATGAATAATACTTGTTCATGCCTAGAGCGGCTCGACAGCTACGTCTGTATCACGACATGATCCAATAAGCAATAGGAGGAGAGGAATGGTGGTGGCTTGGATTTCTTATGCTGCACCTGCCCATCCGCTCTTTTTAGGGTAGTTCACTGTTTTACTCTTACATATATACACTCCCAATGAAACTCGATGCCAAAGCTTTGCGGTACATGAGCTCGGAAGAGTTCCGTGTGTTGACAGCTGTACGTTTGTGTGTGCGGTAGTCCTTTTCTCGATATCTTATGGGTTGGATTTTAGGTCGAAATGGGATCCAAGAACCACGAAGTGGTCCCCATGACACTCATTGCACAGATTGCCCAACTTCGACATGGTGGTAGTCATAAGCTAGTGGGTGATCTTGCCAAAAACAAGCTTATTGCCCGAGTACAACATGCAAAATGTAAATTGGATATATGCATATGCATTTCAAAGCCAAAGGATAACTCACACGTGCCTTGATAGATGATGGATACCGATTGACATATGGTGGCTATGACTATTTGGCACTCAAGACTTTTGCAAAGCGAGGAACTGTTTATTCAGTCGGCAACCAGATTGGTGTTGGCAAAGAATCAGGTAAGGAATGCATTGTAGAGGATGTTTCTTCCAGTAGTAACATCCTTGTCCAATAGATATTTATATTGTTGCCAATGAGGATGAAACCCAATGTGTATTGAAACTTCAACGGTAAGGATAAGAGGATATGAAGAGAAAAGAGAATAACACAAGCATGATAGTCTTGGTCGTGTATCTTTTCGTACTATCAAGTCAAAGCGTGATTATCTTCAGAAGCGAAAGTCAGCATCATGGATGTACATGTCACGTTTGGCAGCAATGAAGGAATTTGCCTTTATGAAAGTATTGCATGAAAATGGATTCCCGGTGCCAACGCCCATTGATATCAGCAGACATTGTGTTGTCATGGAATTGATTGATGCATTTCCTCTGTAAGTTGACACTTGTGTGATCTGAAACTCTTTTATTAACATGAACTAGGCGGCAGATTGATGAAATAGCTGATCCTGGCAAGCTTTACTCAGAATTGATGGATCTCATTGTACGCTTGGCACAGTATGGTCTTATTCATGGTGATTTCAACGAGTTCAATATCCTGATCAAGCCCAATGGTGATCCTATCCTCATCGATTTTCCACAAATGGTATCAACATCCCATCCCAATGCTGAATAGTAAGTACCTTTAAAAGTAGTTTGATACATAGAAACCAACATCTTTGATAGCTACTTCAACCGTGATGTGGAGTGTATTCGAGTCTTTTTCCAAAGGCGATTTGGCTATGAAAGCGTGCTTTATCCCAAATTCAAGCTTGATGTCAACCGAGAATTTGATTTGGATGTCCAAGTAGCAGCAAGTGGATTCAACAAGAAGATGCAAGATGAATTGGAGGCTGTAAGTGTCGAATGACATGATATCAAGAGTCAATACTCTAAAACATGGTTCAATAGTATCAAGAAGAAATCAAGGATCATGATGACGATGATGAAAATGAAGAACAAGACATTGTGTATGATGATGACTCTGATCAAGACGACTCTGAAGATGAACAACAGGGCATGCCTACCAATATACCCTTGAACCCAAAGACTGAAGAGGAAGCTGTGGAAGCACGTCTTCTTAATCTTCGACTAGGCAACACAGAGCCAATTGATCAACAAGAATCAAGCCAAGAAGAGAGTGATGAAGAGGAACAAGAAGAGGATGAAGAACCTATGCAGCTCAACAATCGAGATTTCAAGGCATATCGCGATGTAAAGAAACCAGCATCATCAACTCCATCACGGGGGAAACAGCCTTTGACTGAAGAATCCATCAAAGAACGCGTACAACGATCCTTGAAGAGCAAGAACAACCGAGAGAACTACCGACAAGCTGTAAGACGCAATCAGACAAAAGGAAGAACCAAGCGTAGAAATGATGACGTTATCAAGTCTGCACGAAAGGGAACTGGAGGCATCTTTGATTAGAGTTACATTGTATTTGTATAATGGCATGTTTTGATAATAAAAAAAGTAATTAGATCTGCATAAGTTGTATTGTTAAAGATGCAGCATTGTACTGATTCCTATGCAGGTACAGCATAGCTTGGTATATGACAAGACAATTGATGAATACAATAAATGATCCCATAATGCAAAGTACAATGGTTGCAACATGTCCTTTTCAATATGGTCAAGGTGCGTTTTGGCTTCATCAAGGTACCACCCACATCACTTCATTTCACTCTTGTTCTCTGACGTAAGTAGGAAGGCAGAAGTCATCACATGACCAATCAAGTATAATTTATCGTGTCTTCTTTATGTACAAGTAAAAGGAATCAACACTGGCTTCTTATTCAATGATAATAGTATAAGGGGGATGTTTATGGGGATTGAATGCATAGGAATTATGGGGGCTTGTGATACGCTGCTGTGTAGTGCATTTTGAATCGCCTGGCTGGAAATTGGTTCTCTGGAACCGCTTTTTCCAGTTTTCTCTTATGACAACAACGAACCAGGAACCCATACCACCTTCTGATGGTTTGATCGAGACACAACAGACTCCTCCTATGCCATCCTTGCAACGTATGCAAAGTCCACGACCTCCTTTTTCTACCGGCAATTCGGCTTCCTTGTACGTGGGCGATTTGGATTTGAACGTGCAAGAAGCACAGCTTCACGATGTGTTTGGACAATATGGCCCGATTGACAGTATCCATGTACGACGAGATCCTATAACACAACGCAGTATGGGATTTGCATTTGTCAACTTTAAAAACTTGGCGGATGGTATGTGTGATATGCTTTCTATCTCCCTGTCAACTCATATTGTTATGTATAGGTGAAGCAGCACTCGCGTCAACCAATGGAACAGCATTTAATGGCAAACCGTGTCGTGTCATGTGGTCATTACGTGATCTTGCCAAGCGTCGTTTATCAGGAGGAAACGTATTCATCAAGAATCTGGGTCCAACAGTGACAGAAGAGACACTTTACGACTTGTTCAAAGAATATGGCACCATTTTATCTTGCAAGGTGGTGATGGATCAGCAGGGTCAAACAAAAGGATATGGTTTTGTTCACTATGAGACATCCGAGGCCGCTGACAACGCCATTAAGCACGTCAATGGTACGACCCTGAATAATCGAGCGTTGTAAGGGAGGGAGACTATTATTTTTCTCTGTGATTTGGTGGTTTCTATCTTGAAGGATCATACTGACAACAATTTGATGCTTATATAGATTTGTTGGCCATCATGTACCTAAACGTGAGAGATATCAACAACAGCAACAGCAGCAACAACAGCAGCAGCAACAGCAATATCGATTGCCAACCAATGGTGTCACATCAATGGATCCTTTCCCTTTCACCAATGTCTATGTCAAGAATCTAATGCCCGACATCAAGGAGGATGAATTAAGGGAGTTATTCGCTGGATTTGGTCCCATCACTTCAGTTACAATCCAACGTGATGCATCAGGCGTATCAAGAGGATATGGATTTGTCAATTTTGAACGACATGAGGATGCTGTTGCAGCCATTCAACAAATGCATGACAAGGAATACATTGGAAAACGACTTTATGTTTCTCGTGCTCAGAAGAAATCCGACAGAAATGACTTGAATCGCTATTACCAAGGCACCAATCTCTATGTCAAGAATCTTGATGCTTCTATTGATGACCAAAAGTTACGCGATGAGTTTTCAAAGTATGGCACAATCACCAGTGCACGTGTCATGCGTGAAGAAAGGACTGGAGAATCAAAAGGATTTGGATTTGTATGTTTCAGCAGTCCTCCAGAAGCAACCAAAGCAGTAGCAGAAATGAATGGACGTATGGTTGGTTCAAAAGCCATCTATGTTGCTCTTGCTCATCGTCGTCAACAACGTGGTCCCAGTCATTTGCAACAACAGTATCATCCAAGACATCTTCAGAATTTACCTTATGTTCCTTATGGCGGTGCAATCTATTGTGGATATCCACCTGACATGTCATCTTATTATCCTAAACAGCCTTATCCACACATGCCTTACATGCATACAGCTGCTCCTTCACCCATGTATTCTTCTCCTGTACAGCAATCAATCCATACCATGCATCAGGAACAACAACAGCAACCCTTTTCCATGGAAATGCTTTCATCTCTCACACCTGACATGCAATCCCAAATCCTTGGTGAACGGATATTTTCAATGATGTAAGTGACAAAGAAAGGATGAAATGAGAAAACTTGTTAACTGTGATCTATCTTTAGTCATGAGAAACACCCAGAAGATGCAGCCAAGATTACAGGAATGCTATTGGAAATGGAACAAGGCGATTTATTGGCTTTGATTGAGGATCCACCATCATTAGAAGCAAAAGCAAACGAAGCAGCCATTGTTTTGCAGCAACATCGAGCTGATACGCCATCAGAAAATTGAAAAGTTTAGTGATATGAATTGAAGCTACGATAAATAGAATCATGCGTGGATGCTATTCAATAATAATGATGATCATCATCGTCTCCAGACGAGTAGCCATATTCTATGTACACATTGATTAGACTCTTCATCTCCTCCTTTCATTCCCCTGATCACTTACGTTCTTCAAATTCTTCATCGCTCTCCTCATCCGGATAGTCATTTTGATAAAAGTCTTCAGCTATAACAATGATATCAATGAGTGGCAGTTCCTTTTTCTTGGATCACTAGTCTTACCATTGGAGTCTTCATCATCAAAGTCTGCTGCTTCACTATCAGATTCATCGTTCATGTATTGCGTTTCATCGTTGAACCATATTCTAAAGGGTGATTCAGTCTTACAAATCAATGACATATTACTGCATTACTTACAAGGAACCAATCGTAAGATCTTTAAAAGCACCTGACTCGCTGTTATCTTGATAGTAGACATCATATACATAATCATCCTCCTCTTCCTGCTTGCGATCATTGACTATGTCATGTCATCTGTTAGCTCGAACAACTTTTGCATCCATGAAATACTTACGTGTTAGATACTCCTTGACCATTGGAATAAAGTTACACATGATATCCTCGTCATCAGCATTGTCTTCATCTGGGAAAAGCTTGGGTGCTTTTGGATGCTCGTCTTCACGCACTGCCTCGTACATGTTGAACATATCCCTACATTTGCCATTTTAGGCTTCCTTGATCATCCCATCCCAACAAATCAACTTACATATCCGGCATATGTGCACTGTTTCGATTCTTTTGGACTACGCGATAACGTGCTTCACGGATGGTATTCTAAATGAAACATGTTAATGCCATCCAATGACACAACAAGAAGAATGTACCATATTTTGCTGCATCAAGCGATCTTTGCGTTCCTGGACTGTTTCAGGTATCCGATTAACACGTAGAGCGATCCGATCTTTGAGTTTCTGTGCATCAGCTGCATTCTTGAATCCTTTCTCTTCCACTGTTTCAGCCAGCCGAAAAAATGTAGGTAGTGCCGATGATGATACTATATAAAGTGTATGTGAGTACTTGCCACTCTAATATGCTTATACTTATCTACCTGATAATGCCTTATCATTCTCTTTTCTGGGCCTTTTCTCGTTGGCTTGCGTTTGAACCACTTTTTCTCGATCGAGTCAATTGGATATACTCAATCAAAGAGTTAGCAGGTGTTTCAGCTTACACAATGCATCAAGCGGTTCTTCGGTACGTTTCCGCTTAATTCGTAATAGAGTAAGTGGTGGTGCTTCCATGGATCGATGCTGGAGATGTAAGAGAGACTCAACTTACACGACCGAAAAAAAAGTGTGTGTTGTATATAGAGTCGATTCAAAGCCAGAAAGTGCTACATGTTTCTCGATCGCATGATTGTTGTCACATGACTCACAGCGGGGACTTTTTATGAGCTCGTTTATTCAAGAGAAGGATATAGAATTGTACAAATAGACTATGGAATAAAACAATTGATCTTTAATAGTCATTGCCTTTACTTCTTCTACTCTGTTTCTTTTGTGAATGGCGTTTCTTGAGCTCTTTTCGTTTGATCTTTTCATTCTTCTTCCTATACCATGATCATGTTAGTGAATGACAAAGTTGTCAAGTTACTACTCACAGTGTCTCTACACGAGCAAGTGTGGCTTCATCCGGATCACGTGGCACTGCAACAGCATCTTTGATGGTTTGTACAAGCTTGTTATAGCAATCATCCACATTGTTGGCTTGGGAACGCGTCTTGTCTGAAGTGATGACCAGTTCACCAGCTTTAGTGAGCTTCAGCTTGTCCTTTGCATAACTTGGGAGCCATGTAGCCTGATTCAATTCAAGTCGCATATTCACCTTGCTACTAACTTGGATACGTGTCAAAAACAAAGCAGTGCACAACACTTGAAGTATATACCTTTGTTGACATTCTGCCCACCAGGTCCACTACTTTTACTGAATGTGATGCGTAGCTTGTCTTGGGGAATCTTGTCCTTGTTAAAGTTGTTGATCCACTCGTTAGCTTTAGAATGACTCCAAGGTTTGCTTGAATAGCGACGAAGATATTGTAGTGCAAAGCGCATTGTTTTAAAAGGGAAATTGAAGACCAATGGTAGAAAACAAGAGGAAATCACATGACTGTATCACTCAGTTGCCTGACAACGAGCATTTTCTAGTATAGACAAACATTCCATCACAACATCCGAATAAAACATCATTGAATACAACACAAAGTTAATTCATTTGAGTTCCCCATAAGTATGGAGCACCACAAAAAGGGAAAACACTCTAGTCTCTCATTATTATTATTTAGATAGGGTTTAAGCAGATGCTTCAGCCTTGGGCTCTTCACTTGCAGCCAAATGGGCCTTGAGAACTTCCATAGCTTCATTGATCTTGGCATCCAAAGCAGCCTTGTCTTCAATCAAGTTCAAGAGTTCGCTGTTATCCATCTCGAGAAGCATACCAGTGATCTTGCCAGAGAATTCAGGTTGGGAAGCATGACTATAACAAGATAAATCAGTCATGATACATGTTAACATATATTGTAACTTACATCAAAGGATAAAGACGTTCACCAAGCATTTGCTTTTGCATTTCAGGAGCAGCAGCAGCAAGAGAAGCAGCAGTCAAAGCTTCAGGACCATTAGCTTGTTGTTGCTGTTGTTGGGGTTCTTGGGCAGCAGCATTGGCATCAGAAGCATTGTTACGTCCTTGAGAAGAGAGCTTACGCTGACCAGCAGCACGACCAGCAGCACCACCACCACGTGGAGGACGTGGTTGACGAGATGGACGACCACCTTGTTGAACATTAGGACCAAAACCAGGACCTTGAGGATAACCAGGAACTGGAATTTGTTGACCTTGTTGAGGAGCCCAACGAGGACGAGGCATCATACCATTAGGAGGGAAAACTGGACGTTGACCTTGAGCCATGAAACCATTTGGTGCATAAAACATGGGAGCACCAGGCATGTAACCAGGAGCACCAGGAATAGGAACAGCCTATCAACATAAAAGATAAATGATATGTTCTTCAAATATGACATTGAATGCATTTTGTATTACCTGTTGCATACGAAGTTGGTTACGTTGAGCCATTTGAGCTTCAAGTTGGCTGCGACGGACTTCCTTACGTTGAGCAAGAGCAACATAGATGGGCTTGGAACCAATCATACGACCATTGGCTTCAGTAATGGCACGAGTAGCTTCATCAGGTTCAGAGAAGCAAACAAAGCCAAAACCTTTGCTGTTTTCCTTTTCATCACGCATCACCTTGGCACTGGTAATGACACCATAGACAGAGAATTCTTGACGAAGCTTGTCATCATCAATGTCATCATCAAGGTTCTTAATGTACAAGTTGACACCTTGATACTTGGCGAGCTTCTCAAGCTTGGCTTGTTCATACTGCTTACGGAGTTCTTCTTCACGTTCAGCCTTCTTTTGAGCACGAGCAACAAAGAGAGTCTTGCCATTGTGTTCCTTCTCATGAAGTTCAGCCACGGCCTTACGAGCATCCTCAAAGTTCTCATAGTTGACGAAACCAAAGCCCTTGGATTTGCCTTCTTCATCCTTTTGAACAATAGCAGAAGTGATCTTGCCGTACTTGCCAAACAATTCCTCAAGAGCCTTATCATCCACTTCAGCATCCAAGTTCTTGACATAGACATTGGTGAATTTGGCCTTGAGCTCCTCAATCTTTGCCTGACGTTCCTTACGAGGAATGTGATGACCAACATAGCTATAGAAATACAATCATTAGATAAATGATGACTATGTTTTTCCAATAAAATACACTTACACCTTCTTGTCATTCAACAACATGCCGTTAACGTGCTTGATAGCACTTTGAGCAGCTTCCTCGGTCTCATAATGAACAAAACCATAGCCCTTGGAGTTGCCAGACTCATCCAAAGCAATCTTGCATGACAAAATGTTGCCAAAAGCGGAGAAAGTATCATGAAGAGCCTTGTTGTCGATGGTGGTATCCAGATTCTTGATGAAGACATTGCCCGAACCAGTCTTACGAAGAGAAGGATCACGTTGGGACCACATGATACGGCAAGGTCTACCCTTGATCAAAGTGTAGTTCAAGCTTTCGAGAGCACGTTCACCTATGATATTACTTCACTTTTAGTAACAAAGTTCCTAGAATAAATGATATAACTTACCATCAACAACATTATGATAGTTGACATAGGCATAACCCAAGCTGCGACGAGTGACAGCATCACGGCAAACACGAATAGAAGCTATACAAAGATCATTAGATATGTGACTTGAATACATGATCACAACATTGCATACCAACGGGACCAACCAAGTTGAAAGCTTCAAAGAGCATAGCTTCAGTGACAGTGGGATCGAGCTCACCAACGTACAAGGATGCCGATGGAGAAGGATGAGCAGCTGCAGCAGGAGGTGTCATTGCTTGAGCTTGAGCGATCTGTTGCTGTTGCTCTGCAGAAAGTTGGGGTTGTTGCTGCTGTTGGCCGTTGGTAGCGACGTCTGCTGCAGGTGTAGGGTTGGTGGCAGGAGAAGACATTTTGATTTTTTACTTTTTTTCTGGTTTTTTTGTTGTTTTTCTCTTTTTAACGGTTGTGGTGCCCGAAAGATAAAGAAAAAAGAAAGAAGGAAAGAGAGAGAAAAGAGAGTGTTTCCTTTCTTT
The DNA here is from genome assembly GCA_008728235.1 of Lichtheimia ramosa. Classification (NCBI taxonomy): domain Eukaryota; kingdom Fungi; phylum Mucoromycota; class Mucoromycetes; order Mucorales; family Lichtheimiaceae; genus Lichtheimia; species Lichtheimia ramosa. Next base: position 3,745,015 of record CP031823.1, read on the forward strand.
GAGATAGACTGGGAAGAGGAGGAACACATCAACTTGGCACAGTGACAAAATTTTTCAAGTGCAAGAAGCTCCGAAAGTCCATTGTTGTTCTGCTGTTGGAAGAACATGAATCAGGTGTTTCATTGTATGCTTCCTGTTTTAGTCATGCCACAATGAATACAGTGAATGCATGGCAATACTAGGTAACAGTAAAGGGATAGATGTTAAAAGAAGGGATCATTGTCCTTATCAAAGACAGCCAACAGAGCCATCATCATCATTCAAAGTACGAGTCATCATAGCATTCAAAGCCTGGCTATTGCTTTAGTCAAGTGAAGTTGATGTTGTCTAGCACATACTTTTTTCTTAAGACAATGATAGCAAGTATACACAGTATACGATGATCAAGTATCTCTCTACATGTCACATCACTCTATTTCCCTTTGTATCTTGTCTCAATCCACAACAAATGTGCACATGGCTATATATCATCAACATTCGTCAACCAGCAACAACTGTAGCGTCTTCCATCCAATTGCAACACCGCTCAATGTTCAAGTGCCGTTACTGAAGCTCCAACTGAAGCATGTCTCATCATGCAAACTAGCAGTGCTTTTGCTTATGCCAAGATCATCCTCTAATCTATCATAACGAGATTCTGCGCTTGTTGGCATTCTTATGTATGTGAATAAAGGATCCTTTATTGAACATTCATATTGCAGTGGGAAATAACACTATTGGCTGCGATTGTATCCGGCACTATCAACGACATTAATGCATCTTGCATGAACTACTTTGTATGTCCTGCCGTCATAATGATTGCTGTCATGATTCTGATGTATTGGTTACACAGATGCATCAATTGCCACGTGGATAATGACAATCGTCCCTGGTCACGTGCTTTTGATATATGTTGAAGATGGAAGTATGCAAACTTTATTCCTGAATACTTGAGAATGACGATATGCTAATGTTAATATGATAATATGGAGGAGATAAGAGTCATATGGATGGTTGTAATGGTAATTAGATCTAATGATGTTGGTGATAAACCAAGGGAACGTATTCAGGAGTATACATCGAGGACTTGACAACATCTTCAAGCAATTCACCTTCCTTCAAACGAGCAGTAGCAACACCTTCCTCATATGCAACTTCACAGACACGAGTACCAACAGCATGGGCAACACTACGAAGTTGTTGTACACCAGGGAACAAGATACCTTCCTTCAATTGTTCAGGAGTAGCCAAGTCAGCAATGGCACGTGCAGTTTCAAGGAACATGTTGGGTGTGACATGAGTGGCACGTGAGACAGTGACACCAAGACCAAGACCAGGGAAACTGTAAGAGTTGTTGCATTGGTTGGTTCTGCCAATCTTGCCATTGGGAAGAACAACATCCTTGAAAGGACTTCCAGAAGCAAAGATAGCACGACCTTCCGTCCAGCGGTAGGCTTCTTCTGCAGAGCATTCGGCATGGGTATCAGGGTTGCTCAATGGGAAAACGACAGGTTTCTCATGATGTTGTGCCATGGTGCGAATAGCCTTTTCAGTGAATACGCCACGAATACCAGTCAAACCGAGAATAACACTTGGCTTCACATGTTCAACAACTTGTTCAAGATTTAAGCGATCGGGCAAGTCAGTCTTGACATAGCAGCTTTGACGTTCATCAAGAGGAGCACGGTTGCCTACAGCACCAGCATCTGTGGAGTTTTCACTAGGCAAATCAGGATTGCCAAGCAAGCCATGTTGATCAAGCATATATATACGACGATAGGCATCTTCACGAGAAGCAACACGTCCTTGAGCTACCATACAATCTATGATGCCTTCACAGACTATGTAATAAATGAATCAATATCAAAGAGTTGATTTCAATGCATCAGAATCCCTTTACATACCTCCAACGCCTGCACTACCAGCACCAACACAGACAATACGTTCCTCTGACAAGTCCTCTTGCTTTTTACCACGTGCCTTAAGAGATGCCAAGATACCAGCTAGAGTGATAGCAGATGTAGATTGAATGTCATCATTGAAACAACGAATCTCATTCCGGTCTATCGGGAAAAGTCATTAGAAACATGTCTCTCCTTTGTAATATGATTCAGATAGTAATAAATAAAGACACTTACACTTGTTCAAAAGATTGTATGCATGAGGATACTTGAAGTCTTCAAATTGGATCAAAGCATCTATAACAAGATGTCAGGAACCAATTGTGTAATGTAAAATGATAGAATGACATACTTGGCCAACGAGATTTCACAGCAGTAACCCATTCATCCACAAAAGAGTAGTATTCTTCACCATCAAGACGACGATGTGGCATACCAAGATAAAGTGGATCATTGAGCAATTCTTCATTGTTTGTGCCAACATCCAGAACCACAGGCAACACAGCACGGGGACGAATACCACCAGCAGCGACGTACTGTTCAATTTTCCATAAATATACCACCTCCGATCGGGATCGTTACAAATAAACTATAACACTTACCAAACTCAATTTACCGATGGGAATCTAAAGTGACGGTATAATTTAGCACACGGGATGTCATGTTTCAATAAAGTATATTACCTGCATGCCATTGGCACCAAGATCACCCAATCCCAATACACGAGAGCCATCAGTTACCACAATGACATCCACTTCATCATGGGGCCAATTGTACACCATAGCTGACATGGCTCCTCTATCTTGGGATGAAAAGTACATGCCACGAGATCGACGATAGATGCTGTGGGATCTTTGTGATGCAAGACCAACTAGAGAATGGGCATGTGTAGGTATAAAGTGGAAAATTGCGGAAATCATCGGGTCGTACCTGTCGGGGTATAGATGATACCCGATAACTCCTCAAGGTGTTCAATGACCAATTTGTAGAATAGAGTCTCATTACGATCTTGTAAGGCTGACAAAAAGACAAACTTTGAAAGAGGAGTCTCGCATGCATCAAGATTACGCTTTACACGTAACAATTGCTTGTCCATTTCTTGCTGACGAGGAGGAACAAGACCACGGATCGACAAACGTTCTCGCTCATCAAGATTAAATGCAGTACCTAATAAATGCATTAGAGTCAAAACCACTTTTTACATATATCCTTTACTACTTACCTTTTGAAAGCAAGGGGTCGTGAATCACGTTTACACCACGAGATTGTGTAAGGTGAATAGTCTTGTCGTTACGTGGATCAGTTGCAAGTGCAGCTGAAGGAGCACCATAGTGACGACGAGCAGCAGTACGCACACAATTTAATGTGGAGGAAAGTCTATTGATTCTAAGCATCCTTGAAAAGGCGGGGTGAAAGGAGGTATAAAAATAACAAAACGAAATCACGATTGGCATCCTTTTATGTCTTATCTGTGGCTTTGGAAGTCAGACTTGCTGGACATGTTTATTGTGCACGAGCCTTGAATATGATGTAAATTGAGACAACAATAGCTCTTGTCACCCGACTATTACATTTCTTCATTATACTCTTGGTGTTACCTATCAAACCGGATGATAAAGGAGCCTATATTTCATCACTTGAGAAAGATTGCTTTGATGGAATGACGAAAAAGTGTCACAAGGTTCTTGCATAAGTGTGGAGATGGCATTAGCTCGTCAATGTTTGGTTTCCTTGTCTACCAAAGTGTGTGTTACATGCCTAACAGGTATATCCTTGCAGGTCCTTGTGCCAAAGCTTGTGCGAGTTTTCATGCAACAATACTACTGAGCCAATAGCAATGCGTCTTTTGGTTGTGTTCCCTGTATACACTTGTTCCACCCGTTGTTGCCATGATACATTTATCCTTTTCACCCAACTATGACTCTTTTTCTCTCTTTCTGCTCAATACACATATCCTTTCCACCACTGCTTTGCAAGTGTTTGTCATCACGTGATCTTATTTCTTTTAGTAGCATGTAAAAAGGGAATAATGATAGTTGTCTATATAGATGATATGCTCGTTTTACTGTGTTCCCCACTTGTTTGCTGTGTTCCAAAGGGTGAATAGCATGATGCCTGTGCCAAAAGTAATGAGTACCTGATCCACTAAACGTTGCCAACCCTTGGTGCCTTCCAATCCCATATGGAACAATGGTGGGAAAATCAAGCTCAATGGACCTATCATTTGCAATTGGTAAGTGTAGGTCGACTCATTCTCATGCTCAAAAGTACTTACAGCAGCATATGGATCCAATAAGACTGATAAACTTGTCCAAGTCATTCGCACCAGCCCAAGCAATAAAAGCACCTACAATGACGATACCGCATCTTAATGCATTCTTTTGCCATTTGATTGTAGCATTATGCTTTCCAGTGCGTTCACCAAATAATGCGTGCTCCACAATGCGAACAGTTGGGAATAGCGTCAAAGCATTGGTCAAGTGTACAGCCAAAGCATAAAACAATTGTACAGTGTTTCCAAGCAATCCATCAGGTAAATTCAATAGCGCCACAGTCTTGACATCAGTACCAAAAGCAACATAACCCAAGGATCCAACTGCGCATAATACAGTGGCGACAATGCCCATGACGATGGTCAAAACAAGGGGGAACTTTTCAGGACGTTCCATGGCGTCACGGATGGGTATAATCAGACCTGCATCAATTCTATACTCAGCAACATATTCAGGGGCATTGCATATAGCCACTTACCAATTCCTTCAAATGAATAAACTGCAGTGCCAATGAATACAGGATAAGCACTTGGATTGAAAAGCCATTGAACATTGGGACCAGGTTGTGGAGTGTCGTTTGAAAAGAATATCTGCTGGACATCACATGCCAACAAGATCAGCAGACCCATCACAATCAAGACATCGGCAAACAATGCAGTAGACGAGAGTTTGGCAATGTTGCGAATCAAGACAAAAGGCATCAATAACAGTGCCACCATGGTCAGTGTTTGTGTGCTTGTCAATTGGATAGCATGATGGGATAATGACCGGACAGCTTGAATGATATTCTCCACAATGAAAATGGTACCCCCACACATGAAGCCAAGCTGAAATACAAATCTAAGTCATGATTCTCACTGTGTGTCTCCTTATTTACCTGTGATATAGCAATTGAGAACAAAACAATTCTCCTCATCCAAGGACCATACATGGCACCACCAATATCACCATAACTGCCAGCAACATAGTTCTTGCACTCCAAAAGTCGTAAGAAGCAGAATAAAGAGATGAATCCCATAAGGTATAGGATACAAATAGAAAACACAAGACCACCATTGGAGAATGCTTTTGGAAGGAATAGAATGCCACTGCTAATGAATGCCTTAAAGAGGAGAAAACCAGTCTTGAGCATGCTAGCTTTGTGTTTGGGAGTGCCTTCTTCAATGATACCACGTCTTGGACTTCCACGCCTTCGACTTCGATTATAAGATAGCAAAAGAGGAGCTGATTCTTCATCTTCATCATCAGAGTCTGATAGGTTTTCACCAGCAAACCGATCCATGACTGAAGTGAGAGCCAAGTATTCAAGAAAATGACGAGTTTGAACACCACGCATTGAGCCAATAGTACTTGAACGAGCCACAGATTCTAGCATTGTGTAAGAGTCGCATGAAGATGCTGTCTGAGGACGAAAGAGAGAAATGCTGTTGGGTGGATGGGGTGAATAGGATCTTGTTAATTCTTGTTCTGGACTTGCATTAAGCTGTTGTTGTTGTTGCTGCTGTTGTTGTGTAATGAAATGATAACGTCGAAAGCCACCAGGCTTATTGAGATTCTCCAATACAGGATCTGATTCATCACTGTCCTTGTGTATAATCTTGCCTGCTTTGACATGCAAGTCATTGCTGGACTTACTTCGTTGTAATTGTCCTGCTCTTAGAGTGTTGGCATGGCTGTAAATATCATGGGTGATAGCGGTTCCTGGTAAATGATAAGGAATGGGTATCAATTCTTCTCGGTCTGCTTGAGTATCTTGATCGGGATCTTGGCCATGGCGTATGGAATCGTTGTCATGGGAGGAGGAATCGGTCACCAAGTGTGGCTCAACAAGAGTTGCAATGGCTTCATCTGGAATGGAGTCAGGTATAGTGCTTGTTGGTGTCTGCATCCTTTCGTTTGATGGTAGTACAAAGGATGAATTGTGTTGACCTTGAAGACAAAAGGGGATAAAAAGAGAAAGATCAACGACAAAAGAGTGTCTCCGGACTCCATTGAATTTCTACTCTTATAAAGACGTAGTGCGGAGATGCCACATATGCAGAATCTTGTCACCCAGCACTGCAAGTAGTACAGAATGCTTTTGATGGGGATGCACGATCCTCGATCATTCTTACTGTAAGATGTTTCAGCAAATGCATCCAAGCCATGCGGATGCATTAATACTACTCTCTCTAATAACAGGTACATTCTTTCTACAACATTGCATTAATCCGATTCACCGGAGTTATAGTAGCCAGCAAAAATGCAGCGTATCCCTTATACCATCACCTTCTTTTATATCACTTTCATGTACAATCATAAAGACTATTATGTATATAGCAAGATCCACATTTCTCTTATGAAACATTTATTCTAATAGAGTATCCAGAGCTATGGATGCATGGCAATACAGTATTTTCGCACGGTGATTGTTCTGAGCAGCAGTAATAAAGTGGGCGATCTGGCAATGATATGACAGTCAAATCCAAATATGGATTCTCTTACGTCAATAGACATCTTGTCGTGGTTCAAATGCAATATATATACCCAGGTGCTGGGGTGCAATGACCTTCAACATGATCAAGGTCAGCTTTTAAACCGGAAAGATAACGACCAGCGGAAAGACAACCGAAAACATCATCCCACATGATCTAGACCTACCTATAAAGAAATAGAGTGATCAAAGCTAATGTAGTCGTATCCTGTCACATTGGTAACACAACCGTGTAATGGCTTACTATACGTATCACTTTTCTTACGTCACTCCTTGGAATATGGAAAAGGTTACTCAAAAACACGATCTCGGCTCAGAAACCTGCATCATGCATATACAAACGCACTGTTGGGTGGTGCATATGCCACGTGATGCACCATATTCTTTATGGCGTAGTTGACTATGTTTCAGAGCAACAATAACATCACAAAATAAAAAAGGTTTCGGGAGAGAGAGAACCTAATTTCGCATTGTATACTACCAGGACCTATTACTTTCACAGTGTCAAAGTAGAAGCTAAAAGCTACATATTATAGATGTATGCATAGCATATCAGACAATATCTAGTCTAGTGTATTCCAATATGCACGTGATTAGTCATTGATATCATTTTCATTGTCAAGAGCTACTTCGGGTACAGCAAACTCTACCGATCAATCATCACAATCAAACAACCACTCTTGATCACACAGCCAGCGGCACAGAGACAAGCCAAATATTTGTACAAGGAAGGCATATTGACGCTATAAACTTTTACCAAAATGGGTCTTACGACATGTAGCACTCTTGCATGGAAGTATCGACTGGAATGTGCATGCATTTGACATGATAGTCTACAATTGATGAAGAAGAGCTGCTCTTTTAAACCAGATGGATACGCAAGAGAATGAAATGAGGTGGCTTTTTATTCGAAAGATGTGCTATTACAACTTGTCAATGCACGTCAAGGATATTCGGTGGCTCATGTGATCTCACTTGAGAATGTTATTGTCCTATTTTAGGTATCCTTTATCTAGACGTTATGATTCCTTTACACCAATTGACAGTGATGATAGCATATAATGGCTATAGGGCATACATGGAGATCAGATTCAAATCCTTTACAGTATCACCATAAAGTGTCAGACAATGAGCATGCTGGATCAACGCCCTACGTATGCAGCTCAAGTATGTTTGTTTATATATGTGAGCTACAGTATATCCCCATCCAAGAAGTTGTTTATGTACCAATCATTGGATTATGCTTCGCATGTGTTTACCAGGAAGGATGGCAGTTGGTGAATGAAAGAAACATATAATGGATATCCTTGTGTGATACGTGGATGTTAAAAGAGAAGAATCTTTATGATAGTGGAGCTGTGATATAAGAATGTATAAATGTCAATCTGGTTGTAGATGGGATGCTAAAATCAAGTCTATTCATGATGAAAGTGTGACGAAGGTATCCATGGTAGAAGGGCAACATGGTTTGCTGGGATCATGTGCAGGCCGTCGGACAAAGTGGGATTAGTCTTGCAACAGTCGCTTCTTTCAACTTGTCAACGAACATTTTTCCAATATGCTCTTCCAGACCGATTGGGCACTGCCGTCGTCGATCGCGCCTTCAGTACGCAGCAAACAACCTTTAAAAACCGATCAAGCAACAGACAATGACAGCAATAACACTCTTCAGCAACGATCCGCAACCAAAGAAGCCGATCGGCTACAACTGCAGATCAAGCAACTAGGAAACAACACCACTGGCAAGAAGCAAAATAAGACAAAGAACAAAAAGAAACAACCAAAGCAGAAGGATGATACCACTGTCCCAGTTCAAGATAAAAAAGCATCCGAGCCAAAGCAACAAAAGAAGCGACCAGCAGAACAATCACATGCATCAACCAAAAAGCCTAAGCTTGACAACAAAGACACCAAAGACACCAAACAACCTGCTGCTGGTGCACCTGAGTCATCGCCAGTGCAAGTCAAAGATAGCAAAAAGGAGGAAGCAGCTACAAAGACGAGCAAGACAGCCAAAAGGAAACAGAAAAAGAAGCTACAAGAGGTATATTACCAATGACTTTATGTGATGAGTGTTCTAACGTGTATATACAGCTATTGAAGAAGAATGCATCAGGAACACAGCAGCAACAACAACAGCAAAAGTCGACCAGCAAAGAATCACCATCATCCACTGCTCCAAAAACAGTCTCTAAACCAGGCACCAAACTTACAGCATTACAACAAAAGATGAAGGAAAAGTTATCAGGAGCTCGTTTTCGTTGGCTTAATGAGCAACTTTATACGACAAAGGGTGACGAGTCATTCAAGTTATTCCAGGAAAAGCCAGAATTGTTTGATGAAGTAAGTCATCTACTGCTTTCTTGCTCTTTGTCTAACAAGCGAATCAACTAGTATCATGAAGGATTCAGGCATCAAGTCGAGTCATGGCCAGAAAATCCTGTTGACATTATCATCAGCCAGCTTCAACAACTCCCTGCAGGAACTGTCATTGCTGATTTGGGATGTGGAGACGCCAAAATTGCACATACGCTCACTCAACAAAAGGTGATGAGTTTCGACATGATTGCAAAGAACGATAAAGTCATCGCATGTGATATTGCAAAGGTAAAAGAAGCAGTTGTATAAGAAGGATCAAGAACAAGTAATCTAACAGAAACCATTATCATTGGATGATAGCTCCCTTTGCCAGCCGACTTTGTGGATGTTGCTGTCTTTTCCTTGGCGTTAATGGGTACCAACTACCTGGAATTTTTGAAAGAAGCAAAGCGAGTATTGAAGCCAGGGTACGTAAGGATTGGAAATGTGCATTATGAAACTTGTTAAAGCTGATGAACATCATTCTTTTAGTGGCGAGCTCAAGATTGCAGAAGTGATCAGCCGTTTTAGTGATGTGGATGGTTTCATTGATTTGTTGGAGCATCTTGGATTTGACTTTACAGACAAGGTATGGATTGCATTATCTTGTCACTTGGACAATATCTAACTCATGTTGCTCCCTTAGGATGACAGCAACAAGATGTTCATTATGCTTTATTTCACCAAGAGAGAAGTGGATGTTGATGAGGAAATCGATAAAGAGATGCTTCAAGGTCTTAGCAAGAAACAGAAGAAGGCATTACGAAAAGGAGCTGGCGTTAGCATTTCCTCAGCCAAGTTGCAGAAAACAGCAGAGAATCTACTAAAGCCATGCGTATACAAGAAGCGATAGGCGATCGATTAGAGATAGCTGATGTATCAATAAACCATTTGTTGCATCTATGAAACTGCTTGCATGATTGTATAGAGTAATAAACTAAAGCGACTGCTACTTTTACTCCTGCCAAGTATAAACACAACTCTGAACATGCATTCGTCAATGCTCATATCAATGACTTACCGGAATATCACGTTGCTGAATATGATGATGGATAACAGCAATTCGCGAGATGTACTTTATGTGTGTCCTACTTTCCAAAAATGAAATAACCATCTTGACCAACCATGATACTCGGTCTGCTTGTCATGCAGTAATGCTACTTGCATCAGCATTAACACAATACGTTTCATCATGTACCCAACAACACCACCATTCCAGTGGATCGGGTTTGTTAGCAGTCCCATGTTTATTGACAACTTTCTACTTTGATAGTGGATTACTATAGCCTATCGATGGGGCGCTAGTGACTTGGCGAGTGAATGAAACATATTTCTCCTGGGGATACGTGTTGCTACACCTTTTGACTTTGCATTTGTCTGATGATGTGGAATCCAATCCAATGGTTTAGTAGCTTCATCACCACTACCATCACTATCACACCAACGCAACAGCAACATGAACAGCAACAAGGGAAAAGCCAAGGTATGTGATCTGTGTAGGTTGTTTCATTAGGATCGTTTTCATTTTACGTGTATCAGTAGTCAAAAAACATGCATCCAAATCATCATAAAGACCTCGTCGTCGCAGAGACAGACCTCCTGAACAAATCCAACGAGACAATAAGATGGTAAGCTGAATAGGGTAATAAGGTAGTTGGTGCTGACTTGTACCATGCAGAGAGTTTTGCGCCGCACACGCCGCCGTAAGCAGCAATTGCAAACACGATTGGAGAAGTTGGATCAACAGCACCTCCAGCACCAAGTTGAAGCAGCCTTTAAAAACATAGCAACACGTTTTGATTCCATTCTCAAGCGCTTCGGCTATAAACATGATCATATCATCACAGTGCAATTATGCTTTTTCCTACTAGCACAAGCCGATCCCGTCGCCAAAATCAATGCTGCACGTGTTGTCCGTGAGATCTTACGTCGCGTCAAAGGTCCAATCTCAGAACATTTTGCACAAGTTGAAGCTCTTGAACATCAACAACACCACAGCCAATTTCCACAATCACTTCTTGATGATCAGGGATGGAAAACTTTGTGTACCATTGTCAATATTCGTTTGTCTGTTTTTCCCTTGTTAGCTCCATTTCAATTTGATTGAATGTACTTTACTCTGCTGCCATCCATGTTTATAGTAGTAGTGAATGAAATACCTTAAGACATAGGAAGTAAGCAATAAAAGACATATACACGCGTACATCATGACATGTCTTGAAAATGCTTACTTAAATGATATACTTGTATAACAAGAGCAGATTTATTCATTCCATTACATGACCAACGAGCACTATAGATAAGGTTGGCATAGTGTCGGATGTCAAGTGCTACCAATCTTGTACGACGGGATCATTGGTTTAGTCTCTTGTGCCTTTCAAATCCGAAGCGGACAGAGCTGTTTAGCGTGCTTTGTCTCTTTTCCCAATCCCTTGTTCACAATGCAATCATACAACCACTTGCCATCGCAACTCAAGAACCACTACTTTATTGGTCGTCATGGCTTTTCTTTGGCCAACAATGCTGGTCTTATTTGCTCAAACCCAGATATTGCTATTCCTACCACAGGTGGACCTTTGAACGAAGGCTGGGGATTACACGAGCGTGGCAAGGAACAAGTCAAGCAGGTATGAAAGATATTGTACCATTGATTACTTCCACATTGCTTACATTTTGAATAGAAAGCAGGCTTACTGGCACAACATTTATTTGCTGACAACAAGAAACCAGAGATTGTTATCTTTTGCTCTCCATTTGTTCGTACTCATCAAACTGCCAAGATTATTCGTGGTGTATTGAATGAAACTGTACCTGTTCCAGAGCCTATTCCTAATATTGCCTTGCGTGAACGTTTCTATGGTGAATATGACATGACTTCGGATGAGAACTACAAGATTTGCTGGCAGGATGATGCTACTGGTCCTGATCATGGTGAACATAGTGCAAAGGGTGTTGAATCACCTAGCAGCGTGTGTGAACGTACTACTCGTTTCATTGTTGAGGAAATTGAAAACAAGATGGAAGGCAAGGTAGTGATTCTCGTTGCACATGGTGACGTGTGTCAAATCATGCAAACTGGTTTTATGCACACCGACGCCTGGCGTCATCGTGAGATGGAGCACGTTGATACTGCAGACTGGCGTGATATGGAACTTGTCAACAAGGCTTAAGCATTGGATCTGAATTCAATAAGAGAATATCATCATAGACATAGTTGTAGATAGAGAAATGCTTTTAGACTTCCCACCCAATAGACTACTGCATGAAATCATTTACTACTCTAGAGACTGTCATAATACAGATGTGGTATTGTAGTGTTTCAAGTATGGTATAAAGTACTCCAGCTGGATTTCTGCTACTCGCTCTCTTTCAAACATGGCTCATTTTGGCTTACAGGAAGCCGACAGCTATATTGGTAAAAGCAACCAGTCTTCACTCTCCTCTCCCAACCAATTGACACGACTCCCGTGCACTAGACTACGACAAGTTTCTCTCTGATTCGTTTGACGCCAATGGCTATGCCGACGCCATCATCAGCACTTCAGGCACAGGAGACAAAGCCGAAGTAGCAGCAGCTTTATCCAATCTATCATTCAGCATTGCCAGTCTCGACAAACAAATCCAGAACGAGGCAAGCTATAAAGTACTCTCTCATGTGTATTGTACTTAACGAGCTTCTATTGTCAGGTGGCAGCCAACTATGATACTCTGCTAGGTCAAGTGCGTGGTATACGCGAATTGGAAATTGTACTTTCTACAGTTCAGACAAACATCATTGAACTCAAGCGTTCTTTGGCAAGGTAACAGTAAGAAAAAGGATTGTATCCAAGTGTATTGAATCTATTATATTTGACAGGTTGGCAACCAAGATACGTGATCCCTACAATCAGCTTCAAAGCTACAATATCCAACTGGAGAACTTGCAATACACTTCAGACCTTTTGCGGAGATTGCATCGTTTCATCGTACTGGTTCGACGACTAGAGACACAACTGGGTACAACATCATCAGATCGTGACATGTCAGCAGCTGCATTGACACTCTATGAGCTTGGTAAGTGTTATATGAAGAAGACCATAGATCAAATGGGCTGATTGTTTATTTTAGAAACCATTATGCAAGATCCTGATTTGGATGGCATTGATATCATCACCAGTTCACAATCATTTATACAATCCAGCAAAACAAGCGTAGAGGAAGAAGCAGGACGATTGCTGAATGATGGCTTGACAACGCGAAATCAAACACGAATGGCAGCTGGTCTGCAGATCTTGTACAACATGAAACAAATGGAACAAAAGGTGGATGAGCTCTTGCAGAGTATATCAGATGAATTGGCTCGAGAGATACGACGTGCTGTAGACATGTCTTCATTGCAAAGAGAAATGCGAGGTAACTATGGATATCATTTATTTGTGAATTCAAGACTAATTGCATATCCAGGCACCTCTTCTGGTCCTGCTGTTCGACGTGTCAACCACGAACCCACCTTTGCTAGTCAATCACAGTGGACACAGGCAATATGGAATCGCATGGAATCTCTTACCAAGACAATGAAGGATGGATGTATCAATGTGTACAGTTTGGAAAAAGTGCTGGAATTAAAGAGGGATTCTATTACCCAAACAACCTATTTGGAAACGACATTGAAGGTAAAACAAAGGAAGGATATCATTGTATAGGATGATAAGGTTCATGTTGTGAAAACAGACTTTGGATGCAACCAGTCTTGTGAGTCGATTCTGGCGGCAACTTTCTGCTACATTTGAAAAGGAGCTTCGTGAAGCAACAAAAGGTATGAAGATGACTGGTTATGGATACCTTCTTGCAAAGGCTCATGATGTGTTTCTTAGCATCCACCTTCCTGCGAAGCACTTTTGTCAGTGAATATCCAAAACTGCAACGACTAGTACAAGACTTTTTGTCCCAAATCGCTTTACACAATGGAGTATCCATGAACGACTTTTCACAGAGGTAAGCAAGTAAATGAGATATTGAAACATTGGTATTTATTGAAGAATGAATAGTCCCGAGTATATCATCATGTTACGGAGTATCAGTGTATTCGAAAGTGGATATCGAGCCAAGTCAAAACGAGAGAGCACTTTCTAGTCTTCTTTATTATAATATATACCATTCACTAGTTATTGTGATGAAACAACTGTTTAAAGAATCCTTTTACACTCTTGTTATGTCCAGTTCCATGTTGATCCTCATTGTTGCTAATAGGATTGTCGTTTCTTTGTGTTGAAGATGGTTGATTCGCTTGGTTGGGTAGTGATTGATTGTTTTGCTCTGACACGGGTTCTGGGCACCATAGACGACAAAGTGCATGTTTTGGACTGTCAATGTTTTCAGCATACTTGCAACTTTTGGCTGTATCGATGAATTCATTGTATGACTTGTGGCATCCACATCGACTCGAAATGATTTCCACTGTTCTCACTGCCCCTGTAGGATCTTCTTTTGGATCATGTAATTGACAAGTGCTGATCATATACTTTGTTGCATTGGTCAGGTGCTGGTTCGCTTGATATGCATCATAACCGATATCCAATCCCAACTCGGCTAGAAAGATCGCAGCATGCAAATTGAATCCAAGGTAATGAAAAGGTTTGGTGCGACTACTTTCATGCGGTTGATCACCCTTTTCATCCACTTGTTTGGGAAATACATTGACAAAAAAGTTCTCAATCGTTTGTCGTGCAGCTTGTTCATCACCCAGAAATTGTTGAATCATGGCTACTTGTACCAGATACCAAGTCAAATGATTGTTCTTCTTGGCTGCTTCCTCCTTGCCAATGTCACTCTCCAGAAGCCATGTCAGATATTGAGAAAACCATGTTCGAACAGCAGGTGCAATAGGTGCCACAGCAGGAGAACTGAGAATAAGAGGAAGAACATTGGCAACACGAGCAAGTCTACAATGTATTGATATGAGTTTGGTTTCATGTATAATCCAATTACTTACGCTCTTGTACTCATAATGCCTTCACCACGCCCTTTTCCAGTTGGATTATCTTTGCCACGAACCACTTGGCCATAGTCAACATTTGGATTCATGCGTGTTTCTTCGTTCACCAGAAATGTATCAATGAGCTTCACAGCATGAAGAACGTATTCCTCTTTTCCCAACAAGTAGTACCCCATGCAAAGGTATGTAATGTTTTCAGCAAAGGCTTCCAGCTGGGATTGATCCTTAACCAAGCTACAGTCTAGATTATACATTGTGTGAGTCAAGTGATACTTTTGTCCTTGTTATATCTTACCAGGATTGCGTTTGCCATCACGACGAACATATTTATCCTTGTCCTTATCCTATTGTAAGAGTAGATGTTATTACACGTATTCTTCCCCAGCCAACCTAGTGTCATCTCTTACCGATGGCCAAAAATAGCTATCTTTATAGTCAGATATATCATCCTCTTCAACAATACATCTTCACTTACGGAGCATAGCTTAGAAAATCACGTTTGTCACCCGAGGCAGCGATATAAGGCTCATTCTTTTCAAATGTGATACTGAAGGGTCCTTTTTTCAAAGCACCTTGGGCCAACTTTCGAAGACTGTCATATTCTGGTGGCAGACACTGCTGTTGCTTTTGTCGCTGTTTAAGCTCATGAAGTGCTGGCAAGTGAATGTACTCGATTTCAGGTTTCTTGGGTCCCATTGAGTATCTGTTGTGCGCAATGGAGTGAAAGAGCTGTGTATGTTTCAAGCGGAAGGAAAACTAATATCGCATAATCGCATAGAAACCGCTGTCATTATAGGATTGTCTGTGTAACATTCAATGCATGGGCACAAAGCTTGGCGTTCTTTATTTGATAAGGAAACCATCACCACCACCACCATCCTCATCATCATCACTAAGTATATCTCCAAAGACTGGCATTGGATTGGAAACATCAAAAATACCATCAAGATCATCTTCTTCTTCTTGACCAAAATGCTTTGTTGTCTCACTTGACGTTGAAGCCGCCATCAAACTCTCTGTCAAGTTTCGCCGAGGACGTCGATGTGGAGTTGTTGCTTCATGTCGCATACGTGTTGGTGTCATCATCAAGCGTCTAACACGACGTGGTGTTCTTGCTTCTGTTATGTCATCATCATCATCATCATCATCTTGTTCTTCTGCCACCATGGCCACTTGTCTTCTGTTGGATGGTGATTGTGTCTATATTATCAATGTTAGTTTAGCAAATTGATTGGATACAGCATACAGAATATATCTTACCTCGTTACGATGTGGTGTGAATCCAAGACCAGACATTGAGAAACCAAAGTCTCTTTCAAATCGTGTGCGTGGTGTGGTTGGAGATAAGGGTTCACGTAGTTTGACCAATACACTATCTTGCTCTTGACTTGCATTAAACCTTGCTCCTACAATGTATCATTCATGATATAAGCATATCATCCGGAACTACAAAGACAACACTTACTTTTTGGTTGTGATGAAGTAAGAGGCTGAGTAAAGCTGTTGGCTCGTCTCATGGATGGCTTTGCTGATGAAGAACTTGTCCTTTCGGGAATATTTTTGCGCTTGGAAAGATCGACTTCACGTCGCATAAAAGGTAAATCTGGTATGGCTGATTTTTTCTTTGACTGTGATGATGATGCATCCTCAAGGTTTTTGCTCTTGGTCGATTTCTGTGAACTGAGCATATCTGGTGGACTAGATGGTTCCCAAAAACTAGTAGTCGACATTTGAGAACTGGTAACTTGTGAACTAAGCGACTGGGTGTCTGGTAACTCTTCTTCAACTGAACGATCCACAAGGAACTGTGTCCAATCAATCGCAGCTTTGGATATACTAAACGATATGTTAGTCAATGTATAGAGTGTCGTTTGCTTGTATGATTGATCACCTTTGATGCATATGATGAAAGAATATGGCAAGTGAAGTGTCAGCTGGATCTATCCTAAAGCCAGGTCCACCCATCTCATTCTGCTCCAATTCCTGAAGGAAGGTACCAATGTCGTATACTTGTTCCCATACACCACTCCTGTCATAATAGATACACAACTGATACTCTAGCATCGGATTTTCAAGATCCACTTCGCCCTTCAACTCCTTTTGACTCTGTGTGATGGATAGACGCCCAGATCGTCGCTCCAGACAAATACTTAAAAGATAGAGCACCATTTGCATTTTGCCTCTGCATAAAAACATTTAGTCTTGGATGATAAAAGAATACTAGCACTAGTACTTACTCTCGAACTTTCAATGCTTTGCGCCATGTACTTGCATAATCATCATTTCCAGTCCTCATTGTATATGCTCGCCACTCTGAAAAGTAACTGCGCTCATCTTCAGGAAGTTCCTCCTCTCGATTGCCAACAATGGCATGGTTGTGCTTGGTATCAAATTCAGAGGAAAGATACAAAAGTGAACGCACTGCACTGGTAACTTCATTCAACTAGAAAGCAATAGGTTACTATCGTACACTGAAACATGGAGCTGGTTTTATCTACCCTTGTGCTTCCTTTGGTCTTTTCGAGAACATGCTCCATGCATTCATACATTTGCTTCATGGAATCGATAAGCAGCCACTAATAAAACAAGATCAATATGCTTGAATAACATGGCAACATTCAATCACGACATACCTTTTGGGTATAAATAGTTTCAAGGTAAATTTGTCGTAATGCATCACGCAGTTCCTGAGCAGATGTTGGTAACTCAAATGATGTAGGCTCAGCTTGAATAGGAGGAGGTGTCGATGGCTGTGATTGACTTTGTAATTTGGCTTCCACGACTGCTTCCAATCTTCCTCTTCGATTCCTTCGCCTACATCGTATTTCAATAAGATACAATGACAACTAAAAAGTAATCTTTCTCTTACCTGTTCTTGATATCAATCAATAGTTGTTGTTTTGGCGTTGATAAAGAAGCCAATCTCAATGATCCATTGGATGTATCTTGTAGCAAATCGACTAGTCGTGCTTTCTTTGCATGAGTAGCTGGTAAGCTGATGTAGTCCAACATGGTTGACTCAAAAAAGGTGCGTTTTTTTGGTGGAGTCAAGTCCAAGTCGCTAACATGTGATAGCTGGAAAGTAGGTGATAATATGCGTAGTATTGCAGTATTGTTGACTTTTGGTTCGATCACTGCATATGACTCTTTGTTGCCAATGATGTGTACTATTGCCAGATGTCGTCTTGCACGTAGATCATCAATCAAGGAGGAGCATTTGTTGTCAGTGGCTTCAAGAACAAAGATATCTTGTTCCTCTGAGGATGGATATTCAATCCATGACATCTTCAGCTGACATCGGTGGATAAAACGGACAATGTCGAGTTGCTCTATGATCATGTCACGTGATGTTTTGCTAAAGTACAAGGTAAATGATCAAGCTAGTCAAGGATAAGGACTTGGTCATACCTTGTTGCAGAATATATTGTCACTTTGGAAGGATG
Organism: Lichtheimia ramosa; assembly: GCA_008728235.1. NCBI lineage: Eukaryota > Fungi > Mucoromycota > Mucoromycetes > Mucorales > Lichtheimiaceae > Lichtheimia > Lichtheimia ramosa. The sequence goes on from CP031823.1 coordinate 3,763,416, forward strand.
TTCTAGTAAAAGAATACAGCCGAGACAATTAGTTCAAGTGAGGAGAAGATTGCTATGAATGCTTACCTTGTTCTGAACCTTGTTTGATATGCACTGTCCATGATGGTATTTCTTCATTTAGACCCAGTAACTCTTGTGTACTCTTGCCTGAGATGGTATCAATTCCAACATTGACTGTACGTGGTATACAGCTGTGAAACACCTTTGAAAACGAGATGCCATTGCTTCCAAAATGTGTCATAAGCATAGATGCTTTGATATGAGTGCCACCAAAAGGACGTAGAATAGATCCAAGACCTTTGCATAAGAGTAGTTCCTATAGATAGGTTAATATCCTTGTTATATAACCAATCACTCGAAAGACTACCTCGGAGTTGCCAATAAAGCTGCCAGTATCAATCCAACTGAGTGAGATGCGATGATTGGCATAATCCTCCCATAACCACTTTCTAAGCTCGCTGTGCATTAACTGAAGCCATTGAGCAAGTTGATCATTGACATCAGTCTCTTGATTGTTGTTGATAGTTGAATAAGATGGCATGTATTGTTGCAATGCTTCAAGTGAATGTGGTGCAGGTGACATTAAATATGTATAATTCTTGATATCAATCTTTTGCATTCCACGACTTGCTGCACTTTGACTCCATTGTCGTCTAGGTGACTCGGATGAAAGATCAATGTCGCTCCAGTGAAATTCAGCAAGTGCTTGCACAAGACTTCGTGTGACAACAGTAAATGGTGCGTCGACTGCCTTTAGGTTGGGATCGTGCTCGTTCTTGATACGTTTACTGTACTCATTGGCAAATTCGTGCACTGTCTTTGTTGAAATAGGTTGAAAGGACTGATTGGTCATTGCAATGGAACGCGTTTTGCTGTTGAAGAAGCGGTATCCCCAAGTCGTACGCTTGTCCACCGAGTCGAGAAAGTATAAGAGTATACGCAGCACCATGCCCTGGATCCATCGCACTGTCGCATCGTGCCCATTCTCATATTGCTGTACAACGTCAATCAAGAATACGACATGGGGTGCACTGCGTTTGTTCGGGGTCATTGGAGACAAGGACGGCAAAAGAAGCAATACATACAGCGCGTTAAAGGAGTCCCACTGTGGATCCCGACTTTAATCTTTGCCATTCGCATATTAACTGACAACATTGATGGCATACATTGTCTTGGAAGTAATATGCATACCTTCCTTATAGTTTTTGTTATCCATGTTACAAGCTGATCATTTACACCATCCTCTCGATATATGTGTCACTCTTTGCAGTCATCTTGTTCTCTCTATCTCTGAAACCAGTCCCAACAACTAGTTGAACTTGATCTCCTTGTCTTCATAAACGCGTCTTTACATATCCAATTCACATCCCATAATCAACATATGATAAAGAGAGAGTGCCTTATTGCCATGTCACTCATGTAATGTTCAAAAGATGATCTACTAGCTATGCTATCTACATGTTGTGCGCCAGTTACACCAGTTGGTCATAGAACGTCACTTATCCTATCCAAGACAGCATCCTCTTGCTCATCTATGTATGTGCAACGAGTCAGCAGTGGAATAACACCATCATTATGATCATGTAGCTCACCTAGTTTGCTTGCAACATCCCCTATAGCTGATTGCTTTTGTTTGAGCACTGGCTTGTCATATAACACATATTGACTGTAGTGTTGACTCACTCTTGCACTGTCATAGCCGTCTACTGAAGCTCAATCGGTTTCCATTCACCTTGTTCACGACCGGCGTCGTTAAGCTCTGCTTTTGTTGCCTTTGTAAAGAAAGAATAAAGCAGCTGGTCTTGTCCAAGACGCCAACACCTTTTACGTTCTGAAACTCATATTGCTTGTCATTTGTACTGCATGTCCAACTCCATTTGTCATAAGAGTAGTTGAGAATTGTGTCTTGGTGGGAAGGGTAGGAAAAGGAACCAGTGCAAGTACCCGATTTACTCGACTTGCAACCTGCAGTAATTTGATCCAATCCTACCGCCTTCGCAAATTCTTCTTTACCCATGATCCACAGTGATCCTTGCTTGATATAGATCATCCCCATATGAATGAAACTTCTTGAAACGTGAGACAAAATGGATCTCCATTGCTCTTTACTCAATTTGTTCAGCGTCGATCATCACTTCACCACGTTATGTTGGTCACACATCACGCATACTTGCCAATGATTGATATCGTGGGAAACCTTAACCATCATTGATGTAACCTTGTTAGCTTTCTCAAAGGTTAATCCTTAAATCCCTTTACTTTGAAATGAGCCATCCCATTATCACTATCAAAGTTGAAATGTTATACTAGTAGTCAGAGCCAACTCTCGATCGTAGGTGCTCCTTGGTGTTGTTAAAAGTACATGACACATTACTTGTATCAGTGGTGCTCCAGATAGAAATATAGGATTTGAAAGAAGTTGGTCTTACCATGAACTAACTAATAAAACCCCTGATTGCACCATGAAGTCTGTCATGTGAATCTACCGTGTACTTCTATCATTATTCTGGAACATGGTCTATTTTAGAGGAAAGCATAGCAATGGTGTCATTTGTTGACAAAGGCAAAAGGTGATATCGTTTGATGAGATGTATATCACAGAGTATAAGCTGCAATACACCAGGATCCCATATGATGATGTTGTAGACAAGGAGCAACATCATCTTGGATCTGATCAAGGAACATCTGACTTTGAAACCATCGAGTATAGTTCTCTACCAGCATAAAGAAAGGCACATTGACTAAACTATTAGGAGGTAGAATGAAGATCATCAGGCATTTGTTATGGCTGTGCTTCATCATTTATCTGTTTTTGATGTGATGAGTTGCTATGTATTGTTGCACAAACAATATTGTCGACTGCTCATGTCATGAAGCGAGACATTGATTGGGACAAGGGATAGCAGCAGATTATCAGCTTGTGCTGCATGATAGATGCCATCGATTCAAGTGGATGTCTATTCCATAGTACTCCTTGGTTATGAGCTGTAAATGCTGTTTCGAGCACATTTCTTTTTTGTGGCGTTCAATGACATGTTTATGGCGCAGCTCCTACAATAATACGATGTTTGGACATCTCAATTGGTGGTACAAGTCTCGAATGACAGTCGCATGGCAAGTCAGTTTGGTTCACTGACATGTGATACACGCGTCCTTGTTGATCGAAAAGCATCTCTTTCTTTACACTTGCAGAGGATATACATGTATTTAAATAGAGTGATAAGCATTTATAACATCATGTCCACTATCGAGATGGAAGATCAACAGCAAGAAAGCCTTCTCAACATAAACCAAGTTGCAGCAGGGGGATATATCACCAATGAGTCGCAGCAAATGGTCACAAGACCAATACAAGTCGTGTGTGACATAAACTTTACATGCTTGATCTGTGATCCCATTTCTCTTTATATTGACTCGCGTTTCTTTGTTTCTTTGTTTCCTTGATCTTCTTCATAAGAATCAATCATGAGCAGTTTTGGTAGCTTCCTTGGTATATACAATGACTCATATGACTTGATTGTCAAGTCATCCCAAGCTATGATTGCATTGAGTGCTGTTGCACTGATTGGTGGTGTCGTTCAAGCGTATCGTTACAAGAAATCATCGCCCTATGTGCTGGTGTGCTTTGCTGCTCTTTGTTACCTGATCCAAGGAGCTATTAATGGCAGTATCGACTCACAAGTAGGAAGATTCATAGACATGGTTCCTCCAGCATTATCTGCCTACTTTTTTGGTGCACTTTTTCCAATTCTTGTTTGGGTACTTCTTTTGGACATTTTTCGCTTGGCCCATCCCAAGAGTGAAGGCACTACCACATGGAAATTACTCAAGACTGAGCTAGTTTGCACTTTTTCAGGCTACATTTGGGCATTCATTATGTTCATCTGTGATATCGCTGTTGTCGGTAGCCTTGGTTCCTTGGTAAATGGTTCAGCAGGTCTCTCGTTAAGTTTGGCTTTCAATGCGTTACGTACTTTGGAATTTGTCACTTATGGTCTTTGGGCTTTTATTCCTCTCTACATTTACCAACAACGGGCTAGCTGGAATATCACTCGCCCTTTCTTTCGATCATTTGCCGTGTTTGCTGCCTTGGTCTTTTGTGTTACAATTGGTCGTACAGCTAATCTTGCCACTTCAATGAACAACATTGATGGCTCACAAGCTGTAGCAGCTCAGGCTGTTGATTTTGTTTTCGCTCGTATCTTGGGAATCTTTGGTCTTTACTGGGTGATTGCTTTTGGTCATACATGGGTGAACAATGATTCTACACCCAAGGCAGATGTTGAACAACAACAAGATGCATCTCCAGCACCACAAGCTGCTGCTGACAATACCAAGACCGAAGTTTCTGAGCATAACTGATCTAGTTAAACTCATGTCATTTCTCCCATATCCCTTAGTACTTCATAATTTTTAACTCTTGTCATTACTCGCTTTATAATACTACTTATCTATATCATGTTGGTTAATTGATTTGTGTTTCTACGTGATGTATCATAATACGATGCCGCTATATAGATCCATCATGGATCTATGTATTGCAAGTAGTGATTGTCATCGCTAACTCCTATGTATGGCATACTTTTGTTTCCCTTTTTAAGGTGTTGTTGAATGCAAGGATAAAGATGGATCTTCCAAGAGTAGAGAAACAGCGCATTGAATGAAGTACATGTAAGAATGCCTCATATCAGCTATGCAGTTACATGCTGAAGAAAGATTTCTTTATTACTACAAGGTAAATGGTGATAAAGCAATGCCGTTGACATGTTCTACTAGATGAACCATGCATGTGATGGCTGTATAAGGGGCTGTAGATGACCAAAAAAAAGTGAGATTCTTGGTCATCAAGTATCCAAGCAACACATTAAGGATATATCTCTTAGTTTATGACGACTTTTGTATCCGATCTTTAGGTTCATCCACTGGTACTTGAGTTGGATCATATCTCCACACCCAAATGGATGCAGATGCGCAAGCCAAAACGAGAGCCAAGCATATCATCAGTGTGGAGAAGGCATATTCAATCAAGACAATAGTGTCCGAGATATATGTGTGATTGCAATAGAATACAGAGATTGGCAATTCCCCTGCCGTAATAAGCACCATCATCAATGCATAAGCACCAAGAGATGCTCTAAATTGAAGCGTTGATGGAGTTTTGAGAATGATATCGCGTTGCAAAATGATGCCAAGAATAAGGAATATCAATAGTCCAAATGTGCTGATGATGAATGCTGCTTGTAGATCCACATTGCCTGCTTGTCCATAGGATGCAAAAGTAGTAGACCATAGGATACTCGTAAGTATCATCACACCTGTCCATATATAAGCTACAATAATGGATATGAAGAAAACTGATTGTGAATGCATCGATCCCGGAAGAGCTGTAGTACGCAAAGTTTCAAAATAGATACACCATGCAATTGCTCTTGCTATCATGAAGCAAACAAGAGGCACAGTGAAGCCTGTCCTACTTGAAGCTGCCCATTGATCCACTGCATCAGCATTCAAATCAAATAGAGCGCCAATAAAGAGAAGGCAACTTGCAATCACAACAAGAATGTGTCGAATGGCATATCGCTGTCGTTTATCATCAATCACTAAGAGGGCGATAGACCAGAACAAAGTGATGCCGCTAAATATTGCAATGGGTACATTCAACCCAATCACCGATGCGATGTCCCACATAGAATAGGATGACGAGAAAGTAGAATTCTGCATGACTTGCTTCATCTTTTCTGGATTTATATCAAGGTTCACTGGATGTGCAACAATATGACTCCAGTACTAGTGATGCTATCACTGAAAGGGATTAGTATCATCAGCATCAGCCTCGCGCCTCTTTTCGAGCAAAATCTTACAACATGCCTTTTTACTTGATGTGCTATTATGGTTCGCTGCTGTCTGCTTATATCCAAGCCCATTCTGATCAATGTCTTATTGTTCTCAAGTATCATATGATCACCAAGGAACATTCCTGTGCTAATTTTATACTTGTGTTGCACAATGAGCCTTTGTTTTTGTGTCACACAAACCTTTTATCCCATCTCTTTGCATAATAGACACATTGCTTAGTCGAATATGCTTGCAATTGTATAAAGTCACTTCACAATGGAAAGGAAGTTTAAATAGCAGTTGTATTATAATAACAAATAGCTTAACACTTAATGTTCGATATGTATAATAGCGAGCTAAAGCAATCTTGTCCTGTCGTTTGAAGAAATGGTGATAAAAATGATGGCTCCTCTGCTTGTTGAAGTATGTGAACAGCGTAAAAAGCGTATGTAGTAATGTATAGCAGGCGTTTTGCAATCAATCAGAAGCGACCAATATCATGAGCTTCCTTGGTATACACGTCGTCTGGATCATATCGGTAGTCAGGGCTGGTTTCCGGTTTCTCGGCAAGAGTTGCTTCTTCATCGCTTTGGTTCGCCAGACGATCATGCTTGATGCTAACCCACCTTGGTGCACAAGCACACACAAAAATGAGTGTTAATGACAAGAAGAGAATGTAAAGAACTTTGCCAGCTGGTATTGAAATCATTTCGATAAGCAAACCAGCATTGATCAAGGTGAGAAGGAAAATGAAGGCGGCAAAGGTATATGCAAAGTTGCGCACAGCTATCTGGAAGTCTCGCGAGAATGACAAGATGTATATGCCAACTGTATGTGGCAAGCATCCATACCAGCCTACTTGTGATAAGGTAGTAAGGTTGATGGAGAATACATCGGCTTCTTTCATGATAGCATATACGATCATGATAATTGATCCAGCAGCACTCAAAGCGTATGCTATCATTGTGATTATGGATTGTAATGATGTTCGCTGTTGACTAGCGACACACACGTGTAGGACTTGATATGGGATGCACCAGAGCAAGTATCGTGCTATTGTAGAAAATGAAATGCTCAATGATGGCAGGATTCCATCAGCAAAAGTAGAAACTACTACATAATCCATGATTTGGGCGATAAGTAAGCAAGCTGCTGACAACATCGTCAGCGTATAGCGTGTAGCGTGTCTCTTGTCAAACACAATCAACACGCCTGCCCAAATCATTGCAACTCCACTGAAGACAGAAGTAGTAATATCCAGCACGTAAGTTGGTGTATCCATAATGTGTGATGTAGTTTGCCGAAATGAGAGTCAAAGAAAAGAAAAATATATGGCTAGTAGACGAAGAGAGTTATAGCGTTGTCTTCTTATATAAAAGTAATCGTGATACAAGGATCAAGTTGGAGTATAGCGCCACTTTGACCATAACACAGGTCAACATTATGACCTATCAGTGTTAAACTATATGCATACACATGATTTGACTGCCATCACCTCTTCCACTACTACGTTCTATATGTATCTTCTTGTCGCTTCAATTGATCAATCACAAAAGGGATATTAATTATGTAGTGTAAGTGATGAAATAAAGACATCCTTGTCACATTCCTAGAGAAGATCAGTACATGGGAGAGTGAAGGAGCTCTTAGATCACACTATAAGTCTCTGTGGCTCAGCATCATCTATTTTGTTACACGAGCATGTTGCATCTTTATTCAGCCATGATCTGGCGGCATGACAAGTCTTTATACTTTAAAATGACTGTGTTCATTCAAAAGTGCAACAAGGTGGCGTAGACTGATATGAAATCGTGATTTAATCGGCAAAGTTAATAGCAATTCCTGTTAGCGATAACATGTGACGATAAAGTATCTTATATGGGATGTATGTGCCACATGCTTGGTCACAGCTAAGAGGAGAAGCTATGAGAGTGAAATCGTATGTAAAAGCAAACAATATGGAGCAATCCACGAGCTATGATTTATCTTAAACTAGCATAAGAAAGGTAATATTTCTGCTTGGCTATATAGGTTATTAAAGATAGACTAGATGTGGGGAGATTTGTAGTGTCAAAGAGCATATGATAGGATGACATGTCTTGCTTGAACGCGCACTTGTCCTCGCACAGTCACTGGGTAACTGCGACGGGATCCTAATTGCCATTGTCGGTTAAGAACGTAGGCTTACCACTTGTTCTATTACCAAACTACTGTATTATGGTACGTGGCACTTCCATTGGCCTGATTGCGCTTCACTATTCCTCCCACTCTCTGCCAACACGTGGATTACAGTTGCTGTGATCTTCTTTATTGGCTAGTGTGAATATGGGAAACGCATGACGAACCATAAGGACAATGGGGAAGACAAACTACTAACGTTACCGACCACTTGTTGATTCGCGTTTAGGACGAGCGCATGTCTGACGCTGGGCCTGTCGAGGATGTCATTAACGAGTGCGATAAGCCAATGACTGAAGCCGAGCCAGTACCAACCTTGTCTATAATTGACGACTGTAAGCACCGTTCGTGTTCCTACAACAACAGTTCTCACACAACACACCTTGACGCTTTATAGATGAGCAAATTGCTGAAAAAGAGTTGGCACCACTCGAAGAAGAGACTGTAGAGACGAAAGTCTTTCACTGGAATATTGAGAACTATAAGGATTTGCCCGAGCGTGTACAAGGACCTGTCTTCGAAGTAGGAGGACACAAGTGGTAAGTTACTTACCAATTCGCAGGATTTAGATGGCATATCTCATTCTTGTTCGTATAGGAACATTCTTCTTTTCCCCAGAGGCAACAATCAGAACGAGCTCTTGTCAGTGTATCTTGAATATGCTGAATTACGCGAGAATCCTTCTCCTGATGTCTATGCATGTGCTCAATTTGTTATCGCCTTGTCTCCACCATCTGATCCAACTCGTTTCGTCTCGCAAAGTAAAGAATCAAAAGAATCACGTGTTCATCAGTATTTCATGCTAAATCAACAACAATAGTCTCTCATCGCCGATTCTGTTCCGAGGAAACTGATTGGGGATTTACTCGCTTCATGGATCTCCGGCGAATTTACCAGGGTGATGCTCAAACTGGCACTGCACCATTTATCGAGAATGACAGCTTAAGGATAAGCGTCATTGTGCGTGTCATTGCTGATGAAACTGGTGTATTGTGGCACAACTTTATCAAGTATGTAGGAGGATGGTTGGTCTATTCCGACATTAGCTAATCGCTTCTTATCAATCTCATCAGTTACGATTCAAAGAAGATGACAGGATACGTTGGCATGAAGAATCAAGGTGCTACTTGCTACATGAACTCTCTCTTCCAATCACTTTATTGCACCAACTACTTTCGCAAAGCCGTTTATCAGATCCCAACTGAGAATGATGATCCCAACAACAGCATCGCACTTGCTTTACAACGACTTTTTTACAACTTGCAATTCAACAATAATTCAGTTGGTGAGTTTTTGGCTCATTGTATGACATAGAAATGGCATGTTCATATCATATATTAGGCACTACCGAATTGACACGTTCTTTTGGTTGGACTTCCAGTGATGCCTTTATGCAACATGACGTGCAAGAATTCAATCGAGTGTTACAGGATGCTTTGGAAGCAAAAATGAAGGTATATACTTTACTTTGACTCATTTTGGGATAAAAGGCTAATCATTTGCGCAATGCAATAGGATACTCCTGCTGATGGAGCCATCAAGAAGTTGTTCTTGGGCAAGATGAAAAGCTACATCAAATGTATCAATGTGGATTATGAATCAAGCCGATCAGAAGACTATTATGGTAAGTATTGATACTTTAGAGCTTTGTTGTTGTGATCAATGGCTTATCATCAACAACAGATATCCAACTCAATGTCAAGGGATGCAAGAATCTTGAGGAATCATTCAAGGATTATATTGCTGAAGAGACGCTTGAAGGTGACAACAAGTACATGGCTGAAGGACATGGCCTACAAGATGCCAAGAAAGGTGTCATTTTCGAGAACTTTCCTCCAGTGCTTCATTTGCAACTCAAACGTTTCGAATATGACATGATGAGAGATACAATGATTAAGGTAATGGGTGGAAAACATTTTTTTATGAATCAAGGACTGATAAATCAGTGTATAGATCAACGATCGTCATGAATTCCCCCTTGAAATTGACTTGGAGCCATTCTTGGATTCAAATGCAGACAGATCACAACCACACAAATATGCACTTCATGGGTATGACAACATTATCTTTAATGATTATGATCAGACAAGCTTACAAAGCTATGATTAGTGTCTTGGTTCATAGTGGTGACCTTAGTGGTGGACATTACTTTGCTTTTGTCAAGCCAACCAAGGATGGAAGATGGTAAGTAGTTGTCAAGGATGCAATCGATCTTCATTATCATTCTAACCTGATTTAACAATAGGCTACGATTTGATGATGACCGTGTGACACCTGCAACTTTGAAGGAAGTGCTAGAAGAGAATTATGGTGGCGAACCACTCAATGGATTTGGCATGGGACGACCTGCACCTCGTGTATACAAGCGTTTCACCAATGCATACATGCTTGTGTATATTCGAGAATCCATGCGGGATGAGATTCTTGGTGATGTGAGCGAGAACGACATTCCACCCCATCTCATCAAGCGTATTGAAGAGGAGCGTCTTGCTCGTGAGAAGCGTAATCGAGAACGAGCTGAGCAACATCTTTACATGCGCGTTGTCCTTGCCACGGATGAAAGCTTTGAAGCCAATACTGGTTTTGACTTTGTGAGATTGGATGATCGATTCAGAGTGGAAGATACACATGTCCAAGTATTACGTGTGCGAAAGGATCAGACATATGGCGAATTCATGCAAGAACTGGCAGACAATACAGGTGTCCAAATGGGTCATTTCAGACTTTGGCTTCTCGTGAATCGACAAAATCGCACTATTCGACCTGATCAGCCACTTCCTATTATCCAAGAGGAACTTGAGCTTACAATGGAGAAGATGCAAGAGAAATACGTCACTGACTCGCAAAACACACTTCGACTTTATATGGAAACAGCCAAGACAATTGAAGATGGCGTAGGTGTATTTCCACCTCCTTCCACTACCACTGGCCAAAGTGTGCTTGTGTTTATCAAACTCTTTGATCCCAAGGCACAGTCAATACGGTAAGTTATCACAAACAAAGCTTACAACAAGATTTACTGACAGCATGACAACAATTATAACAGCGGTGTGGGACACGTCTATGCTCCATGCAATGGCAAGGTATCTTCGATCACAGAGGAACTCAATATGATTGCTGGTTTTGAGCCAGAAACAACTTTACGCCTCTTTGAAGTAAGTGTCTTTTATTATATGTAGTGAATACCTTTTAACTAAGCTGTTATGCAGGAAATCAAGCCTACCATGATTGAAGAGATGGATCAGAGCATAACTTTCAATGACGCTGAGATTCAAGATGGTGATATCATTTGCATGCAACAGCAATTAAGCGATGATGAGTAAGTACAGAAAACTATTCAATGTTGGAGTTGTATAATGATTGAGTATGATAATAGGATCATCACTTTGAAGGAGCAAGGCTTGTATCCTACTGTGCCAGAGTATATGGATTACCAAAATAACAAGCTCAATGTGTTGTTTGTTCCTCGTGACAAGGATCCAAATGGTGAAGTGGCGCTGGAAATGCACAGAAACACAAAATACGATGATGTCTCTGCCAAGCTTGCTGAAAAGATCAATGCCGACCCAGAAAAGATCCAATTTTTCGTACCCAACACCACCACCATCGATGAACCCCGACATCCATATGCTCGTGATCCCAATGATACACTGGAATCCATGTTATATACACAACGTCTTGGACGACCATTCGTCAATGGCAAGCTGTTTTATGAAGTATTGGATGTCAGTCTAGCAGAATTGGAGTCGAAGCGCCTTATCAAGGTGACAACATGTATCCCAACATTGAAGGATGGCCAAACCAGCAAATTATGGATATCCAAGCAAGCACGTATCACAGACCTTCTCAAAGAACTCCAAATCGGATCCAACCCGAATGTACGCGTGTTTGAAGCTATCAACAATCGTTTCCACCGCGAATTCATGTCTACTGATGCTCTAAGCCAAGTGAGCGATAGTCATGCAGCACAATTATATATTGAGGTAAGTCAATGTTATACATACTGCTAGAATCAATACTTAAATGTCACATATAGCCAATACCCGAAGAAGAGCGAAACATGGGTGATGAGGATTTCTTTATTCGCGTTTTCCATTTCCAACACAACCAACATAGAACACACTCTGTGCCATTCAAGTTTTTGGTTCGAAAGGTAGACAAAAGCAGACTTGAACATGTGTATACAAGGCGATTGACTGTAGTGTCATATTTTAGGATGAGCCATTTGAAGAAACCAAGAAACGGTTGCAGGCAAGGACAGGAATGGCAGATAAGGAGTGGAGCAAAGTCAAATTCAGCATTGTATCTCAATATTCGGCCGCACCAATTGATGAAGGTGAGAATCTGACGTGTACCTTCAAGAGATATTTTGGCTGACTTGAGCTGTTATAGATGATTACAAGCTGAGCGACCATCAGTTCAATCGAGAAGATTCACTTGGATTGGAACACATTGATCGAACCAAAACAAATCGGACTGGATTTGAGAAGGGTCTTTCAATTCGTGCTTAGAAAAAACAATATATCTATTCTTTTTATATGCTGATTACCACCATGACTGTTAAATCATTCATTGCGATATAGATCAATGTATGAGTGTGTAAAACTAAGGGTTTGATGGGATGGATGGCAATGTTACTCAAAGATCAGGTTCGCTGGGTAAATCAATGAATGGAAAGAGGAATTGCTCTTGAAATGACAAAAGCATGTGCATATCATGTGGTTACTTTTGGGAAAAGTGATATGTCAAGTGTTGGGCTTACATAGCTATATCGTACTGTGTTGTACTGTTGAGCGATTTTGGACGAAAAATGATAAGACCCTTTCTTTTGACATTCACCTTTCGATCCACTTTACAATGATACATAAGAGTAATGATCACATGGTCCTTCAAATGACAAGATCCACTAGCAAAAGGAAGTAGAATAAGGGATAGGAAGCTCACATACTAAAAGATAAGGCATACGTAACAAGGATGAATTTGCCAGTTCAAGTAATGGGACAATGTAGATTCTTTTTATTCCCAAGGGCACATTCAAGACTTACAGCTTCCCATAGCAGTATTGTTGATCACGTGCAAGTTGCTGTAACAATTCTGAGCCATGGCATACTAAAATGGCGCCGCATGATTTCCCGCCAGACATCACTTGCTTTCTTTATACCACTCTTGTTCTACCATGAGTTCAAGAAACCTTGACGACACCCAAAGCGAGATTTTGAGTCAATTCCAGGTTAGCTACCACTTTTTAGTTTGGTGTACTTTTATCTAACCTTGGAATGAGAAGGCTATCACCCACACAGATGACGTTGATGCAGCAGTGAGTCGGTTGACACACTATGACTGGAACCTGGAGGTACATGGACCATATTCCATTGGCAAGCAAAGACACTAATAACTTGTAGCGAGCTGTAGAAAGTGTCTACGATCCCAGCAACTCACACGATGCCACCCGTGAAGCTCTTGAAGAACAAGTCGCCTCCAGTGCACAGCAACACATACCTTCTACACAACGACCTACTGCAAGACGTCGTCCACAACCACGTACAGGCATCTTTGCACTTTTTGCTTGGCCATTGGGTATTGCTTGGAATATGACTTGGTCCATACTTTCCTTTCTTTGTAAGTTAGTTGGATGGTTTGATGATGGACTTGCTTATTCATCAGCATATGGGATAGTGCGTCTCCTTTCAAGACCTTCTACCATCACTCATACCCAAAGCAACAATCGACAAGATTCTCGTTCACTTGCTCAGCAATTCAAACGGGACTTTGAGCTCAAGTTTGGTGAGACACATGTTGACTTTTTCCAAGGTGGATATTCTCAAGCATTGGAAAGGGCTCGTCGCGACTTGAGATTCCTTTTTGTTATCCTTCAGAGTGATGAACATGATGATACAGAAGACTTTTGCAGGTAAACTGGTATATGGGAATCCCTATGAGGATAAAGAAGATTGATGCAGTATCCTAGAAACACTCTGACATCCCAAGATCTGATTGATTATATGGGTCAACATGATATTCTTGTATGGGCAGGCAATGTTCGAGAAACAGAAGCATTTCAAGGTATAAAAAAGAATCAGATGCTTATCCTTTATACTAATGACATCTTGTATCCAGTGGCTGGTACCTTACAGGCAACGACATACCCTTTTATGGCTATTATTGCATTACAGCAGATGGGAGGCAACAATGGATTGAGAATGACAGTGGTGGATCGTATTGAAGGGACTTCATCTTCAGCAACTATTATCCAACGACTTGAAAGAGCCAATCGAAGACATAGTGCTGGTATGAACCGATTAAGGATGGAACGTGATCAAAGAGACATGGAACGACGTTTACGAGAGGAACAAGATCGTGCTTATCGTGAAAGTCTTAAGGCGGATCAAGCCAAGGTACATTATAGAGTATTGGTTTACTTGATACATGATTGACTCTTTTAAAGGAACGACAGGCACAAAAAGCACGTGAGGAAGCAGCAAAAGCAGCAGAAGAATCTCAAAGGGCTGAACAAGCTCGACAAGAACTTGAAGAGAAACGTGAACAATACATTCGTCACTTGTGCAGCACACTTGCGGAAGAGCCCAATGACACTTACACTGGCCAGGTTACCAAGATCAATTTCCGACTTGCAGATGGTACACGTGTGGTGCGTAAGTTCCGTGGCGAAGACACAATCGAGGTAAAACAATCACATGTGTGCTAGAAAGAGAATGATGGATTAACAAAGTACCTGGTTTATAGACTATCTATCAATTTGTCGAGGCATATCCATTATTGAAGAGTGAGCAAGATCCACAGCACATTGAAGCACCTGAAGGATACACACATAAATACAACTTTACTGTGATTTCATCCTATCCAAGAGTAGCACATGAATTCAGTAGCACTACCCAATTAAACCAAGTCAAGTCATTATGGCCAACTGCCACCCTGATTGTAGAAGCAGATGATGATGATGATGATGAATAAAGTAGTATTCACATGTATTTAGAGAGAGTGTTTATTTACGAGGATGGATAATAAATTAAAGATGGGTTGAATTTAGCCCGTAAGCAACAACTTGTCAATCTGTTTTTTAAGTATCTAGAAGGCACCTGCATCAGGTGCTGGCTCACTTGCAGCGGAAGATGCTTCTGAGGCAGCGGAGGAGGCTTCAGAGGCAGCAGAAGATGCTTCAGAAGCAGCAGATGAGGCTTCAGAGGCAGCAGAAGATGCTTCAGAGGCAGCAGATGAGGCTTCAGATGAAGCAGCAGATGATTCACTAGCAGATTCACTTGCAGAAGATGAAGGAGCAGATGATGAAGGTTCAGAAGATGAAGGCTCTTCAGAAGAAGGATTAAGAGCATTCACAATTCGGGAGATAAGAGGAATATCTTGTACAAGAAGAGAGAGCAAAGGAAGGTCGGTATTGACTAAAATGGATGATGTGTAAGCTAAAAGATGCTCATTCACTCTCTAAGCATACTTACTAAGAGCACTTGTGTGCCACACAGTGGTAGTGTAAGCACCAACAGTAGTAGTGACAACAACAGTCTCTGGAACAGTCTCTTCGACATAAGTGGTGGGTTCACCATCTGGGCCAATAGCAGTTTTGAAGACTTGACGCTTCTTCAACATGCTGCATAAAGATAAATTGTTAGTCTACATCATGTCAAACAAGTAAAGTATAAAGATTTACTCAAGAGGGGAAGCAGCGACCATCGAGGCACAAGCAGCAAGGGCAACAGCAGTGAATGTCTTCATTGTTGGTGATATAACAGAGGAAAATATACAAATGGATGATGCAAAACCTGAAACTGTTGCTTTGTGATCTTTTTATATTTCAAAAGATGTTCATCTTGTTCTACTACGATTTGTTGTCAACATTCCTTGTAACAAAGCCAACTGAGCGTGTAGTTAAGTTCTTGACTAGATCAGATACATCAACATATCTTGTTCCTGAGAATGATCTTAAACAAATATCTCACTTTATTCAACCTGGATATTATCAGGTTCAAACAATTCACAACGTAAAAGTTCTGCTACTACCCAACAATTTAAGCTGTTTCCTAATAGTCTATAACGTTGCATGCGCGTGACTGTATCAGGGAATTCCAAATGAGGAAGGCAGGATGGTGGCATAAACTTCTGTCTTGGTCCAGTCGCATCAGTGCTATTGCTTGACTGCAGCTGATACTCTTTTGTCGGAAATGCATGTAAACGTGCGATTTCAACTGGCGTCAAAAATCGTAAACCGAGCTCCAATAACGATTCCGGATCGTTCCAGTCGTAATCAATATGCTATCATCCATCACCTTATCAGCATCATTGACTTGTCTGAATCCATCAACACTTACATCCTTCTTTTGTGTTTGTACCAATGATCCACTTGTCTGAAGATGATGTGATCCATAAGACTATAAGATGAAGAATGATATTGAAAAGGTATAGATGAGTATACATCAAAGATGAACTAGGTCATAAACACCGACATACCTTGGTTATGCATGAAGTTCGATTGTCGCAAGGCCGTACAATATCTAATTCATCCAAGTCAACTCGCTTGTAATCCAAAGTATCTAAAAAGTACTCACCAAATCGAAACTTGTGACACTTTGTGATATCTTTTTCAGGTACTCGATATTGCATGTCAGCATCAGCTTCTTCTTGAATGAAATTGGATAGCTCAGGGACCGAGATGGAAAGATCACTGTTGAAAGGCCATTGGGTATATAATGGATTGGTGTAATCTTGCTGATCTTGAGAAATACGACGTGCCATCATGTAATAGCGAAGACGATGATTGGGGATGCCAAATTGTATTGGTGATAATAAGCATTCTTTGATCTCGTAACCCATCTTGGACAGCTCCTCTACCAATAAGGCTCTTGATTGTGATTCCTGTCAACAAACATCAATGATTTGATATTTGATTCTTCAATGTTTACACTTACTTCAAAGTTCTTGACATTTTCAAGAAACATATACTTTGGTGGATGCTCCAGTTTGGGAAGTAACTTGATAAGGTGAACTAATCCTTGTGCTCTTGAATCATCGATATCTTGCATCTTTCCACCTTGTGTATAAGGCTAAGTGTATTCTAGTCATCACTCTTGAACTTTTCATTGCATGCATATCATACCTGACAAGGAGGACTAAGAAGCCAACAATCCGCATGGAACCTTTTTGATATACAAATGATAAGCTGATGATCCTTATCCCTTCCACTCTTCTTACTTGTCAATGTCCTTGGCTGTCAAACGCTCAATAGTCTTCTACTTTGCATCATTCCATCAATAAAGAACCTTGTATTGTCCACTTGCATGATATACGTACATTGGATGGCTTATGCTTAAAGTTATACTCGTACACCTGGTTTGCAACCATGTTGACGTCGAATGCTTCAACAACAGTAGCGTTGATCTGTGCTATATTGAGAGCGTAATGCTAGAGAAGAGTACAATGAGATTGGGAAAAGGACCTTGCCAATGGAAGCATACCAAGCCGCCAATGCCACTGAAGAACTCGAGACATCGTACTGGGTTGTTGGCCATAATAAAGATAGCGGTCGAGAAATGGCTTTGGAAAGACAAACAAGGAAAATTGAAAGGTTGTCAGATGGCGGACTTGACGTGCATGGCTTACCTATCACTTTGAAGCTACGCATGGCATACACCTCGCCAGTTGCACCTTGATCTCCCATAGTAAATAACTGCACATTGTTGCTTGTGATGATACTGGTTTCTTAGGAACATATTTTGAAGCATTATCTACAAAGAACCCTTGTACAACGGGAATATAACATTGACTACAATCAAATCTTGCATGTAATGTGGTCTATAGTCAATTATTTATCTACGACTGTACTGAAAAAGACTTGAATCAATAGTGGCATCATTAGGGAGCTATTCGATGATCCAATCAAACAAGTCGGGTACTTGTAATGCCGAGCGGGATTTCTCAAGAACGTCGTAAAACAAGCTGCTGGCTGCATGGCATGATCGGTCATTTCTCTTTCTTTCTATAAAACTAAACGCTATGGGTGCTGCTTTGAGTTGCATAGCGTTACCAGCTATCGGTTCAGTTGGCACTTGGATTGCTAGCTGTTTTTCGGCTGCAGCATGCTCTTTATTTTGTAAAAGGTATGTAAACCTTGGCTCTTTCTCGAAAAACCCATACTCATTTCTTGGCATGGCTTCCTTTATAGCTGCAACTGCAACAACTCCATTGCGACACGAATCGGTTATGCAGTACGTATTCAACATTGGATATCCAACAACTTGTTCACTCACAATGCCGTGTCTCGTCTAGATTATCTTCCTGCTCAACTCTATCGTGAGTATCCCTTTTAACCCTTTTTCAACAACAACGAACACGACCATTGACCATTGACTTGTTCTATAACAGCTAGCTTGGCTTATGCTTTCCAACTGGGCTATCAAACAACTACAACGTATCACACTTGATTATATGAAACTCGAATGCTCTGAAGGAACATGTTATGGGATCATTGCTGTAAGTAGTAATAAGCATCCTTGTCTAGCTGTCAAATGTATTCATGTTTTTGGATATCATAGGTTCATCGAGTATGCTTTGCATTGGTTCTTTTCCATGCTTTATTAGGCTGTTTACTACTTGGCGTAAGAGATAGTCGACAAAAACGTGCTGCAATTCAGAATGGGTAAAAGTTATCTACATAGTGTATTTCAATGTCTAATCACATCATTCTAGTTGGTGGGGTCCCAAGGTTCTTTTATGGATTGCACTCTTGGCTGTAGCATTCTTCATTCCCAATGGCTTCTTTATGGTGTGGGGCAACTATTTTGCATTGGTCGGTGCTGCCATCTTCATCTTATTCGGCTTGGTGCTTCTTGTGGATTTTGCTCATAGTTGGACAGAACGATGCTTGGAGAATTATGAAGAGGATAATTCAAGCAAATGGAAATACATCCTTGTTGGTAAGTGATAAAGATATCAAAGAGAATGCTGTCATACTTATATATACTTTATAGGTGGAACACTTCTCATGTTTGCAGGTGCAATCACCATGACTGGCATCATGTATGGCTTCTTTGCTACGAATGGCTGTTCATTGAATCAGTTCTTTGTCACGCTCAACTTGATCCTCTGTGTCCTTATCACATTGCTTTGCATCTCACCTTCAGTACAAGAAGCCAATCCTCGCTCAGGTTTATCACAAGCATCCATCGTTGTTGTATACTGCACCTATGTTGTCATGTCAGCTGTTGTCAATGAGCCCAATGATAAGCAATGTAATCCTTTACGTCGTTCCCAAGGTCCACAAACAGCTTCCATTGTATTGGGTGCTATCTTTACCTTTTTGGCAGTCGCTTACTCTACAAGTCGTGCAGCAACACAAGATAGTGCACTTATCAATAACAAGAGTCGTCGTCAGCATTACGAGCCACTTGATACAGCAAGTGCTGTTCCATTGCAGTCAAATCAAGTAGAAGCAGGAGCACAGCGCATGAGTACCCAAAATGGACCACGTGATCATTTACTAGCAGCTGTGGAGAGCGGGTAAGTGACATGGGTGATATGTTGAATGACTATACTAATTGGCTATCTAGTGCATTACCACGTTCAGCATTGGATGAAGATGATGATGATGACTATGATGATGACGACAAGGACGATGAACGATATGGCTCTGTATACAACTACTCGTTCTTCCACTTTGTATTTGCCATTGCAGCCATGTACATTGCTATGGTCTTGACCAATTGGAACACTATCTCCATGGAAAATATGCAAGCACCTGATCAAGATGATAGCGACTTTGTTCGAATTGGCCAGAGCTACACAGCTGTTTGGGTCAAGATTGTTTCTGGATGGTTGTGTCATATCTTTTATGGATGGTCCCTTGTTGCTCCGATTGTGATGCCTGATCGATTTTCGGTATGTTGTAGTGCATTATAATAAGATATGGTACTAACAATCATCCATGCTTGTAGGATTATTAAGTAATCTCCCTGGCGAATCATGTATCACTCGCTATAGTGTAATATACTCTCTGACGAATGAAATGTTTCATACTATCCCAAATTGCTATGGATGATGTTGAATGCGCATAACATGCAAAACACATGTGTCACATCATGTGTCCCTAACACGTGATTTATTGATGATGGAAGTGTAAAGAAGAAATAAAGATATACGCATGTTTTTGCCTTATATTCAATAGGATTGAACAACCAAAGATTGACTACGTGTATATGCCAAAGGATGGTTAAATATTTACTAGCAGGGTAGTGGTGATGGTGTTGTTTAAGAACGTTGACGAATCACGAGCTCCAAGAACTGCATAAATGACATGAGTATTACAGAATAAAGGATCGAAAAGGGGAAAGGCCAACTTACATCTTCATACTTGATTTGAATCCAACCATCACCATCAGTATCAAAGCGTCGGAAAGAATCAGTGAGCGACTTGATAGAAACGCATGCTTGAACAAAGTTATCAAAGGTCACATCTCCTTTGCCTGTGGTCCCGTGACCTGTGTGTGAGTGTACAATTCGTATATGCAAAGATAAAATAGCGTCAGGGGTCCAAAACGAACCGACCAAATGCTCCTTTTTGTCTTGTTCACTCACCATATTTGTCAAACTTGCTGAT
Organism: Lichtheimia ramosa; assembly: GCA_008728235.1. Taxonomy (NCBI): domain Eukaryota; kingdom Fungi; phylum Mucoromycota; class Mucoromycetes; order Mucorales; family Lichtheimiaceae; genus Lichtheimia; species Lichtheimia ramosa. The sequence continues at coordinate 3,784,048 of CP031823.1, forward strand.
TAAAAGCTGGATGAAACGATCTGAAAGGTTGTAGCCAAAAGTTCTCAAGGCATTGCCCATTTCGTTCTTGTCAATACTGCCAGAGCCATCCACATCGAAAGCCTGGAAACAACGCTTCCAATCCTCAATGTACTTCCACAGACCACCAAACTCGTTGAAATCGATTGTACCAGTTTGATCCTAATCCAACCCAATCTATCAATAAAAAAGCAATCCTTCTTGTTTGTCAATCCTTGTTACCCTATAATAGATCAGTCATTAGTGTGTCCTGTTACTTGGATGTGTCATTGTCATTTGTCTTACTTGTCAAACATATTCACCATCATGCGCACAGTTTCAATATTGAAGGGACTCCAATCACCATTGATCAAAGCACGTTGCAACTCATCAGCAGTCAACTGACCAGAACCATCAGTATCAACAGCCTTGAACCAACCATAGAGTTGTTGGTTAGCGTTAGGAGGAGGCATAGCAGGGGATTGGCCTATTCAAGGGACAACATATTGAGTAAGCTTATGTTGCAAACAACACACTTGCCAATCTCGGTCAAAACTCATCCCATTGCCACACAATAGTGTGAGTAGTAGCAACAAGAATGCCGGCAAGTGAACCGAGAGGTGAAAAGAGACTGTGCGTACCATAAGCGCCTTGTTGATAAGCACCTTGCTGTTGTTGGTAGCCTTGTTGGTAACCAGGTGGAGGTGCTTGCTGGTAACCAGGAGCTGGCGAGCCATAAGGATGTTGTTGTTGGGGCGATCCGTAACCTTGCATTGTGTGAAAGTGAAGAAAAGTAAGAAGAATCACTTGGAAAGCGAAAAATAGAGCCTGTACTAGGCGCAGCTAACATGTCCAATCACACGTTTTTGTGACACCACTAGTTTACGGAACACTGCATCATGACAAGTCTATTACCGCATGATCTGCTTAGCATCTTGTACTTTCATCACGTCACATTCTATGCATCTATTTCCTATCCATCCTATTCTTGATAATTTGGCACAGATCAAGTCCTGTCTTGAGTTCAATTGCAGATCACCCATCATTCTAACATTGTTCTCACGGAGTAACGCAAATCTAAAACCGCATGTAGTCGTAAATTCATTTCTCGCTCTCTTATGCTCCCCGCTCAAATTCCTTATATGAAACATACAATATGGTATACATGAAATGAATCTTATTAGATATGTGTTTTACATGTTTGATAGGGATACTAAGTAGCTCGTTCTTTTCCTTTATCTTGCTTCTTGGGTGTATCGAGTTCCTGCTCGGGATGGTGGTGACAAATGATGCATCGCCAACTAGTAGAATTCTTGAGCTTAGGTTCCAGACACCGTTTATGATATACATGTCCACAATGGAAAACAACGACATCTTTCTCTTCTGGAGTGGTGGTAGTAGTAGCTTCTTCATCTGCATTTTTGGGCTCGTCTAGCTCTTCGTGTTGTTCATTATCTTCTTGAGACTTGCTTTCCTTTTCAACTTGATCATCATCTTCTTCTTCATCTAATCCCCATGCCAGTGGTTGTTGCATTAAAGTCAAATCCAGGATAGCTTGGCCACATTCTTCACATGCACCACGTCTTGGTTTCCATCCTTTGCCTTTTCCTTTGACCATTTCATTCACGCCAGCAAATAAATCACGTTCAAAAAGCCGATTGGTCATCTCAAGTAGTTTTCCTTCATACTTGTACGTATCCAAGATACTCTTGAAAATATCTCGAAAGTCAGCAAATGTGCTTGCACAACGTGCTTGTGAGTCGATCAATCGTGAAAGCAGCCTTGGAAGTGTGCCTTGCTTTTGTGGTGAAGTGGATTGGAGAAGATGGGTCAAGATAGTTTGGACAAAGGATTTGAAGGAGGATACAACATGATGGTAAAGACCTTGTGGTATGACTGAAGCACGTAAAGCATTATGCATTTCAATAGATGACTCGACATAAGAATCCAAGAGTTGGAACCAAAGAGATTCGACTTGATCATAAGCATCCTCAGGTACGGAACGGCTACTATTCTCACATAACCGGATACCAACACGTAGTACGCCACTCAAGCCCACCAGACAACTGCTCAGGATACTTTGCTCTTCAAAAGTCCACACTGTGTCTTGATTGTCATGATCACGCACCAAACTCAACACCGTCGTCATCTTTTCTTTTGCAACAGCAAGCATCTTGTCCAAAGCACCTTGGGTATCACCACTCTTTTCCATAATCCAAACAACTGCATCAATGACACCATACTCTTCGCAACTCTTGAGAATATGATTGAGATTGACATTGTCAATGAGCTTGGTATTGAGATAGTCATATACACCAGATGGATCAAAGCGGCACATGAGCTCGATATAACGTTCATGCAAGTTGGCATCGACACTGGGTATCTTTGGTGGTGCATATAATTGCTTCATGCTGTCATCTTGATCATCAAATGGTTCCAATAAACCACGAAGGTACAAGAACACACGCTTGTTCACTGCATCTCGTGATTCATCATCATTCTCAAATTCTTGTGCATCTTCTTCCAAACGTCGTATCGCCTCTTCATGTTTGCCGTTAAAGAACATTTCCACCACCTGAGCTGATTTCTCTCCATCAATCTCGACAAACTGTGATATCCGCACCATAAATACTGTCTTGACTTCATCACGCTTCTTGGAGCTCAAATCAGATCTTTCATCCAATAGTCGGAAAACACAATCAAACACCTTGTCACGTCTTTCATCATCCTTGAGATTGGCTTCCACCAGTTTGCCATACTTTCTTTCACGGCGATACACATCTTCAAGCACTTGCCAAAAACCAGCATCTTCGTAATAAAGAATCATTTGGTCGGGATCTTTTGGCTTGTACACACTAAGTAAACTCTGCACAGCTGCTTGTCGCTCATGTCGTGTATCAGGATCATTTGCTTCAGCCAAGCGAATGAGGATATTGTGTAATGTCGTCAACGGCAAAAAGATAAATGTGGTATACTTGTGCAGATTGGATGCAATGAATATATATAGCTGGATAAGACTGTCATGATCTTCATTTCTTGACATGGGTGGTGGTGGAGTAGGTCCCTGATTGCTGTTGGAAAGCACAGTTGATGTAGAGATGGATTGTTTAGGGCGTGGTGGTGGAAGCATCAATCCAGTGCCTGATAAGCCGCTCCCCAATACATCCAAGAGCGTATTGACAATGATTTGTCGAGAAATGACCTTGCCTTGTAAATCATCATCCACCACTGTAGATGTAAGGATATCATCACCACCATTAAGCCATGGATCCTCAAATGCCACTTCAAGTGCTTCCAAGAACTTTTTGGTGTTGAAGCGCAAAAGTAATCGAAGATAGGGATAAGTTGGCTCTGATACTTGGTCATCATCATCATCCACAGTCAACACCAGTTTGCCACCAACACGTGGCCATGCAGCACATCGACCAGAAAACACAAAAGAATAGACTGCACTTCGTGCTTCATTGGCTTTGGAAGAAGGCATAGGTAATCCATCAGGATAAGTACGGCCGCGTAAAACATGTCGAAAGTAGTCAAACAGCTTTTCAGCATTCTTTCGAGGATCATTTTCAGGTGTTGGCTCCACTGTCCTTGTGCTTCCCATACTATCCATGCGTGTACGATCCCCATGATAATCAAATTGTGGTACAACAAGACGTGTGCTTTCATCTTTGAGTACATTCTTGATCACTTTGAGCATCTCCACGACAGGACTGACATAATCATCCATGCTTCGGTTCCAGACATAGATCATGGCTTCATACAATCCTTCTCGATGACAAACACTGACAATCTGATCGATATCAAGACATTGTGGATTGACATGCCAGATAATTTGCTCTAGTTCTGCAAGCATATGCTTTGAGCAACAATGATCCACCAAATCCTTCATGACAGCAGGAGGAATATCATGCATTTTGTCTTGCAAGATCATTGGAGCAAGGACTTCCAAAAAGACACCACGTACGTTGTTTTCAGCAAATTGGTCATAAGCAACATCGAAAAGATAATCCAGAGAATTCATTGATAAGCATGCCTTGATACAGCCATTGGCCAAATCATGAAACATGACTGTGCCATTCCCAACGAAATCATCCACCATGCCATCATACGTTCGAGTCGATGAAAAGGTATAATTCAATGATGCATCCAAAAGCTCCTTCAATCGATCACCAACAAGCTTCTTCCTTGCTTGCTCATCTTCAGGAAGTCCAACTACTTTTTGTGTGTAGCTGCCATTGTAGAAGCTAGTGGCCAATTCAATGCCTTCCAGAAAATCACCAGCACGTACAAGAGCAATAATACGATCTGCCCATGATAGCAATGTTCCAATGTAAAGTCGATTCAGACCCTAAAGTAGACTAGTCGTTAATCACTTGAAATGAACTCCAATGTAATGAGAATAACTTACCAGTAGGAAAAGCTTTCCTTTGTAAGCACGTAATGAATGATAATAAGCCATTTCCACAGTCTTTAAGGTAGCTGGAAAGACATTCATGCCAAGGGGTTGTTGCTGTTGCTGTTGGATCTGCTGATATTGCACTTGCTCCATCGACTCGCTGACTAATTCTTCCAATGGCGCATTGAAACGATCATGATACACAAGCTCCTTGCTTCTGATGCTGGCTCTTTCAGTCTCCATCATGTTTCTTGGATCAAAAAGAATCATTTCTTCATTGGGCGTAATTAAAGCAAGAATCTATAAAAGGTAATTGTAAGTTACAAAGAAGCTGCATGAAAATAGATATCTTACCTGTCGATTGATCCATTGCATACCAACAATGACATCGCGGCATTTCCATTCGCCATGCTTGATGAATTCCAGCTTGTTTCCACGCTTTGATTTGTTGCCAATAGCATTTCTTGCGCTACGATTGGTACTAGCAGTCTTGTCATTGCTTTCCACACCAACACGAAGGATGAACAAATGATTGCCCCAAGTGAATGCAAGCATTGGATCAGAAGATGGAATCAGCTTAGCATGCTTATCTATAAGGTTTGTATTAGCTAATGATAATATGTGGTTCAAATAAAGGATCTTACCCTTAGGTGATGGTTTATCCACTGCTGTATCCGATTTAGTGGCTGGTAGCCATGCTAGACATCCTGCAAGACTTTCTACAGGTGGTTTGTTGCCAGCTTGTTCCTTTTGTGCCTCTGTATTGGTTGCTGCTACTTCCAGTGGATCGGTGGATGATGTATTCATGAATTGGATAGGCTTGGGCTTCAGAAACTTGTATTGGGTTTGTGGTGTAGGCTTCAATCCAACAATGATCATCTGTTATCATAAAACGAGTCAACACTAGTCTATCGCAATTTCTTCATAGGATACTCACCTTGTAGGGTGTCAAGAGTGCAACCAAACCGAAGCTTTCTGCAGGATGTGCTATTTGTCCCAAGGGAAGTGGTTGCATAGAAAATACAGTGCTGGGTCGTCTTGGTTTTGGTGGTCCATTGGCAATTTGCTGCTGCTGCTGCTGCTGCTGCAGTTCAGGTACAGTCGATTCAATGGTGGAAAATGACAGGTTTTGATAACGTCCAAGGATACGAGTGGTATCAACAGCATTGACCATGACCACCTTGTAGAGCACATGATAGAATGCCATACCTTGGTCATCACCTGACACAATCTCTGATTTCTTCACTCCCACAAAGCCAACATGTAAAATAGCTGCACCTTTGACGTGACCTTCCTTTCGTGGCGTTTGTTGTTGTTGTACTGCACCATTGGATGACTTGTTGAGCTTGGTTGCTGAAATAGGTTCAATGACACGAATAGGTTGTGCTGGTTTGGTGATATCCCACACTAGAATGTATCCTTGACTATGTCCACATACAACAGTCGTATGATCCGCTGATATTGATAAAGAAGTGACTGATCCAATCTCAACAGCTATTTATAAAAAGTGTTATAAAGATCTCATAATAAAAGTTACTACTTTTACTTACCACGAGCACTATCACCAAGAATGCATTTGAGATTCTGTGAGTAATCATACACGAAAACCAAGCTTCGAGTTGTGCCTATGGCGATTACACCACTGACCTAACATTGTCATCATTACCATTATGTCAACTCGTCTGGCGGCATCATATCAACTTACCGCCAAGACAGAAGCCAAGCCATGGTGTCTTCTCATGTCCTCAGAATACAATTGATCTGATATCTTCTTTAAAGCTGTCCACTTGAATGCTTCCCATGGCTCCACAGGATCATTGGATGGCTGTGATACTGAAGGTGATCCGTCAGAAGCTGAACCAAGTTCTGATGATGGCTGTGAATCAAAACTTGAGGATTCAAGTCGTGAATGTAATAAAGCACCATTGATTGATCTAGTCTGTTGCTCTGTATTGGCTTGAAGAGATGGGTTGGATGCGATACGACGAGGTGTTTTTGGTGACGCACTGAAAGGTGTTGGTGAAAACGCTGCAGAAGAACTAGGAGTGCCAGGAGATGCTTTTGATATCTCTGAAGAAGAGTCCTTTTTCATGCAATGTTAGATTGACAACCAATAAAGAAAGATGAAGTATATACACACTTACAAAATGATTCAGACTTGATCCATCGAATGTCTCATAATCCTCCATATAATATTCCCCAACGCTTGAGTCATCCGATTCATTCAAGATGCTTTCCAGACTAAGATACTGGGCTACAAGATGACTATTGTTAATATCTTGCATCCATCCAGAAGTTATCCAATAGCCTACCTCTTTTGACAAATTCCTCATATAAACCAATCTCTTTACTAAGTTCATCCAACAAATTGTTCACCTTGCGTCTCTTTTGTTCACCAATGGTATAAGTTGACTTGTTCATCTTCATCAATGGTCCTCCATGCAAATGAATATTGAGCTCATCTTGAATTCTGTACATGTCGTCAAGTCGTGATTGAATGATGGAGTCAGAAACAGTAGGTAAATCCAGCTCTGGGATACGAAGTGCGTGGAATTTCTGCTCAAGTACAGTCAAGGATTGAACACCATTGACGAGACGAGTGTGATATGGTATTGTCTCAAGTATCTTGGAAAGTGGATCACGTTGTATATTGTTGTAAAGTGGTTTTGGTGGTTGTGAATGTCGCGGGAAAGATGCTTGAAGCGGGGTATTGGGGCTGCATTAAGAACAAATCAGTCAGTTTCATCCAGCCAAGTCGACCCATATCCACATCCTACTTACGTTGAATAGTCGCCTTTCATGCTAGCAGTGGATCCAAGTGAATGGGACCTTCGATGATTCAGATATGTCTTCAAGTCTGCCAAATACTTGTCACCCAATGCACGATCCTCTAAAGCTGCTCGTAACTCGTCTGGAAGGTCTGCTGTTGCTGCATTCAAGTCGATATCTTCAATATGCAAGAGATCTTGGTCGTCTTGTTCTGAATTCTCGTCGTCGAGGACTTCCTTTAGCAATTCGTCATAGTTGTCGCGAAACATGCTGGTGTTTGTACTGCTACTCCTCTCCATGGGAGCGAGATGCGAGTTGCCGTTTGTTTTCAAGTCGTCTACAGTCAAACTGTTTCCAAATTGGTTGCTTTGTTGCCTTGCATCCATTGTTCAAGAAAAGGAAAAAGGGGATGGGTGGATAGAGTGGCAAAACGTCGTAGTAGCGGAATGCGATTGAGTCAGTTGTAAAGACGTGCACCCAAGATTGAGAATGACACACACTTTAAAAGAACCAAGTGATATCAGTGGCTGACAACGAGTAGTTTGTTGCTATAGAGAAAGAACGAAGAAGCGAATAAAAGAGAGGGAGAAAGAGCGAGAGAGAGAAAGAGAGAAATGCTTACTACCCGAAGCACATTGGAGCCCTGTGCTGCAAAGCAATTGGGTGTCCGCTTGCTCCACATGGTGTTGCTTGATAGTTTCAGGACTCCACTTGTTGATAGATCTACATATAATCACGTGTTCTATAAGCAACTTTTATAGCTCTAGTTAAAGATAAAGCATCTTGATGATAAGCTGTCAATCTGTTATATCCATATCATTGCTTTCAATAGCAGATGCTTCCTTCTTGATTGATATCGAACTTGCAGTAGACCTGACCCATCTCTCGGTAGGAAAAGGGATTCAAGGAAATGTTCACGTGATCCATGTTCTTTATTAAGTCCAATAACATTCTTTTCTATGGCAACTACTTTATATGGCTCTTGTTATCACCGTACCATGTCCTCTTCAAGGCGTGTTTTTGACCTGGATGACAAGGACATCATAAGAGTCTAAGGCAGAACTTCATGTACGACTATTGTCCTCTTCTTCATGTCGTGTGTATTGGATATCTTCACTCCAATAAGCTTACCAACATGTTACAGATAAAGTAGTACATTAAGGCGTATGTGTACTAGGACTGTCATGCTGGGTTGCATGATCATTAGCCAATTTCTCTCTTTTCGGAGGTAGTGCTGCATACTGGTTCTCTTTCCCACTACCACCACCACTGGAGAATGTCGTTTGCTGGTTATCTATTTGGCAACGTGGACGAAGAAGGAAGACTTGACAATGACCTTGATGAGGTAAATACATATCTTCTTTAACCAATACGTGTTGGGACCTTACATGTGTTATTGGACAGGAATTGCGAGAGTCTTTGCAACATGTCGACTCTGGTGTCATGTCCAAGATTTTCAACGCGGATACGTTTGGCATTCCACAAGACCATGAAGATAACGAGGATACAACACATACTACTTCTGCACCAGTGACAGAGCATGCAACAGACGCTATCGACTATTCCGACTTTAACGAGACTGTACCAGATGATCAGCTCTTTTCCAACAAGTATTATCAGCGTGGAATGGGCATATTGCAAACCAAGACCCAGTCTTATTCTCGTTTACGAGTCGTCAGTGATGATTATGATGAGGAAGATGAGCCAGTAACTGATATCAAACTCGAGCATCCACCATCATCCAGTATCCATGCATTAAGCGCACCGACAACATCCGCTCCTCTTACTCAGCCAGTTGATATCAAGGAATTGTTCCCTGCATTTGAACGTGACAAGGTTCTCAAGTTTTCAGAGCTCTTTATGACCAAATTACAACCATCATCCAAGTTACAACCCAATAAACGAGGTATTATTCTTTATCACCATCATCTTGTTTTCCTGTTAATCTAACATGTTGATATAGTCATCTTTAATGATGGTTATGAGTATGAAGTTGAACGTGATGATCAGATCTTGTTTTCCCGTGTTGTCAAAAAGAATCGAAGCCGCTTATCAGATCAAGGCAAAGCTACCAAACGTCGGAAGATTGAGCCTATCGAACACCATTTCTTACAGCTGGATAAGGATGAAAGTGAATATTACTCTGATTCGACAAGTGAAGATGAAGAAGGCTATGTATGTGATCAAAGATGCCAATGTCAGTGGATGAAAAGCTAAATGTGCTTACATAGCCCCTGCAGGATGTTGACATGCCATCATCAGTCGAGAATGGTCAAATGTATCACTCTGTCATGCTGGAACCTTGGGAAGATCATATCCAATGGGATGAAAAGGATGATCAAGAAAACAGGTACTGAATAATATTGATCATGTCTTACATGTACTCATTAATCTTGATAGACCCCACATCATGCAAGGAGACGAGGTATGTTTTCATGGGATGTGTATGTGTGGTAGCAGTATGCATCTAACAATTGTACTTGTCTATAGCCCGTGGTGAAGAAACACATCAATCAGCAACTGGATGATGGAGAATGGCTGGATGCTGTGATTTGGGATAAGGAAAAGCCGAATCCTTCGTATCTCAAGATTGATTTGGATCTCAATGACCCCAATATGCTGTTTGACTGTGAACAAGTGGAAGCTGCCAAAACAAAGATTGTTGAAGCCAAGCAAGTCAAGAAGGGAAGAAAACCATTACCAAAGCCATTACCCAAAGTAAGTGAAAAGCGTTAGTGAGGAATATAAGACTAATGCATTATTGTTTTCAGATACCCATTGTTCATAGCACAAATGAGCCAAAGGACAAGCTTCCCATCAATCGCTTCAATCTTTCCAATGACAAGTTCTATGATTCGCATTATACTGGACGCCTTGTTCGTGTACGACAAACATTGGGACAGTTGGTTGTTCAACATGCAACACCTGCATTGAAACTTCATCCTCAATTGGTATGGATATAAACAAAACACTGGGACAATGTTGTATCTTACCATGATCCATAATTAGTACAAGCCAAAATTGTCAAAAGCCGAATTACGCTCTTTCCATCGTCCACACTTTCAGATGCCAACCAACACAGATATCCACTTTTCTCGGGTGACCAAGAGCAGCAAAAAGAAAAAGAAGGACAAGAAACGTGGCTATGTCGATGCCTTTCGCACCACAAGAGACCTATCACTCAAAGACACAGCACCTTATGTTTTATTCGAGTTTTCTGTAAGAATGAAGCAACAGTGGACTGGTTACACCTATTTACACATGTGTATTGATAGGAAGAGCATCCTCCAATCATCTCCAATGTTGGCATGGGAACGCTGATCATCAATTACTATCGCAAAAAGGAGACAAAGGATGACAAAATCCCTTCAGTAAGTAGTACCCACCTTTTATCATTGGCATGATAATTGACATGATCCATCGTAGAGCGATATTGGTGAACCTTTTGTTTTGGATATTGGAGATACATCGCCTTTTATGAACTTTGGAGATGTTGAACCTGAACAAACAATGACTGTTCTCTACAACAACCTGATGCGAGCACCTTTGTTTCGACATGATGTTAAAACAACAGACTTTCTTCTTGTCAAGAGCACCTTCATGGGACATACCAAGTTTTACATTCGAGAGATACCAGCCATGTTTTTAGTGGGACAAACATACCCAGTGCAAGAAGTACCAGGTCCACATTCACGTAGAGTCACCACTACAATCAAGAATCGATTACAAGTAGTCGCCTATCGCATGATCAAGAAGAATCCTCTTCATCGACTCAAGATGCATCGACTTGCTCAAAAGTTTCCAGAATACTCTGATATCCAGATCCGTCAACGGCTCAAAGAGTTTCTCGAGTTTCATCGAAGGAGTAAAGATGGTGGTGGTGGTTATTGGAAGCCCAAAGGAAATGGTGAACCGCCTTCTGAAGAAGATTTACGCAAGATGGTTACTCCTGAAATGGTTTGCCTGTATGAAAGCATGCTTGTTGGTGAACGTCACTTGTCAGATTTGGGTTATGGCGACGTAGGCGATGATGATGAGATTGGTGAAGGTGACTCGAAGCTGGAGATTGAACAACAACTTGCACCTTGGTTTGCAACGCGCAATTTCATCAATGCCACTCAAGGCAAAGCCATGCTTAAGCTTTATGGTGCTGGTGATCCAACAGGTCGTGGTGAAGGCTTTAGCTTTATTCGTGTGTCCATGAAAGATATCTTTTTACGTGCAGGAGAATCAGCTGAAGAGAAATTGGGTTTGTATTGTGAATTCAATGCTGGTATTATCGTTCAATCACTCATTTTTTGATATATATCTATCTAGCTCAAATTGAAGCGCGTCCTAAAAGTGCTCATCGTTACAATGTGGCAGAGCAACAACAAATCTATAAAGAAGAGGTATGACATCTATTTTACTATCATTTCCTTGTTGTATTGACCTTGTCTTTATAGATTGCAAGAATTTGGAAAGCACAACTGGATGCATTATCATCAAAAGAAGAACCAGAACTGTCTGATCATGAAGGTGAAGGAGATGATGATACTTCTCAAGCTGCTGATAGTCCCATGGTAATATTGGATTTCTCTTATATACACACATCAGCTCTCTAAAGGTTTATTTTTTGTAGACTGCATCTCCTGCATTCTATAGTCGACGATACGAGCGTTCACAATCAGAAGCCATTGAAGATGACGAGCTATCAGTGACTGGAAGTTTAAGCTCTAGATCCAATTATCAAATTGACAATGCCAACAAGTATCTTGTGATTCGACGACTCATTCGGCAACCTAATGGAGAAAAGACTTGGAATGAGGAAGTGGTCCGTGATCAAGTAGTCATCAAATCCTATCTACGTCAACGTCAAATGATCGAAGAGGAAGCTACAAGGTATCTATTTAAAGTTCCTGCTGTCAAATCTCGATTACTCACATGTCCATTTGTAGTGCCGAAGCGCTTGAACCAACAGGTGACACAGAAAAGAATGCGCGCATGAAGAAAAGAATCCAGGATCAACTTGCCAAATTGAAGAAGAATGCAGAACGACGTCGTCAACGCCAACTTGCCAAACAAGCTGCATTAGCTGAAAATCCTGTACTTGGATTGATTCGTGGCAAACGTGAAGGAGCAATGCGTCGTTGTGGCAATTGTGGACAACTTGGACATATGAAGACCAACAAGAATTGTCCCATGTTTTACATTGTCAATGGCAGAAATGGACAACAACCATCAACACCTACATCATCAGCAGCAGGTCCTTCATCACAAGATTCCCCTTCAAGTAATAATATAAACAATATGCCCCCACCTCCACCACCTGCATTACCATCAACTTCTCCATAAAGCCTTATATATTGTATTTCAAAAAATATGGATATAAAAGTTACATTTGTATATATATGTAATAGGAAGTAACAGTGTATATAAGTAATAAGCTATTCTATATGGTATCCTTCTTTATATTAGCACTGTCTTCTTCAACAAGTGCATGAAGCATCATATCAGCTACCCGTTGTACAAAATGAGGAACAATAGTTGGGATGATCTTCAAGTCAGGTGGAGTCAATGGTGTAGCTTTACCGGATCCAATAATGGAAGCTGGACTTTCAAGTTCTTCATCTTCACTGGTGGATGATCGATCATCTGTTAATCCATCCTCGGATAAAGTGCTGTTTTCTTCTTCAAGATCAATTTCACGCATTTCATGAACAAGACCAAGTGTATCCGCATTATCTGGTAGGAAACGTAACAATTGCTTGTACTCTTCTGCTCGTTGATCACCGACTGACAGATCATCAATATCTTTGCTATCCACACCTCCTGCTGCTTGTTGATGAGCAATGACTTTTTGGCGTGTACGTCGTAAATGTTGCAGCTTTTGTAGGCGACGATATTCACACAAGGCATCAATCTCATTTCGCAAATCAGGGTATTGTTCAGGAGTAACACCAGCGATACGCACAATGTCATTCATATCAAGTGGATGTTCAGGACGAATGCCACGTGTCAAAGAGCCAAGAATATGATCCACATAGCCAACCAGCTCATCAAACAAGTGCGAAGTATCTTGAGCATGTACACGATGGACAAACTGATAGAACTTTTGCTCATGTCGCTGTACCAGCATCACAAATGGCTTCACAGTATTGGTATCCACACTGGTCGTATCAAGATTATCCAACAAGTCGATCAAATCATCCATAAATGCTGCGAGATGTTGCACTGATTCTCCAATATTAGCTGCCTTGTACACCTGTGCCAGTGGTTCGTAAAAGATGGCAAATAACTCCTTGAGAATCTCGCTTGTAACACCTTGGAATGCAAGTGAAAACAGTAATTCATGCTCTCGCTTCCGAGCATAGAGAAACCAAAGATCATAGAGTTGCTTCAATAGCTTCTTGGTCTTTTTGATTCCACCACCATCACTGACGAGTGCAAGTTGTTCAGGTGAAAGTCTTGGTTCGATGTCTGGATTCTGTAAGACTGATATCACTTCCAAAATAGGTGATCCCATTTCTATTATATGACACATAAGTATTCAAAAAGACTGTAGAATGAGCTAAAGCATACCTTCAGGATAAGTTGGTGATGGTGTTGACACTGCATTGCGCACCTTGGCACACAAGACTTTTTCATCAATCTTGGCTTCCAACATTTCAATCTCCTTTGTAAGAGCATTGGCATCATCCACCATATTGGCCATAAGTATCCTATAAAGTAGATGAGTATAAGATGCATAGCAGTACATAACATAGATTAGATCTTACCTTTGAAATAAACTTTTGCCACCCAATGGTTGAGCCATGAATAAATCCAGCATCATCTTGACCATAGCAATTGGATTGGAAAACTTGAGAATGGTAGCCACTGTGCGATAAGGCATGAAGCTGTGTGTTCTCCTCAATGTAGCAATATTCTCTGCAGCGGCATCATCAGTGACAAAATGAGTATGCAAGGCAAAAGCAAAGCTAATTCACCATGATGTCAGTATGACTGCAAATCAAATATCAAAGAGACTTTACCTAATACGACCCCATTCAAATGCCTTGCGTAATGCTTCAGGTAAATCAGCAAGTCGCTCAGTGCTTTTAATGGTACCCATCAGCTCAGTCAATCCACCAGGTTGCATCACTTGTTGCTTGAGCATATCCAATAGATCATTCAGTGCCACGACAGTGTCATCCACCTCTTTGCGAAAACGTTGACTTTGCTCAGCACGTTGATCATCCATTTGCCTCCTTACTTCAGCATCGAGACGTTCATCTTCAGTGAGCTCCACAGGATCACGAGTCAGAAATTGATGTAAAGCTTTGCTCCTAGCAAGTTTGGGTCTGGAAAGCAGTCGACGTAAAAAGGAACTCAATAGCTGTCGATCACGTTCACGATACATGGCATGATTTGGATTGGTTGTACCACTGGTACTTGACTTGGAAGGCAACATGGGAACAATGGTACCAGGACATTCAGTCTTTAACTGATCCACAAGTTGGCGAAAGTGACCATGACGTCGTGCTACATGGATCGGTGCTTCGTGGTTGTCAAATGTGGATCGGATAAGAAATTCAGCCCGAGTCACTGTTCCACGTAACAATGACCTGGTTTCCTTGACAGCACGCTATGATCCAATCAGTCGATCATCATGTGAAAATAGCTATTTTGATCTAACTTACCACTGTGATGACATTGACATTATCCAATCCATCATTTTCTTTCTTTTTCTCTGTGCTGGTGGTAGTCGTTGTGTCGGATGGCTGAGTTGTTGCTTCTGCTGCATGATCTTCTTTACCAAATGACGTTGATGATGATTCGTTCACAAGATCACTTGGCGTGACCTTGATACTTTCTTCTTGCCCTTGAATAGTCTTTACACCCACGTTTAGTGCCAATAAAAGTGTTCGTTGCAACTTGCGTGTCATGGCTCGTCGTTGTGATGCATCCGTTTTGCTGGGAACATAAGTGTTCAGTTGTATCTTGCCCACTTGATTCAAGAACTCGTGTACTTTGGACCAGAAGCTGCGTTGCCGACTGTTCTTCAATAAAGGGAATTCGGCAACAATGTGTTGAAATACATAGTGGAGAAATGGCAAATCGGATACTTGAAACTCGTCCAACGGCTGTTCGGATTCCAGCAGTGAAAGTAGATCAGGGCGTCGTCTCAAGTGTTCGAGTTCATTGCCAAGTTGAATGGCCAACAGTTCTCGTTTAAAGTAGTGTAACTGTCTTGGTGATAGATCCATAAAGAAAAAGAAAAAGTAGGGGGGTAGGGGTTTAAGCGATAGTGAAAAGAAGCCATGCAGTCAGTCAGCTAAACTTGACCCTTTTATTACTACATTTTGGGTGACACAAGAAATCGGCTATCATTTCTCTAAAGGCAATGACGACATGCTTTCTGTTTTTCTAATAGGCAAACAACATAGAACATATTGTAGAATCCATGATTTGAAACTAGGCGTCTTGATTGCATCATCAGTGTTGTTGTGCTTGTTGGATAATGTATCTGTTGTGATTGCTGTTGTACTCTTGTCATCAGGTGTAGAAGTAGTTGAGGAGGATAATGTCTTGGCTTTTGTTTCAGGTGATGATCTGGATAAAGAGGATGGGCTATAAAGCATAGCAACCAAAGCAGCCCCAATACTACCACCATCACGAGCCACTTGTAACTTTATACGTGAACCAACTTGATTGCCGAACCAATCACTCAAGAAGGAATGCATTCTTTCTGGCATACGTGGATAGCGTTCAAAAGTGGTACCATTAATGCCAATGATAATATCTTGTTCTGGTGTAAAGGATTGTTGTTCAATCATGGCAGCAATAGCTGCAGCGGCAAGACCAGCTGCTCGCGTAGAAACCATCTCACAGACACTCTTAAATAATAAAGCATCTTGTTCACTGGGTGTAAAATGAAACAGTTTGGCAAGATATTCCACAAGGTGACAAGTGTCATTGATGGCTTCAATTTCACTCATGTGCAACGTCAGAAATTGCCATGGCGTCTGTAAAAGATCAGGAGCTACTCCTCCAAACAATCCGTGATGTGTCACAAGATCGACTGCCACGAGACGTACAAGTTCTCCAAGGTAAGCGCCCGACATCATCTTTTCATAAGGTTGAAATCCAGGTTGTGCATGGCTGGCATCCAATGCATGATCGAAACGCGTTCGTGGTAGATAGTCTCCATCACTGCCAAAGATATCAATTTCTGTATTGACCAACATTTCAGTCGCTGTATCTCGCCATTCAGCAACATTCAACTTGATCATGCGTGACACCTTTTCTGGATAAGCAGCATTCACGCCTGTGCCATAAATGAAACCAACACGAGCCTGTGGATTGGAATATGCATGCGCCACTAATGCACCAATTGTATCGTTTACCAGTGCAGTAACAATGACATTCAACCCCTACATATTCACTGTCAGTTTCAGTTGCATGAATATCACATCACACATGCATTACCTTGCGTTGAAAACCTTGATGAAACAATGTCGCAAGATCATTTCCTTCAATGTCTGGAAGCACAAAGCCCTTCCCCATACGTAATATCTTGCCCTTGGAAATACCAGTCTGACTACCAATGAACAATGAGCATCTCGATGGCCAAGGTATACAATTGACATTTACTCGAGAGGAAAACTCCAAGAGACTCCCATAGCAACAGCTGACTGTTGCTGTTGTTGTTGTGATGATGGGATTTTGTTCAAGAGCTCTGCAACAGTATCTGCGATCCAGTCGAAGAATTCATGCGTAGTGCTTGTTCTCATCTCATCTGATATTGTCTTTCGCACCTCGGTCACCTTGACTTGGCCTTCACCCAACAGACATACAGCACACACGCGCAAGGTACTTCCACCCAAATCAAGTGCAAGATATGTCCCGGTCTCTTTACCAGTGGGCATACGTGTGACATAAGAAGGAATCATTGTTGCAAGTCCTGTTGCTGTTGGTGTACTTAGCCCTTTTTCACACTCGGCTTTAAATCCATTCACAATGGCTTTAAAGTTCTCGGGCGTCATGGAGAAATCATGTCGTATCCAATCTATCCCATCTATAATCTTGTTGTTGCTGTTGTTGTTTATCATTATGTAGTAAGATGTAAAGAATGAATAAAATAGATACTTGGCAAGGAGTAAAGAAGAAGAGGAAAAGGAACTAAAATAAAAGGCAATGGGAAAACCAAGGAACGATCTTTATAAAGAAACATATTGTGTGTGTGTATACACATGTCAGGTGGGTCTGACGAGCTGTATGGTAGTGTGCCACAAGGGAACCTTCCCCTAGACCCTGAATGCTTAGTAGGTTGAACCCTGACGATGATGTGTAGCCATCTGCTCACTTCAAGTCCTTCATTTGCTTATGTATCAGCATAATGCTGTAAAAATGGCATTTGTCATGGCATCTTTGAATGCCCTGAAGGATTCCTTTGAAAGATCTTTATATGTCTCACACCGCCTATACACAGATTTAGTCATTGCTCATTATCTATCTTCCATCTCTGGGTCATCCCGTGAATATCATGCTTATGACTCATTACCTTGTAGTAAGAAAGACCTCTCAATCCATACAAAACAATGAAGAATGCTCAAATCAATCTGCATTATGTACTTTACAGAGCACACTAATAATAACACCAGGAAGGGGGCTTTGGATTATATCAGCGTCTGAGAACACGGGTGTGTGAAAATGGCAAAGAAAAAGACACAAGTGTTACCTTGATGTGTTGTGAATCAAGGGTCGTGTCCATATTACAGATAATAAGGCCCTTTAATGCCTTTTTGGACTACTGAAACGGTCCACAAGTGGTTCACACCGTCTTGGATACATTTGGCAAGTGCTATATCCTGTACGAGGTATCTGTGTCACATCGACATCTGTTTTAGCTTTATGCGCAGATGTAGTGACGATACTCCCCATCACCAACGTTTCAAGCTTCACTATCATGATAATCCAGTATCATCTGGATCCTAGTATGACGCATTCAGTGCAAAAGAGCATCAAATCTGGGTAGTTGGTGTCATCTAATAGAAGAAAAGAGCTCATATTGACAAAGGATGCTTCTTACAGGCAAATGCTATAATGACAGTATGACTGGAAAATGGAGAAAGATTCCAATTCCTTCATATGATCACCAAAGGGCATAATCTCCACCATAGTAGCTGTTATCAGGTAGATGCCCTATTGACACATATTAGCTTCGGTAAAGTCGCCTGCTTCATATTCAAACAGCAGCAGCAAATGGATCTTCATAATGTTCATGGGTAGTGTGGGAAAACACAATATCTTCTCTAAGAGAAGTAGACAATCAAACACGTTTTGCGGGACGAAAACTCTTACTGCAACGCTTTCAGTGTTTATTTATGGCGTAAAGCTATCACATTTTATGGTCACTGGATCACTGTTATTGAAGTCTATTTGTGTTCGACACCAATTGTGCTTTGGATTACATAAACTATAGACCCTTTGCCATGCTGACTCACCTATCCTTTTTACAATATTCCCATTAGATGGCATGGCGTCGCACATGAATACGTAATACGCTTAATCGCTACACATGCCTTTTGTATATCTAAGCTCTTGGTATCCAAGATTCCACCAATCCAATCCTCTGCTCAGCAACCATCACGACTCAAGTAACGAGATTCCCAAGAACAAACCAATACATGATATTGTAACATTCGATTGTGTAATTCTATCTAGTCTATCCTACAGTTCCTTTTTCGTCTCTTCCATAGATGGTGCAGGTGGTGGTGGAGCTTGCTTTCGAATCTTATCCATTTCAGTGATAAACCTGCATAAATGTCGAGCTTATGTGTTAGTCCAATGTATCATGCCACCCATAAAGAGCACTTACCATTTGATAGTGAGAAAGAGACTTATTGAAAGCAACAAGAGTGCGACAACGTGGAGATTCCCGCCTGTCATGACCACCATGGTAGCCAGAGTTGCAAACAACATATAGAACGCGTAAAACATAAGCTTAATAACACCAGTTGCTGTATATCCAGGCGTCATTACAGACTGTACAATGTCGTCGACAAGGCTCATAATGTAAAGAAAAAGGTACTGGTATTAGTAGTAGTAAGAGGAAAGGGTGGCGGTAACAAAGAAGACGTGAAATAGGCTTGCGTTACTCCGTACTTGTTCCATTTTCATGCTCGACCACCTTCGTTCCTTGGTGTCGGAAAACCGATGTCGCTTTGTTGACCAGGACACCAATCTCGACCTTAGTTGTAAGAAGGCAAAACGCATTGAGACGCTGTTGTATCACGTGTTCTGACAGTGAGCTTCAAGATGTCACCGATCGTATTATAGCAATGTCGTATCCATCCACTGGACTGGAAGGGCTCTATCGCAACTCTTTTAAAGACGTGAAAAGGTAGGATTACACTAGAGTGTCGACTATATGAAAGTGATTCATTTTGTATACTAGGTTCCTTGATACTCGACATAAGAATCATTACAAAGTTTACAACTTGTAAATCCACAGCATACGAATGCATATCAGCACAATGACATCTCATTGAACCATTGTAGACGCTCGGAGAAACAATATCGGCATGAGCTATTTGAAGATGCAACAGGTGAGCTTTTCATTACATTGGATATCAGTACATTCTCTGATTATCTTATAAGTTGTGCTATTTGGATTTGGTGATCATCAGGCTCCTCCTTTTGAATTACTGGTGCAATTCTGCAAAGATGCCAAGACATGGTTGGATAAGGATACGAGTAATATCGTGGTGATTCATTGCAAAGCTGGGAAAGGAAGGACTGGTACCATGATTGCAGCACTGCTCTTGTACCTTGGACAAGCTACCAATGCGGATGAAGCTATCCGAATCTATGGCACAAAGCGTACAATTGATGGCAAGGTACGTGAAATGAATCATTCCATTGACACTGATTTACTAAACATGCCATTAGGGCATCACTATCCCAAGCCAAATCCGATATGTCAACTACTTTGAGCGCTGGTTGAAGGAGGATCCTATAGACACGTCAGAAGTGAACAAGACAACCATACACATCACCAATTTGACGATTTGCAATATACCACAAGCATGGAATCGTAAGTATCATATCTAGTTTATTGGATTCTATACTAAGCATTATGTCTTAAAGATGCGAGCCTATCAATGACCATCCACATTGAGCAAGTCGAAATCTTTGACACTGACAAGGTAAGATTGAATACTGATAGCGAATACGGTGATTAATCAGACTCTTCATAGATGGAAGCAACAAGTGACAACACTATCATCATGCCATTACCTGCCGTGCCTGTCAAAGGAGATTTCAAAGTGACACTTTTTATGAAAGGAAGGATTTATTCAAAGGTAAACAATGGTGATGAATATCCATGCCGCTAACTAAACAGAGTACTTGGATATAGCAGAGATACTTGTGCCACTTTTGGTTGAATACATGGTTTGTCTCCACATCATCATCAGCAAGGATCACACTAGCAAAGGATGAGATCGATGGTGCCTTTCACGATACCCAATGTCGGCAGTTTCCCAAGGATTTTGCCATCCAGATCCAATACAAGTCTTGAATAACACAAGCCATCCTCCTATATAGAGCAATACCTTAGAGAAGAACCATTAATTCCCATCATCTTTATAAAGATCCATTCACTACCACTTACTGCTTTCTTATCAAGACTTGTGCATCATCTCATATTCACGTCGTAATTCAGGAATGCGATATGAGTATCTGTCATGTAATTTCTTGACCAATTTCATAAACTTGTCATCATCTGGCACAGTCAGAGTGGAGCTCAACAAGGTCATGCAGCTTTCAAAGCTACTAGAAAGAAGCTGGTCTAAAAGAAAAGAATCACCTTAATATGCCAACCTTCCTCATCCAAAACAAGTAACTTACGTTGATAGGTCTTGAGTAACGCAATGGCGACAAAGTAAAAGACATCGAATCCTTCCAAGAAATAGACATCCCAAATACGTAAAAGGGTTTGATACTTGACGACACCTCCTGTGAACATTGTAATGTACCAACGAGTCGCATAAGCAGCACTTGTTACATCGATAGATTGCTATAGCATGATATCAGTAAAGGTCAACATCTGAAACAATTGCTTTTCCCCTTTACCAAATGTCTGTATAGACGAGTCAGGTATCGTTCCACGAGTCGTTCCTGGATGAAGAAACTTTCCATGAGTGCAGGGAATCCTGGTACAAAGAGATTATGCAATCCATCACGGAGAAACATGTGCACAAGTGCAGTGTATGCTCGCTAGATAGATGAAAAAGATGGGTCAGGGGCATTTGCACGTAGGATAATCATTACAATGAAGCGTCTTACCTCCTCTTCGCAATACATGAGTAACATGGCAGCAATGTTGGTCATGCCTTGACAATATCCAACCTCCTTGTCGAACCCTGAAAATGCTCGAAGCACATTGAATAAAGCCCTTTGTCTTTTAAAAAGGAGATGAGAACATGTCATTGTCTTCACATAACACAATATAAACTGTACCCTTGACCATATCGCTGTCGAAACATGATGTGACCATGCATTGTTCTTGATATGTCAAGATCAATTTGACGCTCATGTGCTGATGGCTCTGATAGAAGGATCTGTAATCACTTTTTTAGATTGCAAATCGAATCCAAGTAGCTTTGCTATACCTTGTATTGCTCTCGTAATGCATCGTCATTCTTTGCTTTTTGCAGTCCATTAGTCAATACAAAGTACCTATTGGATCTGTTTCAGAAAGCTGACCAATAATTGGATGTATACCTTACGCTACCATGCATCCCGACGCCAACAGTCTGGAATTCCTTTATAGACACAGTTTGATGAACTAATCAGATAGTCTATGAGTCAATAGACACTTTGTATTGCATTTTCATAAAGAATACCTTGGAATCGACACTGAAAGTGTGAAGGTCTTCACCATGGAGTTGTGCGTGTTGTGCCATCCCAGCCCATTTTGTAGCTCGTTCCGCTTCCTTCTCTGCTTGACTATGCATATATCACTCCAAATCAATACCATTCTCAATCCACTCTTATTCTACACTTACTTGGCATCGGGTGTAAATAGCTTATCATTCTCCAGAAATCCATATCTGTAATAAGAGCATCAATAAAGAGCATGATCATCATCAATGCAAAAGAGTAACACGGACCTGTCGGTTGCTGCATACCACTTTTCCATTTCTGCTGCTACGTCAGGTGGATTGGATTCATAATATCCTCGTATTTCAGCTGCCTTGTTTTCTGCACTGGGTTGTCGCTCATGGGCAAGATCGTGCTGATCGACCACGATAAAGGAGCCGTTGTTATGTGTCTTGATAGAGGTACCAGTTGTAAGTTCAGTAAAGTTTGTATCGGAAGAAGAGTTGGTGGTTTGACATGTTAATACTGGTAAAGTTCCAAGGTATGTAGACATATTGAAAGTGTGTGAAAGAACAGGTGGTAGTGAAAGAAGAATACATCACATTCTCGCTCTCTTTTTGGTATATCTTTAGGCTTGAGCGGGCATTTCCTGCAACAGATGCAGCCCCCCGGCTGGAACACATCACGCGCGCCAGCTGGTAGGTTATTTATACCCCACACACCAGCAATGCTATAATGCCAATACTCATTCATTGATACAAATGATGACAATCACGTGATCCCTATCCCTTTATTCAATCGAGTTGCAAGAAATGGATGTTGTCTAGGTGATAGTCTAGGGCACTTGTTAGCACTTTTTAGTGGCACTTGAAAAGCGGACCTTGTAGCAATGGTTGTCACACGCGTTCATGTCATTTTCAATAGATGATTGTATATACACATACATAAAACAAAGGATACAAACATAACCAAAATGAATCAAGCAAGGATAACATAGTGTATTGTAATCAAGGGATGTAGGTTAATGTTACAACTGCCGATCAAAGCATGTGCATATGTGCGGGGAACACAACGTTACCTTCTGGGTTATGACAGCCGTTGTCGGGCAACACAACAGCAGCAGACAACAGCAAGAGCAGACACCACTATACTTTTACACTTTCACACCGGAGGAGTCACTTGTTTCTTTCCTTTCTTCTCTTTCTCTTTCTCCTTTCATATATCATGTCTTCAAAGGGGGGTACAACTCCACCCGAACGAGGCTCACAACAATCGTTAATGACACGTTCACAAGCACTTTCAACAGCTTTTCTCGGTACTGCACGCGACAAGGCTATGGGAGTTGCTCATGCTGCAACAAGCTGGTTCACACCACCATCCGATTGGACTGCGCCTTTATCGCACTTGGAGTCACTTACTACTGTCATGTTGAATCCACTGGCTGCTCACCCTGTTTATCAAAGCGAATCTCTGGCTAAAGCTCTTCAGCTCATGCAGCAGCAACAACGACAACGCTCATCGTCCTCTTCGTCTTCTTCGAATGGCAACGAACTCGTATTGCACGGCACAACGAGTAGTGCCTGGCCATCCAGCACAGAGTTACTCAAGGCCGAGATACCCGAGTCGCATGCACCATTGTCTTTGTTTCAAGGTTTTGCTGCCACATACCCATCACTTGCAGGAGCATCATCCATTTCTTCATCTCCGTCAAACAAGAGATCAAGGCATAAACGGAAAAAACAAGCATCTCATGCTTCAGGTATATATATCTTGATGTCTTTTTTCTTGCATATGACTGATCGATCATGTATTAGATGGGCAGAATCGTACTTTGACTCAAGTGATTGCCGAGCGAGAGCAAAAAATGCGTGAAAGTAACAAGTTGGAAAAGCAAAAGGTAAAAGTTATTAGAGGATATCAATCATACAGTCATATTGAACATGTTGTTTAGTTGTCAACTATGAATGAGATGAATCAAATTACAATGCAGATTGAGGAATTGGTCAACAAGCGTAAAGCATTGGAGCAAAAATGGCAAAAGCTTGAAGCAAAGGAACAACAACTTTTAGAGACAAGTAAGTAGTTCATTTATTCATGTGCAAGATGGCATGATCTAACTCATGTGATATTACTTAGTTGGACAATTGAATGATGTGATTGTAGCAGTGGAAGAAGAAGGAAGAGATACTGTGAGTGAAGCTGGTAGTTCATCACGCGCCACAGTCCAACAGGATACTATATCTGAAGATGAATCCTTGCTCTATGAAAGTGGTACATGTTACAAGACTCTTGCAGGACATGACGATGACGTATTATGTGTGGATTTCAATCATCCTCGTGGTGTCTTGGTTTCTTCCTCCATGGATGGTACAGTACGTGCTTGGGATTTGTACAAGCATAAATGTGTGGGCACTCTTGAAGGACCTACAAGCGTGGTGCGATGTCTACAATTACATGATGCTTGCCTACTTACTGGCTCTGAAGATGGATCAATCAAACAATGGAACATGTCAGCTATTCCACCACCACCCCCTTCAACCGACAGTTCAGTCATATCATCCAGTGAATCTAATTCACCAGAATTATCCGCCATTCCTGAAGATCTTCCAGTATTGAGCGAATGTTACACAGGTGCTTTGGAAGGCCATCAAGCTGAAGTCACTGCATTGTACATGGATCAAACTATGGCTGTATCAGGTGCTAATGACAAGACTATGCGACAATGGGATTTGGAAACACAAAAGTGTGTCTTGACATTGGATGTCATGTGGGCTAGTCATGGATCATCCTCTTCATCTTCTGGTTGGCAACAATGGACAATGGATGGACTACACAGCTTCTTCAACAATCAAGATTTTGTTGGTGCTTTGCAATTTTGGAACTTTGCTTTGGCAAGTGGTACCATGGATGGAAAAATCAGAATGTGGGATTGTAAGTGTTACAGGTTGGAGTGAATGTGTTCTTGTGCATATCAACTTACTGTTTTATAGTACGCACTGGTCAAGCACATCGTACCTTGCCTGGTCATACAGGTCCCATTACCTGCTTACAATTTGATGAAGTCCATTTAGCAAGTGGCAGTCAAGATAAAACAATCAGGGCAAGTATTTGAGAAAAGGATGTGGATTGGTTACTGGGAAGCTAATGAAGGGAATGAAATATAGATTTGGGACTTACGGACCGGCTCCGTCTATGATACATTGCAATTCTCGAGTCCCGTGACATCGCTGCAATTCGATACTGGCCGAATAGTAAGCGCCAACTGCACAGAAAACATTGATGTAAGTCATTAGTAGTAGACATGATATGGCAATATGACTGATTGGATGGATTGGATATAGATTTATAATCGAACTTCCTTCCAACATACCACTTTGCAAGGACATGCTGCACAAATCAACTCGGTTCGATTCCGCGACAATGTATTGGCAAGCGGTGGCAACGACAGTGTTGTGAAACTTTGGGCTCTATAGAAGAAGAAAATACACCCTGTCATTTGTCCATGTTATCATTTCCCCCCTTTCATTCCCCTTCTCATTAATGTATGATACAACCCAATCTCACTCGCTTCACACGCACACACACCTATACACACACAAAACCGGGAGCTGTAAATTTAAGTTCGTAATGCATGCACAAGTACAATAGAACGATGTTTTTTATATTAATCTTTCTGATCTTCTACATACAATGAAATACTGGGCTATACATATAAGAAATCGGGAATACTACAATAGTTATATCAGGGAATAGAATATGTATAAGAGGAAGGTATATATAGTTACAAGCGGGGATAAAGGTAGTGATAGTGGGAATACAAGGCATTGCTTAATTTTGGCTGGCATTGGATAAAGTATGATCAACACTTGGAGGACGAAGCATACTATGACGTGTTTTCATCACTTGTTCAGTGGTCCATGATTGGAGTCGTCCTAAAGCGCTTGGTACAACAGAGGCAAATTTTGAATTCTCTTCAAGTGAATGGCTATCCAATGTGGATGATACAATATCCATGAATCGCCCAATAGCTGTAGGTGTTGATTCTTTGATCTCTTCATCATTGCATTGTTGTTGTTTGATCATCTTTTCCTCCTGTTCCTGGACCTTGTTCACATAAGCAAGCTGAAGATCATTGATCGTCATGCGTAGTTGCCCAATTTCAGTAAGCATGTCTCTAGAGATACCATCTTTGGGTCGCATCTCGCTCAATATGGATTGTATCATGCCATTGCTGGTCTCATTCATTTCCTTGATATCGAATGCTCGGTTCAGTGATCGATTCAATGTACGCATGTCAGTGCTTCGTAGTCGCTCAAGAACATGTTTCTCTGTGTCATCTGATTGTGTTTGAACAGCAGCATCCTGAAGACATTTGACATTGTTGTGATGCAAAATGTGATGATGGTGATGAACTAATGCTGGTAATGCACGTACTGGCAAGGATGCTGGTTTGTTTGGCTGCTGTGCAAGCACTATCGATTGCTCCTGCTGTGATGATACCAATAGCAACTTTTCCATCTGAAGGCGCATTGCATCTAGCTGTGCTTGTGTATCTGCAAGTCGTTCACGGCATTCGACTAATTCTGTTGTTAGCTCTTGATTACTGGATTCAAGCTCCCTGATATGTTGTTGCTGTTGTTGTTGGTGCTTTTCTGATGGCTCCAATGATAACGAGAGCTATTTGAATATCATTTAGACCAGGATTCATGCATATGATATATGTCTTACTCTTAGCATTTCACTTCGAAGACGCTCATTGGATTCGCGTAACCATGCCAAATCATCAGTCTCCGCTACTTGGGGCACCTCTTGTTGTTCCAACTTGAGTCGTTCATAGGCGCTATGCAGCATATCTACAAGATGACAAGTATGTTAGTAATCGATCATGGTGACAGGGGGTGCATAAAGTACCATATCGAGCTCTCAACTTTTTGTGTTTTGATTCGATGGCACGCTCTGATCTTTGTGCTGCAATTAGCTCTTGCTTTGTATCCTCCAACTATTAAAAGTATCAATGATAAGAACAGGAGATATCTAATACCAAAACAAACCTGCCTTGGCTCTAGTATTTTGTTCACGTGTATCTGCTTGATGCAATGCAATTCTTGTGGATCGAAGTTCAGAAGCTTTTGCCTTCAAGTCATTCATCAACTGAGAATTACGTGCATTGGCCATTTCTAGATCAGCTTCAGTTTCTCGCAAAGTCTTGAAAGAGTCAATAGGTTGAATACATGTGTGAGATAAATGATATTCACCTGTTCAGCCTTATGTCGTTCCCAATTAGCACGATTGTGTCTTTCGGATAAATCTTCCATGGCAGAATCTTGTTCCTGTAGCAAACGTTCCAAATGCCGCGTCTTGTCGTGTGACACAGCAAGCTAATATGTAACATTCATGTTGTGTGAGTGAGCCTAATCCTGGTTACACATATGCAGTCATCGGCTGACCTGTTTCTCCAGTTGAGCCGATTCATGTTTCAGGGCATCATGCTTTTCTAGTAGTGTCTGCCCAATTTCTATATTGCATTGCATCATGCATAGATGAATAAAGTGTCTCAGGAACCATGACAGGTGCATATTACCTGCTGCTAAACGTGCTTCTTGTTCCAACTTTGCAATGGTGTTGTAGAGATCTTCTGATGAGCAACGACAACTGTCACCAAGCCAATGAGGACGTGAATCTTCAAACGAGGAAGCGTAGCTTAATGGCAAGCTCGATCGTTCCTGAACGACAGACATGACACGTAGACTACACGTAAACTATGTACAATAGAAAGAGATAGAGAAAAAAATGAAAAGGAGAAAAAAGAAAAAGAAAGCGGAAAGAGATGAAAGAAAAGGGATGGTCTGTGGCTGTAATAGTAGTATTCGATCGATCACACGACATCCCATCATCATCGGAAACGTTTTAAGCGTAGTAAAGGTGTGTGTTTTGCAGCCTAATGCATTGGATTCTTTCATGTTTCATAACAACACCTCCTCCTCCTCCTTTCATGTTTCTCATTGCCAAGCAATCATGTCATTATCTCCTTTACGTCGTCATCATACTTCACCCAGCCATTTATTATTATGCGCACGGCCGACCACATGATAGCCATGTGAAACACAGCCTGTGCTATAATTGCCCAATGCGTTCCCTTTTCATCATTAGGTCTCGGTGATATTTGTAGAAGAAACTCGGAATTTATGTATGGATGCATCCAGCCATGTATATGTTTTCACTTTCTTTAACACATTCCTTATCATCACTCCTTTTCTCTGCTATTCACAAACATGATACGTGGTTCACGCTTTGTTGAACACTTTGATGATACCCTTCCAATAATTGATCATCGACGTGGTGGATTAAAAAGAAGACCCCATGTTAAACGACGTCAAGTACGACCTTCCAGATGTAAAAGAAGCATACAAAGACGACGTAGTGTACGACAAATCAACTCTTCCACTTGTTCCCCTCCTCTCGTAGTCTGGTGTAAAAAGATTCTAAGAAAATTCCCAGCTTAAAGTAAACAAAGCCCATGCTTGACTTTTTTCTTTGGAAAATACACAAACAAAAAGAACATAATGATGTGATGGAGGAAGATGGAGTAGTTAACACACAAAAAAGGGAGGGAGACAAATGATTTACACACAATAGATAGATACAAACAAAAAGGGAAAAGAGAAAAACAAAGGGATATATCATCAAGCACCTCGTTCCATAAAGGGATGATGTGTTGCTGGATCAAGTAATAGTTCCATCATGGATCCTGTTGTTGGTGGTGGAGGAGATGGGTCGAGTGCCATACCAGGGTCCATTGGATAATCCATCAACATATCTTGTTGGTGTGCATCATGAAACAATTGCTGTTCTGATGGCTGAACATGATCTTCCATTACGCTACTCATCATGTGTTGCTGCTGTTGTTGTTGTTGCTGATATGTCCCTGAGATTGTATGTCGTCGTTGACTAGCAGCAATTTGTCGATTTGTATAAGGGGTGGATACTGTTCGCATGGGTTGTTCAATAATTCCCTGGTATTGTGGTGATGGTGGTTGATTCATGTGTTGTTGTTGTTGCTGTTGTTGTTGTTGTTGTTGTGCTGCAGCTGCAGCTGCTACAGAAGAACTACGCAGTGCCTGCTTGTAAAATGGGCTGGGTTTACTTGATGTGGCAAGCATAGGAGCTGCACTACCCAAGGCTGCATAAAAGTCTGGGTTGTACAAACCAGGTGTTGTTGTAGCAGATGATGGTTGTGAAAAGTTGTAATGCGATGACGATGATGATTGATATCCTAAAATGGGCATAGAGAGTCGATGTTGTGATCCTGCTCGCATTCGTTGCTCAGCTACAGGATTCCTTACTCCAGTGGATGCTACGACACCTCCTCCTCCTCCTTGTTGAAGAAATCCTGACGATGGATGACCAATAGTGGCTGTAGTAGTGCTAGTAGTGCTAGTCGTAGTCGTTGTGCTGTTGCTGTTGCTGATTAATGTACCCAAATGAGATGCTGCACGTGCACGTCGTTTACTTGTTGCAGTATTGGTAACATTGTTTCCACCACTATTACCAGCACCAGGTAATGATGCAAGACTCGTGCGTCTCGATTTAGATCGTACCATGTCGTTTGATGATGCTAGAATGGGTGAAGATCTTGATGATGATGGACTAAGACTTGTATCCATAGCTGATGGTGACCATTGTTGCTGTAAGTATTCTTGTTGTTGAAAGGCTTCACTCATAGTATCCACTTCAGTCGCTGGCGTCTTATCCAACAATTGCTGCATCACAGCCAATGACTTGTTGCATGCTTCTTGATGTCCCTGGATATCTGATAAACACTTGTGTACCGTGATAGCAGCTGCCAGACAATACACAGTATACTGAATCCCTCGTACCGGATAATAGAAGCATTCCACACCACGTGTATTCAATAAATTCTCCACAAGATGTGTGATAGTCGATGCTGAATCGGTACATCTTTCTTGTGAAACACTTGATTCTTGATCCAAAGCATAAGGACGATGTAAAAGAATTGTACTTGAATGGAGGAGTAATAACTGAAATGATGATGCATATGAATGACCAGATGGCTTCACAACACTTGACATTTTGGTGCCCAAATCTTCCAATCGCTGTTGTAGGTGTCTGAAGGTGCTATTGTCATCCGATTCCTTACGACTGGAAGTGATCCTCATTGATGATGGAGTATACTTTCTGCGTACAAAGTGCAAGATGCTGCCATGAATATGAACAAGTTTTGCCAACCAGTGGAAATGTAGCAATGCTTCACGATCTTCAGGCTGTGTCTCATCAGGAAGCAAGTTTGGATAATCAATAGTGCAAGTGCCTTCTGGGAAATGGGGTTCTGCACCCAATTCAGTACTACATTTATAGTCAGTCATCATTATCCCTTGATACATTTAGATGTATATATACCTCATCATGATATCATAAGCATACACAGCCCAAAAAGTCCTCCTACGTTGTTCTGCAGTAGCCATGTCAAGTTGAAATCCAGGTCCCAGTGCCTTGCATAATCCAAGATCTCGACACATGTGTACTATATTTTGGAAATAGTACCTTGTCCTCCAAAAGAAGCCTGGTCTTCTTACATGTTCTTGATATTTCACCATCAACAACAGTGCCTGCACCGTAGATAGACGAGGAGTATCAGTGTATATATCAATCAAACTGAATGCTGCCTGATAATAACGCCACCCTGGTGGATGGCCATCATTGGTAATTGCTTCTCTTGCAGATGGATGCCACCTTGATGCAACAGCATACATTGCATTGAGTAAAAGAATACAAGGACCCTTTTGCAATTGAACATGAAAAGATGCCCGGTGGAGAATCGGTAAATAAGGATGAACGTGCATGAAATAAAGCTGAATCAAATCCATCTGAATGGTGGTAGCTGCAAGTGTTTGTGGATGAAGCTTTGGTTGAGCTGGTTCAGTGACGTCTCCTAGCAACACTGGAGCTTGTGATGTGCCATAATAGTAATCTTCATATATGGATGGGATGCGATCGATACGAGTCATGCAATCATAAATGTAGAGTCCTTGTCCAGTGTCTCCTACTCGCATGGTGTCGGATTGTCGTTGTGATGATGCTAATAAAGAATCTATGTTAAGGCAACAAGAAGCAGTATGGTGAATAAGCTACCTTGTAAATAATCTGATGCATATGTCATCTCATTGGAATCACGTTGTAAAACCAGAGACGCGTCGTATGGTTCAGTGTCAAGTTGTAATGCACGAAGTACTTGCTCCAAATCACGCAGTCGGGGCTCAAGAGTTTCAACATATTGCTTTGGAGGACCACGTTTTGGAGTCACTTTGACAAACACACACTCTGTCTTGCTTTTCTGACAACGTAAACATGGCTGTGCACCATCACATCGTACCTGAAATAAAGATAATAAAGTTAGTGATTTCACTCTTGTGGATGGTAGCTGAGTTGTGGTGGGACAATCTCAGTGAAACTTGACGAGTCGTTGGGGAGAAACACAACAAAATGTATATGCAGCCCTTTATATTATATTACCTTTCGTTTACGACACTCATCGCACGCTCTACTGATCTTGTTTCTCTTTGGTCCTCCCACATTGCTCGATGGTGGTATCGTTTGTGACGATTCGCCCGAGTCTGTTGTCCCCAAAGGTGCTGATTCCTCCATGCTGTATACTACTGACTGACTGACTCTGATGGCTGCTGCTTTTCCTTGTCGTGAATGTCGGTATACAACTCGGTTGAATATCGACGTTGCAATAGTGACCAACAACAATGAAGGGGTTGAATGAGGTACAAAGAAGAAGAAGAAAAAGAAAAAGAAAGTAACGCGACAAAGCCTGTGGAATAAGCTGAGTTCTAGACAGCAGAGTCTATCAGAATTAAGGATACCTCTTCCTCATAGCACTTTTTGGTACCTGTTTCCTTCCTTCAATACCAAGCCAACTTGTTCTCTTTTGGACATCCGCTGGGGAACCATCCAAGGGTTATGATAGTCTTTTACATCAATCTCAGATGCTATCTCTAATACAAAAGATTTCTCCTGGACGGTTGATTTGTCACTTTTGGTTAACGCTAATTGGGGCTAAGGTTTGCTTTAGTGGCACAGAAATCCTCTTTTTTTCCATTCTCTTGTAACGAGTATACCATTCAACACTTGAAATGCATTCCCAAAGCCTAGAATCGATTGTATTCACTGTTATACTATCTTTGATAAGGAGATAATCTTATACTGATAATAAAATCTTGCTTATCAATGATCTTGGATAAGGTCGATGACGCACTTTTTCTCGTCATTGTTTTGTTTGTAACATTGTCTGTTCATCAATCAACTCAGCATGGTAACATTGTCAAATTCAATTCTTATTACAATACTGGTCTATAATACAATACTATGCTACCATTTATACTCTGTTACTGCGACTTGGCTATCTTAATCAATGCTGCTAAGCGGATGATTCCTTGTTCAAGAGTATCACTTGGAAGATAAGCAAAACATAAGCGTACATGATCCATAAAACGATGTCGATCCTTGTTCGCATCACCTGGAACACCAAACAAATTACCCCAGCCGATAACAAGATCCCTTTCTTCTGGTTGCTCATCCATCACTTTCTCCAACAAATCACGATCGATACCAGAAGGAAGTTGTACCCATACAAAATAGCCACCACTTGGCAGTGTTGATGAACAACCCAATGGGATCAAGTGTGTTTCGATAGCAGCCCAAAGTTTCATCAATCGATCATGCAATTGACTCCGTAAGTGAGCGATATTGTGATGCAAGCTTAACTCTGGATCCTTCGACACCAACATAGGAGCAATTATCTCGTTTGCTATTAGAAACTTGGTTAACATATGACACACTTGTACACGTTGATTCACATACAAAAGTTGCTAGGTGATCCACCCGATATAAATGATCCACTATGCAGTAAACATGTCAGCATGATCGTGTAACGCATTTACTTTTATGACTTACCAGGATCCAACACGTTGAATAAGGGATGGATGAGCTTCAATCCAACCAGCACGCATACCAGGAGCAAGGATTTTCGAAAAAGAGCCATTGCTGATGACTGTAGGCTTGTCAGAAGATGTCATTGATTCCAAATCATAGGCCACTATTCTTTTTGGCATGTCACCCTTGTACGTCAAGAGATCATAGACATCGTCACAAATGACCAAGACGTTGTATTGACGTGCGAGTTGTACTAGCTTTTGTCGACGTTCAGCGGATAAAATGGATGATGTTGGATTGGCGTGTGTAGGTACACAATAGAGTACAGCAGAATAAAAGTCGCTCTTTGCAGCTTCATCCTTGTCAAGATGTTGTTCAAGGAATGTCTCCAGGACATCCACATCAAAGCCATTCGAATCATCTGGAATACCAACAAATTGACTCTTTTTGAAACCAGCGCCATTGTAGATCTGATATACAAAGTGATAAGTTGGATCTTGAAAGAAGGCATATCGTGTTGCTGATTCAGGTCGTGTCAACATGGTCAATAAATGCTGTAGAGATAACGATGCTCCAGGGGTAGCACACAATTGATCACTAATAAAAGTAGTTGTCAGTACCACTTTTTGATCCAATGATACTATACTTACGACTGAACTTGGGATCCATAGCTTTCAGTCAAGAACTTTGCAAGACTGTCAAGGTAAGCGGTGTTGCCATGCTCATCGCCATACTACTGAAGACGTTGGTTTACTTGTATACAAGGCTGACCAGTATTACGTACCTGTAACAATCGGCGAGTGACATCGTTCCCAGTACTCAATGCTACTTGTGTCGAGCGCGTAACACGGTCAATGGGCAATAGATCGATACCAGGTTTTCCTTCAAGGAGATTTATCATTGGATATAAGGTAGTGTGTCAGCAGTGCAAGCGTGAGTAAAATACAAGGTATACTAGTGGTAAGCCCGATTCGCTTAATCCCGACAACTCTTTGTTGCCTGTGAATGATGCTTTAATGCTCGACAGTGCAGCAATGATGAAGAATGGTAGTCAAGTGACAATAATTGCATCAAGTATACATCAGGAACCGCCACCTTCCCCCTTTGGATTTCCAGGGTCATGGACTACCTATTGTTTATCTACCAATGACTCACTTCATTGTATTCTACGATTAATGGTGTTGGGACTGAGTCAGTCGATACTTTACTTTCTTGAAAAGGACATCCAATTAGTCTTTATATACAAGAAGAATAAAAGATGATGATAATGACATGCTACTGGCTCTTTTTGCCATCTAATAGAAATGTTCCCCTAATGACTCTATCTGCATACATCGTGGATACATGAACATGATGACGATACTTGATTTTGAAAGGCATAGAGTATAATGGCTCTCGGTGATGTTCAATCTTACACTACAAGGTGATGGCCATGCATCATGCAAGATAAGATAGCCACTTTCTCTCATGCGCCTTTTAAACAGCAGAACTATGTGCTAGAAAAGATACTGATCAAAGTCATGCCGTGACCAATTCCAAGTAGGCTGAACTTGTCCACTGATTGCAGATACCTTTCCTTATATGCCAACAAGATGAATATTCAATATCCAGATAGGCTGGTTCATGGATACAAGTCATTCAATTAGCTGTCATGTTGTGCTTATCAGCTGGAAAAGTAAATCATACACTGCATAGACTTTGTTGTATGCCAATCATGCGATCTCACCTCTCGGAGCTGCACATTGAAATTCAGCAAGTCCAAGGAGACCAAGCAGTGCATTTCTCTTCTTATGTTTCCATACCAATAGTCCCACTCTCTGCAAACTGTCAATGAGCCGACAAGGTCCAAGATCCACAGTTGAAACGCGAGGTAAACTACCGACTTTACTTGCAAACCAATCTCCTTTCTCATTGACACTGTGTAGAGTCAGCTATTACTGCACAAGACCGTGACAATGCAGGAGAATTTAAGACATGTACACCACTTTCCTTCATGAGCAACAGGTAACGTTGTATGTATAAGCATTGCTTTATGTATACTAAAAAACTACTATTCTAAAAGATCATCTACAGAGGAAAGTGATGAAGAAGAAGAGGATTATCATCCACATTCCAAGCAAGGCTTTCCACGGCCGCGTCAAAGATCGAATGGATCATCATCATCTGACATGCCACAAAGGAGCTGTTCACTTGGCAGTGAAAACATTCGAAAGTTTTCCCAAGAGTCACTCTACAGCTATAGTTTCGCCCCTACACTACCACGATCCAATCGGATGCGTATTATGCGACATGGCATGGACTTTGTGAGACGTATTCGCTGCAAACTGGATGATCGTGTTACACGACGTTATTCTCATCCTAATATTGGTGCATCAACATTCGACTGGCAGATGAACACTTGGAGTACTGTCAACACGCCTCGAACAAGCATTGATTATGACAGCATGATTGCTAATGGCAATGGATCAGATCCGACAACAATGACAACGACCACTCACCCAATGGATGATGACATTCCAGTTTCAAAAAAGTCAATACCTAAACGACCATCAGACAAAGTGGAGAGTTGTCAGTCGTACAGGCGAATATTACATACACCAACACGATTCCTGCCACAAAATCAGGCCATTTTCACTACCGATCATGATGGAACCATTTTACTATTTAATGATATCGCCAGTTTATGTTTTGTAATGGATGAATCACATGTGGGACAATCACTCTTGACAGTACTTCAACAACCATTCAGAGAGGAAACAGCGACACTATTACGAGATCGTACAGCTGGAGAGAATGATGATCCTGTATTGGTGTGTGGCACTGTGGTCAGTAACAAAGGAAAAGATGGTGGAAAAAAAGACATACAACAAACTAAGCACATGACTTTCAGGTGCCAATTATTAAAACGAATGGTGAAAAGTCGGCTGCATCTTTATGGTTAAAGAGAAGAGAACGAGATGGTGGCAAGATTGTATATATATGGATCTTTGAAGAAATACTGGAGAGTACAATAACAGCTTATCTTGATTCAAAGGCAAGTACTATAGGCATCTATGATGATGATGATGATGATGATAATGATATACTTATATATGTGCAATAGGGCATGATTAACCAAGTGATTGGGAAGATGCAAGAACTTTATGGATACAGCAATGAACAAGTGATTGGCAAACATATCAGCCTGTTGATTCCCAGCTTGAATGCTGATCCATCCAGCACAATCGATGTAGCAGCAACTATGAAATTCTTCGGCAGCCAGACTAAATACGGTGCTTTTTTTCCTGCTATGGGCACATTGCATACGAACAATGACAATTCAGCTTTTACTCTTAAGATTATATCACTTCCGACAGTGGCTGGCATGATCACTATCCACACCAATGGCATGATTCAGAGTATGAGTGCAGTACCAGCAAAATATCTATTTGGTTATCCAACAGTCGATTCACTAGTGGAAAAGGTCCCAATCTCTCAGCTTTTACCACAACTTCCCGAGATAATAGACAATCTACAACGAGATGGAATATGGCGTGAGGATGGTGATATCATTGGAAATACAACTTGTCGTCGAGCACTTGTACCAAGAGATTTGGCAACTACAACTGATCACAAACTTTCCATCAGCACCAGCAACAACAGCGATCCACCTTTACCGGTCATTTATGCAGTACATTATGATGGCAGTCAATTTGAAGTGCAACTACGATTACGTTCAATTACCAGTGCAGAAGGACAATTGATCAGTGTTTGGGTGTCATTTGATCGTATTCAATCATTCAACAGAAGAAACAGCACAAAAAGAAAAGCAAGTGCAGTGACACCTTCTTTAACACAACAAGAGCATCAAGACAACATCAATGACGACAATGATCCACCATCAGATCATATGGATGAACATATGCATAATCGACATGGTCATGGTCATGAAAAGAAAGCACGTTCGACCTTACGATCACGACGTGTGGTTCAAATGGCCAAAGCGCGCACACCATTGCCAAACAGAAGCCTTGCACCTGTTGTGGAGCTTTCGGAACCAAATCCGGATTCACCGATAGCATCACCAGATTTGGATCTTTCTCCACCACCAGAACAACGACCACCCCCTTTACCCACTGATGAACATCACCCATTGGATGACTATGAGATATTGGATACATTGGGAGAAGGCACTTATGGAGCTGCCAAACTTGCTTATAGAAAGGATGACGAGGCACAGGTAATCATGTAAATATGTCGACAACACAAGTATATTGACTCTTCTTGTCTCCTTAGAAAATAGTCGTCATCAAGTGCATTCGAAAATCACGCATTCTTGTTGATTCATGGATGAGGTGAGACATTCTATTTTGCATGATTGTTTATCGAGAACATGGAATCTAATGCATGTCCTGCAGAGATCGGCGATATGGGGATATTGTGCCAGCAGAGATTCATATTTTGAGAACACTACAACAATGTCCACAGCAAAACTGCTGTAGCCTATGTAAGTTGGCCCATTGTTATCATTTCAACACATATACTTAGTGTTCATTGTTTAGTGGCACATATGGAAGATCAAGACTTTTACTACGTGGTGATGGCTTTGCATGGTGATGGAATGGATCTGTTTGACTACATTGAGCTGAATGAGGAAATCTGCGAACAAGAAGTCCGAGCTATATTCCGCCAAGTAGCAGAAGCAGTACGACATTTACATCACAACAAGATTGTTCATCGAGATATCAAGGATGAAAACATTATTCTGGATGAATCTGGCACTGTGTTATTGATTGATTTTGGAAGTGCAGCTTATATTCGATCAGGGAAGAAGTTTGAGACATTCTGTGGTACCATGGAATACTGGGCTCCAGAGTTACTACAAGGCATAAGCTATGATGGTCCTCCACAAGACATTTGGAGTCTAGGCATTCTATTACATACCTTGATCTTTCGAGAAACACCCTTTTATCACCTTGATGATATTCTCGAGGACCAATTTCACATTCGAGATCTACCATACCCAGGTTAGTTTTGTCATTGATCACAGCTTTCAATGATTACAAGCTCACATTGTCATCATCACCTTACAGGGCCGCATGATATATTGCACAAGATGCTCAGCAAGGATCCATCAAAACGCCCTACTATTGACGACGTACTTGCAGACCCTTGGCTTTTACAGTAATGATTTAGACACCATAGCTGCATTGGCATCATTTTATATATACAAAGAACATCCTATTTAAAGTGACAGCATGACATACACGTTTCTAGTCAACATTGTGAGTGATGTCTCATGGGACAATAATGGGGTAGCATTCTAAAGATGGGCGTGTGAGGATGTGGCATGTGCTTCGGCACATGGCAAAAAGAGCTCATGTGACATTTTTTCATCTGCACGTAGTCGATAAGCCTTAAGCACTTGCATATTTATGATTCCTTTATACTATAGTGTTCTAGTAAGCTAAACGAATGTTGAATAAGATGTTATGGCTGTAATCTGCACAGAAAGGCATTGATTGCTTTGTAGATTAGTATAAGCCTATAAGCTTTGTCTAAGGTGGGCAACTTTGTATCACCATCCCCCAATCTCGGTAATAATCTGGCATTTTGCCACAGTGAAAATACCTCGTCTTTTCTTCCTTCCTCTTCCACACTTTCTTCATTCTTCAGCAACTTGCTTAGTGTTGCTCTATATGCACAAAATGGAAGACATATTACGAATACATCTCGAGACTGATCAGCTTGTTATGTATGGCACTGCCGAAAGTTCTGCCGGTTGTGTTTTACGTGGCGTTGTTTCCCTTGATTTAAATCAGACAACACGGGTCCGCGGAATCACTTTACGCTTTACAGGCAAAGTAACAAAGCGACACTCTTTTCGTAAGTATAAGTCTTTCATGAATATGCACCACGCGTCGCTTTTGTGTTTTTTCTCATGGTATATATGAGGACGTTTGTACAACCAGGTCTTGGGAATGGGCAAGAACGCGTTCACGAAGAAGCAAACAGCATTATATCACGTACTTTGTCTTTCTTGCCAACTTCAAAACAGCTACCTGCATCCAATTACACCTATGATTTCGAATTTCCTTTACCAGGTCATTTACCAGAATCGACACGTGTTGGCAATGTATATGTTGTGCAGTACACTTTGGAAGCTGTTGTTCAGCGTCCTATGCTCTTTTTGAAGAACTACACGGCATGTAGACCAATTCATATATCACGACGACCTGAAGAAGATGAAATGATGCTATTGATCCCTGATGACTTTTACTTGACAATGGACCAACATCCTGTGGCAGTCTCTGATCAGTGGATCAATAAGGTTGTTTATGATTTTTCAATACCAAGCAAATCTGCACAACAAGGATCACAGATTGAAGTATCAGGACATATTCATTTACGCACTGACACCTTACAAATACGCTATTTAGCATGTTACTTTAAGGAATACATGTCTTGTCGTCAAGATACCAGAACATTACGAAGCAACAAACCACGTACACACAGTCGCCTTATTCACTATGCCCAAGTAAAGAATAGCTACGACCAGTTTGTGATCCAAATCCCTATTCCAGAATCACCCGATGATTGTCAAATAGACTGTCTTAATGACGCTGTAAAGATAAGACATCGACTGAAGTTTGCCATCAGCGTCATGAGTCAAGATGGCCATGTTTCTGAATTACGTGTCATGCTCCCTATCAAAATAGTACCCGGTGTCCCAGCTCATCACGATTACCTACCAGCATATGATGATCAACATTCTTCTTTGCCTTATGATCCAGCTGTAATGGCAGCCTTGTTACAACATCACCAACAACAATCAACATCCAGGTCACTTGTGTCATGTGTATCATCTAGGGAAATGTCTCCTTTTCCACGTCTTCCATCTTATGATGAGATCCTTACTCGGTGACTCTTACTTTATGTGTGTTCTTTTGTGCATTAAAGAAAGACCATATGGTCACACATCACTGTCACACTGAAACTGGAATGTGTAATGGTATATTCTTAGGA
This sequence comes from Lichtheimia ramosa, assembly GCA_008728235.1. Classification (NCBI taxonomy): domain Eukaryota; kingdom Fungi; phylum Mucoromycota; class Mucoromycetes; order Mucorales; family Lichtheimiaceae; genus Lichtheimia; species Lichtheimia ramosa. The sequence continues at coordinate 3,824,024 of CP031823.1, forward strand.
TCCTTTGATCATGCTTTTTTCTACTTTTCTGCTTTTTACCTCTTACAGCGGCTTGAATGGACTATTACAAGGAGCTTGGCATTTCCAGTGATGCAACTGAAGAAGATATCAAGAAGGCTTACTTTCGGCTGGCGCTAAAGTATCATCCTGATAAAAATCACGCGCCTGAAGCCACTGAAAAGGTCAGTCCTTTGTGTGTGTAATAGGCTATTGTTGTTGTGCATGGTAACACGGAATCTATAAACGACACTTTGTAGTTCAAGAATATCAGGTGAGCTATTGACATTCTAAAAATTGGGTGGTATGAGTGATTGACAGATGTTGTGTTGAACCGGAAAATTGCGCGCCATTGTATCAGCCGAGCTTATGAAATTTTATCCGATCGTAAGTGAAACCGGATTCAAGCACGCGAGACATTGTGTAACTTGTACTAAATTCATGCAGGTGAAAAGCGGCGCGTGTATGATAATCAAGCTTCAGCCCCGCCACCACCACAGAACAATCAGACATCTTCCTCATTCTCCGAAAAGAGATGGCCAAGACAAGAACAACCCCTTTATGACCCATTTGCTGGTTTTCATGCATGTATCTTTATCTTTGATCATCATTGTTTCTAATCTCTATGTATCTTGTAGTTTCACACACCAGAAGAGATATTTGCTCAGTTCTTCAATGGCCGTGACCCCTTTGCTGCAATGATGATGGGTACTATAGCATGATACTAGTAAGAATGAACAATAAGACTGACATGACATGTAGGCGATCCACTCTCTTTATCTCTGGATAATGATCCATTCTTTGAGCGACCTTCCATCTCCTTTAGACATCATCAACCAAGGACATATGCAAGCTTTAATACCGATTTCAGAAGACATATGGGCAATGGTAAAAGCTCTTCTCATGTAACAACATCCCGTTATATCAATGGCAAATATGGATCAGTGGTTGTAAAGACTATACGTGATAACCAGGTCTGTAAAGTGATATAGCTTAATGATAGTATTATAGCTTATCCACCCTTTATTGTAGGGTACACGCGTAATTGAAGATTATGGCAATGGCAGGAGGCGTGTTGTAGTGAATGGGGTAGAAAAGGAAAACACGCTCACTCCTCAAGAACACCATAACGCTGTGAAACTGATGAATGTAGATACATCTATTCCTGAAGAAGCTCCACCTTCTCGAATGCCACAAGAACCACGTCGTGAAGGATATATGAAACCAGCACGTTCAGCTGCCCAACCCATGTTGTTGAATGAGATATCAAGTAAAAGTGTGTGGCATTTATTCTACAAAGTTTTCCTCATATACGTATTACATCTAGATCATAACAATCGCTATGGACCTCGGCAAGGTGATCAAGAACCAAGTAACGCTAGAAGGCAGATGATACGACCTCCAATGGCAGCTGCATCCACACAGCCTACAGGTGGTGGTGTCCTTGATACCTTGAAACGTCTCTTTTGCTCTTGTTGTCCATGAATAGTTCATCATTTGACGGCATGTTTGCCTTTCTTTATTGCTTCTAATACAAATGTGTTGACACGAAAAGCATCCATGGATATTGTTTTGATGGGGACTAAGCTATTCCACTTTTGGACCTGCTCTGTGATATCAGAAGGTACAAATGTTGGTGATGACTGGTCGTTGAATATAGGTGGATTTGAACTAGTCTCGACCATGAGCGAAAAGGTGCATTCAGGAGGATTTGGTGAAAGAGATGACTGACATGCATTGATTCTGAGTAAGCATGCTCGTAATTGTTGTTCAAGATCGCCCAATGCTATCGATGATTCACTATATCCATCCATTAGTGACATTCATATCATATCAATCTTTCTCTTTACCTTTCTAATAGTTCATCCAAGAGTATATCGCCATGTTTTGAAGCTTGATCCAGCACTGAATGGATTTCAAAAGTGAACTTTTCCAAGGGCTTGGTTGATCGTATAATCAATGAAACGCTTCGGCAGTTATTCTAATGAAAGCTTTAATACAAAACATCCTCCATCTTATATCATCCATCCTATACCTTGGTGATCAGAGTATGTGTTGACTGCATAAACCGCCCAATGTAATCAATCACACCATCATGGGTAGCCATGTGCACAGGAGCATCGTACTTTTTCCGCAGCTCAAAGATATCTAACAACAATCTTGATCAGACACTTGCAGATACACCAGTGGAAGCCATATCCACATACCTGATGGGTAAACAGCGCGTTGAAAGAGGATTTCGTGGATCCATACTTCTACTAAAGCAAACGACATTAGCTCCCATTGCCAACGTAACGACATGCGACACTGTTCACTTGCAAAAGTCACAAAGGATATTGACAATGTCTACAAGACGAGTGCATTAGCAACTACGGAAGCAAAAGAGAGCATAAACAAAGAGGTAAAAAGATGTTGGGGCCATAGATCAAACACACCTTGACACGTGGGCATATGTTTATAGCACACAAAAGGAAAGAAAAGATAATTTTATTTCATGCGACGACCTTGACATTTACTGCATCCACATTCTGGAGATGTAAGTTCTCTCGACGTACAGCCAATAAGAGGGATGTTCCACCTTCTGGACTAACAGCTCCTGCTGGTACATCAAAGGGAAACACATTCGTTTGTGATAGAGCACCGCCTCCTAAAGTGACAGATCGATCATTGGCAAAGAAGATGGATACTGTTTCTACAGGTGGATGTGTCTCTTTAAAGGTCTTTTTATAGCATCCATGTTAATAAATGATCATCTTATTCAAAGATATGCACTTACCACATTGACATGTTGACCCACTTTCCATACTGTTCCTTCAGTAGGATAAACAATATCTACAATAAACAATGTTCAATCTAAACAATCAATGCAGCTGTTACAATGAATCTACCTCCTGTGTCTTGTGCCATGGCCAGACCAGCCATTAATAAGAAGCCAAGAGTTTTGGTGAATGATACCATAATCAATGTTGTTATGCAATTCTCCTCATGAAGAAACATCCTCTTTATAAGAATCGGGACATGTCACAGGAATCACATTTATTTGTTTACAAGGATTGTATTAAAGTATTTACACGGTGAATTGTTATGTACAAGGCTGAAAACAAGAGACATAATACTGTAAGACCCATCATGGTAATCAAGAAGAGCTTGTCTCGTTGCGAGGAGGTTCCACCACGCGCACGGGAAAACCAATCACCTCCCACAAGTAGAAATTTCGACGCACGACACCAAGTAAAGTAGAACTGTTATGGCCTGGTGGTGTCAATGCACCTTGAGGAACAATATATGTGAAACATCCTTGAGTAGCAGGGCCACCTATGGTGCCATTTAGTCAGAAAATGATCATCGAACTCAGTCATACTTGACAACTTACGAGCAACATTGCTTGATCGATCTTCATCAAAGAAGAAAGTAATGGTATCATTGGCAGTGTAAGCGCTTGCATTATAACACACATGCTCTTGATAGCCAACATAGATATCTTGGAATGGCTTGGGATAATCAGCTAGATAAGTTTGTATATCATGTGAGTCTAAAGAGGAAATCTCCTAAAGACAAAACACCATACCTTGAACGAGCTGGATATGAAGGATCAAGCAGACAAGTGTGATAAGGTAAATAGCAGTGTTTCTCATGGCTTAAGGAATTAGAAAAGGTGTGTATGTAGAAGATAGCTGATGATAAAGTTCTTCATCCAAGTCCCTTTATATATATTTCATACCGGACAGAACATCTTTCTTTCTATCGAATGGCGGATAATTGTATCTGCTCAAATCGGCAACTATAGTTTCACTGTTTCAGGGACTGCAGCTGCAAGTGTGATAGGTCCATCTAAAGAATATAATGGTTATGCCGAAATGAAACACGATCACTTCCAATCATTAAGCACGGACCTTTTACACCCGTGAGAGAAAGATTGAATGCCAAGGTATGATGTGATGTATTTGTCTTTATACAAAGATGCTGCAAGACTGTTTCTTATCCAAGATGTCTATCGACTCCTTGTTCTCATCTGAAATACATATAATAGCACCTTGTCGAATTTCATGACTGACCTGGATGCTGGATTGACATGACACTTGACTTGAACTTTCGAAGAAATCTTATAGAGGAGATGTGAAGATAAGGTCTTTTTGACATTGATTCATGCAGATCAAAGTACCTTAGCGTGGGAGAAAAGGTCAATGCACATTGCTGACATTGTTCAAATCGCACCTTGCCAAATCAAGGTCGATCACCGATCGATTTGACCTGTCGATTCACTTTATGCTCAACTTTTGATCACTTGATTGGCTTGTTGTCAGTACCAGTAATGTTGGTTGTTTCATACAGGTCCAGCGATGATGTGATCTATCGTAACAACGTCATGTTGGGAAAACTGTGAAATGTATTGCCATTCATGAGAAAGGATAATGTTCTCTGCATCCAAGAAGACATCTCTACTCTTGATGGTGATGACTGGTAAATCAATGTGTGTCATCAAAGATTTGGGCAATGATTCATAGCTTCTCCTTTATAACCTTTATCCTTCTTGTATCGCTTTCTCCACAATAAAGACATCTTTGTTATATTCTATTCATATATGGCAAATGAATGTGGATTGTATTTCAGTAGTAGTAGATTGACAACATGATGTAATAAATGGGTATTGTATGATTTTGGGTATGACTATTTAGGCTATTGACTTGTTCTACAAGTATATGAGTCGACTTGATACAAGTGAAGATGATTCCAATGTGGATGAGATATGGCTTCATATGAGTGGGAGTGGAGGAATAGCTTGTAGGTGGTGGTTCTTGATGGCAATGTGCCTCCGACTGAAAGATAAAATGGGATTCGGACTGAATGTAAATAGTCGCGTGTACGTCGCGTAACGCGGTAAGCTGCTTGTTTCTGTACACGACATGGACGAAGTTGACGATCCCACCGATTTCGAAGACCCAAGACTACAAAAGTTCGATCACGACTTTCGATGCGCTATTTGCAAAGAGTTATATACAACACCAGTCCTACTTACGACTTGCATGCACTCGTTTTGTTCCTTGTGTATTCGAAGACGTCTCGGTCAGGAACGCCATTGTCCTACTTGTCGTACAGCAGCAGATGAATCCAAGCTGGTTCGAAATGGTGCCTTGGATGACCTTGTTAGCAATTGGAGTTCTGCTGTAAGGTAAGCAATTGGTATGGTTGCTTAGAGTATCTTGTTCATATGAATGTATAGGAAGCTCATCGTTGCACAGCAAAACAATCAATCAACTACACCTGTAGAAAATGGATCTCACAGCAATACTCCCAACTCAGGCACATCCGAACAAGTGTCACCTAGTACTCGTCGATCACGGCGTATACGACAACAGCAACAACAACAGCCTGATATCCCAGATACTGACTTGAATACATCCTACGCTCCAGCTAATCCTCGATCATTGCCATCACCTGCTGTGCAAGGTGTTCCACTTACAACATCATCATTAACATCACCGACACCTTCTACTACAGAACCAGAAGTCATCGATCTAACACGTAAGAGCTACACAATCTAATGGTGTTTCCAGTGACTCATATCGACATTTAGAGGAGTCACTTGTGAGCTGTCCCATTTGTGAACAAGCAATGAAGCAAGCAGTAATCAATGCACATCTTGATCGTTGCATGCGTGGTGATAGTTCTTTCATACCATCTGTCAGCAGTTCATCATCAAGGGTGAGTATCATACATTCAAGGTGACAATGAAGAATAATACCTATACACACATGTTTAGGCAGCACCTTCTGGATTTTCAAGTTTTCAACAAAGACGTCAGACACAACGACAGTAAGCATCATGAAGATGGTATATCGGTTACTTGAATATTGACAAAAGGATCTAGTGCTGAGCCATATGGAAAGAAGCCTGTCAAGTTAGTATACGACATGCTTAGAGAGAAGGATCTAAGGCGAATACTGAAAGTAAGCAAGGATTGGGAGCTGTTTGCCATTTGACTTTATGACTTACTGGCTGAAACTAGGATCTTGATTTGCCTGACACAGGGGATAAGCAAATGCTTGTGTGGCGACATAAGGAGTATCTTACACTGTACTATGCAAATCTGGATGCAGCACAACCAGTTAGTGGGACCTCTTTGATTCAAAGGTTACAAAATGCAGAGAACGCCTATTGGAACAATCAGAGTCGAGAGCGACCATCATCATCAGACTTGGAAGAACACAATCGCAAATATAAGGATGAATTCGCCAGGATGATTGAAGAAACTAGAAAGCGAAAACGACCATCACCATCAACATCAACATTACCAACTACTAATGCAGATACGACATCTGAATCATGTAAGCTCATCACATACCATTTACAATCTGGATAGCTAAGTCATTTTTCTCATTGTTAGTGGAAGAAGAAAGTCAGCCTTCTAGTACAAGACGATAGTATTTAGATCTTACCATCTTGATTGTATCTATATAAAAACTCAATATCCTTGATCCCCTTTGTTACCATGACTCTGTGCTACGATTACTATTTACCACGTGAACACGGATTGCCCAAGTCGGCTGTGCCGATGTCAATGTGCACGGGGCCCAATTTGCTTAGATGCATACTTGATGACTAGACCCAGAACATTCGCATGACTTTTTTCTTACTCCTTGCTTTTTAAATCTCTTTCTAATGAAGTCTGAAGGTATCATATCAGTACTATCTTGGAGAAAGAACAATGCTTTAACTGCTTAAAACAAGTTGCTACATATGGAAGCGTCAATATCACGGCAGAGATGGGAGTAGCTGCTGCTGGCTTGATGGCCTGTGCAATATTTCTGATGGTGTTGGGCTTTCACATGCCACGAATAACAAGTGGTATTATGGGATTTCTTGCTGTTGGTATGAATTGTCTTGAGAGGAAGCTATGAAAGCATCCTGACATGTTACAATCCAAGGTCTTTTTACCTGGATCGGTCTGGCAAACAATCGACCGAGTGATGGATACAATTCAAATGATGCAATCACAATGATAGCCGTTCCTGCAGGTCTAGGCGTGCTGGGAGCCCTTGTATGTCTTTATATTCAAGCAATGATGATATATGTTATTGGTGGTAAGTGATGATTGAAAATGACAATGTGTTTTGCTACCCAATACTGATTATCTATTCCATAGCACTTGGTGGATTGGTACTGGCACTTTACATTCTCAGTTGGAGAGAAGATCTCGTCATCACACAAGTAAGCCATCTTCTATTGTATTGTCCCTAAATAACACATGCTTTGTCCTTTTGAAGCATGTAGGTCGGGTGTGTTTTATTGCATTACTTCCTCTGGTGACAATGGCCATCACTTGGATTTCAGATTACTATGCAGTGCTGTTTTTTGTATCCATGACAGGTGCTTACACGTTCATTGTTGGTATTGATTTCCTGGCGCATACAGGCTATATAAGTGGTGTCAAGCAAATCCTGGATCATAATGACATCTCCCAATATAGCATTGATGCGCGAGTATATGTAATGCTGGTGATCACTGCCGTTATTTGCATTCTATCATTCATATGGCAATATATCTTTACCAAGCCAAAGTCTACAATTCATGCTTCAACAAAAGATGAAGAAACACCACCAGCAGCTGACTCACCACCGCCAGAGCAACAAGAACCAAACACGACGACTGCTGAAGCAACACATGGTAGTAGCGGAGCATCTGCATCGGCTGCATTTTCTCCTCGGTCAATGTCCATATCCCAACAACCAGCTTAACATCATGTATCTTTAATAAAACGGATAACTTTTTTGACTATGCTTCTATCTACTGGATGATACTAGTGTATGCAAAAGATTCAATGACACGAATACCTTTAAGGTTGTTCTTTATTGTCAAGTTGATATGCTATTGACTATATAGAACGTATCCTATCGAAATGATAGATGTATATGCTATACTACTGACTTTCACAAGATGCTTAGATTGCTGGATGTTATATATGTGCTCCTAAGTGTATGTGTAAGATATGAATAGCTGTAGAAACTAGCAAGCGCATGTGAATGTAGAAGACGACAATAGACAATGTCCCAATCGCAACCATCCCTGTGCTGACTTCACGTTCCCAGATGCCTAAAGTTGCCTAATGCGACGTTTATCCTCAATAAAAAAAACAGCTATATAAAGAATACAAGAAGGTGTGTGTGTTTGTGCATGGAAATTGATAGCATAGTGAAGCAGAAGTGGGCAAGTACAAGCTCAAAAGCAGGCAGCCACAGCGCCACAGTCTTTATTCTCCGTCGCCCAATCATATCGACGATCAGCCTCGTTTGTACCACGATCACCTTCCTTTTATGGAAATTTTGTCGACTATCAAAGCTTTTTTTTTCTCCAAAAAATGAGAATCGGGGTTATAACTCAGTGGCAGAGTGGAAGATTGCAGATCTTCTGGTCCCGTGTTCGATCCACGGTGGCCCCTATACCTTTTGTCGTTTCGTTTTTGGGTGGTCACGTGATTTTTGCTCATTGTCTTTTAGAGCATCATCATAAAAGGGGCAGTACATAACATTACACAGATCAAAGCACGTCTTTATATACTCATATGGTAACTGGCGATGAAGACATCTGTCAAGAAGAAGCATAGCAGGTGACAGCCGTATTGTGTGATGTGTGATGTCGAAAAAACTATAAGGAGGATAAGATAGAGCAAGAAGCAATGTGCCTAAAGTTAAGAATCATATGCGCACTTTAACCATATCAAACATTTGCCATAGCTGGACAACTTAGTACAGTTTGCAGAAGAAAGAGCTTTGAGCATTCAATATGTTTACTGATTGTGTATTGCTATTGACCATTACAAAAAATCGCTATATAAACAAGATACTTGACTCCAAACATGCTTGATGCATAAGACTATCCAATGATTCCAGTCAATGGCCGACACCAAGAGACAACATTCATGGTCTACTCCTCTTCTTGTTCTCAATACTAACATCAATACCATCCTCTATCATCATGGGAATCATCTGAAGTGTCTTGAATGTGTCGCAAAGCCATATCTCCTAAGATGCCTCTTTGTTGTCTCTACGAAAGAAGATGGATCCAGTGAGATTGTGCCTTGACTATTGAGCAATCAATGTAACATACATCCACCTGCTGGTCTTGTTGCAATCTTGGAATGGTTTTCAGTATCAAACTTGAAGAGTAAACAGCATTATCCCAATGACATTGATAATAAAGTAGTATCCAATATATGAGATATAGATCGATTGCTGTTCGTTGGTGCTGCCGTCTACGCTGAAGCATTAAGTAGTGAAGCGATACTGTGATGAAGAATCGATTGTTGGTGTGCTTGTTCATATATATCAAAGAAGATCATGATCCACACAAGCTCAAAGTGCTACGACGCATCCAACTACGGCAAACCAATCACCAGCAAAGCATGTATGAGAATACTGGGATGTGTCGTTTGAAAAGAATATCTCTACCTGCGTAAGCTATCACCAAAAGCGACAAGATCTGACTTGGAACAGCAATGTACAGGGAGCAAGGCAACTCATGGGATTGGTATCGCATCGGTGTCTTCCATTCAGTACTAGCTTTGACAAGATGCGTGTAGCTGTTGACAGGATTGACTAAAAAGAGAGTGGAAACAAGAAAGGAGTCAACAGCGTTTGAGGAGATCAAAAACCTGTCTGATTAATGCACCCTATTCTGTTGTCACCCAACAAGTCGTTTGAATACCGAGATGCATGCATCCAATTATGGTGTTAATGACGTGATGTGTCAACGGTAAATGATGATATAATACACTTGTTACTAATGAGTCGTATCCAGTAGTGACATTGGTTAATGAAGAGGAGGAGTCATTGTCGTCATGCGGAGAATGCAAGGAGTTGGAAGAAGCACTGTGTCCAGAGAATTGTGTGTCGAGAAGCATTGGTCTGTGGCACACAATACGCCAATGCCACTACCGAACTAATTGTTCTACATGGTAGAATATACCTGTTTTCACATCACTTAAATAAAGCATAACACTATGGCTTGCTCAATAACAACCTGTAATGATAGGCATATCACTTGATGATGTGTATATGTTACTACTTTTGTATTTGACATCAGATGCAGTGATTGAAACATAAGTATCATAGTATATAGACATTGCCAAGGCATACAAGTGTTGGTCTTTAGGTTCCTACTTATAGAGCTTTACGTGGGGATAAACAGGTTGGCTACCAAAAGATCACCGGGATGAAACCTATACTGCCTAATGCATGTTTCTCTCCAATCTTCCTTTCCTTTCGTGATCAAAAGTAATGAGATTGACTCGGGTTCCCAGGAATCACTTTCTAAATTAGAGTGTTCCCTCCGATATTATGCTTGTAAGTTTATATCCTTATGCGTGGGAGTTGAGACGTGTGATGGATAAAGTAGGGGAAAGGAGACAAGATGCACATTATGCATTGCATTTCAAGGAGAGAATGGCGGGTCTTTCTTCACTAGAAGAGGCAACGTGATAGAATTGCGCGGGATAATCTTGCTTTTAGTGTTATTGTCATAAAGCAAGGAGTAATGTACACACAAGAAGAGCTGTTTCAATAAGAACGACAAGTCCAGGCGCCTTTACTTACACACTGTCTCACGCCGTACATCAATCAATCCCCCAAAAATGCTTGTGGCACCTTATGCCTGTGATACCGAGCGCTTAAACCATGGGTTTTGAGTTTAGCTTGGGAGCTGTGAACCCTGGATATCATTGTAATGAGAACAAGTATATTGTATTTTGCTCCCATATCATTACTACAAAGTCAATTCTTGTGAGTAAATCTCTTTCCCCCCATATTTTATGCATCGTTGCCACATTCAAGAATGTAATTTCAAAGCACGAGTGCCAACTACGGTGATTTATGAAGACTTTGGATATGAAATGTACCAATCTTTAAGGATTGTGATCCGTGCCCAGCACTTTAGAAGATTCGTCTGGATGATTGTGATGGGTGTTTGACAACTGACCAGATATCACACTGGTTAGGACTTTGGCAAGTACTTTTCTATTTCAATGAGAAGCATGTTAAGCTTGTTTTTTGATGATCCAGTGTTACCTTACTGAGAAAGACTTAGTCATAATGACATTATTCTAAAACACTGCTGTCATTCACCAGTATAGATGGAGATTGACATTCATTGTACTCCAATATCTTTGTCAACTTATGTCACCATAATGCCAAATCAAAGCAGCACGATCCATTTTTGCAGTAGACATTGCTACTGTTGGAACACATCATATCATAGATCATGCTGTGGACTGTGCAAACATGCCATCGCTACTGTCTCCTACAGTTTGGTACATCAACGGGGTGATATAGCCAAAATTATGGATATATCCGGATTGTGATGCAAGGGTCAAGTAAGAGATAAAATTCGGAAAGCTATATCTTCGATGATTCTTAATAGAAGAGACAATAACATCAACATTGCCTGGAATGTTATACAACATGTGCTATCATTTCTCATGTAATCTTCTTTAGCTTATTGCAGCAAACATTATGCCGATCGTCATTATGATATGTATATGAAGAGTGATCATCCCGATGGATCTTCATGTTTCTTGGCTCAATCGACAAAGCAGACAGCAAGCGATCCGACTTGCCATATACTGTGTAACGTTGTGCAAAAAGTGATGTAAAGGTGTGAGCATAAGTGTGTTGAGCATATTGACTCCGCATTGGAAAAGGAGCTTGTAAAGGTAATGTTTCCTGTTTGTGATGCATCATCATTCCCCTGGGTAACAATCTAACGTAGCCCCTTAACACCTTAATCTTCCTATTCACGATATGCATGCAAGCCAATTAAGATTTTTGGCTTTCATTTGGACAAAGAAACATGCCTTTTTGTCACACAAGCTTTTGTTTTACCACATTGGAAGACAACAGAAGCAGTAAAGCGGGGATTGCAAATGTATATAGATGACTTTGTGGTCCACAGAGATGGATCTGAAGTATTTTGGGCTGTGTCAAAAGCTAAAAAGTTGCTATTGTTGAAAGACTACTGCTGAGCAAGACGACAACGAACCATTTTCATGTGCCATGCACATAAGAGGCTTAGGCAGAGTGATTTGCTTCATTGTCCTTGTCACGGCTCAACTTTATAAATAGCAACACTGCTGTTCATTGCAGCGTGCTTCTGCATATTTCCACCCAAAGTGGTAATATGTTAAAAGTTATCGGCAGCAGCGGCTATTTAATAAGGTGGGAGACGTAATATAGCAGGTCATTTGTAGCATTGTGTTGTTATAGCTTCAGCCAGGGATGAAAAGTGATCGAGCATTAAAGTTTAAAGTGGGGCACCCCCAAAATGCATCCGATTTGATCATTTTAGCAAAGAAAAAAACAGACTTTCCATGTGGACAAGCTTTTTGGGAGGATGTTGGGGGTGTAGTACAAGACTATCGGAAGTAAGCATACACACAAACACCACCATCATCATCATATCACCCGCCAAATGTGGGACGATACAATATAGGTAAGGAAAATGAGCTTGTATTAAGTGACCAAAATAATGCAACTTTGAGTTTGACAATTCAATGACCATTTTAATAATAACTCGCTTTCACCCCTCCCTTTGTGTCGGCTGGCTTGTAAAAGATTGATGCCAGGTAAATGGAAGAACAAGGAACAATTCTACTTTATCCATGAAACTTTACCGATATGCATGCAATAGGATGCTTAAGTTATAAGGATGGAGTCAACATGTCATAACTTGATGAGCCTTGTTGCAGGAAAAGTCATGTAATCCTTCATGGCAATAGGGGCTTAAGATAAAGCAAAAGTGATCCGCTAGAATGGGATTGTGGGACAACTGAAAAGCTTCATGGCTATTATCCCAAGAAAGAGTGAAGGGAATGTGCAATCCTGCATCAAAAGCACGGGTTGGGGGTGATATGATGTTGATTTGTGATGAGAGCATGGTTTGCATTTCCCAGCACTATTGCTCACAAGTGTGCTTGCATAAGTGTCTCAGTGATGATTTTATAACATGGTGATAGTTCTCTTGACCGGCTTTGACCGAGAATACATCAAGCTCTTCTTTCATTTCATCTTTCGTGTGCAATAAAGAACAGCAGCCAAGTCTAGACTTCTTGTTTTTCAAGGATCGCTTCCCGCCATTTCCGAGATTTGGGATGGCATATGACATTTACAGTTAAGCAGGATGTGATTTGTGTCCTTGCTTCTTTGTCTGTTTCTTCCTCTCCCCCCATTATCAGTCAGGGATAAGCAAATAGTCGCAATAATGGATGTTTTTCCGATATGCAACTTTGGTATGAGTGGATTGAAACCTTAAATAATGAAAAGAAGATTTGGCACTTGACTGTTGGTAAATGGGTTATAAACATGCAATGCAGCGGAGTGGTCGAGACTCTTGAAGGAAAAGGATAGAATCTTGATTCTTCCCGATACAGCATAAAGCGCAAGAATTAGTGTCACGCTCATCATTTCTCTTTCCACCCCCCATATAATAGCCTGCCAAGAAGGTCTACATGCATGATGTACTGTGTTTGACCCTTTTGGTATGCTGATCAAAATGCAAATAAGCTAATCGGCCTTTCTTCATCTTATATAAATAGAAGCTTCCTTGCCGTGGTTTATCTGTATTCCCCATATTCCCTTTTCCTTGTTCACTTTTTATTCAACTTGTTCTCCCAACTCATCACATCATCATGGAAACATATATCGGATATATCAAGACACCACAGGATGCACTTATTGTATTTGAAGCCTGCAGAAGAGGACTTCTTAATCGTGTACAACGTCGACTTTCAACAAAGGAACGCATTCACATTCGCTCAGGGTCTGTGTTTGCTTGGGATGAAAGAGAAGCTGGAATGCGTCGCTGGACAGATGGCAGAACATGGTCACCTAGTAGAGTGCTTGGAAGCTTTCTGACATATCGTGAACTTGATACCAAGAGACGTCCACGCCGTACATCCATGTCGTCATCGTCATCATCATCGTCAAATGCACTTCCAGTTAGCAAGGCAGCAGCAGCTTGTTCCTATAAACAAGATGGGCTTATCAAACAGAGCTTTTCAATCTGCACAGCCGCAAACCAAAAATTGCACCTTATTTCGTACTACACCAAGACTGATGTGCTTACAGGGAAGCTTAAGCAGCCATCAGCTGATCCAATGTTTAGCCAAATTGTCGTGCCTAAAGGCTTATATCCAGAGCTTAATCCTCTTGATACAAGCGGTGGACATTCTGCAACTCTACACAGCATGCGCCAAACTACTTCACTAACGTCCACATCGTCACAACAACCCCCATCGCCACCACCTTCTCTTAGTTCTTCACCACTATCATCAGATGAGGATATGGTAGTAGATTCATCCTTTCACCACCAAGATACATATTATTCAGCTCCTGCACAATCATCATGGTCTTCTACTTCATGCAATTTATCACTGCCACCTCCTTCAAACTTTTACCAATACAACTTGCCACCATTGGCTGTACAAGAAGTTGCTATGGACCGGATCTCATCATCGGAAGATCAGCGCCAACTCCGTGCTTTACGCCTTCAATTATAAACGACATCAAATCAAGTTGCCTTGCCAATCCTGTCACCTTCACCAAACACATACACTCTCTTTCACACACAATTTCCGCAGCACTTACATGTACCACAGCCCATCGTCAATACCAAGACATTTATACATGCACACATCACTCACACACAGAGCATCTTTTACATATTGACCATCAAGCACACTTAAACACCCACTGCATTCTTTCTTCTTCACCTTTTCCCATTCGCTCTTTTTTCCTTCAACATGCATATATATAGTACGTTTCTTTCCAGTATTTGGATAATGATATCACCATTTTTTTCCGACGCTCATTTCTACCACCTTATCATCCATCATCCTAGATTAGCTGACTTTGTATACACTCTTTCGATAAAGTTGCATTGGCTAAAGACATTTCACTGCCTGATAAAATCAGGGACAAAACCTTATTCATCCTTTCTCCTTTTTTTTTAAGTTTGATAAAGATACATTACAGGCTACATTACTGTTGACTGGGTGATTCAAACGTCATCATCATCATCATCATCATCATCATCATCATCATCAGGTATGTGTGTGTGGGGAAGATTCATCCAATTTGCAAGTGTGAAGGATCATGCAAGATTACACATTACCTGCACAAATGTGTATATGCTTATTGCTATTGACACGAATGGCTCTTTCTCCTCCCTTATGCAAGTGATCGCCCCAGAATAACAAAAAAAGAAGCACTTGCCTAAACTGAATACAAGGCAATAGAGCACTATAGATAAACTTTGATATAGGCTTGCCACACCATGAATCAGGGGCGTTGGGTGGACAAATCAAGCCTTGATGTAGGTGCTACAATTGCCATACTCTGCCTTGGCTTCCGAACAAAGAAGTATGCATATGTCTGGTTGCTCATTATACGTCATGTTTGTGGGTTCGTTTGGCAGTGACATGATGTCGTGATCGATGTAATATGCTTGTTGGGTGTTTGTGTCATGAATACCAATCCTGTTGCTGCAATTAGAGCCATATGATCGCAGTTGCACCTTTTCTAGTAAGAGTTGTTGTTGTTGTTGTTCCTGTAGACATCTTTGGCAAGTCAAGGTGTATCCTTTGTCTCTAAGAGTACAACGCATCTCATTAGGATAGTAACACTCCTTGCAAACGTCCCCGTATGCTGATGCATGTTCAGTGGAATCATTCGACACATGTGCATGATTGTATTTTGTCTCAAGTCTCATCCATCCATCCAAACAAGGCTATTTCTCCAACCAAATCACGGGTGAACACATACATATAATACCCCTGCTGCTTCATTACCGCATCTGGTATAACATTCATTCCTTTTATCACAATTGTAAGTCATCAAAGGGGGATATAGTGTCGCAAAATGTAAATCCTTCTTGCATGGGTGGTATTTCATGGTGTGTGTGCTATCTGCCATAATCCATATGGTTTTGTTGGATTGGTTTGCCAAAGATATATATGGGAATCCTCTTGAAAATTGCGTTAGCATATGATAGAGACATTAAGAATGATCGTCTAGTTGATTACCTGATCCTGTAGCAAAAAGTTCTCCATCAGGGCTGTAACTAACCGAGTGAATATGATCCTTGTGACCTTGGCGTATATCTGTATATTCCAAATAAGGGATATTTTAAACTTGGAAGCCTGCTACATTCAAGATATGGTAGACTTACCTAGCTCCTTTCCAGACATGGCATTACAAATGTGTATATCAGAGTCGTCTTCACTTCCATATATGAACTTCTCTCCATTTGGATGCACTGACATGGATTTCACAGGCCTAGACATATCATAGCGTGTGATCATAGTAGGATCATGGGAAAAACCTCTGTATCAACATGTGATGAATATATAAAAGATTATACTTCATGACATCAGCACACTTACAAAGCAAGTGACCAGAAGTACACTTGATGTTTTGCTGCCCAGTAGACTGTTTCGCCATCAGCAGTAAGGTCGATACATGATACAGCACCACTAGTAGCAAAGCATGTGACGTGAGATCGCATGATCCTGGTATCATGAACACGAATATTTCCATCTTCGCATCCACTGAAAAGTATACTTTGATGTGAAGGGTGCCAGACTGTCGCTCGGATGGTTCCTTGATAAGTCCTTGTTTCCAAAGCAGGTGCATCAGGTCGATACAAGTCATAAATCTTCAACTTCTTCTCATGTCCACCAGCGACAATACGTGTTGCATCAGGATTAAAATTGACAGTACGCACAGTGGATTCGTTCTCAAAAGAAACAAGTTCTTGGCCATTGTTGGTGTCCCATACTTTGACAGTGAAATCAGCTGATCCAGTGACAGCTCGATGCGCATAGCGTGACAATCTTGCACTCCACACACTGTTTTGATGTCCAACAAGTGTTCCAATCCAATCACCTGTGTCACCTTGACGGATCATTGCCTTGTTATCTTTTGAAGTGTATTAGTTATTGCAAGATATGAATAAAAGAATCAGTTTACCTTTGGAAGCAGATATCATAAAGTACTTTCCTTCGTCATTGAGTGCTGAAAAGTGAAGATCGACCACAGGATGTGAATGGCCAATACATGTCACAGGAGGAGACTGTGTTTCATTGGTAGACTGTTGCAATCTCGTCATGTTGACTGAGAAGACTTGTAAATGTGTTTGACAACGCGACAGTAGCAGAAAAAGAAGGTTGACACGAGTTGGCGCTCTCGCTCTTTGGTTCTAATACCGCTTGCATGACAACAATGCTTGTGTCACCCTTTCCTGTTTAGCATTCACTCATGTACCTTATGCTAATTAGAGCAGTAATAAAACGTATCTGGGTGCAGTAACATTCTACTGCTGCATTCAGTCGTCATTATAACAATAGCCTAATGTTGGCCTACCTTAAAAAGAACTTGATACCATGAAGGGTGGCGAATTGTAGTAGACTGCATTATAAGGAGTGATTCAACATGCTGGAAAGTAGCTATAAGCTCTATTCTCCTTGATCCACTTGCAACAACAATAAAGATCGTCATCAATTGTTGCTTTACCTGCAACTACCACGACATCTTTAAATAGTGAATGTTTTATCCACCAAGTTTCATCATCTCTTTCTTCATTCCAAATACAACTTCACAACATGGCTCCAGTACCCTACAGCATCAACTCTGGCAAGTAAAATGAGATGTGTCTTTATTTGATAGTCATGTTCTAATATAAAGTGTTGGAATACAAAGACGTGTATCGCAAAATCCAAGCCAAGTACTCGATCGAGCATGAGCAACAAGCTCGAGAATGGATTGAGCAAATCATTAATGAGTCATTACCAAATACTGACTTTCACACCTGCCTTAAAGATGGCGTAGTCCTCTGCAAGTAGGATGATTGATATGTATTGTTGTTACAGCTACTTAATTGTCTATCATAGAGTCATTGATAAGCTGATCCCTGGTAAAGGGAAATATAAAGTATCCAAGGTGCCATTTGCACAGGTAATCATTTGCACTGGGGATATACTGGAATTGCTTTTACATGTTGACTGATGTCTTTCCATGAGTAGATGGAAAACATAGCTCAATTCCTTAACGGCGCAAAGGAGCTTGGTGTGCCTCCTCATGATCTATTTCAGACTGTCGACTTGTTCGAGAAGAAAAACATGACTCAGGTATAGCAATTCTCTTCATCACATGATTGGATACATGAACTAAACACATAACAAAGGTCGTGGATGCCTTATTTGCAGTATCTCGTTATGCACATGAAGCTGGTGTCTGCTCATCAGTAAGTACAAGAAGTAGTGGAGTGATGGACCATGTATTCAGTGATATATATTAGATCTTGGGACCGAAACTTGCCAAAAGACATCAAGTGTCGTTTAGTGAAGAGACATTGAATGCTAGCAAAAGTCTCTTTAACACTTATCAATATGGTTATACCAAAGGTGCCAATCAGGTAAGAGTACTACTTGTCATGATCGATATATCACATGTTTCTCATTCAATATCATTACTCTTTAGTCAGGACTTGTTTTTGGAGCAAGACGCGAGATAACTAGTATCGTACAATAAGAAGGAGATGTTTTATTACTATGTCTGACAACAAATGATGGATGATAAGAGATAAAGATGCATGATGAATCATTGAATTCCGCACTAAAGTACACGCGAGGGAGTGGGAGGAAAGAGAATACAGCTCAAACCAATTCGTATTTGCTGCTTATTACACTGGGGTAGGTTTCAACAAAAGGGGGGCTTTATTCTTCTTACCATCTCCACATCTCCACACCTTTAAACTCGGCATTGACCTTATTGTCTTGTCATGTCAAGCAAAGCAACCAGTAAAAGAAAAGGCATGATGCTCAGGGGGGGGATGAGAGAAGAGAGCGCGTGTAGTTGAAAGAGGCGAGAAAGAGAGTGTGTGTGATAGAGCAAGAGAAAACGCAAGGGGGAAAGGACAAGATGGGAGCTGTTGGAACACGATGGCTAATAGGATTGACAAGTAGATTCCCTGACAGAGGAGCAACAAGGTATCATTCAGCAGAAACGACTCGAGATCGACAGGCTTCAAAAAGGTAAAGTAGTATATCTTTTATATGATAGCAACTCATTACTCATGTACGTCATATTGATCTCACACACATTACGCGCCACACTACTCTTTTTTATGCATCTAGATATCAGCTCACTGGCTAAACCGTTGCTTAAAACCTCAGACAAAAGCACCCCAGACTGGTCAAAGCACGTTACACCTGGAACACTTTCTGTCTTTCAAGAAGATACCAGCTGGCACCGACTTGACTCAAACTCAGAACAAAAGCTCGACAAACAACACACTATTCCACTTGAACAAGATTCTACAACAACATCTTGGCAACATATGCAAAACATGCTGGATTCATTTGATGAAGGTAACAAGAGAAAGAAAAAGAAAGAAAGAGAGAGAGACACAGAAATGTGTATTTATATCAAGTTGTTAGAACACGAGGAAAGTTTGTCGGAGGGATCACCATCACCGACTGTATCACGTTTCGACAGCAACGATCAAAAGATATATGGCACCAATGCTATGGAAGAAGATTCAGTGGTAGTCAAGTGTAAAACATGTGAACGACCTATCCTTGCAAATAGTTTTCAGGCACATTCAGGTAGGACAATAGACACTGTGAGCTGACATTGTATACTCATTGTATCACCATTAGAAACATGTGGCAAAGCTGGCAAAGGCAACAAGAAACCAAGAGCATTGACACAGTTATCAACAAACGACAAATCAAAACTCGGCAAAGAGATCTTTTCAGACGATGATGACGATGACGACGATGACGATGGTGATGATGAGCCACTTGCAAAACGTCAATTGGATGGTCAACATAAGAAGAAACAAGCAAAACAAGCTGATGCTTCAGGTAAGGATGGATTGGATAGGATAATGATAAGAAGGATATTGACTTGTGACATTAGATACACCCACTATACCCGCCAAACGACCACCAACAAGTGCAGAAAAGCCTGAAAAGAAAAGGTCAAAGAAGAAGGAGACAAAACCAAAAGGACCCAAGCCAAAGCGTAAGTATTGTTGTCAACATGTGATAATAGAGATATTGACATTTGTATGTAGCACCTCTTGATTTGGATAAGCAATGTGGAGTGATTCAAGGTCCCAACAATACCCCATGTACTCGGTCACTGACATGCAAAAGTCATTCTATGGGCGCCAAACGTGCTGTTGCTGGTCGATCACAACCTTACGATGTATTACTTTCAGCGTATCAAAAGAAGGCCATCGGTAGACCCCAAAGTGAGTTTTATTTTCTGCATCATTCAACCATATCACCACTAATACATGTACAATATCAGCTACTGGAGCAGGTGCTGGTGATCGAAAAGGAGGCACAGCGACTAGCAAGAGCTCCAAGGCCAGCACAAAGAAATCACAAAAGCAAGTAGGACCTACCACCCAAACAGGACCAAGTGCCACTGATACTGCAGCACAAGAAGAACAATATGTCAACTCGGATGAGGAATTGGAGAATGTCATGCACGCTGTAAAGGAAAGTCGTCCTGCTCCACTTGCTGAAAGGCCGTTTTATTTCGTCAAACGACGCCGACAATGTTATCGATTACGTGATATTCTCTTGGATGCCATCACTCCAAAAGCTGTTTCCATGGTTCACAGTGACAGCAACAACACATTGACAAGTCTCTATAACAACAACAGCAACACAATGTCTCCCAGTTCACATACATCTGCCAGATCACCACTTCAACAAAGTCGCGGTGGCAACATCCATTACTCATCTCCAAGTTTTCCTGCTTCTTCACATGCAAATACCAGTATACCATCTTCTGCACCTCCTTCACGATTTCCACAGCAAAATTCTACATCAGCAGCTGGTGGATTGGCAGGATCACCTTTAAGCATGATGGGATTATCTGGATCTATGGACACCAGTGCAATGTTTAGCTCAGCTGCAGGCAATAGTGCTTTACAATGATTTGTTATTTGACATCTAATAAAGTTGTACATATCAAGCGGTCACATGAATATTCCCACACTTGAACACCGGTATTTGAGAAACACTTTAGATAGCTTATTGATCTTGTCCAATAAAATCAGTTCAAAGTCAACGATAAGATAAACTATACGGGGTAATGGGATTGTTTCGCCCCCAAAAAGAAGATTTCGCTTTTAGCTTATAGTCTTATGCCAGTTTCAAAAGAGTGATATCTCATCTTTGTAAAGTCATCAACTAAAGCGATTTGGGACATCTTAAGCAAGTCCACTTGTTTATAACATAGTTGTTGTAAAAAACATCCGATCCTTGGCGGGGTAAAAGGATCATTTGGTAATTAACTCCAGTGTAGCACACTAGTCAACGGAGAGCGCCTCCGCATGTTCGGGTGGTACAAGGCGTTTTTAACCTGCATTTTACGTTTTAAACACATTTCATCAGCCTGAATCTGTAAACTCTTGAACTGTATCTGGGAAAGATCTCGATTCAAACATAACTTTACCCAGCGGCAGATGTATCCACAAAAAAGCTTTATAAAGCTTGATCCCTTTGGTTCCCAATGAATGTTTTCTACTTTTCTCTTTTCTTTTCCTTATTTTGTTCCACATGAATCATCTTGGGTAAAACATCATGGTTGCAATGGTGTGATGGAGCTGGGTTGATGATAGGTGCACTGGCGAACATATACATTAACACCTTTCTCCTCATTTGTAGCAATAAGAGCAACGATCAACCTATTATACTTCCTCCCATTTCATCACTCGATGTACGATTTAGCAGCAATACGCCTACTAGATCCAATGTTCCAACATCACTACCATCTCCACCAATGACGACAGCAATTGTTCCATCCTCACTTGCTTGCTTTGATCAACAACATCATTATTACCCCTCTTCTGCTGCACCTTATATCCAACCAAAGCCAACTATCAACACAAAAGAGCTAGCTTCTAATCGTCGTATGCAAGAAGACATGGATAATGTAAGTTACCTATGCCGATTTTGATCATTTTACATGTGAAAACTAACACTTTCTTAAACAGATTGCCAAGCATTGTCTTACAATCCATGACACGGTACGACAACAACGTGCCACTACCACAGACCTTAACAGCAATCAGCAACCTTGGCTTGATGATATGATCGCGGAAGCCAATGAGCTCTTAAATGCCCTATTAAGGATACAAAAGCAGCAACTATTTTCTCAGCAACAGGCTACTACAACACCCTATCTCCCAGCTGTTGGCATCAATGTAAGATATCCCTTCAAAGTAGTAGATCAGCGCATTGCTCACATGTTTTATTATAGAAACAGGATGATGATGATGTATCGAATAGTAGCAGCAACAATGAGGAAGCCACTTCACAACGCCGAAAGCGTAAGGTATGTTTTACATGTTTATAAATGCACATGAAGAATATCAAACTGACATGCTGGATCTGTATACAGAAACGAGCTCCTTTTCAGGGACGATGCCATGCTTGTAATAGCTCCGAGACTCCCGAATGGCGCCGTGGTCCGGATGGTGCACGTACACTGTGTAATGCCTGTGGACTTCATTATGCCAAAATGGAACGTAAACGAGCAGCAGCAGCAGCAACAGCAGCACAAGAACAAGTCCAACAATACCACAAGAATGGCATGTCATCACCTTTTTCATCTGCCAGTAGTACCAGTGATGGCTCAGTTCATGACGACATTGTCTTGACACCTTAATCATTCTCATTTCCCTTCCTACATATCATCACCTTGTAAACAATTTGCGCTCCCCTTGACTTTTCTTTGTACAAATCCCCTTTCTTTTAAGCACTTTTTCCTACTCATTAATAATATGATACCATCTTTCTCTATGAAACTAGTTTGTCATTTTCTTTTTTGTTTTGATGAAAGGATTCTTTCCAGTTTGGAAACGAGTCAGATCGCAAAGGCAACACGCTGGTCAATGTGGTAAAGTTGGCCCCAGCATGCTTCGTCAGTCCTCCCATACACGATATCCAAAGGACATCATGAAACTGGAAGCTTGATCGTAAAGAAGCCTGAAGCATCATCATGCTTTCCATATTCTGGAAGATTTGTCTAAAGAAAAAAAACTTGTTAGTTGCTCGTCTCGACTCGGTTTTTATAACTTTTTCGCCAAGCCACTGTTCACGGAGTATATCGGTGTTTGATAGCTGCTGCTTTGTCACTTCCAAGGCACCCAACCCCGATTTCGTGTGTTGCCAGCTTACATCCTCTCCTCCATTGGCAACTGTTGCCCCATTCAACCCACTTTACCAGTTGTACACACGATTGTACTGCTTCAGCCCACCATGTCGACACTACAATGGTCTTTATTCCAGTGAATATGACTGAATGGCTTGTCACTCTATTACAAAAGCCGCGTTTATTAACATAGAGCACTCTCTTGGACTTTTATGCCAGCAACTTGTAGAAAGGCTTTTGTCTTCAGCAGCCCTTCTTTAGCCAATAGTAGATAGATAGTATATAGAAATAGCTTTATTTGGTTTAGTGATTTGGTTCAATACATTATACAGTTGGGTTTGGATATCACTTTGGTCAATGCGATTTAAGGTATACATGAATTTTGACTTGCTGTCAGAGCTCCCCAGTGACCTTTACTCGACATGTTTGGTCCTCTCGTTGTGACCATAGTCAAAACTTGTTATATAAGTATCAGCAAAGCACATATATACATCGATAAGTCTATATTTACTAGTCATTCATTCCACAATTGCATCTTTTCCACTGTTGTAGTATATCACTGAGAAGTTTAAGTCTATTTATAAAGCGCGGAAGAATATAGACAGGGGAAGATTGAGATGTTGAATATAGAATGAGGGGTTTGTTCAATCAAGATATGCATCCGAGTTCTCTTGGGTTTCCCACATGGTCTTGTATATACCATTATCCATGCCAATCAATCCTTCATGAGTACCAGACTCGATGATATTGCCATCCTTAAGGACGAAGATGGTATCTGATAAGAAGAATAAGAATATAAGCAAGTGAACATGTGATGTAAACTTCATAGTGCCTTACCAGCGTCACGGATTGTTTTTAATCGATGTGCAACATGGAAACTTGTCATGCCAGTTTCACGGATAATGGATCTGAAACTTGCAAGAAGGGATTGTTCAGTGTGCGTATCCAATGCAGATGTAGCTTCATCAAGGAAAAGCATCTTGGGTTTCTTGAGAATAGTTCGAGCAAGAGCAACACGTTGCTTTTCACCGCCTATCATCACAAAGATTAGATCATGTCATCATGATCCACATTGATTTCACTTACCTGAAAGCATCAAACCACGTTCACCCACCTTTGTCTCGTACTTGTCGGGTAGACTCATAATGACATCATGCACCTGTGCACGTTTGGCAGCGTCATATACCTCTTGCTGAGTGGCATCGATCCTACCATAGTGCACGTTGTAATAGATTGTATTGTTGAACAAGGTTGTATCTTGTGGCACGACACCAATGGCACGTCGAAGACTGTCTACTCGAATGTCCTTGATGTTTTGCCCATCCACATAAATGTTGCCAGATTGTGGTTCGTAAAATCGATAAAGTAAGCGAAGAATGGTCGATTTGCTATATTGAATCATGCATTAATACATCTGTTCATCTTGCAACAAGATCAAAATCCATCACTTACCCACATCCACTTGGTCCTACAAAAGCAGCCTTGTCACCAGCAGGTACTGTAAAGCTCACATTCTTGAGAATGGGACGTTCAGGATGATATCCAAAAGTGACATTCTCAAAGCGGATCTCACCACCCTTGAAGATCAAGTCTTTTGCATCAGGAGCATCTTGAATAATGGCTTTTTGATTCTCAAGATTGAATAAAGTGTCCATATCAATCAAGGATTGGCGTAATTCACGATAGACTGAGCCCAAAAAGTTGAGAGGCATAGAAAGTTGAAACACCAATTGATTGACCATCACCACATCACCAACTGTCATTGTACCATTGATCACACCTTGTGCTGAAAGGAACATCATCACTGTAAGTGCTGTACTGAAAATAGCATTCTGACCTGCATTCAATGCTGCCAAACTGGATGCCACTTTGAGTGATGCCTTTTCATACTTTTGCAATGGCTTGTCGTATTGCTCAGCTTCGTACTTTTCATTGTTGAAGTACTTGACAGCTTCGAAATTGATCAGTGAATCGACAGCACGAGTAGCAGCTTCATTGTCAGCAGCATTGGCCTGTTTACGGAACTGAGTACGCCATGCCGTAGTTGTAACAGTGAATGCAGTGTAAGCGAGAATGGTTGTAAAGGTGACAGCAGCATAAGTGGAACCAAACTTGTAAGCCAAGATACCACACACCATGGAGATTTCCAAAGCAGTAGGCAACACGTGGAATACCATTGAGCTTAACAAGAAGCTGATACCCTTGGTACCTCGATCAATAGCTCGATTCAATCCACCTGTTTGACGTGTCAAATGAAAGCTGAGATCCAGTCGATGCAAGTGAGCAAATACATTCAGGGCAACACGTCGAATCGCCTTTTGTGCAACAGCAGCAAAGACAGCATTCCTTAATTCTTGAAAAGCACTGGCTCCAAGTCTTGCCAAACCATAACCGATAACAGTCGCTCCACATACAGCCCATAAAGTAGCATCAGAAGGAAACGTAACGCCCAAAGAATCAATCACGTCTTTGAAGAAGAAAGGCACTTGGACATTCAATAATTTGCCTCCAACCAAGAGCGATAATGCAATAACAACACGTGCCTTGACACCAAAGTCATTCTTGGGCCAAATGTACTTCATTAGCTGTCGAATAATAGCCAGATCGGTAGCATTGCGTTCCTTTGTCTCTGTCTTTTCAATAGCCGGTTTGGCAACTTGTTTCAACTTGTCTTTGGATTCCTGCCATACATGACGAGTCGTTGTGAAATGTCGTTGACTGAATTGGTGTAGTGGTGTCTGTTGTTGTTGTTGTTGTAAAGTGGGTCGAATGGGTGTTGTTGTGTTCAATTGAGAAAGAAAGGGTCGAAAAGGTGTACGACAAGGGGTAAAAGAAGGCTTTATAGGTCGTATCGCCCTAATACAGGATGCAGACAAAGACAGCCTAGGCCACATGATTTTTTGACTGCACCACAGTAGACGACGTGTTGTTTTTGTTGGATTTATTGAATGTAAAGCAAAGGAAAAGAAGAAGAAACGAGAAAGCACGCAAGATGAACATGAAATTTGCTGCTTTGGGTATTGATCTCAGCGCTATCAGATGATTGACATCATCTCTTGCCTGGTGTTACCATGGTTCTCCAGGCATTGTTTAATACACCTCGATAGTTCCATACTGGATTTTCTTGCTGGATATTGCCGGCACTATCAACTATGATATATACATTCACGTGAGTACTGTCGTCATTTGTTAATGGAGTAATCCTACTCACCTGCACGGCTCATTATCCGAATACCTTTATTGGCTTTGACAGTAGCTTCCCATAATGTCCAACTCCAAGTGTAAGCACCATCACGTTCTTCAAGTGGTTGTGTATGCAATTGTGCTTCCACCCATGTTTTACCTTCATCTCCTGATACATCTTAGGATATCCAAAAGAGTAATAAGCAAATAAAATGATCAAGTAGTAGTATGTATAGCTTACTTACCTACACGTTGGATACTACGTCCTCCTCCTGATAAAGCATAGCCTTGGACTTGACAAGATGTTGTTTCATGTTCTATCTTTTCATCCACCATGCCATCTGGAGGAGTGCAAACAAATGATTGGACATTGTACTCGCCTATCGCTGGTACCTTGGACCAGTACTTTTCAGCATCTTTCTCATTCTCGACCTAGAGCAGTATCCATTAAGACCTTCATATACCATATCCACTGCCAACTTACATGTTCTGGAAGGATTTTGTAATCGAGTTGCTGATGATATGCCTCTGACTCTTTATCTTGAATACGTATTGTTTGTAAATATTTGACAGAGCGAGCTCCAATATATCCAGGAATGACTACACGAATAGGGTATCCATGATCTCTGGCAAGGGGGCTGCCATTCATCTACATTGTGCATTGCTTGCATTAATCATCAATCTGACATGAATACATGAATACGTGCCTCGTAAGCAAGAAGGACATCACCATACTCATCTCTAGTATATAGGACATGATTAGTTCTTCAGAAATGATGCGAATCAAGTATCATACTCACAAGGCCTTTGATAATGGCACAGATGCACCATATGGTTTCTCGTCATCCTTAGTCTAGAGATATACAATAAGCACACGTTTGTTTCATGCATAAGGGATACATCATTACCAATTGCACAGATTCAAAAGCAACATGGAGACTAGGATTATGTCCTATGGATGGATCAACACCCACTGCTTTAAGCAAGTCTCTTAGCAAACATCCGGTATAAACTGCATTTCCTACTGCTCCAGCTCCCCATATCACCTATGACACATATCAACATTCATTGAAATGGCATCCAACTGTATACTACAAACCCCTTCTGTGTGCTTCACCCTATTCAAATCTTCTCTTCGATTGCCCTAAAAGATACATCAGGTTGTTAATAGCAGACTTCTTGTGATAAAAGCTGACAAGTGGTACATTACTGCGCACTATCAATTGTTATGTGAGAAGAAGAAATTCATTGACTTGATCAAATCTACCTGCATCGCCATAGTGACATTCTTTTGATCAAATTTCTCTTTAAGATCTTGTACAGAAAAGGATACAGGAGCATCTTTTACACCAACACCTTCCACATGAAATCGATGGGTAGCTTCATCCAGTTCTGGAGTTGGCCCATGGGATCGGATAAAAAAGTACTTTTCAGGCGTGATAAAGTGTTTGACTAGATCACCAGGTGTTGGTTCTGCATTGTAAGGTTGTTCTTTTCGCACTAAAAGTGCTTTATTGGATCGACTTGGCTCGTTGTTATAGCTGATTTCATTCATGATAGGAAGAGAGTGAAAGAGGGGTAGCTAAGCTTGCAAAATCCCCGAGTCAAGTCATTATATAGCAGGGGTAACTAATGATACAATGATGAGCCAATGTCTCTTCCCCTTGTGTTACTATCATCAGTTTGTACTTGTTTATCCATGCATAATAGCTTCATAGTGAATCACGTGAAATGAAAGCCCATCTCAAGTCCTTTCTCTCCAACATCTCCTTTGATCACTTGACAGCGCCACATTTCCTCATATGTTGAATTAAACAGGACCGAGCATCCGAGCAAGGTAACGCATCCTTCTTACTCAGCCTTGGTAACACACATGCACCAGTAGCAGATGCTGATGATCAGCAGCAAAAAACGGCTTGGTGGAAAACACGGGAGCTTTCACTTCTTTATTGGCAATGCAAGCAATTTCACAAGCTACGAATCTCTCGAATTGGACACTTAGTCTTGTTCTTGGTGCAGCAGCGGCTCTCAAAAGTGGTGCGCGTGAAGGTGTTCCTGGTGAACTTCCAATAAGTGACACTTTACTCGGCATAACCAGCCATCAGGTCAAGAATGGTGTTTCTGGTGACAATGTGTTTATTGGACTTGATACCCATTGGGCGCGGATAATGCTACAGTCGTTTGCCAAACGAAGGATGAAGTTCAGCTATCTCTTGATTGACAACAAGTCAAAACTATGTCCTGGGTGTAAAGGGCGTTGTCCGATGGTGATTGATCCAATGACAGCAGCTTCTGGTCACAGAAAGGATCCCAAGGATATTGCTACAGCTGTTGCATCTGCACAACAAACCTTATTGGATGCTGTTCAACTTCTTGGTGATATTCCAACTGGCATTGATCCACCACAAATACGACCCAACATGTTCTATTCTTTGGTGACAGATCACATGGATTATGCAGAGCGTCTTGTCTATAAAGTGGTGCATAAGCCTGATTGTATTCCAACATTGACTATCGACAAGCGTGCAACCGAGTTTCTATCTGACAAATTATCCAAACGACTTTCATCCATGAGTAATGATGCTGCTGTGCAATGGTGTAAATCGATCATTGATGACATGTGCAACAAAGTGCGTGAATGCAAAGAGAGCAACGAATGGGATCAGCGTATTATTGGAAGAATTGAGGATTTGATGCAATATCCTGATGAAAAGCAACAAAGTGATGTGTACCTTAATGAAGTCATGGATCGCATTCATTCTCGTATTGCAGACATGTTGGAGCGATTGCGTTTGGAGACATTTACAGCTCGATTGGATGATATTGAAGAAGATTATACGATTGCCGACATTCCTACTTGCTTCATTGTCTATTTCGGGATTCGACGTGCCATTGCTATGAGTCAACGTATTTACAATGACAACGCACTTGTCTTTATGGGATACAATGTCAATTTGGCCCATGAAGTTATCCGTGACCTGACAGAAATCCAATCACAAACTGCAACTGGATACTCAAGTCGTCTTGTTGTGGAAAGTACAGCATCTGGACGTATCGTGGATCGAATCAATGAGCCCAATCACGTGTTTCGACTTGCTATTTTGCTCGACACTGCTTTATCTATTGGCATTTTGACGCTAAGTCATCTTGGTCCTGTATTGAGCATGTACACAGCTAGACGAATGACAGCTCCTTACCGTGAAAGTTGTATGCGTATGGGAACAAGTATGCGATGGTCAGTGTTCCAGGTATCGTTAATGCATTCGGGAACAGCACGTGATGATTGGATGGTGTGTATCAAACCTGATCCAAGATGGCGCTTTGGTGTTTTCTTGTTTGTCTTTTGGTCCATCATTTCATCTATTGGTTCAGTCATCTTTTGGCCATTGATAGGTCATTCATCAATCGAGCCTATTGAGGAATTTGGTCATTTGGTGGCTATTCTTAGCTGTGTGATTGGTGTACCATGGGTTGTCCTTGCCATGTCGGTCAAACTGCAACGCAACAAGAGCAAATCTGACTTTGAAGCTTGGATGCGTATCCTCCTTCATCCACATACCATCATCAATCTTGGTCTTGTTATTGTGCTCATTATTCTAGTAGAACTGGATATCACTATTGATTGGATCTATCTTTATTTATTCGAAGCAATCTACTTTCTTCAATGGCTGGTAGGAGAAGCAACAGGGAAATGGGTCTATCAAAGTACTGCATGGTTCATGCTTGGTGTTCTTGGAGCTTTTCGTCTGAGTAATGTGGCTGACGACAATTGAAAAAAGATGTACTTGTGATAATAGTAGCATTAGTGTACAATACCCTTCTCAATGTAATTATATCCTTTCATTCAATATATCAATGTACAATATAAACTATCAATGTCGTCAAGGTAACATGCATGTTCAATGATCACTCCTTGAATGTACATGTTTCGAGAATGACTGATTAACATGCCAACATGTGCAAATTAAAGGGTGGATGTTATGCATAAGAAAGCTACCAAGCATAGCAGCCATGTGCTTATAGTCGGACATTCCAATGACGACAATGTGTCGCCGCTTTGTTGGACCTTAGTCCTTTTCCTTCTCCACTGCTCCTTTCGAGTCTACCCTTTCTTTCTTGCTTGTCATCTCGTGTTTGTGCAGCCACTCTTTTTTTTCCCATTGGCATCATTGAAAGGCTGGGGTTTGGTGGTTCATTCAGACTCTCGACTGACCAACAACGTGAGCTCTTTATTGTCTTTCCTATTTCGACACATACACAACCCAGCACGCTCGCTCCTCTTTCCAACATCATCACACTACACTTCAACATTGGTTGTTCAGTTAAAGAATGAGCGGCTTGACAGCATTCCTCCAAACGGAGCTGTTGACACTATCCAGTGAAGCACGTCGAAAACATCCAGAGATAAAAGAAGTAAGGCTTTGACACATCCTACAGCATATACATGAATCACTTACATGACAATATGAAGGCTGCTGAACGACTCTCTGCTATATTAAGAAGTTTCAAGGAACGACCAGGTTATAATATTGCAAATGGTAAGTGGAAGAAGTGTATACGTGTGCCAACATATGCTTAATGCGCGCGCGTTTTCTATGTGATAGAGTTATCAAAGTCCGAGGATGCGTTACGTCCCTTTGTACTTGCATGCGAGACAAAACAAGTCAAACTGGTCACGATCGCCATTGGATGTATTCAGAAACTTATTTCTTTTCATGCCATCCCAGAGGTAGTATGCGTATTATGCAATGGGACTATAGTGGATAATAATCATCATCATTGCGTATAGACATCAGTCAGGACTATTCTACGCAAATTGACAGACATCAGTGTCCATGGCGTCGAGATCCAACTCAAGATCTTGCAAACTGTTTTGCCACTTTTGACCAACTATCGCAGTGTTCATGATGATATATTAGCAGAGGTAAGGGAAGGAAATCAAGGATCGGTTTGGATCATGACTGATATGGGAAACAGGCTCTTTTGATTTGTTTCCGGTTACAAGATTCCAAGATCGTTGTTGTCAACAACACAGCTGCTGCAACACTGCGTCAGTTGGTGATTTTCGTCTTTGATAAAGTCGCCAAAGAAGATGATCAGGAACCAGAAGAGGATGAAGTGACACATGGTAAGCTTTGTGCATTGGAAAAGGTTGCAAGAGGTTGATATATGATCTACTAGATATCCAGTTAAGCTCCGGTGACACTATCACTTTACGTCCATGTGCCAAAGATGCCTACTATCTCTTCCAAGATTTATGTCTATTGACCAACAGCGAATCACCTGAATTCTTACGACTGACGCAGTTATCAAAGACCTTTGGATTGGAGCTAATTGAAAGTGTGTTGACCAATCATTACATGCTTTTTCGAACAGTAAGTTATCAAAGATGATGGGGATAAGATCAAGGGTACTCATGTCATTGTTTCAAGCACAAGGAGCTCAGTTCATTGTTACGAGAACGTGTTTGCCCATTGATCATCAAGAACTTTTCAGAAAAGCACGAGTTTCCACAAACGATGCGACTCACTCGTGTTGTATATATTCTCATCAAGCAATTCAGTGAAATCTTGGTAAGTAAAGGTGGACATTCATGAGTTGGGATTCCTTTATTGATTAGTATGGCGTAGATTATGGAGTGTGAGATATTCCTATCCATGTTTGTCAAGATATTGGAGCCTGAAAGTCCTCTCTGGCAACGTGTTCTTGCTATGGAAATCTTTCGTGGTGTTTGTGGTGATCCATCACTTTTGCGATCCCTATATCAATGGTATGACTGTCAAGACAGTTCCACCGATGTCTTTCGTGATATGATTACTGGCTTTGGTCGACTTGCCACTGAGAAACCACAACTGATTGGAGCAACACAAGGTGGAAGGGATAGCATGGATCATGGTTCAGGATCAGGAAATTACACAGCACATCATGCAGGAACGACTTCCTTTTCAAGTGGTGAACAAACAAGTCCTAATCTAAGTACAGCAGGATCAACAATGCGTATACAATGGTGAGTACAATGACTCGGGTTTTGATATTAGCAATACAAAAACTTACATGTCTTAAAGTATTGATCAACTGGATAAGGCTGAACCACCTGTCATACCGGAGACCTACATATTCTATCTTGCTGTTGTATGCCTGAATGCCATTGCTGATGGATTAGCTGGTCTAGTACTACCACGATTTGCAGCCGGCAGCACACGCACTCTAAGTACATCCACTCGATCCACTACAACTGAACCAAATGCTGAAGAACAACAACAACAACCTACATCATCAGAAACAACCGAGTCAACTACAGCCAAGAAAGATCTGGAATTGGTGACTGAAATGTCCAATGTTGCTTGGCCTGGTCTCTTGGCAGCAATGTCATTCTATCTATCAGCCAATTTGGATGAAGAATTATTCCAAAGCACAATGCGATCTTATCAGAACTTTACCAATGTTTGCGGTGTTCTTGGTCTTGTTGTTCCACGTGATGCGTTCCTCACCAATCTTTGCAAGAATGCCATTCCAGCCAATCCAGTGCTGTCTTCAGGATTGCTTTCCAACAAGAATACTGGTAGTACAACTAGCATTGCAACAGTATCGACATCCACGATCGCAGTATCATATTCTGAATTACCAGCCCAACAGCAACAAGTATTGAGCAATATTGTGTTGAGCGACAAGAATTTGTACAGCCTACGTGTCCTTTTGAATATCACCATGTTCCTTGGTGGCGTGCTTGGACCATCATGGTACCTGGTATTAGAGACTTTACAGCAAGCTGATTTTCTACTCTTCAATCGCCCAAGTCCAAAAGGTTCTGGAAGTGGATCTGCTTCAACAATTGGTGTGCCACCCATACGACGAACATTGTCTGGCACAGCACAATCATCCACTTCAATCAACACATTAACAAGTCAGCAGAGTTCTGGTAAGAAGTGATATCAATCTTTATATGTGAATCAGAAGGCTTATTACCTCTCTTTCTATATACGGGATCAGGTGCAACAAATCAACTTATGGATGCAGATCATGTTGGCATTATTCATGGTTCATTGACACGCTTATTTGAGAATGCGAAGTTCCTTGATGATGCTGCTTTTATCGCTTTCACTACTGCTCTATGTCGACTAAGTGCTGAAGCAAGTGGTTTGCCTATTGGAGAAGAAGAACCATCATCCGCTAACAAATCAGCAAGAGCAGTAAGTCAAATGCATTCCTCAATGACAAGTGTGATGACTAACTATAAGATCATAGAAAATCTTCAACAAGACATCATTTGCAGTGGAGAAGCTGCGATATATTGCTATTCTTGACATGGATCGATTGATCAGTGCTGACAAGGATTGTGGTGCTTGGGATTTGATAACGACACATTTGATCGCTACTGCCAACTATGCTGGTACACCTGACAGTATCCGAACACAATGTTGCGAATCAATAGCGGATATCATCACAACTGCCATGGAATGCAGTCTTTCAGAAGACAAGGAGCCTGATGAGAATCTTCAAACACGACTACTCAAAGCGTTGAATCAATGCATCAACTATACCCCACCTAAAGATAACGATTCAGAAAAAGGCTACACCCAAAAGACATTTCCCGAAGTACAACGTATGGGATTGGAGACGCTCAACAAGCTCTTGCAAACATCAGGTCAATCATTCACATGTGGATGGAGCCTTATTTTTGAGATGGTCAAGCATGTCACCACAGTAGCATCCAGCACAGCAACAAGTCAAGAGAACAATGATGATGATACAGAGTTGCATATTGAGGAAGAGAGCAAACCAGAGCGATCCAGCATTGATACAACGACATCTTCTTTACGTACAAACAACAATGTGACCAAAGCAGCAGGTGGATTGATTAAAGTTGCCTTTGCCAGTCTTCAATTGATTTGCACCGACTTTCTTGCACTCTTATCTCCTGACTGCTTACGACAATGCATTGCTACATTGGGTGCTTTTGGAATGCAAAATGAAGATATCAACATCAGTTTGACAGCTGTTGGTCTACTTTGGAATTTATCAGACTTTATTCAGACAAAGCGATTGGATCTCGTTAAATCAGGACAAGAGGAACCTAGCAACCAGATCATCAGCAAAGAGTCACTCAACATTGATCAGACACTTGATGGAAAGGAAACACCTGCAGTATTAAGTATCCTGTGGATGCTATTACTTTTGCAACTATCACACATTTGTACCGACCCACGCCCTGAAGTACGCCATGGTGCCAATCAGACACTTTTCCGCACTATCATGCTGAATGGCAATGTGCTTAGTTCCAATCTATGGAGTGCTTGTATTTGGGAAGTCTTATTTCCATTACTGGATGCTACCAAAATGTCATCAATTCGTGCTATCAGGATGATGCAAGCACAATCCACTCGATCACCTTCACTTTCACCTTCTGCTGACCGAGATGCTTCTGGATTCTTGCTACATCACTCGAGAGATACAGCTGATAAGCAATGGGATGAAACCAAAGTATTGGTCTTGAATGGTATTTCAGGCATATTCCGTGATTTCCTTGGGAAGCTTTATAGTTTGCCTCGATTTGATCGTGCTTGGTCTCTCTTACTTGCCCATTTGGAAGATTCTTGCTTGCGTTCCAGTCAAGAAGTGTCCCTTGCCAGTGTTAAGAGCTTCCGCAACATTATTGGACAACAACCTGATTGTGGATCACAAGATACTGTCGTTGAACTATGGGAAAAAGCTTGGTTATCATGGCTAGCTATTGGTGAAAGCATCATTGATCAAGATGACCGAGGCGAGTCTCGTGTGGAAGAACGGCTCAAGCAACTTGATTCTGATTTGCATTCACTTACTTTATCACTTTCTTCTTCAAGTGCTGCTGCTATCTCAGATGACTTTTCTCAAGATATGCTCACATCTTTTGTTTCCATGTTTACCGACTTGTACAATGTCATTTCCTCTCGTTTTGAACTACGTGATGTTGAAAGCTTGTTGATCGTGCTCAAGAATCTTCTGGTGTATTCGACTAGTCCCCAATATCGACCTGATATCGACCATTTATCGCCACTACAAGATGCTGTATTGAATGTGATTCAGAATCTCAACAAGAGCGTACCTGGCATACCACCTTTGGTGCTGCGTGATTTATCAGAATACATGACACTCGCTTTTTTGGGTCCACAACAAGAAAAGTCGAACACACCTCCCAGTCAACGACGATACACAAGTGTCACTTATATCGCGCTCAACAAGAAATCCAGCAAAATGGCTATCGATTTATTCAAGGAACATGTTGACAACCTTTCATTGTACTCTGAAGGTGTCTTTGAACGTCTTATTGGTGCTTTTGGCTTGCCAATGAAGCTCAAATATGATTGTCCACCTTCTTACAAGCATGGAGAAGACAAGACTACCTTATGGAAGCTGGCAACAACTGGTTTACTTGATATCATGCGTATGGGACTGGAAAAGCTACACGCCTTTGATGAAGGTAAATGAAACATAGCAAGAAAAACAGCTACATGACATACTCATTTACTTTACTTTAGAGGTACCATTGGAGCGATTCATAGGTGTATGGCGAACACTTGTCGATGTTTTGCATGGCAGCCTTTTATCACCAAGGTAAGTGATCTTCTTTCAAGTTGCAGTTTGAAATACGACTAACATTTTGCATATAGCACTCCTCCTTCAACCATGACAATTGAAGAGTTAGACGTCGATGAGCACTTTGATATTTCTCTATTGAGCGTGATACAAAGCGATATTGTGATCTTTATTGGAGAACCTCGTGTCCCTGATGATATCATTGAGCGACTTGTTGACATTTTACGAGAGAGTTCAAGGTTATATTACGTTGATGAAAGTCATTCGCATCGTCAAGAAACAGATGGAGAGCTTGCAACAAAGGAACTGGCAATTGAAGAAGAGAATGGTACAAAGAATGCAAGTGATCGTTCAAGCGATATTGTTGGTACCACAGGCACCATTGTACCCGTCATGAAAGAATCATTTGCTTATGCAGCACTCAAGACACTTTTTGCTCTTTGTTCATCTGATAAACAAGGTATGTATTGGGTTATATTCTCATCTTATGAAAACTAATGAGATGTATGCCTTATAGATCATATCAAAGTCAGGCAGCGAATTGGACGTGCTACTATACCAGTGTTATTGGAACGATGCGAGACCATCCTACGCAATTACACAGCTGATGAACCACTGCTAGGTCGTTGTCCGTTCCCAAGGTACTTGATGGGGTGAGAAGCTCTACACTTGCCAAACATGGTCTCCTATCTCCTCATTTTTCCACTAACATGTCCATATTATAACAGGGTACGCAAGGAAGAGATGCTGTTTTTCTTACGACAGTCGATTGATTTGAAGCTACAACTTGATATTTTGGGTTATAAAGATCAACAAGGTAAGGCAGACGCTAAATCATTTAGGAGTTATATATTCAACGATTGGTTAGGTTCAGCAAAGCAGCTACTTTTGTCAGGTCCTCGTGGTCACTTGTTCTATTTGTACCCAACATTGTGTCAAATGATTACTTGCGATGACTCCACTGTGGTAGCATTGATTCGAGATTGTCTACAAGTTGCCGGAGCCGAGATTGGATTGGCATCGCTATAAGTTATTACAACAGCACCTTGTATAGATCATAAACACGCCACACATTCTAATACTTGTAACAATCTTCTTCATTCACCTTTCCTCAACACACATCCTATTACTACCAAAACCACCTTGTCCACTTTTTCCACGCACATATACAATGATCATTCTAAAATATACACATCATCACCATCAAGCAAAAGCTTATTGTGTTGTATCTCATTGTGATAAGATAACAGATAATTTTCAAACTAGAGAAGATCAACAATGATATACACAAAGAGCACATGGCATTTAAAGACAATGAGCATGATTTGAATGGGATGCAAAGCCAATGACTTCAAGATGAGGAGGAAACCAGCCAATTATAACAGATTTCAAAGTCCATTCGCCTTTCTTCTCTTTCACTCTCTCTTTCTTCCTTCTAAGCACGCTTCGTCCACACGGCTTTTGTTCTCGACGCTTGCAAGCTGGGGTGAGTTGTTTATTCCTTGGAGTTGTGTTGGTGGATACGATCGGTAAAGGCAACAAAAGACGATCTGGAGGAACGTCAACCATGCTTAGCGGGCTGATCGCTCCATTGCGAAAAGGGGTGTCAAGTCGACTCATGTTGCGAAATGAACTTTGCTACTTATTGCTATGTGTTGGCAAAGGCTTGACGAGTCTACGTTATGTTCTTTGTTGTCTTTCAGCTATTGGGTTTATGCTACTTTAGAGAGATAGAGATGGGAAGATAGAAGTGGATAATTGCATGGGAATCTCATATCCTTTTCAATATAGACGAGCCAAGAAAAGTATTGAAAGCAAGCGACTTGTTGAAATCAAACGAGAGAGGATTCCATCACATTGATTGCTATTTTACAGTAAGTAATAGCTCAATCACCCATTCATTCATGGATTTCTAATGAATGTTATTGGTTAGCATGAAACGCTCATTACGCCCAAGACATTCAGCATCGCCAAAACCAGCGGATGGCTCTTTGAAGCGTAAACAAGATACAACGTATGTGAACGCGCTGGTTTCACCTTTATTTGAACTGACACTAATATGGATTTACTTAGCGACTTGTCTCCGCGATCATCTCCAAAGAGGCAGCATCAGGAATCCGATAATGAATTGCCATTGAAGGTAGTATTGCAATGTCTATAATACTCGATTGATCTAATTTTATATCAGAATAGTGATATTTGTTCAGCATGTGGATTCTGTGGACGCTTTATATGTTGTGATGCTTGTCCCAATGCCTTTCATTTCACCTGCATAAACCCACCCATGGATGTCAGCGATGTTGAAAACTTATCAGGCAATTGGTATTGTACCGAATGTGAATACAAGCGTCAGCAAGTAAGTAAACAAGGTTGCACACCACGTGGAATGTTGACAATGATGTATTCTTTGACTAGCGGAAAAACACCAGCCCCACAGCAAAATCATCCTCCAAATCCCAGCCATCCTCCTCTATCCCTGCTTTATTTGCCAAGCTGAATCATGACTTGACTACCAGAATTCCAAAGATGTATGAGCCCCCAATGGAGATTGTCAGATACTTTGAAGGAGGTAAGTCTGCTCTATGATTATTGGTATACATTGTTCTTAGCACTATTCTTAGTTACCATGGATAAGAATGGCCAATATGTAGACACTTCTGTCATCAAATCCAAGTCTACCAGGTATGCTTGCTATTACTATTACTCAATGCAAGTTTTATCTCATCGACATTGACATAGAACTGATCCCAATGATGATCGCAAGCTTAAGGACAAGGATGACAACTTCATCTCCTGTTTTCGATGTCGAAAGACTGCTTTGCGCAACAAACGAATAGTGTCTTGCGATTATTGTCCACTCTATTGGCACATGGATTGCTTGGATCCTCCCATGACATCTTTACCAAATCCGACTCGCAAATGGATGTGTCCCAATCATGCAGATCACCTTATGGTACCATATCTTATCAATGATTCTCCTTATTTGCATACTAATGCAGCTTTGTAGCCAAGGATACGACGGCCACGCATTCCAAAATACGTCGACGCTTCATCAGATACACCCAACAATGGCATAGTAACGATCATTGATGATGAGAAAAGTTCAACAAAGAGTCCAGCATCTTGTACTTTATCAGATCAGCATGATAGTAACGACTCGATCATCAAATACAGTGATACTGTTTATCGATTACCAGCATCCAGCATCAAACTCGATTTTTTCAGCCACATTGCAAAGTATGTTATTTCTCCAAAAAGCAGCCTTGATGATTGACATATCATTAGTATGCGATCTGTCTCTCCTAGAAAAGAGACACCTTGTACTCGTTCTCAGCCAACAAAAGAAGAAATGAAAGATGTAAGTTGATATATGAAACTGGCAGGATATCAGTCAAACTTATTCACATGATAGTGGCTTGAAGGATTGACCAGCTTCCAATCACAATTGGCAACATATATCGAAAGAGAATTAGACACATCATCATCTTCTTCAACAGCCGAACATCATTCAGGTCTCGACATGCTCACTCGTGCTATCACTGACAAAGATACATCACCATCATCATCATCATCATCATCACATCATGTGCCAACAGTAGGTTATTTTTTACAGCTATTAGCAACGAATCACCACTGACAATGTCTCTTTATGTTATAGGAGGAGCATCCATCTGATCAAGCTTAAAACCTCCATTGTCTATCAGTTGCATCCCCAAGACGACCCAAAAGAAGACTTTCAGTGAACAACAACACACATCTCCTCTTTTATATTGTAAACCATCCTATCATTCTACCTTGTAGTATATCACAATTGTTCCTACCTATCATCAAGTACATAGTTACAACTCTTTTCCCTTCCACACCTTTATCGTAATACCATAAATGTCCATTACTAGTATACCATTTCTTTAATACTAGGAAATGGTGATTCATATCCTGGCTTATTGTAAAGGCATGCTTTGATCATCAATAGGCTGTAAAGCTGAGCATCATCATCATCTGTCAAATTTCGGTCATGCATTGTAACGCGTCTGGTAGTGTCCGAGAATTCAAAGCACGCCGCAGCGGTAAAGTATGTCGCGTGCCCTATCTTATTCACTTACGCAACATTATGAGCATCAAGGAGATTCAGACTTCAGACGAGTTCCAACAACTGATTGGACAAACATCCAACGAGAAGCTGGTTGTCGTTGACTTTTACGCTACCTGGTGGTACGTGTTGTTCTTTTCCCTTGTCACCATGGCAGATTGCAAAAGACTAACGTAATCGTATGTCCCTTAGTGGTCCTTGTCGTATGGTGGCTCCCTTTTTTGCACAACTCGCCAACAAGTACAAGAATGTTCAGTTTGCAAAGGCAAGTTGTAAAGTAGCTATCATCATCTATATTGAAGAAGCTAATTTCATATCATTAGGTGGATGTGGATCGTTTAAGGGTATGTATTTGTATTGTATCTTGTATAAGACATCTAATAAGGTAGTTCAGGAAGTTTCTGGTGCATGTGGTGTCACAGCCATGTAAGTCAAAAGGAGGAGTAGGAGGATGGAATGAATTGACAAGAGAGGCTGATTTGAATGATCCAAGGCCTACTTTCCAGTTTTTCAAATCAGGACAAAAGGTGGCAGAGCTCAAGGGTGCTAGTGCTGGTCAGATTGAACAATTGGTAAAGAAGCATCAAGGAGATGGTGATAGTGCTGGAGGAAGCA
This sequence comes from Lichtheimia ramosa, assembly GCA_008728235.1. NCBI lineage: Eukaryota > Fungi > Mucoromycota > Mucoromycetes > Mucorales > Lichtheimiaceae > Lichtheimia > Lichtheimia ramosa. The sequence goes on from CP031823.1 coordinate 3,864,707, forward strand.
GCAGTAGTGGTGGTGCTTCAAAGAACAATTATGGTATTCCTGGACATGTAAGTGTTAAAAGGATATGAAGGATTGCTTGTTAGCTTACATGTATGTCAGGGCGATCTCACTGATTGTATCACTGGAAACCAAATCGATGCATTGAATCAACAAGAAGAGCACAACATTAAGAATGTCTTCAAATCCGATGACACATTCTTGGAAAGTGATGTGGATGAGCAGTTTATTATCAGTGTACCATTCAATCAACGTAAGTGAATATAAGCCATGCTAGTGATGGGATATACTTACACGTCGATACAATAGCTGTCAAAATTCACTCTATCAAGTTCAAAGCAAAGAATATTGGTAAGGAAACACGATGGATGGATTATGGATTATGGTACTGATCATGGTACAACTTTATAGCTCAAGCACCCAAGACTGTCAAGATTTATGCGAATCGACAAACATTAGGCTTTGATGATGCAGACTCTATCAAGGAAACACAGACATTGGAATTGGAGCCTAAGGATTTTGAAGATGACGCGGTGGTGAATCTACGATTTGTCAAGTTCCAAAACATTACTAGTCTTGTGGTATGTTGTTGAGAGAGAATCGATTGTCATGCGAGTCAGAAACTCATCTTTTGCAATCAATAGCTGTTTGTCGTCGACAATCAAGAAGACGAGGAGACTACGCAACTTCAACAGCTCATCTTTATTGGGTAAGACATTGGAATGGATGAAAACAAAGAGTGGATCATGTGCTGATTCTTCTTTATCTTGACAGCTCCCCCATTGAAGCCACCAACATGAGCAATTTGACCAAGAATGACGATGAGTAGGCATCTATTCGGATATAATAGAGACACACATTATGAATGATGGTATTACTGAATATATTGGTTGAAAAAGAAGTTTATGTTGATGTCTATGATTGGAATTGAATGGGAGGAAGACCAATAGAGGGAATACGAGGGAAAATGCCTAGATACTATAAGATATAATACCATTAGATACTTGATATCTTCACTAAACTCGCCTTTTATCCTTACCAAAGCAGCCCATCCAGCTACACCAAAGATGCATCCAGTCAAAAGTTCATAATGGCCATGAAAATAGACACTTGTGATAACAAGCATCCACCACCAAAGTGCCAAAAGACCACACACCATCTTGAAAGCCAACCAAGGAGTGCCATTCTGCTGTCTGAGTCGTTGAACTGCAGGAATCGAATACCAAATCCATGAAATCTCTTCCCATAAGAACAAGCTGGAATGAATTAACAAAACGCAGTGTCCCGAGACATCGTGACCACCACTCCAAGTACCACCTGCTCTACGACACATGGTTTGCTGATAGACATCCTGGATCAACATGGCTGAAGGATCTCGACAAGTACCACCAGTTGCAACAAAGACGCGATCGATAAAGCTTGGTCCCAGTAACCATTGTGTCATAAGATACCAATAAAGAGACATGAGTAAATAACGCGCCACTCCACGTTCCAACGACTGTTTTCGGCTGAGCACATTGACAAGATAGAACAAGTAGATAATAGTCGTCCATAGCCAACCGAGTTTGACAAAATAAACATTGACCAGATTGCGTTTGTTGCTAAAGTAGTTTGCTGGTGGATGACATGTCGCTCCATAGATTAACGAGACTATGACAGTAGAAAGATAAAAGACGGCTGCAAACTTTTGATGCGGTCGCCATTGACTCATAAAAGACGTCGTTGCTGAAGAGTTGCTTTCTGGCATATGTCGAGATAATGTATTAATGTCGGAAAAGAGAGATCAAAGCAGGAAATAAGACCCCAGATGCTGGGTACGCTTTTATTGATTTTCATGCGGAAACACCGCTGCATGAGTTAGTGTTTGCAATAGCAGGTTCATTTGGATCGACTACTTGACCAAAACGATTGAGTACAAGTGGTTTGTCCAAGTTTTGAAGAAGATCAAATTGATCCACAAGACTTTGTAAATCTATGGTACGCGTGGCACTGGCAGGCCATACACCATCACTAAAAGGCAATCACGTGAATATGACATGACTGTTGTACACACTAATATTCCACTTACGGATAGCAACATTGCATTTGTCGACGTGTTGTCAAGAAACGTGTCAGATACTGCTGCTCGCTTTCATCTTGTTGACGAGGTCCAGTTAACTCTAGCAGACGTAGTACATTGATATGTGACTCTGTAAACTGATATCCATGTTGGATAATGGCATCTATGATTCATTCTTGTCATTAGTGTGATTCATTTTAGCCATGTTCATGCTCACCATAGAAAACAAGTTGTCCAAGTGGACTGTATACACCTGCAGATGCAGCAATTCTTGCACTAGGTACCACATAATGTTCATAAGCCCAATTGGATTGAATTTGAGCAAAGTGATCATCCAAGCACGCTTCACGTCGCCATGCGTCACAGAATTGTTCCAATCCGCTGGTACTGGCTCTTTGTCCTAAATTGCAGGTGTCTAACGTATCCAAATCACTCAGACGGCTTATAAATCCAGCGAGCTCATTTCCAGGCTTTTCCTTGGTGTATGTTTTTACCACTTGGGATGCATCATTGGTTCCTGTCTATTGCTATGGGATTAGATACATGTAGTAGAAAACAACATAGTCTTGTTCCTTACTGTGAATCCAATATATCCACATGTGAATCCACGCATATCACCAATATTAGCACATGCACTAGTAAACAAGAATATAAGGGTTGGAACATGCATTGGGATGTAAAGACAAGACATACGCATAACTAAATGCCTTGGTGCCATATTCAAATACATTAGTGACCATGCTAGCTACATGTGTGACCTTGGCATCGACTGATCCAATATCTGGGAAGCCATCAAGATCAACGAATGGCGTACTGCCACTATCAAGCTCTACGCATACACCACGTGGTTGATCCTTGATTCAAAAAGAAATTTGTGAGGAGATGATGACAGTTATACAACATTCTCTACCTGAAATTCGAATTTAGCACATGTATCTGGTGTAGGAGCAAAAGGTGCTTCTACACAGCCATCGAATGCTCTTTTCTTGGGCAATGCAAAGCATGTAGAAGATGCCAAGATGAGAAAATTAAGAATTATTATATACATAGTAAGTGAAAAGAAGAGAATGATACAATCTATTCATTCATTGCTCGGTACTTGTGTCAATGTTTGTATCTTTAAATCTTCCAAAGTCTCGGAACACACTAGAAAAAAGTGGACGACGCTCGGTGGATTTGGTGGTATGATTTCAAGCACAGAATACACACATATACAGAGGATAACCTGCCACTAAGGCATATAAGACAGTGAGATACTAGGCTAAACCCTGTGAAATGCTCATTCGCGGAAGAGGATGAGTTTTGTTTGTGTTGCCTTGGTGTAACAAGTATCCAAGTGTGGGGTAAAGATGCTGTGCAAAGGCCACATGTAACCTAATTCACTAGATCGATTGTGTTTATTGTCTTTCTATCCTTCAAATATGGTGACTAATGAAGCATCAAACCATGCAGCATAGTGATTAGTAGTTACAAATCCATTATACCGTTTTCAGTTGTTCATTTATGCAAGTCTTTCCTCCTCCGCTTCTTGATTCAAGTGTTATATTGGCTATTATCATAAAAGCAACGAAGGTGTTGTTGTTGTATCTATGACGCAATTCCCATTTTGGAGGGCTAAGAATGTAATGACGCTTGGATGTTGACTATGCTTGGCGTGAATGGGCCAATAAAGCCTAAAAATCTGGGCACAGACCGCTGGCAAGATCCCTTTTTCTCTTTGAAACACTCTCACATACCACACACATACACGTTCTGCAAGCAACCATGGTACGTTGATCTGCTACATTGGAACATGCACAACTTGGCTTCACCACCACCCATTGTCCTTTCAACAAAGCAACAAGTATCTAAAAAATGTCTTTTATTTAAGGGCACACTTGCACCACAAGCATTGAAAAGCATTGCAAAGGAGCTACAATCTCTCGAGCGATCCCCGCCAGAAGACGTTCAAGTTATTCAAGGAGAACAAGATCTGACAGAGATCCAGGCATGGATTCGTGGTCCAGGTAAGGGCTGTTTTATTGCAGCTGGCTGTTTTGTACATATCTGAAGCACACACGTATTGATCGCGCGTATTGACGCACAGACGGCACACCTTATGAGAATGGCTACTTTAAGGTCCGTTTACTGATTGCTGAAGGATATCCTGAAGTACCACCTAAAGGTAAGTGATGATGGATGAGAAGAAGAGACTAGTGGCATTGATATATCAAACAATAGGTTACTTTGTTACCAAGATCTTCCATCCAAACGTGGCTCCTAATGGCGAGATTTGTGTCAATACATTGAAGAAGGATTGGAAATCTACACTAGGCATTGCTCATATTTTGCTGGTAAGTTGGAGATGGGTGAATGGTGAAAGTGTAACTGATGTTCCATGACTTTGTAGACGGTGAAATGCTTATTGATTGTTCCTAATCCCGAATCAGCATTGAATGAAGAAGCAGGCAAACTCTTGCTAGAACAATATGACGATTACGCCAAACGTGCTAGATTATATACGACTATTCATGCAAAAAGCGGCAGACAAGAATTCAATGCACTTGCTGCAGAACGAGCACCAGTTTATAAGCAAAATGAGAACACATCCAAAGATACATCCACCACCACTACATCATCAGCAACTACTACTATCACCAAGAAAGAAGATTTTACATCAGCTTCAACTACTACAACTTCAACCACTTCTGCAACTAATATCACAATAACCACTAAATCAAACTCGGTTTCTGGAAATGTCTTAACATCAGCAGCAAGTAATATCGCCACACAAACAGCTGGTGTCAAACGTACAGCAGGGGAACTTCAAGGAGGAAAAGACAACACCATCCCTAACAATAAGCAATCGAGAACAGATCCAGCTCAAACCAAAAGGAAACCCATGGCTGTTGCTGATAGGAAGAAACAACTTCGACGGCTATGATAGTCTTAGTTTACCCCCCCCATTTTACACCATTGTCATCCTTATTGAAAAAGACAATATATTCTCTTGAAATGATGGATATGATTAGGAGGAATATGTAAATGCTTTGAGGATTAAAATGAATATAAAGAACTACTCCATCGGCTTCCAATATGTATCATTTTAGACTTTCAATAACTTGTCACCGTTGGGTGTCTCTGGGACCTTTTTACAGGCACCCTGTTTACTGTTACAGCAACAAGGCACCATTAAGCCAGCATCTTATGCACAAAGGAAGCCAGTCCTTGTGCATCCGCTGACTTTAGCAAGTTCTGCTCAATATGCAGATCGAGTTCCTAAAGTTATCTTGCATGTTAGCAAAACCAAATGACCAATCAAGCATGGTATGAATACTTGCAGCAATGACATCTTTGGCCGTGGGTCGATTTTCAGGACTCTCTTCAAGTAACCAGGCTACAAGACCTGTGCAATAAATGGTAGGATAGCTATATGTAAATGTTGGGCTTGGCTCTTGTAGAATCTTGTCAAAGACTTCTTCATCATCTTTGGTAGCGTAATGTGGAGGAACACGATCCATCATTTCAATCAATGTGATACCCAAAGACCATAAGTCCACTTTTTCATTGTATGCCTGTTCTCGAATCACTTCAGGAGCCATCCACTGATAAAAGATAACCAAAAATTAAGCACGTGGGAAGGATGAGCCATGTGTCATATGATCAATTTACCTTGGCAGTTCCCAATCTTTCCCTGTTCACATGTCGGGTACTTGTTGCAAGACCAAAATCAGCTATTAATAGTAGTCAATTCATGTTCTTGAATCAACATGACGCTACTTTACATACCAAGCTTAATCTCTCCATTATTGCCAATGAGAAGATTCTCGCATTTGATGTCGCGATGGATAAAGCCTTTGGCATGCAAGAACGATAATGCATTTAGAGTCTAGACAAGAGGATAAACATAGGTGTAAGCGAGATTACACATAATACAAGACTCCTTTTACCTGTCTTATGATGTAAACTGCATATTCTTCTGGTAATGCACGGCAACACAAGACTGCAAACACACTACATTTCATCAAGTCCATGGCAATCCACACTTCATTCTTGTGAACAGAAGCTTCACGCAATTTGATAAGGTTTGTGTGACCACTGGCCATGATTTTAAGTTCACGTACAATGGCAGCACGATATTCTCGATCATTGTCAAGCTTGCAGCGTTTCAATGCAAGTCTTACACCACCTGAACCACGAACACCTACTTGGACAACAGATCCATTGACTCTATTGGTCATGGCGCATGTTGAGTACTTTTTGCCTCCGAATAGACCAATGAATCTCTCCTTGTACTCCTCATTAAACTTTTTCTCCCATTGACCCTGTTGTTATCTCCTTACCCTGTACCAATCTCTTTGGATCCAACATAACGATGTTTAGGAAGATCAATCAACACAATCTTTGGAATAGCTTTCTTAAGTCGTTTTGAAAAAGTGGACTCTTCATGCTTGACAATAGGTGCTGGTGGTGGTGGAGACCAATCGGCATGACAGCGGGCATTAATCCAAGGAGGCTGTAATGGATCATATTAGGAGATATCTTTATACAAATTACATACACTGAGCACATACTCTTGCTGGTGGAGCTGGTTCTGATTTCTTTTTATGCTCCTTTGGTGGATCTTGTTGGGTCAAAGGTTGAAGCAAGTAGGCTTTGCCAAGGATATCTGGAATTTCACAATGACCTGGTGAACGCCATACACCCTGATGATATAAAGTTGGCTGAGTATTCTTGATTGTGATCATGTGAATGTAAGAATTACCCAACCAACCTTGTCGTTCTTTTTCATCTGTGATGGTGTCGTATTAGGTGTTGTTGATGGTGGTGGTGGTTTAACTGAGCCAAGTGATCGTCTTTTCAATGGAGCGACTACTGGAGCTGGTTTATTGGTAGAAGCTGAATCTGAGCATGATTTACGCATGGTATCCTTTTTGACTGCAATAGCTGAAGGCATAGTATGTGAAACGAAAGGAAAGGAAGCAAAGGAGCAAGATGCAAAAGAAAAAGCGAGTGCTTGAATAATGGATTGTATGTATGCGTAATGTAAGAAAGGAAGGGAAGGGAATAAACGTAACGAGCAGGAGTCGTGGAGAGCTTACAAGAAGAAAAATGTATCAAGAGGAGAAAAGGGAAGGGGAGTTGTAAGCAGGGATTCTCAATGAAGGAAAAATTAGGGTGGATGGACCAAGTCAGGTCAATAGGACTTGGTCCGTCCTTCAACCAGACCAATCCACGTGGATAAGTGTTGGTGGGAAACTCTCTTTTCAGTCATGATACACAAACTTTTCTCTTTTTAATGCATCCTTTTTCATAGCTACATATATGTAGCGCTAGTATATGTCTTGTTGCACATGAACGAATGCAGTAGGTAGTAAAAGATGCTTTGACTCTTTTCCTTTATGCTAATTTTGTCTCCCATCTGCAGCAGATATCTCCTGATCGATCTATCAGCAAGGGACTTTGTCATTATATATGACTTGAACACATTCTCCTCAGCATGACTGCCAACAATATACTTCCCACCATGTCAGGAACGCAAAAGTGACTTTATTTCATCCTACATTTGAACATTGCTTACTAGCTTAATGATCGGCAAAACTAGTCATCGTGTTTACTTTCTTGTACAAGGTTCTACGCCCATCTCCCCACATCTATTACTATTTTGTCTATCATGTGTCGTAATTGAATCACTGGTCAAGGAACTAATATGCAGTCTTGCACACATCAACACTTCTACTTTCTTCACGATGCCACTCCACGACTCTTTGTATTTGTAGTCGGATCTTATCCCGAGCTATATGCCATCTCATGTTTCACAACGATAGGAGTCAGGGCAATCATTCTTAAATAAGGCATCTGTGTAAGCATTGTTCAGTGGCTTCTCTCTTTTCTTTTGCTTTGGTAATGAATCAAGCGTGTCAGATGTGAATTCATGTCATTTCTCATCATGTTGATCTAATTAATCCTTATAAAACAGTCGCGACATGGCTGAAACGTGTTACTGTTGACGTTTAAGGCACCGCCACCTGCATGCATTGAAGATCATTACTAGTTGATAGGACAAGCTACGCATGCGTATGTGTACCTGTACCACTTTGGCTTAGGTATATAGTAATACAGTATTCAATCCTTTTTTATTCAATCGAGCGAACAAACTTCTCACCGCTCTCTTTTCCTCTCTTTCTATTTCTCTACATGCAGTCGACATTGGAGGCAAATCGCGTTTCCAACTGGACCGTGGCTCTCATGTTGGGTGCTTCTGCTGCTTTACGCAGTGGTTCACAAGGTGGTATTGTTGGCGAACTTCCTTTTTGTGATCTGGTCTTGACTTTGGATACACAACGTATAACGAATGGCGTGTCTGGTGAAAACGTCTTTTATGGTCGCGACACCCATTGGGCCCGTATGATCATCAAGTCTTTTCGCTCACGACGTCTGGACTTCTCTTATGTGTTGCTTGACAAGGATGCAAAGTGTCCCCATTATCAGTGCGTGAAACATGGTTGTCTTATGGCTCGTGATCCTTTGGAAGAGAAAAGGAAGAAGAGAGAACAAAAGCTGTCAAACAAGTCATGCAATATGACATCTTATGGTACCGAGGTTTTGGCACAGCCAGGTGAAGGAGATTTGAGCGACATGAGTACACCTGTGGAGGAAACATCAATCAACATGAACAATTCCACCGTTATACAACATCCACATGATAAGCAAAAGTTGAAGGATCAGAAAGGCACCATGACTGATCCAACTGGTGATCATTCAGCATCAATTCAACCCAACATGTTATATGGATTATGCAAAGATTATCATGGAGAAGATGGTGACTACAAGGTTGTCCATAAGGAAGAATGCATCAAGGAAATGACCATCGACATTCGAGCAATCGAGTTTTTAAGTGTGAACCTTCGTGAGAAGCTCAGGGGCAAAACATATCTATCAGCCTTGAATCTTTGCCAGGATATCATTGAGAAGATGTGTGAAACAGTCAACACAAGCGACAAGCAGGATGTGACGCCATGGGACAAACGTATCATTGATCGAGTGCGAAACTTGATGTTTGAATATCCACATTTGCCAAAAGCTGAAGCTGATTCTGTCTGGAACGAAGCCATGGATCGTATTCATTCACGTATTCCTGATATGCTTAAACGGCTAGGATATACGTCATTTGAAGTGGAAAATGATGGCGCATCAGTGAATTACTCGATTGATGATCTTTCAGGGGCATTTCTTGTCTTTTTTGGTATCAAACGAGCCATGGCCATGTCTCACAGCTTGTATGAGCATGATTCTCTTATCTTCATGGGATACAATGCTTCCACTGGTCATGATGTCATTCGCGATCTCACTGAAGTGCCTTCTCAGAACGTTGATGGATTTTCAAGCAGATTGGTCATTGAAAGTACTTCCAAAGTACGTGTAGTGGAAAAGGACATTGAACCAAGTCATATCTTTCGTCTGGCTATTCTACTTGACACAGTCATCTCCATTGCCATCATGATGTTGACTTTTATTGGCCCAATGCTTAGTATGTATGGCGCTAGACTCTGGACATCATCCTATCGAGAAAGTTATATGCGAATGGGTACCACTATGCGTTGGTCTGTTGCACAAGTGTCAATGATGCACTCTGGTCAAGCTCGTGATGATTGGATGGTGTGTATCAAGCCTGTATCGCGTCGCAATCGCTATGTCCAGACAATGGGATTCTTCCTTTTATCTCTCTTATCCTCTGTTGCTACTATTGTTCTCTGGCCATTCTTTCATCCCACACTTGTTTTTCCTTTTACTACTTTCAGTCGCGCTATTTGCATTGTCAGCTGTATTGTTGGTGTCCCATGGGTTATTCTGGCTCAGACTGTTTTCAAGGCTAAGGCATCTGATGATGATGAAGCTGAAGCTGAAAAGAAGAAGGGCCAAGGACTATTATCAAAGATATTCAGCATACGCTCTGTACATTCCGTTATCAACATTGGCTTTGTTTCGCTTCTGATCATCTTTGCAGGCGTTGAGCTGGAAAGAACTTGGTTGTATTTATACGTGCTCGAAGCTATTTACGCATTACAATGGTTATGTGGCGAATTGACAGATGAATGGGTGTATGAAAGCACAGCACTCTTTATGCTTGGTGCACTTAGTGCATTACGATTGACCAATCTTCCTAGCAGTTAGGCATCATCATCCTGTGGCATATATTTATATCAATTAGTACTATTATATCTCTATACATACCTTTTGTTGTTTCATAAATTAAGAAGATTCCCTCTGCTCCTAATGACGTGTTATTCTTTCACAATGATCGTGGGTATAAGGAATCACACTGCTGATCCAATTGACCAGTTTGCAGTATACATGTCATAGATGAGTATCATATTAGATATGTAAGGGGGAATGGCGTAAATGAGACCAAATCAGCTCCACTTGTGTTATTATTGCCTGTGCCTAGTTCTCTACAAGCTCATCTAAAAGGTGTCTTGATATACAAATAGTGTCATCTATCTCCATCACCAAGGGGAATGATAAAGGAACATGTGAAGTTTGATCGATTGGATCCATAAGTAGCCACGTTTTCAGCTTGGGAATCTAAGCAATGTATCAGATATGGCACCATTGTCATTCCTTCATCAAGTGAGGTAGTAAGAAGGAGCATGCTGTCAACTGCCTTATCACTACTAGATTGCAGTTAGGCTAAAGTTTCTCACCAAAATGGAACCTGATTCGCATCTGGATCAAAAAGGTGCTTGAACTGCTGTACCATGGCAATATAGCAATGTAGGCACCATAAACAGCAAACTGATGCAGAGCGCACATACAGCATTACGCACAAACAAAGAAACGTACACATCCAACTACACATCATTATACAATGCGACTTGGGTATAAAGCTTTTTGTTACAACAACCATGTGTATTACAAGTTGCTACACTAAATAAAGGTGTTTCTATATACTGGCTATCTGCTGTTCGCTTAAAGAAAGGCTGCCTGATACAATAGAGCAAAGGCACTGACATTGGCAGGTTACTGGAGTAAGTGCTATTATGTCTGGTGGTCGAAAAGTGCAAGAGAGGGTGCAGTGTCAAGAATCGCCTGGTGTTGTAGTAGAGTGACAAGCCAAGTACTTGCCATTCAGTTAAACGCCTTCGAAAGAAGACAAATGTAGTATTGACATGATGGGCTGAAGAAGGACAATCGTGTGCACAAGTCGTAGATGGGTTGAATGGGGAAACAGTTGCAAATCGTATGGTGCCAATGGGAGGAACGAAAAGTAAGGTGGCAGCTGAAATAGATGGCTATGTCACGTGAGCTGCGCAAGTGAACATAATGCACACATTGTTGTGTATATAAGCATGACAACTAGAAGTAATGATAAGCTATTGTACAAGGATAAAAAGTTTGCGAGCAAAGCGAGTGGCCGAGCTACTAGTTGGCATTACTTCTGAGCCTGATGCTGCAAAGACGATCCAACGTTTTGTTGGCTTTGTTTGGCATTCCCCAGAGAATCACAAGTGTATCACACTAATGTTACAGCTTATATTCTCACGTCACCCATATCCATCGAAGCGGAAGAAATGAGGTGTTGCAATACGTGGGAACAGCTTTCAGATCTAATGCCTGCTTTTCTTCTTAAACTATATGATACATCTCTCCTTATGGCTCTTTGTATTAGATCAGTTGGAGTAAAATGTGGGGTTGAAAGCTTTATATGGCACAGATAGACTTAGGTTAGACCCTGCCCAATAAGAGAAATCTCTTTAGATAAACCATGATCGGAACTTTTGCTCCATGATAACGTGATAAGACACAAAGACGTCAAATTAGGTAATGCAAGACATAAGATAATGATTGTATACCTCCTGTTTTTCCCGCAGATTGTCAAACGCGTCATTTTTGCTTTCTTGGCAATATCATACGAGAGATCAGCTCATGTGAACTTCTCTTAGCCATCAATCAAAGTGCACGGTCCATGTTTGTAATCATCATCTGAGCAAATGAGAGAGATTTGGCACATCCAGGTATTGGAAAGAGAGCAATGGCCACAGGAAACAACGGCTATGATAAAAGTGCTGTGATTCGTTCTGAATAAGAGATTCCCTTGTTATTTCTCTTTTGGGTGCTTCAGTCAATTGGCTCATCCAATGAAACAATCGATGTGTAGCGGGGCCAATAGAGGAAGCTTAAGAATTAGAGTGTTCACTCCGCATATGTGGAACTTTCCTAGATGAGCAATAAAAGGAAGGACCCGTCATCCACTTGTTGCAAAGCTTGGGAAAACATGCAAAGTAATAAGGCCCTGGTATAGCCGATATAGGTAATGGGATCTCATAATTCCCATGTCAAACATTGGCTATCCTTTTCGATCGTGAGAAGGAGTGTGCGAAAACTTGAACCTGGTGTTTTCCACAATGGGCCTGATAGGAGTTCTTAGGTCCAATCAATTTGGAAAACGCGAGATTGAGCACATGACACATATTACCGAGTAACAGCATTGCTATCTTTGGCAACTTGTTGCCAACTTGTCATTGGGTATATCCTGACTTTTGGAAAAAAAGAAAAAACTGCTACCCGGGAATGACGCCAGAAGGAAGCAGAAGAATCCTGAGTATAAATACCATCATAATCAATGTTTGGTTCATTGATTGATCTTCTTGTCTCGCTTTCCAAATGTCTATCTTTGACGAGAAGAAGGGAACTGGCTATGCCACATCCACAGCAACAAATGAAATCTTCGTCAGTGGTACGCGTCAATACTTCCTATATACGCCTATATTGAATACGTCTCTCATTCTCGATTTACCTTTTTGTTTCCACAACAGAGGCTGATTATGATTACAAGAACGACTTTCAAGATGTGGATCGATCCAATGCTGGCTCTTCTAAAACCGCATACTATAATGTTGTCTGTGTGATCGCTGGTACTGGTACTCTTGGTTTGCCATTTGCACTTCGTCAAGGTGGTTGGATTGGTGTTCTTATTCTCTTTTTGGCGTGGTTCATGTCCACTGTAAGTTATTAAAGATGGCAGTTAAGAAGCATGTGTGCTTATCTTATCATTGTCACTTTATATAGTACACTGGTGTCATTCTTATTCGATGCTTATATGCCTCGGGCAATCGACGTCTCTCAAGTTATAAGGATGTAGCTACAGCATCATTTGGTGCTATTGGTGGCTGGATTGTTTTCTTTTTCAATGCATGGATCCTTATAGGTGCTCCCGTATTATACATGGTGTTGTCTGGTAGCAATCTACAACATCTTTGTGCTGGTACAGCAGGTGCAATTGGTGACATACCATGGACTATTATCTCATGTGCTGTCGTTGCCATCCCTTTTGTACTTGTCAAGAGCATGAAGGAAATGGCATGGATGAGCGCTTTTGGTGCCGGTGCAACTTTGGTGACAGTGTTGATTGTTCTTGTTGTTGCATGTATTGACAAGAAGAGTTTGCCAGCAGTTCACCATGATAATGTTATCTGGGACCAATTCCCTATTGCTTTGTCAACTATTTCATTCAGTTTTGGTGGCAACGTCATCTATCCACATGTCGAAAAGTCTATGCGTCGTCGTCAAGATTGGCCAAAGGTGGCAGCTGCTGGTTTGGCCACTTGTGCTCTTATGTACTTCTTGACAGCAATTCCTGGTTATTACATCTATGGTGATACTGTCCAAAGTCCTATCTACAACAGCATTCCAGATGGCGTTCCTCAAATTATTGCAATTGTGCTCATGACACTTCACGTGATGTTGGCTGCACCTCTTTTGCTCACTTCTTTTGCACTTGATGTTGAAGAAATGCTCAATATCACAGTAGAAAGATTTGGTCGTGTGCTCGAATTTGTTATTCGCTTCTGCTTGCGTATTGGTGTCATGGCTGTCGTTGGTGTTATTGCATGCACTGTGCCACACTTTGATTTGCTCATGTCACTAATTGGATCATTTTCAAACTGTGGTCTGATCTTCATCTTCCCTGTGGTGTTCTATCTCAAGCTCACTGGTTTCCGCAACAAGCCAATCTATGAGCTCGCCTGGTGCGCTCTTATCGTCTTGCTTGGCATTGTTGGCCTTATCTTTGGTACCAAGGATTCCATTGAAGGTCTCATTAAGGTCTACCAGTAATCTTCCACATCCTTTCCTCTTCCACAGCCATTGTAAATATGCTGACAATACCCTTCCCTACCCTTATTCAATATTGTAAAAAGAGATAAAGTATAAATAGTGTATTACTCTTATTACCTAATGTACGACTTTGTTGGTATGGCTGGATCACATCATGGTCAAAGAGTGATGTTTGACAATCATGACGTATTTAGCATCTTCTTCATAACAATAAGGCACGAGACAGGCGATCATAGTCCTAATTGTTGACATACCATTCATATCAACGAAATCCCTGCTGCTTGTTAACAAGATGCTAGATAAAATTTCATCTTGGTCTTACTGCTAGATGTAAAGTAGTCCAAGCAGTTGATAGCTATGAAAGTTATATCAGCTAAAGTTTGGTTGTCATGATTCTACAATAGGTTACCAGAGAAGCATTTGCTTTGGTTAGCAACGCGACACAACATAAGGTACAAGCAGCTAGTGAGTCACGAAAAAGTGGGGATGCTTATGATTCGTTCTGAGTCAATTGTGCTTGCACATCCAATGACTTGGTTGCAAGAATGTCTAGAATCGGGAAGTCATGACTATCACTCCGCAGTGGGACCAAATTCATGTCGTGCAGTAAAGATTATCATTATCATCTCCTCCAACTTACGTCTCTAATGTGTTGATAAAGAGGAGGATTTGACAGGATTGTTTGATCTACATTACGCCACATGTGTTTGATTGGGTAACCATCGTGAGAAACATTGTGGGAAAAATCTTTCTCTAGTGTGGATGTTGGTGTCCCATGCTCCGATCAAAACCGATCCTTTAGGATGTGTTAGTATTCCACCTGGATGATATTAAAGCAAACATACTCTAGTGATCTGCATTGTGTATGCACTTAAGATACTATGATGTTATGGTTGATATTGCAACACTATCATCATGATATGGCAAAAGGACATAGTAATGTATGTTTCTTTTGCAAAAACCGGTAACTATTGATCACCAGATTAGGGTACTTCCCGAACAACTTAAAAAAAGTAAGTCAAATCGGCGAAAGAAAAAAATGATGCCGGGTATAAAAGCTTGTCAAGCCTCTTACATCCCAATTGATCCGCTTCAGCTACCACGCACCGGTCTTAAACCTTTCTTTATACATGGCTTTCTTTGGTGAAAAGAAAAAAGGCGAGGATTTTGTCCCACCGGCTACTGAACAAGTCGTTGCCACTGGTATGCACTTCATCACCATTACATCAATTATCGAATCCTTACATAGATTACTTATTGTTTTTCTCTTATGTTGAGCAGATGAAGACTATGAATACCAAAGCGAGTTTCAAGATGTGGATCGAACACATGCTGGCTCTTCATGGACCGCTTATTACAACATCGTGTGTGTCGTTGCTGGTACTGGTACCTTAGGCTTACCATATTCCTTGCGTCAAGGTGGCTGGATTGGTATCTTGATTTTGTTCCTGGCCTGGTTCATGTCTACTGTAAGTCACTTCATGTAATACATCAAAAGAAATCTTTACTTACCCAAAGCTTGTTATAGTATACAGGCATCATTCTTGTGAAATGTCTTTATGTTAAGGGCAATAAACGACTATCAAGCTACAAGGACATTGCTACTGCATCATTTGGACCTATTGGCGGCTGGGTCGTCTTTTTCTTCAACGCATGGATCCTTGTTGGTGCACCTGTATTGTACATGGTTCTTGCTGGTGGCAATTTACAACATCTCTGTGATGGTACAGCAGGTGCAATTGGTGATGTACCATGGACAATCATCTGCTGCGCTGTTGTTGCAATCCCATTTGTATTCATCAAAAGCATGAAGGAAATGGCATGGATGAGTGCCTTTGGTGCAGGCTCGACTCTGGCTGTTGTATTGATTGTCTTTATTGTGGCATGCATTGACAAGAAAAGTCTTCCTCCTGTACACCATGATAATGTGATTTGGGATCAATTTCCTATCGCTTTGGCAACAATCTCTGTAAGCTTTGGTGGCAATGCAGTGTATCCCCATGTCGAACAATCAATGACTCGTCCCAAAGATTGGCCTAAAGTTGTATCAGCAGGCTTGGCAACATGTGCTTTCATGTACTTTTTAACAGCTGTGCCATGTTATTTCATCTATGGCAACTTGGCAGTCAATCCAATCTATAACAGCATTCCTGATGGTGTTCCACAAATCATTGCCATTGTGCTCATGACTCTTCACGTGCTTTTGGCAGCTCCTATTTTGCTCACTTCATTTGCGCTTGATGTCGAATCTATGGCCAATATCACTGTTGAGCGTTGGGGTCGTATTCTCGAATTTGTGTTCCGCGCTTCATTCCGTGTTCTTCTCATTTGCATTGTTGGTGTTATTGCATGCACTGTGCCACATTTTGATCTACTCATGTCATTGGTAAGGAAAACAAGTGCGCGGGATCACTTTACAAGATCAGAATACTCATACATGTATCTTTAGATTGGTAGTTTCTCTAATTGTGGTCTTATTTTTACATTCCCTGTGGTGTTTTACTTACGTCTCACAGGAATCCGCAACAAGCCTATATATGAACTTGCTTGGTGTGCTCTTACTGTTCTTCTTGGTATTGTTGGTCTTATCTTTGGCACCATTGATTCCATCAAGGGCTTGATCAATGCCTATTAATGGCTACCAACAACACACCGCTTGCATTTTTTCTCGTAATCGTTGTATATATGCTGATCAATACCCTTTACACCATCTTTCACTCGCTTCCTCTTATCCTCTTCACCATTGCATATTATAGAATAACATCACTTACATCACTTACACAATACAAATATCGCATTATTCAATATTTCAATGTCGTCTTAAAAGTCCAATATGAATGATAGTGTGCTTCACATGTGTGTGCTTCAAATGTGTAGCCAAACTTTGTCATATTCCTATCTCTGGTTGCTGTTGACGCTGATAGAATGATACCACAGACATTGTTAATCTTCCTATAGACTTATGAACATACCAGCATACTTTGGAAAGTGTATAGCGATAGAATCAGCTTTGGCATTCCAGAGATACACAGCATACAAGTAGACATTGTGGAACAATGCGGAGCAACAGGCCAGGGCCCGAGCGGGAAATCTGGTTACATAGTGCTCTTTGTTGACAGCTCTTGTCACCACACACCTGCTCCCTTGTGTAACAAAAACATACAATCAGGAAGACATTGCAGAACAGGGTGAATTGTCATGTGTTCGGTCTTACAACCAGAATTGGTCAAAGATCTCTTTGCATTGACAGTAATAGCGTGTTATATGCATCAGACACACTAGTCCCACGACTCATCCAACATTATCATGATTGCTCATCATGTGATACGCCACATTGTGATGTGGTTCGAGTACTTTTACTTGTCTTGCACATCAAACAAACTTCTTGTGTGATGCAAAAGGAACCATATACCAGAGTTATTGGTTATCGGGATGAATTTTGCCGCTGCATAGTGATCAGTTACCGCGGATATGTATCACTGTGTACTTGCTCCATCATCGGCACGCATCCGAAACAAGATTTTGGGCAAGAATGCATGCAAAAGTCTTATGATTTATCTTCTTCCACAGTGAGATATTTTCGCTTTGTGGGGTCATGATCACATCACAGTGATTCTGTGAGATTTCCTTTCTGTTTTTTCAAGCGTGTAAACATACACAGTTCATAAAATGACGACCAAAGCCAATGAGAAATGAGTATGCAAGGAAGAAAGGAGGAACAAGCACTGTGTCACCAAAAGTGCAATGCCACGTTATCACGGGATTACCATTCAGGACCATCCAAAGCGATTTGCCATCCTCGGATCTCCCTCCGGTGCAACAAAACATCACAAACAAAAAGAACAAACAAAAAGAACACTCTTTGTGCATATAAAAAGGTCTTGATACAGTTCTTCTTTATTCCTTGCCATTTGTACTATACGCCAATCTAAACTACTTTACATTCCATCACCATGCAGCCCACTCTTGCTATGCTTCAATGCTGGTTCCAATCTTTTGCCCAAGCTTTTGAGCATCGTCGTCAGCAAGATGTCGATGGCTCTGGCGACAATATGGATGAAAAGAAGGCACAAGCTCTCACTGATATGGCCAATGCCAGTTTAACACTCTTTGAAAAAACTTATGTCTCATTCCCAGAGTTTGTCAGCAATGATGACTGCTGCTGCAACTGGACACCACAACCTACTCCATCTACTTCTTCCTCTATCGCATGCTAGAACAAAAAAAGCGATTCACCATCAGCTCTTTTCTTATCATCAACAAAGGTCCCGGTTGTCATCCCATATAGGCCTAATACTTGCATCCACCTTATTCATTGTATACTGCAAACTAGCACACATATACCTTCTCATTCATTCTCTCTATCATCCTGCTGACTTCATTTGTAAATTATATCTTCTTGTGTACATCTATTACTATCACTATGCCGTGAACAAAGAAAACTTTATCATGCATCTTCTTTCATTTCAGCTTGTGTGTAACATTGCCTATTGAAGAGCCAACATAAACAAAAGAGTGAGTTTCTTGGACACATCACAAATCTATGAAGCGGATGCTTGTGACACTGCCACAGAGCTGGCTGTTGTACACCCAAAAAAAGGAGCCAATCTGACAAGAGCTTTTGTTTGTGACACACTAAAGATGATATCATAACACCCCTAGAGTCATGAATGATTTCCGCCATTATCGGCTTATCACTTTGTATGCTTTTGCTTGGCTACAGACTCAGCATTGCGTTGCTTAATTTTACTGGTGACTAGTTGGCTGGTAATGTGATCATACTATATCTCTTTTTGCCATGATCTGATGCTGCGGAGTGCTCCATTCTTACCTTTTTCTGCTGATGGAGGCAGGTACAGCAGCTCAGCCCGCTGCTGCGCGCGTGACACTAATGCAAACTATTGTACTATATATATAAAGTGCATCATATCATTGTCTTTTCCTCTTTTTATCTTATATATCTCTTTATCACCATAACAATGACACGAACATCTCTCATGAAGCGTCTAATGACGCTCTTCAAGACAACACATCAATCAGAACAAGGCTACCCATACGAACTTGAGAAAAAGTACACTGTCACTCGAAATACACTTGGTGTAGGATCATTTGCTGTTGTCAAGGAATGCATTAGTCGTGAAGATGAAAAGTCTTATGCTCTTAAGATCATTCTTAAGAAGGCTATTGCCGGTAAGTATGCTGATGATATATTGATTTATGTGCAAATACAAAAGGTCCTTATCTTATTCTCAATTACAAAAGGCAAAGAACATATGTTGGATAGTGAGCTTGGTAAGGATTGAAAGGATATTAATGTCTGCTGGAGATGTCAAAGCTAATTTCTCGCATGTATTGCTGCAACCGATACCAGATATTCTAATGCAAGTGCACCATCCACATATTGTGTCGATGCACGACATGTACGAAAGCAAGGATGCTGTTTACATTGTCACTGATCTATGCGAAGGTGGTGAGCTTTTCCAACAATTACTGGAAAGAGGTACCTATACCGAGAAGGATGCATCCAATATTGTGCGTCAAATGCTGGAAGGACTTGCCTATTTGCATGAACATGATGTAAGTATCGATTGTACCAATACCAAGTCGCAAAGCTGATACGTGGCTATATAGATTGTACATCGTGACATTAAGCCTGAAAATGTAAGAGTGTACTATGAGCTTGGATCAATATCACGTATACTTACCATCATACTACACAGCTGCTCTTTGATATCAAGGATGAGGAGGATGCCAAGCTGATGATCACCGATTTTGGATTATCAAAAATACTCAAGCATCACGACGATATCCTCATGACGGCTTGTGGTACACCAGGTTATGTCGCACCTGAGGTATTGCTACAAGTAGGTCATGGGAAACCGGTAGATATATGGAGCGTAGGTGTAGTTACGGTAAGAATAAACACAAAGAGAAGGATATTCAACAGAGGATGGTGTAGCAGTATAGATAACACTTTGTTTAGTACACTTTACTTAGTGGATATACACCATTCTGGGGCGAAGGTATGTATCTACACCCTTCATGAAAGAGCAAGAACATCTGGTTGACATCCGGTGATAGATCAAACATCCCTTTTTGAATGCATCACATCAGGAGTATATGAATACGATGAGGAATATTGGATGGATATATCAGATCAAGGTAAAACGAGAGACATAAAGTGATTTGATCCAATACTAAAGAGTGATAAAGCAAAGGATTTCATTGATAGCTTATTGACTTATAATCCAAATGCTCGTATTACTGCTGAAGAAGCATTACAACATCCATGGATCACAGGGGAGCAAGAACGCGAGACAAATCTAGCACCTATCATTCGCAAAGGAGCAAACAGTCATAGGTCTTTTAGGTCAATTGTAACAGCCATGACGTTGTTGAGTCATTGGAAGCATCTGGAGGATGTACCTGAAGACGATGAAGAATCCGAATAGACTTTATATACCCCCCTTTCCTTCCAAGCATCATGTTGTATCATCAAGAACACTCATTTCCACCTACACATGCACATATATAACAATCGACATTACTGTAGTATTACTTTGTAACCAATTTGTAGTTTAGTTCTCATATTTTGCCATCGCATTGTCTAACTCCAATAACCATGCACTATAACTACTACTTGTACCGCTATCCTCTCTTTGTTCTGATTCTGGTCCATCTTCTTCCTTCTTGATGTCATTGATAAGTCCCAAGATCACACGATATTCATCAAACGAGAATCGTGGTCCATTTTCGCTAATACTGCGAATCAAGCCTTCACTGCCAAGATTGAACAACTGGTAATACTCTCGTGCTCGCTCCATGACCGAGTTTTGTGATGGTGGTACAAAGTTGCTCAAATTTTGCTGGAGTGCAAGTACATTGCGCATCATCTTTTGTACGCCATTGGCATTCATGCGTTTGATTTGTCTCGCTTCAGTGATAAGAATATGGACCATCAAGGCTGGTAATCCGTCAAATGCGAAACTAGATAGCCATATGAGCAAGGAATAAACAACCAGTTATAGTAATACAACTCACATTTCATCCTTGGGTGGAAGTGAAGCCGTGATACAATCATCCATGTCCATCAGGTCCGCATTAAGTGTAATCACATATGGATCAGGTTCATAGCTTTCATCCTCGAGATAATAGTTTCCCTATCATGTCATGATTGGTATTATTGCTCTTTACTCCCTTATATGAACAGCTTACATCTTGCATTGCCATCTCCAAGTAGTAGATTGTATGACACCTGTTCTCCAAACGCAACGTAAACAAGCATGTTTCAGCAAGTTGTTGATATGTTGTCAATAAAGTATCAAAGCGTCTATCCAATAGTGCATTAGTAATGTCACTTCTTCATCCTCTACAATGACTTGAATTGTACTCACTTTGCTGCTTCACCCTTTAAAGGTAGCATGATGGTGCCATTTTCTCCTTCACCCATTGAACTGCGTCGATTGCCTTGTGACCAGCGTCGGGATCCAGCAGCCTGTGTACCAAGATATTAGTTTGCCATATGAAGTGCTGATAAAAGCCATTCACTTGCCTCTGTAGATTGCGAATCAATTTGTGAATTGTCCAAATCAGTAGTGCTGATAGGCAACTTGGGTATCTTGATTTGTTCGTTTGGCGTACGAAGCTCCCAGATTTCTCTGACAAACCATTTCTACACATTGTAACATATCTTTAGCATATGCTTCATGTATGATCCATTTCCTTGCTGCTTACCAGGCTGTGGTAGAGACGACCTAATGCAATCAATCGTTTTGGTTCGAAAATGAGCTCTTCAGTTTCCAATTGTCGATCTTCTTTGAGCTTGAATTC
The DNA here is from genome assembly GCA_008728235.1 of Lichtheimia ramosa. Lineage (NCBI taxonomy): Eukaryota > Fungi > Mucoromycota > Mucoromycetes > Mucorales > Lichtheimiaceae > Lichtheimia > Lichtheimia ramosa. The sequence continues at coordinate 3,886,689 of CP031823.1, forward strand.
CATGGTAATCTCAGCTTGATTCAGTGCTTTCACAAATTCAAAATCGGCACGCTTTGAAAGATAAAACATGTCAGAGCACAAAGTTTTCTTCAAGAAAGAAAGTCATCACTTACCGTGTCGTCATTGAAATATGGATTCTGTGCGAGCAATCCAATCAAACTCTCGTCTTGAGCCCAATCACCACTTGTGCTAATGTCTGCTTCGGCTGATCCATCTTTCTTATCTTCATATGCACCTCCTCGAGCAACCAATGCTATGAATGGCATCTCAGTAACTCGTCATGCTTTGTGCTTCATATACTTACAATAGAATCTTTGATAACATTTCTCATAGTATTTGAGTAATACCACTTCAATCAGTCGAGTATATTCTTCAGTGTGGAATGGCATGGCATGCATCGTGCGACACAGACTTTGGATAACGCTGATCAATGCAACGGCACTCTGTAGAAAGCTTCATATTAGTATATATCTCTGGATTACTCGATGACACATATACCTTGACAATAGGATACTTGGAGTAATTCTTGTAATTGCGATCATCTTGAAAAGCATCCATACCTGATAGTAGTATAAGTCATTGAGTTACATGAGTCTACCCAAGATACCCATAGTAGACACTTACCAACTGTGGCATGTGAAATGAGTTGCATGACTTTCTCCTCGATCTGTGGTAGAAATACATTGATGGCAAAATCATCCAGAAAACTGCCAAAGCCTTCTTTGTTACGATCATCACTGTATTGATCCATGTCACATTAGTATACATTGTCTCTGGATTAGACAAATTGGTACTTACTAGTTGGGGAAAACTTCACGTAGTCGCACAAGGAAAGCCATAGTGGGTCGCAAAAGCACGCTTACATTGTAGGCATCAGGCTTGACAAGCAGTTTATGACGTTTGGAAGCCATACCACTTGCATACTTGTCAACAAGACTGGAATGAAGTAGAATATCCTTTCTTGCAGTGGCAGAATTGCGTCGAAAAGAAGACTCGAGACTGGATTCCACGCCACTGTATGCTTCATCAAGCTCAGCATCTTCTGGGACGTCGGTGAAGCTGAACAACTTTTTCTTGTTTTTGGATTTTTCTCGCATGTGATTGGGAAACATGATGTTGGCTGCAGTCTTGTCATCGGTTTGAATACTGGCAGCTGTACGCTCTTGGGTGGTAAGGTAATCTTGCAGCAAGTTGCGAACCTATTTGGTCTTGTAAGAATACTTGGGTCTAACATATTGCAAGAGCAACAGCATAAGTCATACCTCATGTTGTACAGGTCGCCAGATTTCATGAAAGTGGTATATAGGAAATGCTTCCTTGGATACTGATATGGGTTTAGTACACAGCCTATCCAGTATTCACAATAAGAGTACTTACCATCCAGCTCACGTGTAGCAATAAGACGCTAATTTCAATGTGTTAGATGCCAATCATAAGAAAGAAATGGCCATATCACATACCTTTTTGATCCTTCGAGCACAAGTTTCTGTAAATCGAAAACCACGGAGCACAGCTTCAAGCTTGGAATACAATGACCATAGCAGATCTTTAAGTGCCTCGTTCTTGGATTCGCTGTTTGCTCTATCCAGACAATACATATCCAGTGTCTCTGATCCATCCTTGGCTGCTCGTTCTGATGCATCGGGTCGATTCGAGTGCCTTTTCATAAAAGCAATCCATGTTAGCTTTTGATTACTGAAAAGTAAATAAATAACCAACCTGTGTTCCACTTCAGCGATGGTTTTGTCAACAAGGCGATGAATTTCCAACGGCAATCGCTCCTTGATCGTCTACATGATATATATATGGTATTAGCATGTCATCATTGCATGTACGTGGACTTGATTTACCTCCATAGCGATAGGTATATCACCAAGAACAGCAAGTGCTTCCATGATGATTTCCATGTAGTAATACGAGTCTGTTTCTGGGTTCTTGTCTGGATCCTCTGTGACAATTGCATTTTCATCCACAGCAAACATGTCTTCTCCATCTTCATGGGTTCCTACAACGAAAATGAGCTCCTACTGAATAACTTTCCTTCACAACCATTTACCTGATATGCCATTTTGTTGCTGTGCGCTGGTAAAGCTGATACAAAAAGATCATCCATATTAGCATATTTGCTCATGCAGGTTTTCACTTGGTAATAATAGTACCTTCTTGGTTTCACGGCTGATTCTGGCACTGGATGTCATTTGTTAGTATAGATTGTAAGGATAACCATGTCAATGACTCACGTGTTTGTTGCTCTGGCACATATGTCGCCCAGCGATTATCACAGTACTGGCTCTTGAGATATAGGTGATTGTGTAAATCCTCGATCAACAATTCATGCAATGCCTGATGGTACACAATGTCGAATAAGAAAACATACCAAATGTTGACGTTCAAACCAAATACTTGCATTCTTTTGTGTAGTCAATGTCCTCCTAAGATCATCCAATGCTCCAATCTCCTTCATATCTTTACTATGCACAGCACGTAATGACTTGATCAACAGCTTGGCTGCACTGAGTACGTGTTTGCTGCCCATGAGCTTGTCCAATTTCTCTGGCGTGGATCGAATCTCGTCACTAATATATACGCCTGTTAGCATTTACACCTTAGAATCTTTTTCATGTCACTTACATGGATTCTAACAGATTGAGCATTTCCTTGTGTTGTTCACTCTTGTTCCACATGTTGAGAAGATCTGTGCGCTTTTCCAAAAGTTCGGCTTTGCATCTTCTAAGATTCTCCTTCATCTCGGCAACACGTTCCTGTGAATCTATATCCCAAGTTAGTTCTTATCCTCTTATCCTATAATCCATTCCAAGCTTACCATTGATATGCTGAAGAACACCACCAAATGTGCCAATCGAGTTGTTGAATCCCTTGTAATACTCTGTTGAATCATATCAGAATCCTGCATAATGTTGCCAAAGACTAAACAATACCATCGACAATTGATTCCAATGCAACATCAAGATCTCTAAGCATACGTCGAAAGGTTTGATAATCCTTCTTTTTGCCAACTGAGCTATCATCCATCAATGCCAAAGCAAGAGTGACAGGATCAAACTAGTACTACATGGTCAAGGCGCGTCGTTGTCTTCACTACACCACCAGCCACTTACATCCTCCTTGAGCATAAAGTCCCATCCATCGTGAATCTCGCTGAGAACAGCTATGTCATTGTAAGCACTTTTTAGTTTGTTGGTGGTCATCCAATAAAGGGAGGAAAAGAAGCTCATGAACGAGTTTACCTTGGATTTGTCCAAAGCCATCCGTTTGACCATAGTAGTAGCTGTCATCGTAGTTGTTGCTTCGGTTGTTGGAATGCGATGGAGGTGTTGGGTAGCCATCAGATGCCATAAACGGATTGTGAGCGTCCATGTCGATAGAGAAGGAAAAAGAGGACCAACAGCAACAAGGTTGCACAGGCAGCTCATTGCACATGAATGCTTTCATTTTCCGCGTGTACGAGCAAGTGTCATTGATTTAATGCAGCTTAAGTGCACCTGACAGACGTACCCTGCTATAGATTGTTTACTCGATGCTCATCATGATCCAGATATGCTTTAGATTGGATATTGCTTATGACTTTAAATTCCTTTGTCCTGCTATACTAAGAATACATTGTACTTGTTTGATATCGACCCAAGTCATATGCTTGTACTGGAAGACAATAAATCCCATTTTATGCTGCAACCACTCATAGATCGAGTATCATGCATGACTCTTAAAAGCTATACACTGCTGGATCTACGATTGAAACAGTGCTCGTGCCAACGATGACTACTTGTGGATCTAACAATGAACAACATGATATCCAGTGACTTTATTTGGAAGCATCAACCAATGTATGCTCCAAGGATCTCGCATGCTTGAGCAGTAGGTACATATTTTCAGGGTCACTTTTGATTCTCTCGTAACAAAGACATCACAATTGATAATCCTATTGCAGTCATCAGCAGTAGAATGCAAAAGATGATACTTATCAAGACAAGTTACTCGCTCATTGTTTGATACACATCACATCGCGTGAATCATGTGTGTGGATGGCATCAACATATCAGGGTTCATTTATGTGCATCAATGTTCTAGAAATAGAAGAAGTGTATTCCATGCAAGATATAAAAAAAAGATTGTTGACATGGTACCAAATATGGAGTGTATATATACCAAGGGGGCTGAAAGAGAACATCATCAATGCCATCGTTCATGAATATACAAGTAGCAATAATAGTAAACGACCCTGGAAATGTGTATATTTGGACCATCGCTCTTGATGCCGGGTCATCTGATGACAAAGCGACTCATTTCTCATTATGTCTGGGCACCTGTGATATATGTCATGTCGCTGATTGTTGTGATGTATGTTTTGTTTTGACCATGATCCTTTTGAATGTGAATGTACAACGTGACACCAACGCACCGGCACCTTTTTATGGCGTCCATGGTGAATGTTGTTGCTATTACTATTACACTTCTTCCACATAACAACCAACATGCCATCAAAAAGCTTACTATTGAACCTGGTACTTTTATTTCAACTATGGATCTTGCCTATGATCACGGATGCTGCCAGTGCCACATTGAGCTGTAATCGACCTTGTCAAGATATCAATCGAGATCCCATTCCAGCAGGCTCTAGACTTGATCTGACCTGGCAATTTGCCAATCATTACCTACCAGAACATTTTGATATTGTCCTTGCATGGGGATTAAGAACCAATGCACTTAATACCTTAATCACATACCTGGACTATGAGACACCTACACAAGATGCCGAAGCCGATACATACAAAACATCATTGACTTTGCCACCCAGATTACCTTCTGGAGACTATTATTGGATCATTGTAACCCCATATGATGCAGCCAACTATAGCGACTATACCACGAATTTTGGACCGTATACAGTATATGGATCAGATGCAGCCATGAACAAGAGCAGTGGACTATCTTATCCATTTAGTTTGGATGTACAATGCAGTGGTGGCAAGTGTGGACAAGACGGTAATACGATCGAAATGGGAGGACCATTACTTGTGAGTTGGTCATACGAAGGTACCTTTCGCATGGCGCTATACTGGGGTAGTCCCGACATCCTTGGTGAAACTGCTACAGCTGTGGTGCAGTTGTTTCCTAGTCTTAATTGTACAAAGGATAGAAGATTTGGCGTATCCATATCGACACAAAGTATTCTCAATCTTGTTCCTCCAGGACCTTATTATTACCTTGCAGTAGAATCAACAACATCCGCCAATGTACGATCGTTGTCAGGTCCTTTTACTATCAAGAGCTCAGCTACAGGTGGTGATGGTGGTGGTTCAAGTGATGCAAGCAGACCATGGTCATCTATTTCTTTGACCTTCACTTTTATAATGTTACTCATCCATTACTTTATTCAATAAACATGATTTGGTACAGAATAAGAAGGATATAAAAAGAAAGGATGGGGAGGAGTGGATATGGATAATAGGTACGCATGCGCCTGTCATTTGTACCACATGGCTACCATTGCTGTTGTTTGCTTTCTCTTTTCCATATACTTACATATCAACATACACACACAACACTTGTACACTCATGAACAGCCTTTCACGAAGGAGGAATCGCGCATCTGAATATAGTCGTGGCATGGTCGATCGTGCAAAGCAGTGGATGCGACATCGGAAGTTTTCTTGGCGTAGACGTCAGTCAACAACGACAACAGCCGTTGCCGTTAGCACAGCTTGGTTCTCACTATCATTCCCAATTACTCTGAATATCAAGTTTGATGGTGGTTCACTCAAACCGTATCAAGTGAATTTGGTGTTGGTTGGCGTGTTGCTATCGTTATTGCTCTTATTCTTTGGATGTTACCAACTTGGACGTGTTATTGGACTTCTTGAAGTGGTGCTTTATGGATTGGATGAATGCATTCGAGTACTATTTATTGCAGCAACAAAGATTCTCAGACTATGAAATGAAGCTTACAACACTGTGAACGTATATGGGAGTAAGGATTACAAGCCGTGGGGAAACAGCTGAGTAAGAGGGAATCACCTTGGTAATTTGGCAGACACACATTGATAATCTCCTTCCTTCTTCTTTTCTATCACACACATAGACTTGTTTAAGCAAAATGAAGTTATTGGTTTGCAACAGAGGAGAGATCGCTATCCGAGCATTGAATGCAGCCCGTGAACTGGGACTGGAGACAGTGGCTGTGTATTCAGATGAACAAGACAAGAGTCACTGTGATGTAGCGCATGAATCAATCAAACTAAAGAGTCCTGCTTCGTTCCTGGATCCTCAACAAATCATTACAGCTGCTAAAAGGTATTCAATTCTTCATTTATTCATAGGGTGTTATTAATGACTATATTCTATTAGTGTCCAAGCTACAGCTATTCATCCAGGTTATGGATTCTTGTCAGAAAGTACAGAACTTGCGGAGCAATGCAAGCAAGCCAATATCTTGTTCGTTGGACCTTCTTCTTCATGTATTGCTGCTGTTGGTGACAAAGTCTCTGCACGTCAAGTGGCTCAAGCAGCTGGAGTACCTGTTATTCCTGGTTCAGAACATTCAGTGACACGCGTTGAACAAGTGTTTGCTTTTGGCGATCAACATGGCTATCCCCTTATGCTCAAAGCACGCGATGGAGGTGGTGGACGTGGCATTCGCATGGTGCATTCACGAGAACAAGTGGACGATGCACTACAACGATGTGTGAACGAGTCGCCGACTAAACAAGTCTTTGTGGAGAAAGCTGTAACAGGAGCCAAGCATATCGAAGTGCAGATCCTTGGTGACAAGCATGGCAACTTGATTCATCTTTTGGAACGCGATTGTTCAGCTCAACGAAGATATCAGAAGATTATTGAAGTAGCACCTTGTCCATCATTGAATGTGGATCTTCGACAAGCAATCCATGAAGCTGCAGTACGTCTTGGAAAGTACATCCACTATGATTCCACTGGCACAGTCGAATTTCTAGTTCAGCCAGAGCAGAACAAGTTTTATTTCCTTGAAGTCAATCCACGCATCCAAGTGGAACACACCATCACTGAACAAATCACTCAAGTGGATCTTGTCCAAAGTCAAATTCGAGTGGCTATGGGTGAACGTCTTGATACCGATCTGCTCTTGACACAAGCATCCATCCCATTGGTCCCACGTCAAGTTGCTATTCAGGCACGCGTTGTTGCTGAGAATCCTGCAAAGGATAATATGTTGTCAGTTGGCAAGATTACTGCTGTTCAGTTTCCTCAAGGTCAAGGCATTCGTATTGATACGTGGATCAAGCCTGGTTGTGTTGTTTTACCTGTATGTATTACTACAATGTAATGGGTCATTCACTAACATACACATATTATAGACTTTTGATTCTCTTTTGGCCAAAGTGATTGTGACAGGACAAGGATACAATGATGCAGCACGAAAGTTATTATTGGCATTGGAGCGTACAGATATTCAAGGAGTGGATACCAACATTGATTTTATGGCAGCATTGATTACCAGTCCCCTATTTACCAACAATCGCATGCAGGACGTGCATATCAAGGCACTTGAGGAACAAACACAAGTCGTGCTTCAGTCAAGTGACACATTTACCAAAGCACGTTTAGCAAGACGACAAGCAATGGCTCATGATCCATCAGCTGAGCCAACTTCTGCAGCTACAGCTTCAACTGGTGCTGGTGGAATCACATTCAAGCCTGGAGATGCTTTCAATATCGAACTTGCCGATCCTCAAGATAAAACAGCAACACAAACACACACTGTGCAAGTTGAATCCATTTCTACCAACAACTTTCCTGACGAACTTGTTGCAGAGATACAAACCACGCTTCAACCTGAAAAGCCTTTGGCCATCAAACTCACTCGTAAATCCACTGTTGTTGGTTCAGCTATGCGTCGTAAAGCTTCTTCACGTCAACCATCCGAAATAGCAACACCTATCACTGGCATGGTGGTGGAAATCAATATCAATGAAGCAGATGTCGTTGAAGCAGGACAACAAGTCTTTGTCATGAGCGCTATGAAAATGGAGACCGTGGTTCGTGCTACAGTCCCTGGTCGTGTCCAAGCCATTTATGCCAAACCTAACGACCTTGTTGAAGGTGGTGATCTTATTGTGGAAACATCAGAGACCAAAGACAGTAAACTTTAGTCACGACTATTTATGTCGCGAGTAGAATTAGATTGTTTCATGTTTCATAATACATGTTCTGCAATGATTCTCAATGTTATAGATGATGATGTTGTATATAGAGTTCGTATATGCAAATGTGTTTTCTTCTACCAGCATCTAGTCAGCTTATGAAGAGGAAGATGCCTTTTGATCGCGCAATACCTTAGAATGATTCATGTACATGCAAACAGCTGCAGATTTTATTTGTTTTCTTATGTTTCCGCCATATGTTAGCCACATCCAGTACATATACAACACAGTGCATGTCCAAAAGGCTATGTAAAAGACATGATAGTGAATCAATAAAGCGCATTTGACTTTTGTACAGACTACAATGCTCGTAAATGTCGACAAGACTTGACTAGTGTATCAAAGACATCCATAACGTCAGGCTATATGTCTTGCATATAAAGAATGTGTAACAGGATCAACATGTGCTCTCCCACTCCGCATTATATATAAAGCCTGCAGAGCTTTTCTAATGTACCTTTCATCCATCATGACGTACGACAATAATCCGCATCCTTTTGATAATCTTTCTGCTGAAGAAATCTGCTTAGCATCCTCCATCATTCGAAAGGAGCATGGTGGCATTGGCTATATTTTTAGCTCCATATCACTCAAAGAACCTTCCAAAGATATCATGTTGCGTTATCTTGGTTGGGAAAACGCGTCAACGAGACCTTCTACTATTGATAGGGAAGCCTTGGTCATATTGGTGGATCGTCCATCGGGTCTTGTGCATGAAGTGATGATCAATTTGAGCAAACAATCAATCATACAATGGAAAAAGCTTCATGGAGTACAACCAACTCTACATGCAGATGAAATGATGGAAGCGGAACAAATGATACTCCAAGACCCAAGCGTGATTGATCAATGTAAACAACTTGGCATCCATGATATGAAGATGGTCTTTGCAGATACATGGGGAATTGGATGGCAAAACACGATCAAGAACAAGCGTCTTATTCAAGCATTCATGTATATACGCACATCACCTGCCGATAACCAATATGCCCATCCACTTGATCTTGTTCCCATATATGGCAAGTGACTACAACAATGCGCGAAGAAATGATGCTGATATACGAATACATGGTACTAGATGTGAATGCCAAACAAGTGATAGGGATTGAACGAATCAAACGACGCAATAGCAAGCATGAAAGACCCAGTATCCCACTTGGCAATCACCCATTTTTACCAGAGCAACTGGGATATGATAATCTGCGTAAGGATCTCAAGCCAATAGAGATTAAACAGCCACAAGGTGTAAGCTTCACTATTCGTGGACAAGAAATCGATTGGCAAAAGTGGAATATGCATATTGGCTTCAACTATCGAGAAGGATTGGTGATTCGAAACATTAATTATCGCGACATGGATGGCACTGTGAGACCTATAGTGTATAGGATGGCACTTGCAGAGATGGTAGTGCCATATGGTAATCCATACGAGCCCTATATTCGCAAAATGGCCTTTGATGTTGGAGAATATGGCTTGGGTTATCAAACAAACTCCTTGGAGCTTGGCTGCGATTGCATAGGAAGAATTCATTACATGGATGTCGTGCTCAGTGACATGAAAGGTGATCCATGGTATATACCAAGTGCCATTTGTATTCATGAAGAAGATGCTGGCATATTGTTTAAGCACACTGATTATCGAAATGGCAAGGCTCATGTTGTACGTTCACGGCGTTTGGTGATATCACATATCGTCACGGGTACCTGATAGTATATTATTGATTGGTGATATATGATAGTGAGTACTTATGGGATATTATCTTATACCAGTGGCCAATTATGATTATGGATTGTATTACTACTTTTATCAGGATGGCACAATTCAATATGAAGTCAAGGCTACAGGTGAGCTAAATACGCATGTGCTTGCCGAGGACGAGGTACATAAAAAGATATTGGGGTCAAGTTGCTGATTTTATTACTCATTCATAAATATGTATATAGGAAGCTGCTCCTTATGGTACTATTGTTGCTCCTCAAATCGATGCTCAACACCATCAGCACCTCTTTAATATGCGAATTGATCCAATGTTGGATGGCATACACAATTCGGTAGCCGAGTTGGATGTCGTTGTTTCAGAACTGCCTGTTGGCCATCCAGATAATAAGGTTGGCAACTCGTTTTATCCTATCACCAAGATATTCAATACTACCAATGAAGCACAAGCGATGGTTTGTGCAGAAAGAAATCGTACATGGAAGGTCATCAATGAAAACAAGATTCACCCATGGGCCAAACAACCTGTTGGATATAAAGTGACTCTTCAAGGAAATTCAACCATGTTGCCCAAACCAGGATCTGTCGTTTATGAGCGTGCACGATTTGCATCCAAGTCCTTATGGGTAACTTGTTATGACCAAGATCAATTGTTCCCTGGTGGATTTTACTGCTGTCAAAGCGATCCCAATGACAATTTAGGATTACCAAAATGGACACAGGAGACACAAAATGTGCGTAACAAAGACATTGTGTGCTGGATCACGTTTGGATTGACCCATATCCCTCGTGTCGAAGATTTCCCTATTATGCCTACTGAAACATGTGGATGGACACTTAAGCCTGTCAACTTTTTTCTCGGAAACCCTGCAGTGGATGTTCCTCCCTCTGATAAATCTTCCACCCAAAGCCAATATGCAGATATGCTATGCTGCCGTACCAAATATAGTCGTAGTCGTTTGAAGTGGTAGTAACGAATGTTTATAAGTTTATAAAGCATTTACATGGTAATGATAACATATATCTATCTACGTTTAGCTTGAATCTTGAAGCTATTCTTCTTGACTGCTAAGGTAACAAATGATCTTCGCTCCTTGGCATCTTCCATCTCTTGAGGAATTGGTTGGATATCATAAAGCTTGACAATGTGAGCAATAGATAAGCGCATCTCTTGCTGTGCGAATGATTTGCCAATACAGTTCCTCGAGCTGAATATACCGATCATAAATAAGCATATTTGTATACATGTAACATCAATAAAACATTCACTTACCCAATGCTATAGGGGAAGAATGCATCAGTATCAGCAGGAATAGAAGATCCTTCAAGCCATCTCTCAGGGATAAACTTGGTAGGTTCAGGCCAGTAATCAGGATTAAGATGAGCGTGGTAAGAATTGCAGTGCACGACAGTCTACATGGAGTGTTTTGTTCAGTCAATGTAGCGTTCCTTGACATCATATTGCTATTGACTTACTCCTTTTGGTACAAGAAGTTTGCCACCCAATACGATATCATGATCAGCACGTCGCTCCAGACCATTGACACTAATAGGATCCAATCTCAAGGTCTCATCGATAACTGCATTAAGATAAGGAAGACTACAAATGATGTCAGAATGAGATTTGGACATGAGAGATAATACTTACTGCTTTAATTGGTCGTGATGGAAATACTTTTGACCTGGCTCCATAGGAACAGCATCAATTTCGGCACGCAAAGCTTTCAAAGTATGTGGATTCTTCAATAGCTCATAGATGGCAAAACCAGTGGTATTGCTTGTTGTCTCGGAACCAGCAATCAAGAATAAAACAGTTTCGTGAGCAATAGCTTCGGCAGTAAGTCGATCATCGGCTTCCTTTGCTTTCTGTGTATCAATCAAGATCTGAAGAATGTCATTGCGTCTTGCTTTGTCTCCTCCTTCAATGCGCTCGATAATGATCTTCTTCATAAACTACATCATGAAGCCAGTAATGAATTCATCATGGTAACAACCTGAGTGACTATTGCTACTACTTACTGCTTGCAATTCATGTACAGCTGACAAGACATCACCAAGCGAAAACAATGCCTTAATTGTGCCAAGGATGGGATGTGAGATGATCTAAAGAATTGGTAAGCAGCTGGCATACATATGTCCTTTGTGATTTTCCACAAAGTCATATGCCACTTACATAGGTGCCTGTTTCCATGGTCTTGGTAATGTTTCTTGGCACGAGATGGTCATTGCCTTCAAGCATATTGAATGTACGTCCAAAAGCAGTCTCACCAATGATATCCTGTGCAAGTGTATTTTGAAGATCAGAACATGTGTGTCATTCCCATTTGCTGGTATCATGTCAAACAATGCGTACCAATGCAAGATATTGTAGCAACGCCCAAATATCCACAATGCCATAGTCACCAGATCCACGTGTCTTTTCAATATCATTATCCATTCGACGTAGAAATGCTTCTGTCATATCAATCATGTAGGGTTCGAGTGAATTAAGGTACTTGACTGAAAAGGCAGGGGACACAACCCGTCTCTGTGGAAAGTAATGCAATTAAAATGGGAGCGTTTCACAGATCGAATCATTTGTTGTGTTACCCGCTGTTTATGAAAATCCTTATTGACTGTATTGAACATGTTGATTCCACCATGCACTGCACATATCAATCGACTTGTCAGTATTCTCTTCCTTTCATTCCAAGATAGCAGCACTTACAATGAAGACGCTCATAAGCAGGACCCTTTGCGATATCATCTTTCTGAAGGACTTGCTTCAGCATTTCCTTGCTTGAAATCGATATGTGCTTTGGACCAATTCGCACAACTTGACCATAAGTATTTTGCCATTTCATAAACGAGCGATAGCTACATAGGATCAAGTCAGCTTGCTTGAAATGAATGGGGGTTGTATACGCGGACTTGCCTTGTTCCAGGGGTTTTATCTATGCCACCAGAGAAACGTGCATCGACAAACTTCATGACTAAAGGACCTGGGATACCACTTAAAGGACCAAGGAAGGCATCATAGAGTTTCTGTCATCAAGAATCATCAATATTGACTACTTCTTTATCCAATTTGATGCTTACTGAAGTGACAAGGTAGGTTGCTACTGAAATGGCTGCTACTGCACCCACTTTTTGCAAACGCTCTCGGTTGTGAATTGTATCAGTGATGTATTGAAGTGAGTTGTTGATAATAGTTTCAGTGTTCATCAAGTCGTGTCAAAAAGTAAAAGTGGAAGAAAGAAGTATGAATGGGATTCTCCGCGAAATGAGCCGGTTAAATTTACGGTGAGCATGGCTGGGGACAATGTGATGCGACGTGTTCTCCCAAAACAAAGCAATTGACGCTTACGAAATCCCGCATTCTCACTGATCATCCAACTATTGTCCCTTTTTTGTCAAAGATGACTGTCGGTGGAAGATATAGATAGTATCAACAATGACGGCTGTTGCTTAATATATGCAAATGCTGCTTACATGATGACTCCTCCACGTGTCGTTCATTGTCATAAACAAAGTTCAGATCTGTGGATCGGTCTTTATGTCGTAAGCGTATGAGTCAATCATGTCGTGCTGCTATGTGTGGCGTTGCGTATGTCATGTTACATTCCAAAAGTAATCAGATCGGTGGATCGGCCTTGATGTCGCCCCGATATGCTCATGTAAGCTGTGTAGTGTATGAGTCAAAAGTGCCGTGTTGTCATGTATGCCATATTACATTGCATCATTTCAAACATCAAGTGTAATGTAAAGCTGGGTGAATGTTTATGATTGATAATATAGGTTGCTGTTGTGAGAGTGTGTAGTTATAAAAGGGCAGAAGGGAGCAGAATGTGGATGTTGGGAATACGATAGGGACCAATTAGATTGTATTACAGAACCAAGAGCGAGAGAAAAAAAAAGAGAAGAAATGATGCGCAGTGTTATATGATGACAAGTTGAGAGGGGGGAAAAAGTGAGAAATCTAGACGTAACCCTTTTCTTGAAGGATAGCTCTGGTGTCGACAGGAATAGCGTTCCATAATTGTGATCGAGTAGCATCATCCACACCACCAAGAATAACCTTGAGACTGTTAACAACACGACCGGTAAGTTCTGGTTGAAGAATATCAGCTGCAAGTACTTCAGTGAAAATCTTGACCAAGCTGGGGATATTTGCATTGTTTTGACCCAAGATACTAGGATGATTCTGCTCCAGCAATTCCAAAAGATAAGTGTATACGCTGACAGCTTCAAGTTCATCATAGATGATAGGAAGAGATGCAAACCAAGCCGATAACACTTCATCCAAAGCAAACTTGCTGCTGTTGTACTTGCAGATCTTGGATACAGCAGAAATGGCATTTTCAGTCACGAACACTACAGATTCATCACGAGCATTGGGTGCATTGATGATGCCAAAGAGTGCATTAAGCGAGCCAGCACACACATCAGCATACTGGGGACCACCAAATTGTCCACAGACACCAAGACCATAAGCAGCAGCTTGTCGTACTTCAGGAGCAGGATCTTGAAGAGCATTGACCATACTTTGCATAAAGTAGTTGGAATAGTTGAAAGAGACGGGACCAAGATATTCAACAAAGTCATCAAAAACACATACAGCCCATTGACGAGCAGCCATGCTGGGATGGTTAAGGAATTGCACAACCAAAGGCAACAACTTCTCAAAGTAAGGCAAGAAAACAGCTTGATGAGTCTTGAAAATGGCTTGGAAAGCACGTGCAAGTTCACTAAGAGCATCCTCTTCAGTGATTTCATCCTCCATGGCTTGTTCATCATCCTCAGGATCATATTCGCCATTACGCTTCTCAGCTTCTTGCAAAGTCAAACGTTCAAGGTACATCTTAAGTTGACCTTCAGCAGCAGCAGTGAATGCTTCAAGATGAGCTGGTTGCAAAGAGTTCTCACCAAGTACTTCGACACATTCATAGAATGTAGAATATAATTGGGCAAGGAAAGTGATATCATCCTCCTTGTTCATAATGTTCATGACCTTTTCAAAGATAGTGTTCCACATGGTTTGCAATTCGTTGGGTGCAATATTGGCTTCCTTGGCATCACGAAGCAACAAAGGAATGAGAGCAGCTGCAGCATGACGTACGCCATCGTGGAAATAAAACTTGAGAAGTGGAAGTGCAATTTCCAAAACTTGAGCAACATAAGGCAGAAAACCAGCACCAAGATCACGTGCATAGCTCACAAGCATTTCAATAGCAGTGTGTTTTTCTTCAAGAACTGAAGTCTTGATACCAATCTGTTGACCATTGATACCAACAAATTCCCAGCCATCTTCAGAAGGATACTTGGCTTCAACATCTTCTTCCTCAGGATCAACAAAAGTGAATTCAGGAGTGACACGTGCAGATTGAAGAAGTGGTGGCATAATGTTTGGAAGATAAGGCAAAAAGTCTTGACCCATCATCTTGCACATACGAGCCCAAGCAGCAAGCAAGTAAGTGGTTTGAATATCATCAGGATCAGTCACTGATTGTTGGATCTCGGCCAAGATTTGGATAAAGTCTTGAGTATAAGGAGCAAATCCTTCCTTGCCAATAGCAAGACCAATCAATGAAGCACATTCAATAGCACGACCACGCAAGAGACGATATTGTTTGTCAGTAGCACCACGCAAAATGTTGACAAGTAGAGGCATGATCACAGAATGATACTTGACAAACTTGTCTTCAGCAGAGTCAGCAACAGTAGCAATGGTAGTGATGGCTTGTTCTTGAACATACACCTTGGAAGTCTGAAGAAGAACCAACAAACGCTCAAAGATTGCATCAAGATAAGGATCCAAAGTTGCCTTTTCAGCTTCTTCACAAAAGTTGACCATGGCAGCAGCAGCATGAGCTTGGACACGTGGTTGAGAGCTATCATCCATGACAGGTAAAATGGAAGTGATGACAGCTTGGTGGAAGTTCTTTTGCAAATAAGGAGCAAAATCGGTAGACATTTGACCAAGAGCATTGCAAGCAGCATAACGAACACGTGGATGAGGATCCTTAAGATAAGGGGTGACCATTTGGATAATGTTGCCAAGTTCAGGCTTCATGACCTTGACACATCCTTCAGCAATAGAAGAAATAGCCATCAAAGCACCACGACGTTGTTGCCATTCACCAGATTGAAGCATTTGAGGAATATATTGGAAAGCGACAGGAACAACGCCCTTGCCACCAATGGTACGAGCAATTCTATCCAAGGTGCTTTCACCAACAACGTAGTTCTCCTCGTTATCATCTTCATCGAGCTATACAATACATTGATTAACATCTTCATCCTCATTTTTTTCTTCTTATCCTTTCCAATACTTACATCATCAGTTGTGTACCATGATTCATCATCCTCAATATCAGTAAGCATTTCCATTGCCACAGGAATGATGTCACTGGCAAAGTTCTCCTGCTTGCGCACCATACTGGTCTTGGCTTCAGCAAGTGTCAATAACAATTCCAATGCAGTTTGACGAGTACGGTCTTCAAAAGTCTTGTCCTTGGCAATATTGACCATGACTGATAACAAGTTGGGCAAGACAGGCTTGAAAAGAAGAGGAGCACTATCAGCGAGCTCAATAAGCACCATAAGACCATCCACCAAAGTCTGATCATCATGAGAAGCGACAACAGGACCAAGAGTCTAAATATTTTCATAAGAATGACTGTTTTCTCCCTCTTTTTATTAAGTTCTTACCTCGAGCATGTTTGGCATCAAAGCACCCATAGCCTTTTGCACTTGATCATCGGATTGAACAATGTACGCAGCAGCAGCCTTCATGGATTCCAAGCGGACCTGTAAAATACAAAATCTTGGTTTAGTTTACTTGTACCAAGGATCCGGAGAAAAAAAAAGACAACTTACAGATTGGCTTTCAGCATCAGTAAGGCTGGTAAGGAAGACATTCTTTAGGGTATCAACATGCTGATCAGAAATCAAGTCAGGCACAGAAGCGAAGATACGGAATGCTGATTCACGGTGAGCAGCACTAGGAGCTTGACTACATTCAAACAAGGCCTTGAGAAGTGCATCCCATTTGACTATAAACACCAATATTAGGATACCTTATCCAGCAATCCCATTTGTTACTTACCATTTGTCTCCAAATCCGTCTTTGCTACTTCTGCAATGGTATCGGCTACCTTGTGTCGAGTGCCTTGATCAGTTTCATTGGCAAGAGCCATCAAAAGAAGTTCCTTGACACTGTTTCTGGTGTTATCCTGGATCATTTCCCAAAGACGAGCATCGGGATCAGCAGCTGAAGTGAACTGCTTGAAAGCAAGACGACGCAAAAGGACACTACAGTGCGAGCGCAACTAGAATATACACATCAATAAAACATGACTATTTCATCCAAACTCTTGTTTACCTGCACTTCAGGGTTCTGGGCAACAAATTGAGCCAATCCGACAAGCAATAAGTCTGGTTGTTGCTTGACCCATTGATCATTGAGCTGAGTCTCTGCGGCAGATCTATAGCGGACACAAACGGGAATAAGATATCGAGTTTAATATCGTACAGTAGTTTACTTACCTCTGAGTATTATCAGGAGATAATAAGCTCGTCAGCACAGGTGCCAATTGCTGAAGGGCGTCCGCAGGAACTTCCATATTGAGCTTCGGGGGGAAGTAAAACAAAGAGGTGAAGAGAGATTTTGAAAAATGCGACCCAGCTCCCTTTACCTTTCAAAAAGCCACAAGTTTTGTCACACCGACATATCCTGCACAACACACGTGGCTACCAGTACACTTTTACACGTGACCCCTTTAAAACATCCTCTTCCATTTTGACATAGAAACACATACTTTATATTCAAGAGAGATAACTATTCACTTTTACAGAACACTTTTCCGGGTATAACAAATCCATGATCATCATCTTTGGGATCCAATGCAACAAAAGCAGGTGAAATAGTAAACATGACAATGCCCTGGGGATCACTTCGACTGGATGGTTTCATCATAGTTTCATCAAATCGAGCCACACCTTCTTCAATGTTGGGACAAAACACCTTGATTTCCTGTCCTTTCATGGCAAGATTGAGCTTTGCTGCACGAGAAACAATGCTGTCGATCTTTTTGCGTTGATTATCACCATCTTTGATACGTGGATACATTTCTGAAAGCTGATCGAGAATAGTGTCGACAATGGTAGCCAATGCTTTCTCCATGTTGGCTTTTTCATCATCACCAGGTTGTCTTACAACGAGTGCACTAACTTGCTGTCGTAGTCGATTCGCCCAATGTGAATTACGCTCCTCGATCCAGTCACTTAGTGTCTTGAAAGTGTCATTGATTGAAACACCAGCATGAATAGGTTGATCAAAAAGCTCACTGCGTAGGATCTCCATGACAAACTTTTCAGTAAAGAGAGTAAGCACACCAGCATCCAATCGATCATCATTGTCATTGTCATCTTGACTCAAGAAGCATTGTCGAATATCTTGTTCTCGATGATGCCAACGCTTTAAAACAAAGGCAGTACCACCTGATCGATCCATTTTTGACTTGAGACCCATGCAAAAGTTGTTGAGCTGACTTGTCAAATGAGTGATTTCGTACTGAATGGTGGACAAGTCATCATCGGTAGGTCGTATGCTGTGTAACCATGAGTCCAATGTTCTTAACATGCTTCCTATCATTCAACCAACCTGCGCACATGATCATAGAATCGACTCTCCATCTTTTTGTATTCAGTCTTTTTGGTTTCAAGCTCGGATACCACCAAGTTGTATGCTGATTCAAGACGTTCATATCTCTCAAGTTGTTCTTCCATAGCTTGTAATGCTTGTTCCTTCTCCTTACGTGTAATCTCTTGTTCTTCGCTACGTTCTCTTTCCATCTTATCAATAAATGCTTCTCGTTCACTGTGCAGTCGTTCCATAATCTCCTTGTGTATCTGAAGTGACTCGGTCAAAGTGGTGATGACAAGGTCCTTGTCGGATTCAGAGTCGCCTGCAATCTCGATAGGTCGAAGCGACTCTCCTTTCATGTCGTAATGCATAAGTTCGTGTATAGAAAGGTGTCGAGTGCTTGAAGAAGAAAACGAGTGAGATTCTCGTTCACTGAATGGTGTGTCAGTTGTGCTGCTCATGTTGTAAAGAACCAAGAGGATAATAGGTGTGGAGCATATTAGAAAAGAGAGACAAGAGACGCCGATGGGATATATATCAAAAAGGGGGGTGGGATTGGAAAGGGATGCATAGCTTTACTAGTCTCCTAACTGTTTTCACTCATTTATAGTGCCTTTGACACTCCTTGGTCCATTGTTTATTGTTACTATTTACACATTTACATGTTCTTCTCTTCGCCTTCTTCTACAATCTGTCGGACAACATCTTCCTTCTTTGAAGTATTAAATGCACTCCTATTCAAATCATAATCAGACATTCAATCCATCCTCCTTATCATAACTACTACTTACTCTAATATTCCCTTGGATGGTCTTTCAGCTGTACCAGTTTGAGAGCCAGTGGGGGTGGTAAAGACATCAAAAGCTACATTTAAACATGAGTACACTAGCAATAAAAAGTCATCCTTATCCTTCTACTTACATTGGACAACATCGACCAAGGGAATACTTTTATCTTTGCGCCACTTTGAAACTTCACCGGGGTTGGTAAAGACAAAGAATTCTTGATCATTGTCACTCTTATAAACGACCTTGGTTGCAGACATTTTGTGTGTTGTTTTGATGAGAAAACTGGTGTTTTAGGGGAAGAAGCACCAGGATATTTATATTCTGTTTCATGCGATTTGACGCAGTAATGACATCACTTTGAAACAGCACTTGCTGTACATCGACAACCCCATTGTTTCTTTATGTTTCTTTTGACAAACACGTAGAAGTATGCATCAAGGTACTACTGCTACTCTAAGCTTTTTATCGATATCACTATCTTGTGCTCACTATCCACTATTCGAATGGCATCATCTCCCTTATTCTTTGAAGCAGGGTTTTACACAATGCAAGAATTTCCGACACCAAAGGCTTGGTTCGCGTTGTTTGCTGGCTTTGACCACCCAATTTTCGGAGAACCCAGCCATCGATGCCAACAGAAGCATGATATTACACAAAGTTACTAAAATAGGTCAAGTCTGGATTACCATTGAAGTGATCTATTGCATTCCTGTCAACTTTTGGCTACTGGCAGGGAACCAAAATGACACACTGGTTTGCATCCCATTACACAGCTTGCACCATGTTGTATTCTAAACGCAAATGACGCGTCGTGTTTCTCAGAATGACGCCAGTGAATCTTGGATTGTTGATATCATCAATGTAATTGGATCATTATTGCTTACAGTACTCGAACGTGCAGAAACACTAGCATACCATTCAAAAGTCCAAGCAATGGTAAGTCTCTTTTACAATGTGCATGCAGATATGAGCACTATAAGTGATATCTTGATAGCTGCTAAAGGTACTGTGATAGCAGACTGATGTCATTCCTTGGTGATGGATATTGCCACCTTGCCTAATTTGGTTATTTGTCGCAAATTCATGCATAAACAATCACGTACTTCAACTCTTAGAAGATCAGACATACCACTTGTGAAGGAACTTGACCACTTTATCGCTGTTATCATCAAAACTTGTAGGATCATGCGCATACAATAAGATGGATGGTGTCACTGTCATAGCTTTTCTTTATAGTATCTCGCTTTGATTGCTTTTCAGTGTCAATCCCCAAATTCATGTGCTTATTTCCCATTCTATAATCCTGTAGATGAGAGTTGATACATGTACTGATCATTTATCTTATTCTGATGTTTGTCGTGATTGTCACTGTGAAAGGCATAAGGATACATATATCAGTCTTTTGATGCATCAGGTTCCATGAAGAGGATATAACGGCTTCCTGCTCTTTGCTATCTTCAAGTAAACATCCTTGAACTAAATGCTACATGTATAACGCTTATTAAGCTCTCTATTTTAAGTGTGAAGTAGTAGTAATGAATCTTAACATCATGTAGAACATCAACGAAGCTTAAGACCAAGATGCAATGAACTATGCTTTCTGGCATTGGGTAAAGTCAGAATAGCAAACTACACTTTCGTGAAAGCTTGGGAGCATCAGATGACCAAGGGAGTGAAGGCTTTTGATGATTGGATGGTGTGTGAACAAGCCGTCGTATCCAATTGTTATGTTGAGAAAAGGAGATGAGCCAGTTGTCTTTGGGAAGCTCCCATTACTCAATGACATTCAAGGATGATCATAAAGTATGGCATAGTAACACTTGTTTCCTGATATTTGGCTGATATGATTCTTTTATTACGATCCAGTGTGTCTTCTTGAAAGGTAAGAAGGGGTTGTATCACTTATCTTCTTTCAGCTCACTTTGGTATTCGAGCAAGTCCTTTAATAATGATTAAATGGGCTTGTTGGTGTTGACATTGATCCCAAAACCTGTGCTTGGCCATATTCTTGTGCAGCGACAACAATTCTGATTGGCTGCTAATATGTACTTGTGAATTCACTGCATATCATGATGTCAACTATGAAAAAGATAGTGTGTTTTGCAACAATTTTGGAGATAGCATTGATAAGGAGCTTATGCATTAGTATATAGAATAAAAACACTAATCCTTGTCCGTAGTTTCGGATTGTGTTGCCAAGCACCATAATGCTCGTGCGCTGTGCATCGTTTATGCGGAGTGATTAAAGTTCAATGTTGCACTATTGCTCAGATCTACTCTATCACTGGTTACGTGCACATCTTAGAGCACTGTGACATAGATGTGTGATGGATGTCATCAACATCTTTTGCTATAATCTAATAGTTATAGTTGACGTGTTGACACATCATGGGAAGGATGTGGGTGAAAGAGTGGTGTTCACGAGATACAAGTGGCACCGTGGATAACATGTGGGTACACAGGATCTGGGCACTAAGCACCGGGATATACCGAAACAGCAAAAGCGACTAAGATGTTATTCTACTCTCTACCAGATCAACTGGATTGTCTGTGTCATTGTGTATGCATATACATGTGTTGCATAAAAAAGAGAGAAAGAGCCAAGAATGTTGATGCAACAAGGCACGACTATATCATAACGATACTACTGCATTAGAAGATTACTACTTTGCCCACATGGACGTGCTCCTTCCTTTGTTGTGTATATGTGTGTATGTGCAACCATTCTGGGAACACGCCTCGCAGATACGCTTACGGAGGGAAAATGAGGGGTGAAAAGGAGAGCTGCAGCTGTTAATGACGTGCAGAAAATAGAGGCGGGCTTGTTGTTTTGTTGAATGTCTCCTTGGCATTAGCAGCAGTAATAGTAGCAGCACAACAGCAGCAATAACAACAACAAATGCTATTGGGGGGAGAAGAATGATTTGTAAAGCATAAGGGAGTATAGGAAATAAGGAAGGAGCCCCGTTATTGTTGTGTAATGGGATTTGTGTATCCGTTTGTACTAGATACTCTTTCTTTTACTATGACAGCTCTCTCTGAATTAATTGGCCTTGTGCTCAAGTGTTCCAAGGACGACATGCCACATGTCTCGTGCACTGCCGATCTTGATGAGCAGCTGTGGATGGTCATATGGGAAAAGATTGCAGTAGCATTTGTGAGTATGACTGTAAACTTGAACTTGATATACAAGTAGTAATAGTAAATGTAGTTGTTGTAGTACGATCCAGGCCCTTTGTTCCCCCCTTTATTCTCTTTTTTCTTCATGTTGTGTGATGGCAGGGCAAAAAGCTGCGGACGAGCCATGCCGGTTTGTTCATCCCGCCGTTGTCACGGGGCCATCATTTTTTGATTGTTGTATGTGCGTTGCAGCATACCATCATTATCATTCAAGTATTGCTTACTGCTTACTATTACCACTCACATCACACATCTTCCCAGCTAAGCTAATATTCACCCTTTCTTTTCTCTTTCCCTTTTCTTCCTTTTTTCACTCTTTGTTCTATCTTACACACTCACTCTGCCTCCTCCATTGTACACTGCAATTCCATCATGACACCAGCCGTTTCTTGCTGGCAGCCCCAGGATCAGAGCTTACACGATCTACTTCTTCTACTACGGGATGCGTTTCGTTCCGACAACCGAGATCAGCTCATGCTGCAGCAGGTACATGAAAAGATATATTGTATTGTATTGCATTGTACTAAATATACACTATTCATATAAAGCGTCTGGCGTCGTTCAATAGGATTCCAGAATACAACTCGTATCTTGCACATATCCTTACTCGAATGCCACAACAAGAAGCTTACACACGGGCCATCGCGGGACTTACGCTCAAGAACAATATCCGCTCTCTATTCAATGATATTCCGCTACTTGTATTGGATCATGTCAAAACATGTTGCATGGAAACACTTCATAAGCCTGATGCCGATGTCAGTGTACGAAGAACAGTTGCTTCAGTCATCACCGCCATTGTCACAAGAGCTCATCCACACAACTGCAATGACATTTTCAATCACTTGTTGGATATCCTTACCAATTCTAATAGTCCAATCGCAATCGAGGTATGTATTGACCTTGTTGTTCTAGAATATATATCATACTTAGACCATGATTGTAGATGGCATTGGATACACTTGCCAAGATATGTGAAGATGCACCACAAGAAATGAGAACGCATGACATACTTGATCAAATGATCCCAAGAGTGATTCACTTGGTTCGCCACGCCAATGATCCAAAACTAAGAGTACTTGCAATGACTGTCACCAACCAATTCATCGTTACAACACCACCAGCACCAGCTATTGTACATCACATGGATGATTACCTTTCAGCACTTTTCGCTTTGGCTACTACCAAGGATATCAATGATGATGTACGACAGCAGATTTGTCATGCTCTTGTCAGTATGCTGGAATCATGTCCTGAGCGATTACAATCATGCATTTCCAGTGTGATTGAATACATGATCTATTGTACTGGCGATGATAATGAAACTATTGCATTGGAAGCCTGCGACTTTTGGATGGAATATTGTAATCTTGTTCGACTGCGTGAGCAATTGTTGCCTCATTTGGATACTGTTGTTGCTTCACTATTGAGTCGGATAGTGTATTCCGAAGCCGATTTGTTAATGATGGAAGATGACGACGTTGATACTACCACACCAGCCAATCAGCAGCTTATCGATCCATCCACTGTAACACCACCACCTTCTCACATGGCACAAAATGACAGCCAAAGTACCACTGACAGTGTGGATGAAAACGCCATTGATGATGATGATGGTGACTTGGAGGACGATGAATTCTATTCCGAATGGACTTTACGTAAATGCAGTGCAGCTTCTCTCGACATGCTATCCACCACTTATGGCCAACCAGTCGTAGCAGCACTCTTACCACATCTCAATGGTCGTTTGACAAGTAATGACTGGAAACAACGTGAAGGTGGAATTCTGGCATTAGGTGCTGTAGCTGAAGGTAAGTCTTATCCTATCATTACTACAACTTTACATGTTAACATGAAATTATCCTAACAATAGGTGGTATCCACTATTTGACTCCTCATTTACCTGAAATGATGCCATATCTTATTCAATGCTTGGAAGATCCAAAGGTAAATTCAAATGTGACAAGGCAAAAAGAGAGAGAGAGAGAGAAAGAGAGAGAAAGAAAGAGAAAGGAAATGAAGAAAGGGGAAAAAGACAAAGAGAAAAGAGTTGCCAAGTGATTGGTTCACGGCGATTGCCAAAGAAAAAGGAGCAAATGTTTACTTGTAGCAATGTTATAGCCACTGGTCCGATCCATCACGTGTTGGGCACTCGGAAGGTATTCAGTATGGTTTGTGGAGCAAGCTGCGACACCAGAAGGACGGCGTACTTTCTTTGAACCTTTATTATTCAATCTGTTGCAACGTGTTCTCGATCGTAACAAGCGTGTTCAAGAAGCAGCATGTTCAGCTCTTTCCACACTTGAAGAAGAAGCTACTATTGAGCTGGTGCCTTATCTGGAACCTATTCTTGTCAATCTTACGACTGCCTTTCACTCATATCAGCACAAGAACTTGTTGATCCTATATGATGCTCTTGGTACATTGGCAGAATCAGTTGGAGCAGCTCTTAAGGAACCAAAATGTCTCTTTATTATGTTACCACCCTTGATTGAAAAGTGGAACAGGCTTTCAGATCATGATGCAGCACTTTTTCCTTTACTAGAGGTGAGCCTAGTAAACCTATCTATAATGTGGCAAAACCAGTTTGCTAACGAACGAGATGTGTGACGGGATAGTGTCTTTCTTCCATTACTACGGCACTCGGAACAGATTTTGCGCCTTATGCCGAGCCCGTGTTTACCCGGTGTGTCAAGCTTGTAGCATCCACACTTCAACAAGTCTATCTATCAGATCAGAATCCAGATGAATATGATCCACCAGATGTTGATTGTATTGTTGTGGCTCTTGGTTTACTATCAGGTCTTGTTCAAGGTCTTGGGCACATGGTGGAGCCATTGATTGCCAACTCCAATCCTCCATTACTATCCTTACTAGCCGTATGTGTACATGTAAGTATGCAATCAACTAAAAAAAGAATAATGTGCCTCACACGCCATTATTTATATAGGATCCAGTGTCCGAAGTGCTGCAAGCAACCAATGCATTGATTGGTGACTTGGCCATGGCATGTTTTGACAAGCTTCGATCTTTTCTTCCTCCCATTTTACCAGAGCTCATCAATCAAATCAGTGCTGATGCTGAATTTTCAGCTGCATCGATCAATGCAGTATGGGCAATTGGTGAAATTGCTTTAAGATGGGATCCTGTCGATATGCAGCCATTTGTGGAACCTATTCTACAAAAGCTTTTGCCATTGTTTATTCATCCAGACATTCCTGAAGCATTACGAGAAAACATTAGCATCACTTTGGGTCGACTTGGTTATGGATGTCCAGAAATGATAGCTCCCTATTTGGCTCAGTTTCTTGATCCTTGGTTACATACGTCATTGGCATTGCGTGAAGACACTGAAAAGGATACGGCTTTCCAAGGTTTATGCAAAATGGTCAAGATGTATCCACAGATTCTGGCAGCAGAAGTAAGGTGTCACTCAAACCAAGTTTGAAGATTGTAGACTGATTCAACATCATTTTAGCAATTCTTTTTCTTGCTACGAGTGATAGGTGGTTGGCAAAGACCATCCCAACATTTGGAACAATCATTCCGAGAGGTATGTGTGCGTGTAAACATTACTTTTTGTCATTAAGCTGACTAATACGTTATGTATTGGATGAAAAAGATCTTGGAAGGATACAAGAGCATGCTTCCCAAAGAACAATGGCAACAAGTTTGGAACAATCTTCCTCAAGAACCCCAGCGATCTTTATCCCAACGATACAATTTGATGTTGTAGCTTATACCACCTCTTTTTTCACACAGTTACCCCCCTTCCATTTCATCTCTTGCTTGTTATATCCCTATATTATTATTACCCTTGCTGTCATGTGTGTCTATTGTAATAACAAAATCTTACTTGACTGCGGTGTTACTGTTATTTGCCGCAGCGAAATGACATGATTCGGCCAATGATCTCCTTTTAGACATTTAACACCGCAGCACGTCTAATCTATTCCTTTATGCTGCGGCATGAATAGCTGCGGTATTCACATATAAATAGGACAGACCATTTCAAGATTGATGATTCATTATCTATTACCACTGATACCAATCCAATTTACCAACATGACGACGACGACGTCCAACAATGAACCACTCGTTCTGGCATTTGCCGAAACATTCCATCACACTGATCCAATTCCGGATTTGGATATGGACGCCATGTTCCCACCTTTATTGTCTCGTCAACAACCAAGAAGCACATCATTGTGTCACACAAACATTGGCGAGTCAACATTTGTACAAGTTGCATCCCATCGTGCTAGTCGACTCCATGCTCCTCTCAAACAATCTCAGTTTCGATCAGGGCTTGAATCACAAAAGTATAACAACACTGCAGCCATGAAAACACCCACATCAACCAATCCAATGGATCACATCAACGACAACAATGCAGATCCTTTATGGGAATACCATGCACGTAAAGAAGAAAGTGTACTCAAGGCACTTCGGGATAATCGTCGTATGAAGCAACATCGACAAGAGCTCAGTGATCGACTACTACGACGCTATGTGCGACTTGCATGCAAAGATTACGATAACGACGAGGATATTTCAGATGATTCCCCCACTGCCATCAAGCTCAAACAAGAAGAACGACTTGAAGAATTGCTGCAGTCCTTGCCAAAACACTACTTTGCTCCAGGAAAAGACATGTCTCGTGTAGAATATGTTAAACATTTAATGTGCAATGTAGAAGAATAAATAGATCTGCTAAGCATAAAGTACAACGCTTTAATCAATCTTGACATTTTGATATATCCTACGTACAAAAAGAGTTGCTGCAGAATGACCAACAAAGCCTAATGTATTGCTTTAGATGAGTATCTGAAGAATATCCACACATGCTTGTCAACTTACCCAACATACAGAACATGCCTAATGCGATCAGGGCAGTATAGCCAAAGTAAAAGCTCGTTTGAAACATGCCAGTCATTCTAAAAAAGGAAAAGTAGTAATTAGGACATCATCCCATAGACTTGTACATGTCAACAACTTACTTTGTCTTGGCGAAGAAGTAATATACAGAATAAAGATATACATAAAGAGAAGTCGATGCACATGTCATGAAGCTGAGCCAATGCCTGAAGAAAAGAAACACTAAAGATTAGGATTGCTTACACATAACGTCATGAATACACTTACCATCGATGATCTTCCGAATTGAGAAGGAAATAGGTGCTTACAATGGCCACGCATGCACTGACAATGAGCAAGATGATAAAAACCAGCAACATGAAACCATAGACGTAGTAAATCTTGTATGTCCAAAAGGAAGTGAAGATGAAGTACATTTCGATAAAGATGGATCCAAATGGAAGAACACCACCCATGGCGATAATCATCATAGGTTCAGCGTACCACACCTTGTCAGGAATAGGTCGAGGAATAGGATTGACGCGACAAGGGAAATCAGATTTGCTACCCCAGTTACGACCAATAATGGCACCAAGCAGTGTCAATGGGAAGCACAAAAAGATCCAAATAGCTGACATAGCCAACTATATCGACTAAAATGAGCCAACGTTGTCACATGAATCATGTCATAGTCTGATACTTACAATAATAGAAAATGCAATGGCACGCGAGCTTGAATAGTAAATAGCGACACTGTTGATATAACCACCAATAAGGAACACAGCACCTGGCCAAATGGCAGCCGTAAGCAAGACATTACGCACCCAATCCTTGCCTTGATTGCATATTAGTTACAGTATATCTCTTGGCATCTCTTTTCACTTACCACCATAACGAGCATAATAGCGCGCACTCGTGTAACCTGCCACACCAGATGTCAATGCGTAAAGGAAAATGGTAGCTGTCAGAATGGTAGCACGTTCTGCATATAAATCGCCCATGATAGTGTAAAGAATCACCACAGCTGATAAGATCACCAACTGACATCCAGTTCCCATCAATGCTGACATGAACATGAGTCGAGGAGGCTGTCTGAATACATCGCCATGTACTTGTTTCCAACCATAGTCATCACCAAGGTCTCGATCCTAGTGTTCATGTATTATGAGTATCACCAAAATGTTCCTCCCTTTTTGCATACACTTACAAAATCATCCAATCCTTCCTCACGATCATATCGTGCATAGTCCCGTTTGATTGTGCGTAATAAGATCACAGATACCAAACCAGTCAAGAATAGCACCATCATAAATGAGCTAAAGATGGATAACCAATGCACCTATGATGACGTTTTGGTAAATCTCATCAAGTCTTTATCCTTTTTGTTGTACCTTATGTTCAAAGAAATCAGTCTCTAAAAGACGCTGGAAACGGTCTTCAAAAGTAATATCGGTAGGTGTCCATTCAACAGAGTAAGTGAATTCGATATCCATCGACTGCTTGTTGGTAGGCAACTCAACAGGATTGCCATATTCCAATTTGACATGAATGATCTAGAGGATCATGAGATACGTTAACAATGACTACTACCTTTTCTTTGTCCTTATATACCCTGTCATCATTGTATTCAATGGCAAAGTTCTTGTGCGTGTACAAATAAGTGTGACTCCAGCGTGGATCATGCTCAACATGGTTATCATCACCAGGTAATGTATCTTCTGTCACCATACCAACTGGACTTCTTACTGGTAGATCATCTACATAAGATGAATGTGTTAGCACCATACACTTGTTTTCATAATGACGACTTACCAATAAACATTGTATACCAATAATCCTTTTGAATTGCATAAAGCATTGCTGGAATGTCATTGTCTTGGAACGTCTTGCGGCAGATAAGACCATGCTTGACCGATTCTGTTATCATGTGTCAGTTCTCCAAGCTATGTCATGTCCAAGTCCTTTTTACCTAAATAGCGGATAGGAATACCAGAGTTGATAAGATCCATGCCTTGCAAGGCTTCACCCAAAGTTTCATGGTGGTGTTCAACACTGCTGGTGCCTGGGCAAAAAGGAAGTTGATAGTATGGGTATGTTTCTTGTCGATTGTTGAGTGGTCCCACAGTGTCCATCCAGGCCACGACTTCTTCACCCTTGACGTACTAAGTCAATGCATAAAGAGCAACTTAAGTAAGAGAAGAAGAGAAGAGAAAGAGACCAAGATTGTATATAAACGTACCACATGGTTATGTTCGTCTGCATGTACTAAGAGAGGCAATAGACAAGCTGTCAGTGCAAAGATCGCCGCGGCTAAATTGCGCATCCGCTGCAGCTTCATTGCTAAAGGGCAAGGCGAGGTATATTGAGTGGAAAGGAGGGAAATATAAGAAAGAGAGAAAGCGCGTATTGCCTTGTCGGGAGAACAGGCTGGCCAAGGTGCCAGAAATAGTACCATCTCTATGCCTGACACACTACTGGGATGAAACCAGCTACTATCACTACCCAATCATCCAACATCCATTCAATGTTTTGTATGTATTGTTTAGTTGTAAAAGATAATATGACATCTATATTCTAGCGGTAAGGATGTTCAGCTTGAAGGTTTCTATTAAAGAACAAGGATGAATGAATACCCAACAATGATGTATACAACATGTATTAACGTACCTAGCAATTTCAACCTCCCACTTGTCACCGTTTGCCAACAACTTTTCCTTGTTGTAAAGCAATTCCTCGTGGGTCTCGGTAATGTACTCATAGTTGGCAGTTTCAACAATAGCATCAACTATTGAAACGTGGTCAATCTCTATCAATTCCTGGTATCCATTTCATCTTACCTGGACAAGCTTCTTGACAGAAACCACAGTAACTAGATTCCCAAGAAAGAAAATGATTAAAAAAGGATGTACATCTATCAAACTGCAAAAGATGATACTTTACATGCACTTGGTCATGTCGATATCGTAACGAGTGGTGCGACGAGATCCATCTTCACGAGGTTCAGCTTCAATGGTGATAGCTTGAGCAGGGCAAATGGCTTCACAAAGCTTACAAGCAATGCAACGTTCCTCACCTATGTTTCACAAATACATGAGTAAAAGATGTCTATTTCTAGCTGAAAAGAGCATTTACCAGTAGGATAACGACGAAGAGCGTGCTCACCACGGAAACGAGGAGACAAAGGACCCTTTTCATAAGGATAAAAGATGGTGTAGGGTGGACGGAAGAACTGCTCCAAAACAACCCACATGCCACGCATAAGTTCAGTCAACAACAGGTGACGAGCAGCCACATCGAGCACACCAGGTGCCTTATAGTCGGTAGGCTTGTTGTTATCTTGGACAGGTGCAGCATGTCTGGCAATGGGCGAACTGCTGAATCGGGCCATTTGACTGGCAATAGGAGCACCCATGAAGCGCGTAGTGGTGCCAACAGCTACATTGAACCAGGTTTGAATACATATACGAGTGTTTACTCTTTGTCATTTACCTGCAGGACGACGAACCAAGGTCGCAGCAGGTCTCACGAGTCTCAAGGCGTTCATTGAGAGTGGGGAGATTGTATAGTGAGTGGGGAGGTTTGTTTGCTGTAGGAGACACACACACACAACGATAGCTCGAAAATACAACCACCCATTCAGCGTGACTGGGATCAGTAGTGATGGTATCCTAGCACATTACCACCACCAACCACCACCATCATCCTCTTATCTTGTCTTCCCAAACTACTTGTTGCTCAACTTGTTTTCAATACATACTATTGCATTTTGACTTGTACAATTCGCTTTCTAAAGTATGTGATCTTTGTCACGTGATAATACACCATCAGTTGAATCATGGCAAAAGATGCGTATAAGATCATCAGGGACACATCGTCATCCATCCTGCATTTCTCTGCTTTGGAGTAATATCTTTCAGCATCATAGAGCTCTTTTTTTTTTTACATAGTATAGACAACAATACAGCTCATTTTGATAATGAGTCATTGTGCTTGTCTGTCATTTTATGTATTCTTTTGGCATGATAGAGGTTCCATGACATCATCCTACATTAAGTTTAGCATTGACATTGGCTATATAGGATCCTGGAACGGAAAGGGTGGCGGCATCCATCGATTTGGCAATGTAGTCAAGGTCAGTGTTACTTGGGGTGATTTCCATAGTAAATATCGGCTCTTCAAGCATAGGCAGTTTCACATCATAGCTTATTGTAAGAGTTTGATTTGATTCAAGCTGTGCATTGGGCAGCATATTCAAAGACTGAAGCACTGATTGTAGTTGTAGTCTAATAGCAGCTTGTTTGTCGGTTGACATAATATAAAGGAGATGATGGCTTGATAATAAAGAATGGAATTGGCGATAGCTCGCATCTAAGCAAGTCTTTATATACTGAATCAGCGTGTGAATGGTGCACAAAAAGGAAAAGTGGTCAATGCATGGGTGTTCTTTATTGTAGAATGAAGGTGTGATGTTGAATATGATTAATTCAGTAGCTGACATGACCAAAGTTAGAAAGGTGGCAACATTTATCATGAAACAATGACATAATCAGCATCTTATCTCTTAGTTGTCTATCATACGCTGATACCATATCCCTTATGCCCGTACAAGAGACATTTGGACAACATCAAAGCCTTTAGCAAGCTTCTTAATCTCCTTTCAATGCTAGCATCTCTTCCTCGGCAAAAATAGGCTCCTTTGATCATCCATGACAGCGTGATGGACAAACAGATTCAGTCAATAGTGCGAGCTGATACACAAACACACGTAGCATCATCAAGGTGATCTTGAAATATGGATCTTTCATGTCAGCTTGTTCCAGCACAATGTTGCCAGGGCGCGTTCCATAAAGTGAGTTAGTGGGAAAATCATGTCGAAAGGAACCCAATATGAGTGTGCGCTTCATCACACATAGACTACAATAGTACTGGTTTCACCTCGTTACGGCAGCCTAAAAGTACCAAAATGACAAGTATGATGATGAAAGTAGAAAGCAATAGATACTTCCATATTTGGTGTATGCGGGGGTCATAGACGGTTGTACAAGTTTAGGGGCGCACGGACCTGCCTTGCGACAGTAAAGTAATGTATAGCTAAATTTGAGGACTATCCACTATTAAAAGCAAGCCATAGTTTACTTTACTAATACAAGTGTATAGGATATTGTAGGTGTGCACTAGATAGGTGCAATTGTAGCAAGCAGAGTGGTATATGTGGGATAAGATGGCGAAAGAGAGGAATAAAGAAGTGCTCCTTCTCCGTTCACACTTGACAAAGGTAAAGTTAACTCCTTTTACTTGACAAAGATACAAGCTGACTCTATTTACGTTCCAAAGAGCATTCAAGGTTGCCATTGCCTTCATTGCACGGCGTGAATGGTGTACATGTCACGCGATGGTTGGGTATACAATGGCGTTTCTTTTCCTCACATGGAACAAGCCAGTACGCGGGATTCACCTTGACGTACGTTTAAGCACTGCTATATCTTTATTGTTACATTTGACATTGTAGCACTAAAAATCTATCATAGGTGCTGTTCTCTCGTATGCAAGATCCAAGGAGTTGACAAGGAGAGGTCCAAACACGTCTTTACATTGTATCTTTTGGGTATGTTGATCAGAAAAGCGAATGCTCTGATGTGCTTGTTATCTCAAATTGCTTATATTATAGTGGATCTTGCTGTATGGCATTAATGGCAGTGGAAAGTCATGATATGAAGCAAGAAGTGATACTTTGTCTTATTGGTATGTAGAGCATTGGGAGCACAAAACATGTGTCATTAGCTAATGAGCCTTACAATGAACCAACAGCGACACATCTCCGGTGGCACAGAGTTGCAGTTGTCTCAAGCAAGAGTGCATATCTTTGGTGTTATCAAGATATACTCGATCATATGTATTGCTTCTCAATTCTCGGTCAATTCCTCTGATGGATATCTATCAGGCCATATCTCTTGGAGAAGGATCATATGAGCAAGGATGTATATCCGTTGGCGTTACTCGATCATCTGGTTCCTGTTACCAATTCAACCAATTCCTTTGATGAAAATCTTCCAGTATGCTTCTCCTTTTGATGCTTCATGTTTGCAACAAGCAACAGATGTATATCTTTTGGTGGCAACAGGGTTTATCTCTCTTTTCAAGGCATCCATCACTGAGTATCCTTCTTTTGCTTTGAAATGGACTGCCAACATCCGTCTTTGTATGGACTTGTCTGCAGCAAAGAAATTGGCTTTGGCATTAGGTGGATCATTAACATCAAACCGCTTTCAGTATGCTTACTTTTTGACGCCATCAAGATTCATGTTCACCTGCTTCGTCATTTTGTCATGTAACTATTCCAATGTTTTCAGCACTCGCCCTTGGATGGATCAGTAATCAAGCGTTCTTTATGGTACTATCAAACTATTCGATATGGTTATGGGTGTCGAATGTCGCTTTTATGCTCTGGAATACAGCTGTCAGAAACTCGCGTCTTTTGCATATGGGTGGATCATCACAGTTAATGTATCTTTTCACTGGATGCACGGCATTGCATATCATTTCCTCAAGTACCAATTGCAGTGTGAATGCCCTTGGACTATTTCTTAGCAAGACTTAGTTTATCTTTGCACTCTGTTCAAGTTGGCCACTGTGAGCCTGGGATATCGATCCTTTACCAGACCGAACACGCCTTTTGGCTTGCACGACCCTTAATAGCTTATAAGATGTGAGATATTACATAATAAAAAAGATGTCCTTTTCAGTGAGCTAGTATCTTAGTTTATTCAGTGTACTTGATGATATGTAATAAAGCTACTAGTAATGCTATTGCGGACATAAGTGTTGTAGTTGACGATAAGTGTAAATGCTTCTAATGAAGATCAAACCAAACATGTTACTGATACAGCGGATATGTTGCTGATACACATGTTTCTGAAGAAGACACAGGTGCTGACAATAGTATCACGATGAAAAGTGCAGTTGGTCCTTCCTGCTCAAAGTACAAGTGCTGTTACTGACAAGATTGCTCATAATGGAGACACGACTGATGACCAAATCACGTGACTAAAAGTATGGATAGGTAAAAAGTATAGTAAACGGATACAGAGTTGTATACTAAGCATTCATGATACCTTCAAGTTGCTACTACCAAGTTATAAGCAGGATGTAGACCATATACATGGAACATGCGATAGGGAGAACTCCTTGTTGTTATTGGTGACCGACGTCACGAGAGCGAAACCAAATTTTGGACAAGCAATCCCAGCCAAAATAAGCTGTACCTCTTTTCTCTCACAACATGTTGTCATTGCCTCGTTTGGTCGGCAGGTCTATTGTACGCAAGCCTATTGCTGCAGGTATGTTGTAAACATGCTACTGTTATTGTCACTGTACCTTCTCACACTGCAATGTTGACATTCCAGCTTGTGCCACTCGATTCTACGCTGCTGTTGACAACAACAAACGTTTTCGCCATGCCGATCTGACCGAGGACACCATTCCACAACTCAACAAGGTCGACTCTATTCTTGACTTTCCCGAGACGAAGTCAAAGACTCTTGATCAAGACAAGCTGTTTCCTTCACACCGTCCAACCGAAATGGTGTTGAATGCTGTCAACGACTTTGTGGATACGCCCTTGTCAACTGCTGAACAAATGCGTCTTTTCAAAAAGGCATTGGTTGTCAAGCGTGTTGTCAACATGAACGGCAAGGGCAAACAACCATCCATGTATGCTCTCGTGGTGGTAGGCAATGGCAAAGGATTGGCTGGTTATGGTGAAGGCAAGGATGAAGAAGCTGCTCGTGCTGTTTTTAAGGCTACCAACAAAGCCATCAAGAATCTTCGTTACTTTGATCGTTATGATGATCGCACTATTCCCATGGATATTGAACACAAGTTCCATGCTACTCGTCTTGAACTTAGAAGCCGTCCTCCAGGTATATATGAAAAGATAGCGTGTATATGTGACAAGTGTATTCATGATTGGTTGTATAGGATTTGGTTGCCGTGCCAACCATTACATTCACGAGATTTGTCGATGCATTGGTATCCAAGATTTGAGTGGCAAGGTGCGTGGATCACGAACACCAATGAATGTTATCAAGGCTACTTTTGAAGCATTATCGAATCAAAAAATGCCACAAGATATTGCAAAGATGCGTGGAAAGAAGGTGACCGATGTGCAAGGCATATATTATGGTAGCCATTAGTTTAGATCATGTCCCTTTTTCAATTGTTGTAAATAATATTATCCGCTGTTGCTTTAGACTTGGAACAAAAGGCAATTTGACAGAGTTTGTGCACATGTACTACAGTGGGGAATGGGAGCAACCATTTTGCGGAGTATCCATAAATGGATGGGACCACACATACAAGTTACTAGTCATTCATTCGCTTCTTTTTCTTACTGCTGCTGCTTTTGGCTTTCACTCTCTTTTTCTTTCTTTTGCCCTGTATCTTTTTCTCCCTTTCTCCTCCTTATGAACACTGCAACTGTTTCTCGTACAGACAGCATTCTGGAAAACAAATCAACCCTTCTTAAAAGCGAATCCGATAGCAACCGAGTCAACATGACAGCAGCTCCAGCAACCAAACGACGTCTTTCTACCGAGCATGTTCCCGACAAAAGAAGCAAGTCTGAACAAACAACTACTACAGCTTCTGCTTCACCAAACAAGTCAAAAATGATGGTCAGCTCAGAGCGTATTGTCAAAGCGTCAGAAACAACCTATCGACCATGTACGTATATTTATTGCTTGAAGGGACAGGAACAAGTGCTAATGACCTTTCCAATCTAGATTTCACTTTGCAGAATGTTACAAACAACGGCAGTGAAGAAAAGGAATTGACTGTAACTTTGGAGTATCCTGGTGACAGTGAAAGGTAACACTCGGGAAAGGGAGAACGTCAAGGTAACAATGCAGTATATTGACACACAACGTCATTAGATTCTTATTGGTTTGGCCAGTTGTAAAGAATGGTTCGCATCAAGAAGAGGAGGACAAGGATGAATACAATCCCATTACGGATCTGGTGCGCACAGTCTATTTCATCTATGATTGCTATCTTACACCTGAGCAACAAAAGCTGTTGGGAGATGAAAGCCATGGAATTCTGCGTAACCTGAACAAGTACCGTAATCGACGCAATGGTGATGGATTTGTGCAAGCTGTGCAGGATTTCAACAAGGTGATCTT
The DNA here is from genome assembly GCA_008728235.1 of Lichtheimia ramosa. Lineage (NCBI taxonomy): Eukaryota > Fungi > Mucoromycota > Mucoromycetes > Mucorales > Lichtheimiaceae > Lichtheimia > Lichtheimia ramosa. The sequence goes on from CP031823.1 coordinate 3,923,233, forward strand.
GGATCTCAAGGCAAAAGGAGAGCTTAGCAAGAATGCAAAGGCACTCAAGCATCCTGGATATGATCTTACATGCCACATCCTGTATCAAGTATATAGTCGTACAGTGGCAAGACAAGCAGAGGCACTTAACAATTATCAAGGTAAGGTACAATGGGGATCATCACAGCTAAGGGGTTGAAGGAGGAAAATGATGATACGTGCTGTTTCAGATTTGGCTTGTAACTCATACCTTTTTGGTAGCATTTTCAAACAATGTCTATGGCGAGATCAATCCAGTGCTTATCAACGAATTCATCTCCAAGACCAATATCAATTCGCATAGTGTATTCATGGACATGGGCTGTGGTATTGGTAATGTGGTATTGCAAGTGGCAGCACAAACTGGATGTGAAGCTTATGGCATTGAAATCATGGATCTACCATGCAAATGTGCCAAGCGACAATTGAAGGAATATGCTGCAAGGATGAAGTAAGTAATGGATGGTTGTCATTATTGGCTCATATGGGTACTGACATGTGATAAAAGGGCATGGCGACTTCCAACAGGCAAAATCCATTTTCGACATGGTGATTTTCTGGACGTGGGGACAAGTGACTTGTATGCAACGCTTAAACGAGCTGATGTGTTGCTGGTGAACAATTATGCTTTCGACTGGCAAACAAATCACTCCTTGGCACAGCTGTTTTTGGATCTCAAGGAAGGTACCAAGATCATTTCGCTAAAGTCCTTTGTACCCAAGAGTCACAAGATCAATCAGCGGACATTCCACATGCCAGAATCCATCTTACGAGTAGAGGAATTCGAATACTTTTCAGAAGCTGTAAGCTGGACTAATAATGGCGGAACCTATTACGTGGCAACTATAGATAGAAGTCGTCTCAAACCTTTCTACGATGGAATGTATCGCAGGAGTCAACGATGAAAGAGGCGTATATCCACCTTGTCCTTTTTGATTATTCTTCCACATGTATATAGTAGTCCCTTTTTATATTATCCTCTCCTTCTCTAGTCCCAACTTATCGAGATATAAAGTATGTCACTCTTTCAGTCATCTTTAAACATTGGTAGTGATCCATTTCTTTATAATCTGATGGGGATAAAGATACACATGTGTAAGCTAAAGAGTAACATTTTAATTCTGTATGCAGTGTGTATGTGGAAAGGTGAGAGCGAAAGAGATGTTATGGAAAAAGAGAGGGTGAGAGAGAGAACAACTGTGTCGCTATGATGATAGGCTATTGATTTCAGGATACATGTCTTTCAATTTGTCAAGGAACAGTTTCTAACCACATGAAATGAGTCACTGAACATTGAAGCTACATCCCATATGATACTTTACCTGCATAATGTCGGCATCTTCATAAACAAAGGATCCTTCCTCATTGAAAGTACGTGCATTGTCAAACATGAGGATGAAATCATCACGGAATTGCTCAATGGTCTTGTAATAAGGAGAATTCACCCTTGTTTTGATCATGTTTATCGACATTGGGTTCTTGATCAATTCATAGTATGATGGATATTCTTTTCTGCTGACAAGGTCCATAAAGAGTTCACATCTGAATCGCTCATCACTAATGCATTTGTTAATCACTCTGCATCCTTTTCATCGCTTCTATCACTTACCCTTCTTCATCTATTTCTTTTGCTTCCTCAACAACCTTGATACATTCATTGAATATACGTGTCAATTCTGCTCTTTTGTCTTCTGGTAGAGTATCAGGACCATCGAGCTCTGGTTCTTTCTTTATCCTCTTGTTCAAACGTGATTGTTGTGCCTATTTTGATGTAAGCATGAATAAGCATGATAATCATCCAGTGGAATATCCTTACTTCAGTGTCAGTACGTCTTGGTCGTCCTCGTTTCCGTGGTGTATGATTCTCAGTGGATGATGAAACATCAGGTGCATTAGGACGACGGCCACGTCGTGGACTTGAGCTTGATTCAGTATCCAACAGGCCAGCCTGTTTTGCTTTGAGCTTCTCCAATCTCCTTCGTCGTCTGGCATCTTTCTTTGCAATCAATTCATCCAAATCAACATCGTCATTTTCCAAAGCCTACAAACAATCATCGATCCATTAGCAATGTGATTGGTAACAAGACATTTGCCACACTTACATTCAACCATTGTTCTTCAGTCAAGCCATCATCATAACGCACCCGATCACGTGATCGTTGTCCACGTCCCATCTCAAGTGATGGACTATCTTCTTCGACTGGTACTTCATCATGCTGATAGATTTCAGGCAACTCATCTTCTTGAATAAGACGTTCCCATTTCTCGCCTTGAGCACGTGCACGACGACGAAATTCATTTTCTTCACGACGACGTTCCTTATCCATCTGGTTGAAAATGACCAAATCTTCATCACTACGCTTGATGATTTCATTCAATTCTTCATCATCCACTTCTTCATCATCTTCCTCAGCTTGGTCATCTGCTTTATCTTCCAAAAGAGAACGCTACCAATAAAGATATCAGTTTCACGAGCAAAAGAACAAGGGTTGTCACTTACCAAGAATGCTTCACGATCCTCTTCTGTACTTCGATTGTCGAATTTACCAGCCTGGATAACTTTGCCATCAATATCAAGCTTGTAGTTGGCTCGTGCAAGAATGTTCTCTTCAATCGAATTGGTGGAAATCAATCGGAAAATGCGCACTTCCTTGGTTTGGCCAATACGATGAGCACGATCTTGAGCTTGCAAATCTTGATGTGGATTCCTTTTAAAAAGAAAGATAGAGTAAGCATCATGTTGGCTATCATAATCAAAGATGTAATTTACCAGTCCGAATCAAAGATGATGACAGTATCAGCTGCTTGCAAATTCAATCCAAGACCACCAGCTCGAGTACTCAATAAAAAGACGAAATAGGGAGAATCGGGTGCATTAAACTTGTGCAGCAAGTCGGATCGATCATCAGCCTGCAAAATGATTGATGTGAGTAACGTGCATGGCATAAAAGTCTTTCATTTGTCTACAAACCTTGGTAGAGCCATCCAAACGCAGGTATTGGAATCCACGATAATGAAGATAGTCCTCCATGATTGTCATGATTTGAGTCATTTGGAAGAAAATCAGAACCTGTGACAGTCAAATAACATTAGCATGTACATAGATCATCACTGTGCCTGAGATTACTTACTCTATGACCAGTAGCCTTCAACTTGGGAAGCATGCGATCCAAGAGTTCAAACTTGCCAGAAACACGGAAAAGCAAATCATCAGATTGCTGATGGGGATTCACTTCATTCTCCACCTCTTCAAACACGAATGGATGGTTACAGATCTTGCGAAGTTGCATAATGGTGTTGTTCAAGCCCTTGATACCAGTTTTACTATCAATCACATAGTTAGTAAAGATCTTCATCGTATATAAAGTGTGTATAATTACCCCTTTTCACCTGAAGCAGTGAACAGAATGCCAGATTTCTTCATTTGAGAATACAACTTGGTTTGAAGAGCTGATAGCTTGCACTTGATGACACGTTCCACCTTATCTGGTAACTCAGATTCTACATCCTTTTTGAGACGACGAAGCAAGAAAGGTCGCAACACTTTGTGAAGACGCTTGATAATTAGCAATTGCTCTTCTTCATTAAGAGAAATCCGATCTTGTACACCTTGATTGTTGAAAGGCGTATTGAACCACTCCTCGAAACTCTTGACACTCTTGAAGATCTTGGGCAAGATAAAGTTGAGCAAAGCCCATAACTCTGGAAGATTGTTCTATTGCACAGAATCAGTGTGCTTGTTGTTTCTCTTTTGTGATATCACACGTACCTGAAGTGGCGTGCCAGTCAAAATAAGTCTGTAACGTGTATGATAAAACTGTCGAAGCACTTGAACTAGTCTCGAATTGGTGTTCTTCACGCGATGACCTTCATCAATGATCAAATGCAACCAGCGAATCTTGCTGAGAATAGGTCGATCCTTGATGATGTACTCAAATGTCGTAAGAAGCACTTGGAATTCACCAAAACGAATATCAGCTTGCAACGCCTTTCGAACATTGGGTGGTCCCTTGTACACAATCGTTTTGACTTTTGGAGCCCACTTTGAAAATTCCAAGGCCCAATTGGTCAATGTTCTAAAATGACATGAGTAAAAGAGATGCATAAAGTGACATTGAATTAAATACACTTACGAAAGAGGAACAACAATAAGGAAAGGTCCGTTTTGCTGCTTCTTTTCAATAATGTAGGTGATCAAACTGATGGTTTGAATTGTCTTGCCAAGACCCATTTCATCTGCCAAGATGCCATTCAAATTGTTGTTGTACAAAGACACCATCCATTGCAAGCCTTTGAGCTAAAAGAGATCGGTCAGATCTCCAATACAAAACAAGAACAATGAGCACCAACCTGATATTCTTTCAAAGTACCACCCTGTAAAATAGCTGGCTGAGAGACTTCTTCCTTGATACGATGTGTCACTTGGAAGTAATCCACCTTGCTTCCACCCTCTTCCTATACAGCAACAGTGAGTATATAAGATCATGGATAGCTATACCAACATACAGTATCATCCTCATCTTTCTCCTGTGGCAGTGGAGTATATTCACCCAATTGAACAATCTCATGTTGTTGCTCCACCACTGACTTGGTAAGCGATTCCAAAAAGGCACCAGTTTGTCGCAATAGTTGAGTAAGACGTGTATCTTTGGCTTCATCAATGAGCTTCATGTAGGCTTCTTCATCGTCATTCTTGAGAGCACGAATACGTTCACGAGAAATACGCTCTTGTTTCTTTTCTTCTTCCTTTTGAATGTGCTGATGATACTGTAACACGGCACGACCCAATTTGGACTGTTTGGCCTGCCAAGCACGTCGTGTTGCCACCAAGTTGCGACCATGATCACACACTTTCTGCAAAGATTCAAGTCGACTTTGTCGTTCACGTTGATCACGTTCAATACGTTGTTGGCGTTCCAATTTTTCTGTCATGCGAGCTTCTCTCAACGATTGTTTCTTCATGCGTCGATATGCAAGTCTATCCACAGAAGTTGCCAGCATAGTTGATCGATCCAAACCACCAATAATCTCTTGTCGAAGCTGATATACAACAAATTACATAAGTTTCAATCTTCATGTTTCCATTTTATGTCCTCCTATTTACCTTGCGTTGTCGATTCAGCAGACGTAAAGCCTTCAATTCAATCACAGCTTTCAATTTGCTATTGGATCGTGTTGCTGTATCATTGTTACTGCTATTGCTGCCATCCATGTCAGGGGAAGTCATGATCAAGTTACTCGGCAGTTTTTCAAGCTCGGAGATGCGATATTGAACATGTGTTTTGATACGGCGTTCACGTTCAGTGATCATGCTATGTGGATCCATGCCTGTGGATGTAATACTGGGAATGACGAGACGATGTTGTCGTGTAGCATGTATAGCAGAAGATACTGGTTTCTTGACAAGGTTGTAAGGTGATGCATAAGCGTTAGGTTGTTGCGATGGTGATGATGACATGTTGGGTTGATCTAGAGTCTTTGATGGAATTGATGCAGCTGAAGCTGGTGTTGTTGGTCCACTATCAGTATCCACTGTTGTAGAAACACCTGTGCCATTCCTTGACATATCATCATGTTGTGGAACCACGCAATCTGATGGAGTGCTGTCAGCTCGTTGTATATCTGTTGACATGAAAAGAGCTTGTTGAAGATGAGGCGGTAATGGCATGTTCTTTGATATAAGTTTGTATGCCAATATTTGATAACGCAATGCTGCCAGTTGTTGTTGGTTCAAGGTAACTTGAATACACTGTCAGTAAGGTGTTCCTTTGCGGACTTGGTGATCGGCTCACTTACCTGCATCTGTAGCATCTACGTTTCTAGATCGTCCTTGTTCCACAGGCGCGGTGTCTGACATTCGATCCTGCTTTTGTTGGTTCTGTAGGTTCTTCAACAAGCCCAAGATCTGAGCATATTCAACATTGTTCTCCTCAGTGGCTCCTTGAGATTGGAGAGACTTGGCTCGCTAATAGAAAAGGAAATGTCCGATTAGACACCTTGGTCTTTCGTTCGATTGGTTCCATCGTACTCTACCTGAAGCAAGACGTTAAGTTTATCACTGGTGAGACTAGTAGGGACCATGGGCGCCATCACGATCGCATTTGCCATTGAGTAAGGCTCCAAGGTGGTTGTAGGCTAACGACTTGCAGCAGCGCTCGCGTCACAATAGGTCGTATCGGCGTTTGAAATCTTATCCAACCTACCCAGTGGTGCTGCGCCGCCATTTGTAGCTATGATAGACTGAACAACATATCACTCTTGGACTACCATTTGATACCTTGAAACACTGCTTTGATTAGAATAAGATAGTACATACGAATCAGTTGAATGTCTCAATAAATGTTTCATTTAGTATATGGCTTCATTTATAGAGCAAAAAATGACCAGTGACCTTGTCAAAGTATATGAAACTTAGGAGCTTAAAGACAGCACAACTGTGATAGTAGTGGATAGCATTTCGAATCAATAAAGCGGTGACTTCCAAAGTTGACCATGACGATGACAAGAATATGGATTAACTGCTGCCAAAGTCGTATTGAAAGCACTTAACTATCTAACACGGAAGGACTATACATAGGAAACGATGGTGTATGCGATACAATAACACAAAAGAGATAAATACAATGCGGATGATAAAGTGGTTATGTCAATGGCTAAACAGTGATAAAAGTTATGCAGTTTACTTTGATAGTGGGTGAGTAACCATTCTCTAACATGTAAACAAGAATGGCTCGCGGTGGATTATGCTAGGAATTCACAGCGTTGTACTGCACTGCTATTGGCTTTTAGGTCTTATAGAATAGCTGCTTGACCATTGCAGGCTTTATACAACACCATCGCTTAGAATAGATGAATACTGATGCAAGGCTTTATATGATAGCTGCAAGGGAAATGATGGTATATGCAACATAGCCTATTGTGCTCTACAGATTAGGATACATCGGCCTTTGAAAACGTTTCACGTGATCAAGACGATAAAGTGTGGACAGGAAGATTCCTTGATAGTTGAAGGGTGCCATCTTTCAAAAGGTACGTAACAAGTATTCAATCGTAGCAAATCATATCTGCTTTTATTGTCATTACTGAAGTTGGGTTCCAGCTACTCTACTGATTGATCTAAACGTGCATGTCTACACTGCATAAAGCACACAGTATATGTCAAGATCCTTTCATGCTCTAAATGAATCCTTATTCGTTTCAAATGCAAAGCAAAGCGTATGAGCTGTGTGACTGGTTAAGGAATAGGTAGTCGGTAGAATAGAAGGCAATGTCATGCGGACCCTTGGCTTTATTTCGTTCTTGTCGTAATGGCTGACTATCCATTTCCGGAAGGGTTCTTTTATATTCGATCGCGTTTCAGTGGAAAAGTCATTGACGGTGGGTCATTGTCGCTACTATACAAGCAAGATGCTAATTGGGTTATGCAGTCGATGGTGCTTCACTAAAGGTAATATTGTCTCGTGTGCACGTGGACGTGGATATTCATGCCCGATGAATTAGAATGATGCCAAAGTGTTAATATGGACTCCCAAGCACAATGATGATCGTGACAATCAGCTTTGGTATTACCAGGTAAAGTTAGGATAAAGGATTTATTGCGTGTTGTATTCATTATGGTTGGGGGAGATTAGGATGGATTCATTGTCAATAAGCACTCGAACAAGGTCTTGGATGTCCGTGGTGGCAATCTAGATGAGAATATGGCAATCATTCAATACGACAGGAAGCTACTTGTGGATGCTCACAACCAGCGATGGGGATACAGTCGTGAAGGATACGTTTATGTTCTTGGTAACAAGGATTTTCTATTGCTATGGGGAAATGACTTATCGATACAATTTCATAGAGGATCCTCATATGGTGATTGATGTGCGTGGTGGATCTGCTGATGATGGTGCACGACTTGTCTTGAAAAGGCGCAAGATTAGGCTGAATGAAGACTTGAGTCAACAATGGGATTTAGTACCTGCTGGCGAAGTGCGTAGTGAAAGAGAGTTGTTATTTGAATCAGATGCCTTTTGATGTTGTATATCCCCCATCTTTTTCCATTGTATCGTTATGCATGAATCCAATCGGACATTCTATAAAGCAAGATACCTGTTTGACGTTTGTCAATTTGTACGCCACACTCTTTTCCTTATTTATGCCACTTAAACAATCAAAAATCAGCTTCTTTATCAAAAGAACACCACCAAACGAGCCATCGCAAAGTACCTCGTCAGAGAATGTTGGATCAGCAGTATCACCAGAAACCACAATGTAAATACTCGGTCAACTGTCGTCTTTCACTTGTGCTCATGTGCTTTGCTTCAGACCCCATGCTGCAATGTCAGGCAACTCCAGCAACTCCAATGGAGACAGCAAAGATATATCCCAACGTTTTCTCAAACGCAAACAAGATGAGACAGCAACGTCTGAAGAACATGATAGCGACAGTAAGCTTAAAAGCGACATCCTCCTGCCAGCAAGATATGAGATATTGATCCATACAGTTATCTAGGTGAACCACTATTTATCACCCCTCGTCAACGATCAAAACGACGTGTGAAACAGAGCGATGAAGAGGATGATGAGGAAAGAGGTACAGTCATAGATAGTGGATTGCTCGAGATATACATTGTTGATTCGATCTCAAGTAGTCAATTATGCAATTATTGGTGAAGACGAAGATGAAGATGAAGTCGAAGATGAAGATGAAGATGGAGATGAAGATGAAGATGAAGATGAAGTCGTAATCAAACGGCGTCCAAGGAGGCAAGAAGGCAATGGTAGTTCAATAATAGACATGGATGATGATGAAGGCAAGTTTATAGCATAAAGCTAATACAAAGATGTTCAACATCTAACAAAATGGGATTGTTTAGATGACTCAGAACCAACTCCCAAACGGCGATTGCTTCAACGACGTGTCATCAAGGATGAGACAATGGAAAGTTCACAAGAAGAAGACTGGAAAGAAGATTTGGATTTCCTTGGTGAAAATGGTAAGACATTGTATGAATGATGATAGGAATTGAATGACTAATAAAAGTCATAGATGTTTATGAAGAACGTACACGTGGTCGTAAGAAGTCGGATTATGCATTAGCTTTGGATCGGTTGAAATGTAAGGCGAAAACAAGAAGATGATGTATGTCATATTGACTCTTTATATAGCAAGGAAGAGGCGGGATTTTCAAGGAGAACCTGGTCCAATGGATGATTACTGTGAGCCAGTAAATGAATCTGATTCTGATGGATCCGACAATGGTGATGATGATGATACCAGCACCTCTTCAGTTATCCTAGTCAATACGGATGAAGAAGATCAGGATAATTTTGTGGTGGATGACGACGTTATTGATGGTGTCAAGATAGCGTCATTGGAAAAGGACAATTCAGCAGCGGCATTACCAGGTCAGTAATATGAAAAGAGTGAATATTCATTTTGGCTAACTGTATTTGGCGCATAATAGATGCTTTCAGCACATCCCGAACACAAAAGTTCTCAACAAACTTTAAAGTTTATGTGGAAAGTCTTGTTTATGAACATTTCGGTCTTGATACACAAGGTAACAGGGTGGGGGAGAAAAGTGCCACATACACAAAACACGGCCGAGATGTTTATAAAAACAACTGTAGCACCTTCACTGCAATCATCTGTACGAGTTGTCGAGCGCCGTGTGGGAGGATTGATGGAGTCATTGATCACAAGTGATGCTTGGCTTCCCGAATTCAAGGTAAACAACATTTTAATTTGATCAACATCAACACTAACTGGTCCTATAGGAAGCATTGGACAAGTATCCACGATGGATTGCAAGTGGTCATTGTAGAGGATTGATCTGTGAAGGATGTCGACAGAATCGACCAGCCAGTTTCCAAGCATTGCTTACATTTGATTCTGATGACAGCGACAATGAAGATGATGAGGACGACAAAGATGAAGGGCAAAGTTTTGCCTTGGGAAGCGAGTGCTACAAGCGAGCAAATGTGTATCACCAATTGGCACACTTTCGATCACATACATCCGATTCAGTGCGTGAAGAAATTGAATCTTATCCGAGTATGCATGGCTCCATTGAGGATCAAGTCTCCAACATTATCAGTTCAATGCATTCTGATGGATTTATGAGCCGAGTAAGCTGACATTGATCTTCATGTTTCACTTTGCAGATCTTATTAATGATTGACATTTTTCATGCAACAAGCTTTATGCACAAGTTCAACAGACCATTCGGGATGCACAAGTCAATTATATGAAGAAGAAATCGACTGCTTGGATTACAGATGAATCATCAGAAGGAGAATAGTAGCGTCATGGGGTCAGTCGACTTTGGCCCCTTCTTTGTTTTATTCTAGTTAGCTAATCGTTGCAGTGTTATCAATTGATTTGGATATATTGCAGATTCATCTTTCTTCAAATGATGCAATTGTTAGACAACAAACATGTTTTGGGGGTTGATTGAAGATCCGGAGTGCATTGGCATTGAACCGATTGATCGAGACAAGTTTTTTCTTTCCCTTTCGCCCACTGTGTTACCATGGAACCAATATGCCAGAAACAAGCAGGATCCTTTGGACAAGAAGTGTTTGTTTTCGTGGCGTGCAACTTTTGGGGGGTTCAAGTGTTGACAAAAGCTTGTGCACGGTCGGGTCTACTCCGTTGAATACGCCTTTCATCACAAAGACATTTAAAAGACTGTTTCAAAACAAGGTGAGATTCCAAACATCCCCTCTCTTCTTTCCCCACACATCATCTCCTCTCTTTACTTTTTGTGTATTCTATTGCCCTACTTTTATCCTCTATCACCGTTTTATATTATTTGTCCCCTTTCTTATCGCTCTTCTTTTCCTTTTTTGTATTATTAGTACTTTGTTTTATATTCGATGGGTGTCAATCAAAGCAAGATCGCGTATGAAGCAACAACAACGACATCATCAACGCGCAGACCACCTTTGAACACAAGTGTCATCACCAACAGCTCACCAAGACCAACAACTACGACCGAGCAATTGGGTCCAACTTTGTTAGGTTGTACAACAAGGCACGGGACAGAGGATCCGACAACGAGTTCCAATTATAATGGCACGATCCGGAATTCGTCCGACAAAAGACAACGCCAACATTCAACTGAAGACAGTGGCTATGTAGGCAGCACAGTCATGTTTCCACAGACATCTACTATCACTGATTTATGTGGACTTGATGAAACACAAACCAGCTCAGTCATTGCCACAGCTGCTACTGCACTTACAACATCACCACCATCTTACGACAACAACAACAATGCAACATCATCTCCACCAATCAATTATCGCCTTTGTGTGGATGATATTCTTCAAGAACTTGCTGCTGCATCACCCAATGAAACATTTTCTATTCTTGATTCTGTATTTGCTACTGCTCGACAATTGGATGATCCTCGAGACCATGCTGCAGCATTTAGAGCAGCACAAATATGGAGCAAACAAACAAATGATGAAGATGCAAGCAATGTTGCAGCTGTATGGGTAGCACGTTGTTTATTGGATGGATGGGGTATTCGTGGACATGCAAAAGAAGGATTTCATCAACTACAGCAGCTCGCTGGTCGTGGCTGTTGGCAAGCTTTTTTCCCACTTGGTCTTTGTTATTTGCATGGTGTTGCTCATGTACAACCACCCGATAAGACACTTGCTCTTAGTTGGTTCAGCACAACAGCTCAACTTGATCCAGCAAAGATGACTCATGCACGATCAATCATTGCCCTTGCACAATTACATGTTGGTGCCTTGACATTACAAGATAATCTTGGAGAATCTTTCACTTGGTTCCTTAAAAGTGCCAATAATGGAAATGCGTAAGTGGGGTATACCATCCAATCATGTTGTATTGCTTTTTAGTCTTACTTGAATTGCATAGGCATGCTCAGTTTCTTGTTGCCATCTATTATGCTTTGGGATACCATACAAAGAAGGATTGGGACCTTGCCAAACAATACCTTTGCAAAAGTGCCGAACAAGACTTTTCTCGTGCACAGGCTGATTTGGGAATCATGCTTGTCAAGGATCAGATGTATGTAGAAGGATTACAATGGCTTGAAAGAGCTGAACAAGCGGTAAATACATATATAAACAAAGATGGATGCAAGTGCAGAAAAAGCTGACATTTATTTGTTATATCAATAGCAAGATCCAAGAGCATTGTATCAACTTGGTCTCATGTATGAGCATGGTGATGGTGTCGACCAATCCAACGAACGAGCTCTATTCTATTTGAAGGGTGCTGCTGAACACGACCACGTATTAGCACAATATCGTCTTGCACTTCATTATCTTGATGGTGGTATTGGATTGGAGCCAAATCTTCAGAAAGCAGATCAATTTCTTCGACAAGCAGCACATGCAGGTCATCCACCAGCACAACGTCGATTAGGCTGTTTATATCTTGAAGGACTTGGTCCACCATCAACTACTGATCATGTACGCCTTCAGCAATATAAGAGCAACAAGATTGCAATGGAATGGTTCAATCGAGCTGCAGTGCGCGGTGATATGCAAGCCTATGTATTGATTGGTGAATGTTATGAAAAAGGTCGTGGTGTCCATGTCAACCAGAAAACAGCACTCGAATACTATCGCAAAGCAGCTGAAACAAAGAGTGCCTATCAAATGAATGGTCAATATGCACTGGCAGAGCTCTTATTCAGAACTGGGCAAGCTGGTGAAGCTTTCGATTGGTACAAACGAGCATCTTCTCATCAGCATTTCGAATCATCATATCTGAAGCCTATACGTCGTGCAAAGTTAATGGTGGCTCGCTATTATTTACATGGATGGGCTCATGTCAATCCTGACAAAGCACGTGCATTTCAAATGTTGAATGAGCTTGCAGATCATGAAGGAGACAGTGCTCATTATTGGCTTGCATCATGTTATTTGGAAGGCATCCCTGATGTTTGCAAAGTGGATACAACTATGGCATTTAAGTATTATATGAAAGCTGCCAAAGCTGGTCATATGGATTCTCAGTTCGAGGTATTATTATTGACTTGTCTCGTTGCATGACATGGATTACTAATCATGAGAACAATAGGTGGCATACATGCTGGCACATGGAAATGGCACAATGCGTAATCGTGAAGAAGCATTACTTTGGTACAAGAAAGCTGCCAATAAGGGTCATCCAGTTGCCATTTATACACTTGGATTGCACTTTCTGCACAATGTGCGGAATCTCAACAAGGCCATGATCTACTTTGAACGTGCTGCTGATCTAGGACATGTCGAATCTATGGAACGACTTGCTGAAATCTATCTTATGGACATTGCTCGCCCCATTTCATCACTTGATCGTACAGCCAAAAGATCTCAAGAACAAAGATGCAAACAAGCTTTAGCCTGGATCAAAAGAGCTGCTGAACGTGGACATCGTGTTGCACAACGTGAACTAGGCAAACTGCATGATCGTGCATTGGGTGTTCCTGAAGATCACAGAAAGGCATTTGAGCTTTTCTCATGTGCTGCACAACAAAATGACACTGTTGCTATCTTACTCCTTGGAAGTTACTATGAGCATGGTCAAGGTGTTTCTCAGGATGTCAATCGAGCACTTGATCACTATTTACGTGCTGCAACATTGGGTTCTGAAAGGTAAATGATCACTTTTTATTATGAAACCACTACCTTACTCACAGTGCATGAATAGAGCATCTTTTGCAGCGGGTCAATTGTATCACAAACTTCATCGTTTCCAAGAAGCCTATGTACAATACAAGATTGCAGCAAAGGATAAACGTCTCAGAGGAAGTGTCACTGGCAAGACTGCAAAGCTAATGGTGGCACGTTATGTTTTGCTTGACATGGTGTCCGATCATGAGGAGTCAAAGGAAGAAGCTTTTGAAATGTTGCATGATCTTGTATTCAAGGATGAGTTCTCGCCTTCCTTTTATTGGCATGGTAAGCACAAAGCAGTATATCATATGTTTGTCATTTATTTATATCAGTTATCTTTAGGTTATTGCTGCCATCATGGCCTAGGTACAGAAGTTCAGCTAGAGAAAGCAATACACTGGTACAACCAAGCTGCTGAAGAAGCCAAGGACACCCAAGCCATGGTACAACTAGCCAATTTGTACGAGCAAATGAATGACAGTCCATCTGAAGATGATATGCGTATTATCCAATTACTGAGACGTGCTGCTGAACTTGGTGATGCTGAAGGCCAATATAAACTTGGTATGTGAATGAAACAATGCTCAACATGTATCACATCAATACTCATGCATTGTATAGGCATGGCTCATTGGCGAGGATTACAGCATGTGGAAGTTGACAAGATCAAAGCAGCTGAATGGTTCAAGCAATCTGCATCTCAAGGATATGGCATGAGTCATTGGGCTTTGGGACAAATGTTTCTTGAAAATGGTGATCGTGACATGGCCTTGTTGAGTTGGGATAATGGTGTACGGCTTGAAAATGCTGCATCCATGCGATCACAAGCACAACTTTTATTGACAATGCTTCCTGAAACTGCTGAACAAGATCGAAGAGCGCAATATACCCGCGCAATGAAACTCTTGACTGATGCAGCACATCAAGGAGATGCCGAATCACACTTGTACCTTGGACGTATTTATGTTGCTGATGCAGCAGCCTTGAAACAGCGTGCTCATGCAATCGATGGCGATGTTGACGAACACAGCAATGATGTCATGTTTTTACTTGAGCAACAAAAGCAACAAGAGGAACGTGCCAAGAACCATTTAGAAATCGCTGCCAAAGAAGGTCAAGTAGAGGCAATGTTCCTAGCTGGTCAAATTTGGCATGAACAGAGCAACTATTTACAAGCCAACAAGTATTATGAACAAGCTGCAGATGCTGGTTATATGCTTGCAAGAGTGATGAGAGCACGCTATAGACTTGCTGAAGGTTTACCAGGCATTGTATCTGATCCTGAAGCTGGATTCAAGGTACATGATTCTTTTATTCTTTCACAATTGGTTACTAATATGAATGTCTATACAGGAATTGATGGCTTGTGCTCAAGAACAATGCAGTAGTGCTTATCATTCGCTTGGTCAATGTTACGAGCTTGGATTAGGAGTGCAACAAGATTATGAAAAAGCTCTTGAATGGTATTCTCGATCTGTTGAGACGACTGCAGATGCTGAAGCTGTCTTCCGAATTGGTCGTATTCATGCTCGTGATCACAAGGAACTTGATGCATGTCGCTGGTATGAACTTGCATGTCATATGGACAACACACATGCTCGTGCCCATTATCATCTTGGATTGATTTACTTGCACGGCGTTCATGACACCATTCAACGCGATTTCGAGTCAGCATTGTATCATCTTCAACAAGCCATTCGCCAAAACGATTATGATGCCATGTTTGAGCTTGGTATTCTGTACCTGAGTGATGATATGCAATTCACTGTTGAACAACAATTGGATGGCTTTGCCTATTTGGAACATGCTGCACAATTGGGATCATGTGATGCTCAGCGTGAACTTGGCAAATTATATCACACAGGGAAGGATTATTGTCCAAGCTCAAGTATCGATGACACTGGTATCGTCACTATTGTACCACAGCAGCTGGATCGTGCATTCGACTTATTTTGTCAAGCAGCTGAACAAGGAGATCGCAGTGCTGCATTGTTTGTTGGTACATTCTATCAGCACGGCATTCATGTATCAGCAGATTTATCCAGTGCAGCTCAATGGTATGATATTGCCATTCGACTTGATCTACAACATCCATGGTGGGTTGCCGAACTTGCTCTTGCACGTGTATTACATCAAGATCCAAATCAACGCTCTCGCGCATATCAGCTTTTCAAAGCTGCTTTTGAACATGCTGAAACAGATGAACAACGCTCTACACCTGAAATCATGATGGCACGCTATCGATTGCATGGCTGGGGTGATGTATCAATTCAAGATAAAGTAGCCATGATGGTCTTATTACGATATGCACGTGCTGGTGAAGCTCGAGTCTTTTATGAAGTTGCATGGAGTTTTGAACGTGGTCTGGGTGTGGATCAAGACTTGAAGCAAGCATTCATGTGGTATAGTCAGCTTGAGCAACTTGCAGGCACTTTGACACAAGAAGAAGAAGAGCTTCTCGATGATGATTTGAAACAAGATATTACCAATGCACTTATTCGACTGGTTGAATTCTATCGTTGTGGCTGGGCAACAAGTGTGGACTTGACTAGAGCCACTGCACTCGAAAACCAAATAGCACATCGTAGTAAGTAGATATGGATTATCATTGTCATGTGGATCCTGACCTATATCCTTCTATCAAACAGCTCGTGTACGAGATATATGATCGAATCATTCTTATTTACACAAGATTATCTGTATGCCTCATTTCCACCCTTCTTTATTATCTTATGTATATGCCAAACTATGAATATCTCTTATCCCATATCCCCCTTTCTCATCCCATTATGTAAAAAGACATATTTGTATATACCCAACTACATAAATATGCTAAAAAGAGTTTCATCAAAGAAGAGTACATTTACTGATTTAACTTGAACTATGGAGTAAGACATATTCTCTTGTGCTATGACCAAATTGTATCATGTCCTTGGGTCGCAATTCGACAAATCGAGTGCCTGGTATTTGTTCATTGTTAAGATAGGTCCCATTAGTTGAATCCAGATCAATAATGAAAGGTCTAAACAGTCAAGTTAGTATATGATTGTGTTGATCCAACATAAGACATACTTGACGACTTCTTGTGTTTTCCCAGTTTCTGGATTGGATTCAGGTACTCGTCGAAATTGTAAAACAGCATGTTGCTTTGAACAAGATGGATGATCCACAGGAATATCGGCCACCTGACAGTCATCGTGTTAATCCATATGAAAGAAACAATATCTTGTTTACTTACCAATCGGTCCCTTCCAATCAAGAATGAGCTCTGACGATGGATATGCAGAAGATCTATGTCGTCGAGTCAATACATATCTTACCTGAATGACACATATAACACTTACCTATCTGATCAGAACCTTTAAACACATACAAGCGCCATTTTAAGGTTGGTTTAGCAGCTTCGGGAGGCTCATTGTACTTTAGTTCCACACCCTTGACAGTATTGGTCTCTGCAGCAAGTTTGCCAGATAATCCAAAGTTTGGTTCTTCAGCAGGCTTCTCTGGTTCTTTTGGTTTTTCTTGTTGACGATCTTCAGGACGTCCCCATTCATACTTTTGACGTGGTCGATGCTTGGAAGAAGAATGGCCACCACCACGACGAGAAGAAGCGTTTGGATGGGAACGACGTGGCGATGGGGATCGAGAATCTCTATGACGACGAGAACGTGGTGGTGGTGGTGACTGAGAATCTCTACGACGATATGAAGGTGGAGATCTTGAACGACGTTGACGTTGTCGTGGCGATCGTGAGCGGCGTGAAGGTGAAGAAGGCATAAGTGTCAAAAAGAAGAGAGACACGCCTGTATCTGAAATCCAATTGATTTGTCGTCAATAAAGCATGTCATGCGTATCACACCAGATCCTGTCATTACAGTATTATCCTACAGTTGTAGTAAATAGAGTTCTTGACACTAGAGCATTGCTACAGTTGTAATAAAGAGAGATCTTGTTACTTGGCAATGTCTATCTGTTGAAAAAAGAGATTCGCTGTTATTTTACACAAAGGCATAAGGGAAAGCAGCAACACTACATCCATCTTCCTTGTCGATTCAATCATTCCCATGATGATGAACTGAAGAATAGTAGTCAAGAAGATAGTCTATGTTGATGAAAAGGTGACATTTATCATACGCAACAGGATGACAATGAAACTAGATCAATGACTTGCATCAAGGAGGCCTATTACAAATCCCTTACGCATCTTCGAATGTCAACGCAGTGTAAAAAAGATCCCACTTTGGCTTGGTGTGCATCAGGAACAGGTGGACACGTGGAATGAATTTCTGTGGCCGACGATTTGCATGGCAATGGCTGACATTTGGCACCGACTATCTCTTTCTGCTTATCATACCATGAGTGGCGCCCAGACTGTAATCTTGGACACATCAGTAGGCTCTATCGAAATCGAGTTGTATACACGACATGCTCCAAAGTACGTTAAAGACACACCAACTCCATTGACTTGATCGTTGACTTGACTTTTGCAGGACGTGCAAAAACTTTTACGAGCTTGTGAGTAGTGCGCTCCCGTTTACTGAGAGCAAACACGCTTTATTGACATTCTCTTCTTAGGCCAAGAGGGGATATTATGATGGTGTTAGCGTAAGTTGGATGATGGAGTATCATTCAGTGAAAGTTAAAGCTAATCATGTGTCTATGCTTAGTTTCACCGCATTATCGAGGTATGATCTACATGTACTTTGTCTCCTTCATCTTTTTGACACGACTCCTTTAATGCATATCAGAACTTTATGATTCAAGGTAAGGATGATGGGAGTATTATGATATGGTATCCAAGAAAAGAAATCTGACAAGAGAATCTTAGGTGGTGATCCCACTGGTACTGGACGTGGTGGAACATCAATCTATGGGTAAGAATGAAGGATGTCATGACAATACGTATAGCTTATGTTTGGAATGCAAATGTAGTGACAAGTTTGAAGATGAGATTCATGGCGAGTTGAAGCATACTGGTGCTGGTATCCTTAGCATGGCCAATGCAGGTCCCAACACCAATGGATCACAAGTGTGTAGTATGGGATGTGTACTAAGGGAAGACTTGTTCTTACTGGATTTCTTTACATAGTTCTTTATTAC
Organism: Lichtheimia ramosa; assembly: GCA_008728235.1. Taxonomy (NCBI): domain Eukaryota; kingdom Fungi; phylum Mucoromycota; class Mucoromycetes; order Mucorales; family Lichtheimiaceae; genus Lichtheimia; species Lichtheimia ramosa. The sequence goes on from CP031823.1 coordinate 3,941,986, forward strand.
TTTGGCACCAACACCTTGGCTTGATGGTAGGATAAGATACAATGAATATAGGATATGAATCATCTAACAGAATATATAGGCAAACACACTATTTTTGGCCGAGTAAGCGATGGAATGAATGTAGTGAAGCGGATGGGTTTGGTGCCTACAGACAAGAATGATCGGTAAGCATTCCTATAGTGTTCATCCTCTTGCTATCATACTTATTGTCATGTTTAGACCAAAGGATCCTGTTCGTATCATTCGTGCTCGAGTAGAATAGAAATAAATGACATCTTTGACTCCTTTTCTCGCTTCAAAAAAAGTCCTTCAATACAAGAAACGTTACCAATGCGCCAATGTGCCGTTGTCGGCATTTTATTTTTCATTTCTATCATTCGCTTGCTGCTATATCCCACCAAAGCCAACAACCAACAACCTGCTACCCAACCCACCCTGCACATGCCCAAAGAGATCAAATCACTTGTCGCTTGTTCTCAAGATGTTCTCGCTCGTCACTTGGATTGTAAGACCATACCATGACGAAACGTACTAGCCATCTCGACTCATCCGTGCTTCACTGGCTTTATAGTTCTCGACGACGTTGGCAGGACACCTTATACCTTGTTAAGAGAAGCTCTTTGCAAAGCAACACCACAGCAACTCGATCGTATCGAGCGAATCAATCCAGTAAGTCAGCAAAGTGCTTTCTTTTACTTTCATCTCACATGAATCAATCTCTTTCTCTCTATTTGCTCAGCACCTGATCCCAGAATCAATTGGTAAACAAAAAGGAAAACTCGTCTCTCTTGGTGTTACTTAGACAATTTATAATGTAGAACTCTGGCTGCCGCATTGCTTATCATTCTCTGATATCCGAGAAGCTTATAACCAAGATGCTTATCCCGATTACACTGATTGGAGGCAACTATATCACGTAAGTGTCTTATACTATCAATTGTCCCAAGCCATTAATTCCAACCATATAGGAACGCGTGGAGGAAAATGAACGACGTCGACAAATGGCCAGGGCAAAGATGAAAAAGGAATACAACAAGATCCAGACTGAAAAGGCAGCAAAATCCATCAAGGTGTTATCGGGTGTGGTACCGATACAAGGTCGTAAAACTGCAACTTATGAAGCTGCAAGTAAGTTGGATCACTTGAAATGTCTGTTGTGCTTATAAGCTAATGTCTTGTTTGTATAGAGCGATCAACAACCAGCAAACTATTCCGAGAAACTCGCAAAGCTGCTGAAAGAACGTAAGTGACCTTGATTCATATTCAAATGGTCAAAACTTTATTAACATTCTGCAGACATGCCATCTATAAATCCAAACCATCCAATTCCCCTACAACTGTTGCCAGTCAACCAAGAAGAGTTTCTATGCAAACACCATCTAATCAACGACCTGGATCCGCTTTGACACGTGCATATAATTCACTTTATGAACAACAACATATGCCTCCTCGTTCACCAGTATACCGCCCTCTTGTACAACCACCATCTCGAATATCATCACCAGCACCAAAGAATACAGCATCACCATCTTCAGCTGAATGTATACCTACTAGTAAAAGACTTCGACTAAATGATCGCAACAACCTGACAAAGAGCAATACAAGATCACCCATGCCTGGTTTTCCACCCAGTCGAAGCCAATCTGAACCTGCTAGTAGCCATAGTGACTCAACTGCTAAACGACCGGCAGCCATCGTTAACTTTGACATTTTCAGACAAGTGAGTGAAGCATACACATTTACTCGAGTAGCCATGACTGATCCTTCCCTATTCTATAGCTGAGCTGAAGATACTTTATGATCCATGTTGTATATAGTTGTAGTGTCTCTTTTTGACCTATGAAGTGATCTTGTTTGTGAAAACTAGCAGGGAGATCTTCAGGATGGTATTCTTATACATAAAACTTTATTCCCTTTGATTCCACTATTATCTTTTTAATCGACAAACAATGGTATGCATTTTGATTCAAGGACATGGTTGTGTTTGTTCATATGTGTGAAACTGAAAGTAGAACATGATGAATAGGTGTCAGCGTATTAGGAAATTCTGGCTGCATTGCACAATCATCATGTCACCATCACTTTAAATGCAGCGCTGCTTTCCCTGTTGTCTTTGAGCCTTCCTTTTACAAATGCCAAACATCCTCATTGGTGCAACAGGCAGCGTGGCCAGTATCAAGATTCCACAGCTTGTCGATCTCTTTCTAGAAGTAGGTCTCTATTGTTCAAAGCTAATGGACTTGTGTATTGACACTGGCCTACTTTGTACTGCAGATTCCCGACGTTGCTGTCAAGGTGGTGCCAACCAAGGCTGCTCACTTTTTCTTCACCAGCGAACAAGTCAAAGCTGAGATATGCACTGACGAGCAAGAATGGGCTGTAAGTCGACGTGATCATCCAACTAGGCAAGATATTGACAGTGTTCTTTCTCTTAGATGTGGGCCAAGAAAACCGATCCAGTACTTCATATTGATGTAGGTCCAATCCATAGTTTCACACCCTATCTAATAGGATTATGTTTTAGCTGCGAAATTGGGCTGATGTACTAGTGATTGCACCTTTGGATGCGAATACTCTTGCAAAAATTGCAAATGGTCTTTGTGATAACTTGCTGGTAAGTGGATGATGTCACGTGCATGCATGTCTTTAGAGCTCACATCGCTTACTAATATGTAGACATGTGTTTTACGAGCTTGGAATCCTGTAAAGCCAGTCATTGTATGTCCTGCTATGAATACCAACATGTGGATGCATCCTTTTACCGCTCGTCATCTTGGCGTTTTGCAAGAACTACTCAAGTTTCAAGTGATAAGTCCCATTAGTAAGACCTTGGCATGTGGTGATACTGGTAAGTGTGTAGACTGGCTTTATCATCATGATGTACATATGCTGATATCATTATGTCATAGGCGTGGGAGCTATGGAAGAACCTTCAGTGATTGTAGCCAAAGTCAAAGAGTTCATCCAAAAAGAGAAAATAGGCGAATCAGATATACCAAGCTCAGAAAAGATAGATGAAGGAAGCCTTATTTAATAAAGGAGTAGATGCAAGATATATTCATATGTAGAAAGCAAGTGATTGAGGATAAAAGGTAGATGAGGAGAGAGAAAATGATGGTAAAAAGGATTCATAGTAGCAATGTCAACAAAAGCGATTAAACACGAAGTACAATTTTTCCCACTGTTCGATGAGATTCAAGTTTCAAGTGTGCTTTGGCGCCATCCTTAAGATCGAATGTTTGGTCTTCTCGAAGGATGCTCTTTACAGAACCATTGGCTAAAAGTGGATGTAACTCGCTAGCAAACCGGTCCCAAGGCAAATGTACCACCACACGATATGGACGGCATCCAGCAAAGTAGCGTCCAATAACAGTCAATGCCATCTTGATACCACCAAAAAGACCAACTTTCTCAGCACCAGCATGTTGTTGGGGACCAACAGCAGTAGCGTACACGCATCCTTTTTTGAGCAATCCCACCAACTGGTTATAGTAGTCATCTCCACCAACGCAGTCAAAGATCATATCAAAAGTGTTCACTTCCTTCTTCAGCTGATCCATGTCTTCCTTCACGTTATAGGCAACAATGCGATCTGCACCCAAACTGGATACCAATTCTGAATTCTTGTTACTACAAATAGCCACCACTTGTGCACCAGTAGCCTTGCCAACTTGAACAGCATAAGAACCAACACCACCAGAAGCACCAATCACGAGGATTTTCTTTCCACTGCTATTGTTGATACCCATGCGACCTAGCACTACGATTCCTTGGAAGGATGTAATACCTGAACATTGAATAGATTAGTAAATCGTTGTTTCAATCATCTTTAATAAATGGCACTTACCAGCAATACCAACAGCAGCAGCTTCTTCAAATGACATGTTACTGGGCTTTTTCACGATGGCACCTTTTCCGAGAGTGGTACGAATCTATACATCCATCCCCAATGTGTCAGTATCACCTTTGAAATCAATCCATGCATTAGTTTACTTACGTATTCAGCATATGCACCATATTCTTGGCCAATTGGGATGCCCAATCCACCATAGACTTCATCACCAATCTCAAAATCCTTCACTGCTGAGCCTTTAGCGACGACAATGCCTGCATAATCGCTACCAATGATATTGGGAGGATTCTTGAAAAGGATGTCGGGTATATTGCCTGCACGATACTTGGCTTCGACAGGGTTGATACCAACAGCTTTGACCTTGACCAGAATGTCGTTGGGATTCTCAATGGCAGGTGTCTTGATCTCGACGTACTTGAGCGATTCCTCGGCTGGTCCATAGCGAGTCATTTGCAAAGCGTGCATGGTGGATGGAACTTTGTAAGAGTCAGTCATGTTGGGGTGTGTTTTCTGGAAGAACAAGCAGTCAAAACAGCAAAGATGATGGTGGATTTATGCATTTTTGATCAGGTCACACAATGGGATGTCCGTATGCGTGTTCTTTCTTTCTTTGTAGTGTTCGCGATTACTGAATCAAAGCGGCGCCTTGATAGTAGCACAGGATTTAATGTAGTTTATCTGACTCATCTGACTTGCCGCGTGTCCTGACTTACCATATACATCTACTGGTAGAACTCCCTAGAGCTCAACATTGGTCATTGTCTTAACTACTACCAGCTGTCTTTCCCAAGTTTAACTCTGATTTACATAATAAACACTTATTAATATTGACTGATGCTATACGGGGAGGAGAGAGAGAAACAAAGCAAGTTCAATATGAAACAATCAGCACATCTTTTATCATGAGCTATTTAGAGTAATGAATGTGAGAAGAAGGGATCAAGTGGTGTGATTGTCATGCAATATGTATGCATTGGATGCAATGCATTGGGCTAGTTGACGAGAAGATTGATTGGATAACCTGATAAACAACCTACTACTTGATTAATCTTCTTCCTTTTGTTATGTAAACATAAACACGCTTGTTTGCCCTAATACATGAGCATTTGCCGAGGAAAAAGTGATATGTATACCCATCGTTGCATTCGTCAAGAGCTCACTGTTGGCGGATCAAGGTATGTCTCTGTTGCTGGTGGTCTATGCCTATGTGGTACAAGCATTTGACCATTATGAATCAATAATCTGGATATGTCTACTAGAATGTTCCTTTGTTTTCCTCATTGTCAAGCAGCATGCTATAGGGTGAAAAAAAGCCCATATGCAAAGTACAATTCAGATTGATTGTTCTATTTTTACGACAAGATTACATTCATGCGTCTCGTTAGTAGTGTATTCTCAAGTGCTGCACAGCTATGTCAGAGTTAGAGTATGAAGCAATACTTTTTATTGTGTATAACTGCATAGCATCTTCTATCATGGTACATAGCTTGGAAGACTAATCATACATACTATTGCTTGGAGCATGATATGCCGAGAAAAGGGATCAAAGAAGCCTTGAAAGGAATACAGCAAACACTTTATTGTTCTTGATATCAATATCTCGGTCAAGCTGGTTGGCTGCATAGCCGGGGACGAATTTCGCGCTGTTGTCTGTGTGTCTCTTTGTTCTCCACCATTTTTTTCCCACAATGAGCCAGCTCTTAAGGCATGTTCAGTCAAGTGTTAGTACTTGTTACGTTCCTAGCTAATACCTATACCCTATAGACTATCGACAACACGCCATGTAGCCAATCGTACAATCCGACAACGTTGTCGTGCATATGCTACCCATCAACAGCCACCTTCGCAACCACAGAGAGCAGCTCCACGATCGTCACTTATTTCCCAAAAGACAGCTAAAGAGTGGAAGGAACTCTCGACTCCTCAAAAAGGTAAACTAGAAGAATGCCTTGATATGACAGACAGAACGCGTTTCTTATGATGTTTATATCAGTGGTGGCAGCATCCAAGGCTACTGTGAATGTTGGCGTGATTCTTGCTGGTGTTGCAGTGACCGGTAGTCTTCTTTTCTTAATTGGAAAAGAATTGTTTGGCTCGGATAGTACCACTGCCATCTTTTCAGATGCTGTGGATCGTATCAATGCACATCAAGAGGTACAAGTCAATCATGGCATGTGTTGTGAACCAATCATTCATTCATCTTGAATTAGGTCTCTGAACTTTTGGGAAAGCCTATCAAAGCACATGGTGAACCAAGTAGAAAGCGTAATAGACGTGTTCAGCACCAAATTGTTGAGGATGGTCAAGGCAACCCACATTTGTTTATGCGATTCTACCTTGAAGGACAAGACAACCGAGGCACTGCTTTATTGGAAATGATCAAGGTATTGTAATGTCATAAAGAATCAAAGAAAGTATAGGGATCTTAAGACATGTTACATAGGATGAAAGTGGCTCTTGGCAGTACAAACGTTTGCTTGTTGATGTTCCAGGACAAGGATATCCCTCCCGTCGCTATTTCATAGAAGGACAACAATAATGAACATCTTGAAAGATTATCTCCTACGACTGTGATTTGTGAATTGGTGTCGATCCATTCGAATGGCATATAAGGTGGCATGGGGAATACAGGATATCATGGACATGGTTACCAACATTGGATTAGTACTGGTTATCTATTTGAGCTTGTTGTTGTGATCTTGTACATTGAATATACTACATGATTGATAAAGTCCCAATGGTTGTTGGAGCACGTGGATTATAGGATTTGACAGACGGCTGTAATGGCTATGTACAGTGAGCATGTAAAGGGGTACAATCATAATGTTATAGTGAAGACAGTAATGGATGAAGGCTAGCTTTATTAACAAAAAGAATAAAGCACTCTTTCTATGCCAAATAACAGTATTTCTGCCCTTGTATAAGATGCGCTTGTATCAGGAACATAAAGTAAACATGTGGAGTAACTCAGTCACGGAAGTTGAGCTTCTGTTGCCTTGGTTATTGCCAACACCCCTTTCGTCTCTTTCCTTATACACACAACACATACACACCCAACTCTACCCAACCTTCAATAGTGCAGGAATGGACAAGTCGTTTGCAGGTCTTCTGCGTAATTCACGGTTAGCGAGATACGATCGTAAGCTTTCTCAAGTCTACTGTGTCTCGAAAGAGAATCAGCAAAAGGGCAACTGGGGCTTAAAGCGCAACCTACCAAGCGTGATCCGCACACCATTTGTTACTATTTCCGATTTGGATACTGCAGAGCATCAAACGCCATGGCGATCGGGTACCAGTCAAGTCATGTTTGTGCGTCGTTGGAAGGAGAACTTTATCAACTCGAAGAAACCTGTTCCTCGGCCAGAGCATGTTGAACATAATGTGGCTCTTATGACACCTGCCCAATTTAAGCACTTTGCCAAGCAAGCAGCTAAGCGTTCACCTGAATTCCATCAAAAGTTACAAGACAAGGTGTTGAAGAAGGAGCAAATCTTTGAATATCTTGGTGTCACTTTCAATGATAATCCAGCAACTGGTGTCGTTGGTCCAACTTACAGTGACAACCCAGTCGAGATGAACTATCCTGTTACAGGTCGATTCCTCAACAATGATCGTGAAGGATATGCAGTTGGTGTTGGTGGTGTTGTTGCTTTGTGCTACAAACGTTATGTTTACAATCCACGATTGCATGGTGATAGACGAGACCGTGTTTTTTATGTTGAAGAAGCTTCTATTGATCCACAAGGTAGACCCCATGTAGTGGTTAGTCCACGTGAACCTGGTATTTCAAAGATCTCTTCGCTTCTGGGTAGTGAAGATGCCGATCAGAATGTGCTGTTATCATCAAAGGATTTGAAGGCTGAAGATCTATGGAACACAAGCCGGGTACATCAGGAACGACCGATGCAGGATAAACCAGATAATGTACAAGCAAATCCCAAGCACGAAGAGTTAATGGAGTGTCTCGATGCCTTTAGTGATAGATTTAGCACAAAAAAGAATTAGAAGCTCTTTATAGAATAAAAAACAATCATCATAGTGTAGAACATTAAAGCATATATGAATCACGTGATACATTGGATAGTAAGCTTCCTGCATGTCATGGAAAGGTTGGTGTCATTTCCCGATTTGGGGGTTTTCTTACGCCAAACGCGCCACGCGCCTTTTTATCCATGAGCAAATACCACCCAATACACGACCCAGCTCTTTTCGGTCTCAATCCCTTATTCTCCACTGCATTGAAGCTATTCGCAAAGACTGTACTCGATTTGACACCGTTACCCAATCAGCCAGGTACAACTTGAGCAAAGCACGTTGACACGGTATTCTTGTCACTGATCCGCACCTTGTTGGTATTGTCAGATCTCTACCTATTGAACCAATGTCACGTTATACGATATGCAGAAGTATGTGGAGTGATTGTATCAGTAGAACAGACCTATAACATCATCATCTATACAGGTAAGATCATCTTGTATCCTTGTGTTTTGGTTGTATTGACATTCATGCCATAGTGGATGATGCGACTGCCACTTTACAATGTTGTCAATGGAAGAATCAAGGCAAGATCATCAATCCTCTACCACTTGGAACGACTGTGTATGTACGTGGACGTATCAATGATTTTCGAGACGCAAGGCAGATCAATATACAACGCATCGGTAATATTTTAGAACATCCATCTAGAATGACAACCTATTGACTTGTGATGGATAGATGTTATTGATCACAACCGCCAATTGATGCATGATATCTGGACAGCGCATTTGCTAGAAACCAGTTATGCTGCAGCACCCATGATACCCAAGGAGATCGTTGATGATTCAAAAGATATAAAGAAGGAGCTGAAACAGCACATGGATGAGAACTGGATGGACTTTATTGCTTCTTCACAGGTAACATTACTAAAGTAAACAAGCTTGAATGGATTCACTGATCATTTCATATAGCAACAACCCGAGATTGTCAAGGATGAAAAGTACTTTAAGCTGCAGATGCTAGAATTCTTGCGTTCCACATCGAGTGAAGGACCTTTTTCAAAGACAAAACCACGAGGACATAAACCACTGCATTCACTAGCTCGAGAAGTCGTCATCCATCATGTATGCCTTTCTTTATCCTTATGCACTTTTTTGTCTATTAACATGAACTTTTCATAGCGAAAACAACCACCCAGCAGTCAAAAGATCAGTCTTTTATTCAAGGATACCATCGAAGCACTTTTGAAGGAAGGATGGATCGTCGAGTCACCCAATGGCACAGACATGTTCTTGCTTGTAGACGATATTCAGCTTGAAGCTTGTATCATCAATATCATCAAGGATGGCATTGAAGCCCTTCCATCACGATATCAGAATGGTAAGCTGACTAGAGGAGCTTCCTAAGACAACAGTACTAATCAGTATCTCAAGGTGGAATCATGCTAGATTACATCATTATCAAAATCCAACAACATGAACCTTATACCAAATTGCCACGAGAACGAATCGTTAGTTGTATAGATAGTATGGTTACTAGGAGCATTTTATATAACACGCGTGCAAGAGAATATAAACCATGTTGAACACTATGCTATTTTCTGATATGCATCTCGTCCGAGTACCAAATGTCATAATCTGCATCGTTTTCATAATCTCCAAATGCATGCAGTGCCATCACCTTGAGCTTGTATGATCCAGGAGGTAATGGTTTACCACTATTGCTGAAATCCTGTGAAGTTGTCTCCATATGCAAATAATCACCATTTTCAGTGGATCGAAAGAGTTTTGGTTGCATGACAGTCATTCCTGCTACTGCTGCTGTGCTTTGTTCTGCCATTGCTTGCTCAGGTGATGTAGCAATATCTCCTGCCCATACCATAAGAATCGAATCATTGATATCATGGATATTGTTTCTTCCAAGAAATGCCCAATAACCACCAGGAATAACACCAAAGGACTCTGATGTGTTCTTGGCATCCACAACAGTCACCAATAGCAATGGCGAAGGATGAATCAATTGGAGTTGAATAAGAGCTGGAGATCGACTGCTAACACCTGATGTATCAACCATGATCATAGGCATTGATGTGTTGACATAAAGTACAGGAAGATTTCCCAATTCTGTAGAGAGACCAGCATACGGCAAGAAGAGTGTGTTATCTTCGTCATTCTCCTTTGTAATCTTGAAATAACCTGAATAAACTGATGGTGCTTCAGTATCAGGTGCACGTATATGAAATGTCACATTGGCTGCTTCATTGGCTGGAATGTTGACTTGTGTTGGGTATATGCTCTCTACAATAGCTTGTGTTTCTGGATCATCAAGTTGGATAGGTTGCTGTAATGGTGCCATGCCATCCCCAATGTTGTATCCTTGAACAGTAGTTGCTGGAAGATGTGTTATCTCATAATCGGCTGCCATACGGCCATTGTTGTGGATAGTGAACGTGTATTCATTGTTGGATGATTGTCGCGATAAATCATGTAGTGCAATTTGTTCAGGAGTCACTCTGGTACTGGCATGGATGGACTTGTAGACATTGATCAATCCTGACCCTTGTCGAGCCACTGATTCAAGTGTTGTGGATTGATATCTTTTTAGAGGATCTCCAGTGTTGATGAGTGTTGCACGTAATTCTTCTGGATGCAGACTACGACCACCACCTTTGGCTTGTTGCAAAAGTGCAATAATACCAGCAACATGTGGACTTGCCATACTTGTACCACTATATTGATTATCCATCCATTAGGGATCTGTACTGAAGGTTTCATATGCGCACTTTACCTTAATGTTGCATATCCTCCCTCTTTTGTGAGATAGGTTGAATATATTTCACCACCAGGTGCAGCAATATCAGGTTTGACACCCAAATCTGGCCCTAATCCCCATGAGCTATATGAACTGATAGTGCCTATATGCGAATGAGATGGTGGATCTTTGAAAAAGAGATAATAAAGTGTGAACAATCTTACCTGCAGTCGGTATATTGAATTGAACATCTTCATTTGGTAACTTGAACTGTATACCAGGATTGGAAGTAATCAGATTGAACAATGCCTGTCCTTGTTCTTTGGAGATACCACCACATTGAATGTGTATTGCTGGATCATTGATTGATGGATTCACAAGACCTGGATTATTGTTGTAGACAATGGCAGCTATTGCACCAGCAGCCTGCACATTTTGCACCTATCATTGAAATAAGCAAATAGAACAAGATCCAATTTCACGTCCAAACCTTTTCAGAGAAATAGCATCCACCTCGAGCAATCAATGCAATCTTTCCCAAGAGATGATTTGAATGTACAGGTTCGCAAGCATCATTGGTTGCCATAAAGGTATCAGATACTGGTACAATCTCGCCTTCAGAAACTTTCAATGGTTGTCCTGATGAAGTTGAGTATCCTAATATAGCTCATCATGATCAGATACTCTCTCTTGCATATATAGTTTGTGTATCACTTACCCACTTGAAAGTCATTGTATCTTATGGGATGTGCCAAAGTGACCGAGTTATCAGTGCTTGCCACAGAAAGTGCGTGTCTGCCCAACGAAGGTGCTCCCACTTGGAACATGCCTTTATCGCCTTCATTACCAGCAGCTGCCACCACCATCATCCCTTTCAGAGTGAGTACATCAGCCAATACAGAAGCAGGAGAGTCTGGCCAACCAAGATCGCCCAAAGATAGGTTGACCACGTCCATGCCGTCATAATATGCTTGTTCCATGGCTTTCATAATCACATCATCTGCACTGCTACCAGAACATCCAAAGATTCTATAAGCTCCAAAAGTGACTAATACAGAAGAGTTAGCAAAGATACATGTATCATGACAATGTAGATGTAGACTGACCTTCAGGTGCTACGCCAGTAAATTGAAATTCCTTATCATTGGCACCAATGATACCAGCAACATGCGTTCCGTGTCCATTACAATCCATGGGATCGCCATCTGGTATAGGCTGATTATCACCAGTGTAATCATCACCAACAAAATCATATCCAAAAGCCACGCGACATTGACTTCCAAAGCATCCACCCAAGCTGGGATGTGTATAATCGAGTCCTATACATCTTGCATGAGACGAATGAAGCATCGCTACAACATGGCTAATACTTACCACTGTCAATAATCCCCACTTTGATCTCCCGGCCTGTCAATCTAGTCACATAATACATCATTAATACCCAACATATGATCATGCATGGATGCTATTCATTACCCAAGTTCATCACGCAGTTGTGCAACACCTGTATCATTGTAATAGTTGAAGAGTCCTGTTGCTGGCTTCTTTCCCACGTGAAGTAGTTTTGCATTTGGGCGTGAAACTGCATTCTGTATGACTGTTATCGATCTATGTTCATGTATTTCGCTTTAGCATTACATACCACAGGCCATGTGCGATGAATATCTTGTCGCATAAGATGAAAGAAACGAGTGGCGTCATTGGATGTGTTGAATGATAGAGAAATGGCATGCATCATGTCGTATCGATGTCGCAAATGATGTTCGATCTTGTGTTCAGCCAAATGTTGAGATAAATCATCTTGATAGGGTTGCTGGAACTCGACGACGTATGTGTTGGGTAAGAAAAGTCGTTGACTGTCATTGGCAAAGACGACTGTTATGCATGCAAGCAAAGAATAGATCAACAACCATGTCATGCCTCCAAGTGAAAAGGGAAAAAGAGAGAAAGAAAGGGAAATGCAGAAAAGGTCCAAGGGAAATATACCTATTTGCCACCATCATTCAATGTGAAGGATCACAAACAATCTCCATTTATTCAATCTTTGGCTGTAAACTTTGCATAATAATCCTTTGTCCTCTTTTCATATAACTCCTGGGTGCATTCTGGTAATTCATCTTGAAATGTTCCTAGTGAAAACCATCATTGTCTTTAGTTATCATTAATTTGAGAAAAAGCAGCATATCCTTCTTACCTGGTGAGCCAGAATAGACTGAAAATGAAGGCACTACAGTATTAGGCGGGATCACAGTATTGTCGGTAATGCAACAGCAATCTTTGATGATCGCAAACCGGCCCTATATGAAATATAAGCAAACACTGGATCCCTTTCTCTTGTGCACAATACAAACTTACAATGATACAGTTTTTTCCTATAGTCACATATGATCCAATAGTGGCAGCTTCAATGATGCTTCCTTCTCCAATAGTAACATGATCACCAATCTTCATAGGATAATAGCTGAAAATGCTATAAAACAAGATGTATCAGCATGACATTTCCCCTATTGTACACATTCTTGTTGACATCATGTACCCTTTGTAAGTCTTGTAAGGTGGTCGTATAATGGATCCCTTGGAAAGGAGGCAGTAACGTCCAATAGCAACTACAACAGCGTGTCCACCCCCTGTCCGCCGAAGATCACCACGAATAACGCATTCGGTTTGTATAATAGTCTACTGAAGGATACAGCGTGAATGGACGCTAAATGGCTAAAGTATATACTGACCTTGCCTCCAAGGATAATGTTCTGGCTACCACAAATGACGGATGCGCGTGAAACCTTGTTGCCTGTGTCCTAGTATAACAAGGTAAGACAAAGTAAAAGAGAAAGAGATATATGTTTACAGTCTCAATGTATTCTGCACGGTTGTAGTACACGATGGGAGCGTCCATTTTGTATAGGGACGTCTTTGGAAGAAGCGGGTGGTGTCAAGAAGCTCTCTCATATGCAAGTTCTCAGCCAGCTGGTTTCGGAGAGACGTCGCTGCATAGATCCAATGTAAGCAATACTTGTCTCGCTCATACGCATATGTCACTGTTTCATTGTCTTATAAGGTGAAGAATAGATTGAATGCTCTTAAAAAGCCAACATTGTTTATGGATGCATCCCTATTTAGTAAATCGTCGCCATTTCCCCAAGTTTGTGTATATGCAAAAGGATTGTATCATGTTTATCAATGAAGACCTTGTGAAATACGTAGAGAATTGTATCTTTATATGACAGTAGTAGATCTAGATAATACAGTAGCTCGATATCCCATCATTTTCCCTTGACAATAAAGTAGACGTAGATGAATGTACTTGATGTCCTCTTTCTACTGATGAAGGTGATCAGTTCTACAAGTAGCAGTAAACAAGACTTGAACTACTCATCATTGTGATAAGAGATGTCGAATAGTCGTATAAGACATCCAATAGCACGTAATGCGTTGTATCGATATCCTGCAATCACCATCCTGCTTCATCATGTCTTTTCTTGTTGATTTTCAATCATTCTTCTCTTTTTTGCATCAACTAAAGATCCCCAAGCGTGTTCACCTATTACCTTTCCTATACGTATACCATCTAAACATTCAAACGTATACTTTTCTAACATGGTGACCTTTATTTGGCGTACACATGACGTTTTGAACAATAGTATATATTCGGGAAACGAGACAACAACTGAAGCACCACTTAGTGAGCCTTCTTGCCAGCAGCCACTAAAACAGAAACATGGTTAGCATCCTCTTCAATACTACTAGTACTCGTCTTTTTTACATACAAGCAGGGTTTCTGGGGTCGTTCTTGTATTCGTCGCCTAAAGAAAGAAGAAAACACGAGTCAATAGGGATTGTTTTTTGTCACTTGAAAAGAGGCGTTTGCTTACTGTTAATCATGGCAGTCTGCATCTTGGCAACAAGGAAGAAGACGGTAAGGCCACCAACGATGAAAGGAGCAGCAGGACGGAGGAAGGGAGTGTTGAATTTACGCATGCCAAACATTTTGGAAATGTAGTGAAAGAGGACAAGGACCCCTTTGCCAAGCAGAGTTTTTAGCAGGGGGCGCGGATCGTGACTGCGGTGATTAGACTTACTAGCACAATGAGCGACCCCTGCCTCCATGGTTACGGCATTCTGGAGAATCAACTTGAGCTCCCGATATCTTACATTGTCCACATAGTCTGAAATCAATGAATAAGCCTATTAGGCAGCAAAGCAGCACATGCTTTTATGTTACATCCTTATACTATTGCATTCACATATAAGTAATGAACTGACATTGATACTGTCTTTTACCCCTTCTTTTCGCTATATCCATCATTGCTTCTGCTTATAGTTGATAATACGTGCTTACCCGATCCAAGCTATCTACTACTCGCTCATTGTATCATTGCAACTGCTTATTGTATTCATGCATGCAACAGGTTTCTTTCTTTCTTAAATCACTCATGACATATGATGTAGAATCCAGTAATAAGACATAGTACATGCTTTTATACTCTTGAAAGGTTTCAAATCGCAGTGGTCTTAGAATAACATTTGCATGATAGCATCTTGTTAATAGGTTGACATCGACTTTAAGAAAATGAAGAAAACATCACTAGAATGATCTTGACACTGCTTTCACAACACGTCATTGCAGGATTCGATTGACCAAGTCATGACTGGTAAAGATCCAGATTGTTTGTTTGACTTTATCTGACGAGGATGTATACATTTCCATATCAATATAGGTCCGAGACAGTAGTTTCCCTCCTCGCTTAATACCTTGTTGAATATAAATACTGGATGCAAAAAGATATGTATTAGTCAGTATAGACAATCAATATGGATCCCAACAATCGCGCAAACGCTGGTATCAACCAAGGCATGGGCAATCTTAAGGAGACGGCTGGTAACATGATGAACAGCCAAAAGATGCAAGGTGAAGGTCAGAGTCAACGTCAAACCGGCAAGTTCCAAGAAATGGAAGCCAAGGCCAATGAAATGTGGCAAGATGCTAAGCACAAGGTCGAAGATGCCTTTAACACGGGCAAGAATAACCAAAACAATCGTTAGAGTTTATTTGTATGAACTTTGTATATAAATGTATCATTTGTCTAAGCTATGTAGCAATGTATGAGTTATGGATGCATTGAAAGACCCTTACTGCTTTCCAAAATGATCAATAGTGCCGGTATACTCATGTAGGTAAAGAGGAAAAGGGACCTGATCTCTAGTTCTATACTGCTGTATCACTTGTCGAATGTCAATTTCGCACATGAATGAATCTCATTCAAGCTCCTTTTCTCTTTTGCATAACATCACCAATCATGGGCCCAAAACCAGCTTTGAAAAAGAAACGACCTGCCACCACCACCAACAGCAATGCTGCCAAAGAAAAGGTCCTCAAGGAAAGTGTCCAACAACGAGCGCGTATGCAGCAATTGGTGTTTTCCTGGCAAGAAAAGATCTTTTCCATTCCAAAGGTGCCATCCTCCTTGCTGCGACAAGCTGCAACGATCCTCCAACCACAGACTTACGATGAAGTTATTGAAGAGCGTGCTGTACAAGATTGGTGTGGATATCCTCTTTGTGACAATGCTCCTCAAAAGGACCAGCCTCGTTATCACATTTCACTCTCTCGACGTAAGGTGTTCGATCAGTCTGAACTGGCTTCGTTTTGTTCGGAGGCGTGTCTTCAAAGAAGTAAATACTTTCGCATGCAGCTCTCTGAAGATCCTGTGTGGATACGTGATATGCAAGCTGTACCAAATGTACACATTATTCAGTTGGATCAGGATGTAAAGTAAGTTGTTTCATTAAAGTATGATATGATATCTAATCATTGCTAATATATAGGAAAGCACTGGCGAATGAGCAACAAAAGAGCAATCAAACGAGACATTCAGGACATGAGATACGACAAAACTATGTACAGCAACTCTTGGCCAATGTACCAGCAGCGACAGCAGGAGGAGAACATACTGAATTACGAATTGTGGAACATGACGATGCCATTGTGATGGATTCTGAAACGCCTATTTCAGGTGTACATGATGCAATTGAAGGTTATCGGATTAATGTCAAACGCAACAGTGAGCAACCAACAACCATTATCTTGCAGCAACAGCAACAGCAACAACAGGAACCAAAACAACAATCTGAGCAACAAGACACCAATACCATGGACTTGAAGGAGGAAGATACATTGCTGGAAGATGCTATGGATACAATGATGAAACTCAAAGATCTCAAATTGGATCAGCCTACCGAGATTGAAAGAAATGCACCACAACCATCATCATCATCGACTCGACGTCCTTCCAAAAAAGTACAACAACCATCATCAGCCTTGCCTGATAACAATGACACATCCTCTCCAACAAAGGAAAAGGTGATCAAGATGGTCGTGCCCAAACCACCTGTCAAGAAGAAAAAGACCCAGTTACCTGAAATGTCCCTGTTTGGCAAAATATGGACTATGACGGATCGATTGACCACCAAAGCTACACGACGTTATTTTGATGAGTTGAAGCATACAGACACTGTGGACGTCAGGGAGATTTTGATCCAAGAACAACAACATGGACAAAATGATGAATCAGCATTGATGCGTGGCCAAATATTTAGTGAAAAGATACTTGAAACGTAAGTCGAATGAATGAATGCTGAATAACAAGATGTTGATAAATCCCTTGTATACTTAGGTTTTCTATTATACGAGCACAGATTGGATTCAAGGACAAGCTGGAGGATGATCTGATTGATCTGATACAAACATTTAAATTCACTGACGCATCCATGGTGGTACTGGATGGATCACAAGCGTACATGATGACATTAGTATTATTCAAGGCGTTGGCAGATTTGACCATCAAGGATCGTGATTGGCATCCAGGATTTGAAGCATGCTGCAGTGCTGTTGGAGAAACGAGTGATACTATTGACGCATGTGTCAGAGTATTGAAGATTGCAAGCACATGAGCCATATGTATATATAGACTGTATTCCCTTACATCTGGAATTGTAATTAATAGAACTACTTTGAAAGCTGATGTCTCGTTCATTGCTGCTTGTGTGTTATTTAGCTACACTTGCTCAAATAAGCTGCATTCAACACAGTTGAATCCCGCTGCCAGCATACTTTCTCCTCCATTGCAACCTTCCACTGGCAACTGTTATCCCATTCAACCCATCTCTCGCCTGTGCACGCTATTGTCCTGCTTCAACACACCATGTCTACACTGCATAGTCTTGTTGAAAAGAATATGACTGAATGGCAAGTGCTTGGACTTGTTACTCTACTACAACACCCGCGTTTGCTGACTCTTGCACTTTTCTGCCACAAGCGTTTACTCTAGCAGTGTCTTTGTTCTATTGTCTCAAGCACCTTTCCTTTGAATGAACAGCAGATAGCCAATAGATAGAGATAGCTTGATTTAGTATATCAGCTTGCTTCAATACAAATGCATCACTGTACACATGACTCTGGGTATCATATTGGTCAATGGATTGGAAGCGATTGCGATATATACAACTCGTTTTTCCTTGTTCTTGATATGTTTGATCATCA
The DNA here is from genome assembly GCA_008728235.1 of Lichtheimia ramosa. NCBI lineage: Eukaryota > Fungi > Mucoromycota > Mucoromycetes > Mucorales > Lichtheimiaceae > Lichtheimia > Lichtheimia ramosa. Next base: position 3,960,108 of record CP031823.1, read on the forward strand.
TCTTGTATCTATCATCTACTTAGTACCATTATCGTGTCCAATGGCAGCCATCCATGTATAACGACGGGTCCTGAAGAATGCATTCACAAACACAATGAACAACATATAAAGAACCAAACCACCTTGAGCAGCATGTCTCATCCTGCATTTGATCCCATTATCTCCTTCCACTTGGTCCCATTGTACTTGATCCTTTGACTTTATACAATCTGTTTCTGACAAGGAGCACCATCATATGATAAGTGGTTCATTGACCATTATAGTAAAAGTAGCGTAACTGTGAACAGTTGACACAATATCCTCCAAACCTTCCTTCAATATATAAAGCCGGCTAGGATGAGAACCATTTATTCCAATCCTTGTTATCCTTCACTAAAGTCTACTACATATCATTCTGCATCAATCATCCTTCCAAACATGATGTGCCACTGTGTTAACAAACGTGTTCATGAAAAGTTCCATCAGATGAAAGTCGTGCTTACATTCAATCTCCAAGGAGGTAGTAATATGAATCATATCTTACATGTATGCGTTTTTACTGATACAACTGTCATCCAAAAGGTTGGTCGGCCTGGGTTCATCGTAAAGATAACGCTGGTACCGGCAAGTTGCACCAGCAAGGAGTTTTCAGATGTCCATGTGGAATGACTGATGGCGATGCTGCTAAAGTCAAAGCTCATGCAGCTGTGTGTCTCTCTGCTTGTAAACCCAATATTCCTCTTGGACGTTACCGATGCCAACAACTGAAAGCTGCTGCTTCTTATCCTTCTCCTCCTAGTTCTCCTTCTATTTCACCTTCTACTATTTCTTCTTCCATTTCTCCTTCTCACTCGCCACCTGGTCCTCTATGACGTTCCTGATGCCATCAACTGAAGGCTGCTGCTCCTTATCCTTCTCCTCCTAGTTATCCTTCGATTCCATCATCTTATACTTCATCTTCTATTCCTTCTACTTGTTCTTCTACTTGTTCTCATTCGCCTTCGCCTTCGCCACCTCTACAATATCAACTAATGCATGGCATAATCCATGGTATTGCTGTTAGGCAAGGACAACTTCCACCTTGAATGTAACCAGGGCAGTTTCTTCTTTCTTGTTGTTGTCTACAATCATCATAGTGTGAAATAAATTGAATCTTTTGTCTTTGTCATGATATTGCTCACTTGCAAATCCAACGCTATATTACAAGGTCTAAAGGATGTGTTACCACTATTTGGACTGAGAAATAGTTGACCAATGCAATGTTATATTCGCTAGAGTGATCCTGTAATCATACACGATATAGAAGGACATTAGAAAGCTTGTAAAAATGACATATCTTGCTGAATGAAATAGCACATGTTTCTTATCAATGCGACATTCCAAATACTAGAAAATGAGAGAGGGGGGTTGCTAAAAGTGTAAATGTGTAATGCTGGCAGGCTGTCGATGAAGAGATGGCTCATCAACATACTTTAGTTTTGCAGCGAAATGCACAATTAATGATGAATCTCTGTTTCCTTTATAAAGCAAAATGGCATCAAGTATTGCTGAAGAGAGAGATTACCAAATTGCAGATGATGGTTGTGCATGGTTGCACAAGGACGTTGCTCTTGTTAAATAGGGTGCTTACTCCAATCTATAGGATAATGGCGTCAAGCATAACGATCAACTGAACAATGAATAAAACTACCAGTGTTTGATGAGCCCTTTAGATCCTTCCCCAATCTTCAACTTTGTCTATATCCCATCCTAATTGGCCAACATGATATTCAGAGTCATTTGCGTATGATGTAAAAGCAGCTGTATATACATCAAAAGGTCTCTGCAATGATCCTTGTACCAGCAGATATAGTCTCTTATTACAAATATGAATACCAAAAGATGTGATTGTATAACATGCAGATATAAAGGCAGGTAATGAATGACAAGCAGCAAGAATGATAGACACGGCAGTCGACTAATGCACCAAATGCACTTTCAATACTAGCCACACCAGTCTGTTCATTGAGTGAAAAGAACAACGTAGAATAAAGGATGGCATGTGTTCCAACATGTTGGGAAGCAATTCCACTGGTCCACTGGTTGGGTGCACAGGCGGGATACACGGAAGCGAGAATCGGATAGACTGCTTTTTTTTTTCTAAAGCAGTCTTCTTCTTCCTTTCGTCTGTGCCTTGCCAATCCGCCCACTCACACTTTCTCTACAACTACTACTCCTTTCTTCCAATGGAAAAGTCTCTTTCTGATTATGACCAAAGTCTCGAGGAACTAGAACGTCAACGAGAAGAACTTGAACTTGTAATGAAGAAGATGGGTCAAGAATGGGAGGAAAGGTATGAAGGCTCCATTCACGTATTTAAACCCTATTCTCACTCTCTCTTTTTCTTTTTTGCCATTGTATAGTGGTGCTGGTATTGCATGGCTCGGATCAGTTGACTTGGCGAATCAGGCGTTGGAGTCCACCGATCTTGTCAAAGAACAGCAACCAGTGCAACAACAACAACAGGAGCAGGAGCAATTCGAGCACTTGCGTGACACTTTACCAACTCCAGTTGTTGAACCATCCGAAACAACGCTCATGGAAGCTCATCCAGATAAGCTACAATCACTCTTGACAACCAATGAAGCTCTGCTGGCACAGAGTATAGCAGGTCAATCGCTACCACCAAATGACTTTGCAAGTAATCCAGTATCGCCACCTACAACTCCAGATGAATATCCAATGTTACGCGCATCATGTCTCAGCAGAAGCAACTCGTTGGCAAAAAGTGCTGTAGTGCCATCTTCCAATTCACCATCATTATCATCCGCAGGCACGGAGTCAAGCAATATAGTATAGCAACACATACACATGTTCCCCTTTTTATCACATCTCTTCTTTCCCCCACAAGCATGCATTCACATACATCTATTCATCCAGTGCTGGTAGCTGGACCATGGCATTAAACCTGTATATAGCAACAAAAGTCTTTCAGCTGTTTCTTGGCTCTTGATACGATTGGTTGAGTAATTTATCAAACAATATCTCATCACATTGTGAATGGAGGAGAGCTTGAAGCGGAGAGTATTATATAAACCGCCATATAAGCAAGGTCATAGGGACATATTGATTTGATTTGGGTGTGTGCCAGTAGTTACGTACGTGTATGTGTGTCAAAAGACAGTTTGGTTGGCCCAAGACAGGTGCAATTGTGCATTCTGCACTAGCATTGTACACACACCTGGTGCTTTTTTGATGTGCATCAACTTTTACTATCACAAGACCTAATGTCAAAGTATCCCTGTCCGTGCGAGTTTCGTGTCGAATGCATTGGATACATCTCTTAACATTCTCATCATACCATTTTGTCTTTCTCCTTCTACAACAACATGGATAAACCACATCTCCACAGGTTGCACAACCCCTTGGCTCATGCAGATCCAAAAGAGTAAGCGAAACACTTATGTGCACATTGTTACACAAGGGTACTTGAAGGCACTTGGGAGCACAAGGAAAGCTTATCATTTAGACATACATATATATGCTTCCTGGTTAATAGTTTGTGTGTCTTTTGTATGCTATCTTTTGGGTTTAGATAGGCGTCTGGACCAGAATAAACTAGTGTCAGTGTTGACTACATCATCATAGAAAATGATCAGGCAATAGAATGCCAGGATAATACACAATGTGATACCAGTGGAAGCATACAATGCTTAATCAAGATCTGCTAAGGAAGCTTGGCGTCTGCGCATCATGAAGCATATACACGAACAAGAAAATAGAAGACAAGTACAAGCTAACAAGATCTGTTATTGTTGAGTGATGATATCCTATACTACAACAACAACAACAACACAAGAATCAATCCTTCCAGACTTTCAATGTGAATAAGGAGTGAAATCGTGTCAAGTATATCGTAACAACTAGTGTCAGTCTCCATGATTATCCTCTATCGTAAGCCCTGCTGACTTAGATCCTACACATCATACAAATGTAAGGGTTGTAGGACGTCTTGCGACCAAAAGTGTCTGCTTATTGTAACCAGAATACACGAAACATTGCTCCGTTTTGTTCAACAAGCTCATACAAATAAAGATATTCAGTCAACTCTATCATATTATACGCTGTTTTTGAAAGTGATTTTATAGGTGATAAATGCAGTACAAATGGTATGGATGATCTTTCTAAACTATTTTATCGGCTCCAGTTTTGCTGCACACAACTTTAAGATATCTGCTGTTCGTTTACCAATATTGGCCATGTCCTTGGCAACTGCAGTCCATCGTTCGCCATGTCGTGGTTCGGATGCCACACAACGTTTGACGACAGCTTCTTGTTGTTCTTCAGTACCATGTTGAAGCTCAAACTTGTACCACCATGCAAAAGAATCTCCTTGATCTGGGTCAATCTGCACTGCCTTTTGGAACCAATTGCGAGCTTTCTCAATCTTTCGATCAGTCCAAAACAAAAGAGCCACAGTAGTAACAACAATAGGATCATGTTCACACTTTTTCAAGGCATCCACACTTCTTGCTTTGCGTTGGGGACGTGCTTCCAAGAAAATCACTTCACGCCAAATAGCACCTGATGTAGGACATTCTTGTAATGCTTTGGCAGACATAGACTTGGCAACACTCTGGTTCTTTGCTCGTACTTCAATACGAATACCTTCCACCCATAATTCTGGAGTCTTTGGATTGGTGTATCTTGCTTTCTCAAGAGTTGATCGTGCTTTGGTCACCATGCCCATCTTTTCTTCAAGCTTGGCTAACAGGATCCATAACAATGTGCTCTTGGGACAGTTCTTAACAGCCTTATTGTATGTTTCACGTGCTTTGCTGGAATTGTTGAGTGCTTCATCTTCCACTTGTCCTTTGATAGCCCATAACTTGTCAAATGTAGGATATCGCTGTAATCCTTCTTCCAAAAGTTGTAGACAGCCATCATAATTCTTCAATTGTCGTTCAAGCATTGCAGATTTCATCCAAACACGATCTGTGCCAGACTCCTTTCTTGCTAACTCCAGAAGCTTGCGTGCTCGTTCATATTCATTACTCTCGCTTTCCACCTTGACAGCTGCCAACCAAATCTTTTCACTGTTGGGATTTGCTCTGAACGCCTCTTCAAGAATAGCACGAGCACCTTGAACATCATCTGCAAGCCATTTCTCTTTGGCACCCATAAGCCATAGTACTTCTGCTTGAGGACAATAACGTACTGCACGTTGCAACAACTCTTCCAAACTCTGTGGTGTACCATGTCCTTTCTCAAGATATGCTGCTGCCATCCAAATCGACTTTCTTCCAGGGAACACCTTAAGTGCATGAGCATAGATAGCGCGTGCTGTTTCAATGGATCCATGGGCAATACAACTTTCAGCATCTTCCATCCATGTTGCTTTTTGATCTTCTTCTTCAACACCAAGTCCAATAGTAGCTCGTACAATCGCCTGACATGTAAGTACTGAGCCATTCTTTTCACATTTTTCTGCTTCCTTGAGCCATTGATCACGATCCAAAACAGTGCCAGTTTGTGAAAGTGCACGTGCTGCCAGTTGTATAATACGATCCACCATGTGTGGTTTTCCATGTTGTTCTTCCAATCGAGCTGCTGCAATCCAAATTTCATGACTGGTAGGAACAGCTGCACGTGCTTTGTTGAGGACTTTTTGTGCATTCTCATATGATTCCAATCTAGCCAAAGCAAGCCATAATTCGACACTGAGAGGAACCAATTCCACTGCACGAGAAAGCAACACCTTTGCATCATCAGGATTCTCTTCCATGTTGACAGCTGCTCGCCATAGCTTGACTGAATTGGGGATGAATTCAAGAGCACGTCGTAATACACGCTTTTGTGCCTTGGGATCTGTTTCCAGGTCAACTGCTTTCAGCCAGATCTTGACTGATTGGGGTAATTGTCTCACAGCATTGGCCAAAATGATCTTGGCATTGTCCACAGTCTAAAAAGAAAGAGAGAGAAAATGTTGTCAGTTGATAAGATTCCTCTAATGTCCTTTTTTTTACTACTTACATTCAAACGAGCTGATTCCAACCAAACATCTTCACTCTTGGGACACTGTTCACAACCTTTTGCAATGATATTGCGTGCCTGTACAGGTCGACCAGCCACTTCTTCCAATCTTGCAGCTGCAATCCAACCAGGAGCGTGCTTTGGATTTGTTGTGATGACTGAATTGAGCAACAATCGAGCCTTTTTGATATCACCAATCTCTGCATCACTTTTGACAACGACACTGTTGAGATCCGTCAAGTAACCCTTTGGATCGATAGTCGTTTGACCAGACACTGAATCTGATACTTGATCCAACTTCAAGCCTAACACCTTGTCTCTGGCTTGACCAATCTCTCGAAAGTTGGTCATCATTCCATCTGCTGGTGTTGTAACGCCACCCAGCTTCTGCTCTTGCTCATTCAGTGTTGTATCATAGCCCGTCTTATCTCGTGCTGCTGCAAGAATTGTATCTGTCATTGGTGTATAACGTTCTGGCATCTTGTTGCGCTTTCTATTCTTGCCAACCAAATCACCCACTTCAGGAATAGCTGCCCACTCTTCCTCGTCAATAGAAGAAAGTTGTCGCTTCAAATCAGCAAACTGTTGTGAAATCTTGGGTCGTTCTTGTCGATAGCGTGCCAATTCTTCTCGTTCTCTTGCTTCTCGTCGTGCTTTACGTCGCTCATCCATCTTGGTGTCAATCATGGCCCAAACACGATCTGCTTCTTCGTCGTCCTCTTCATAAGGTGCTCCCGAGAAAAGACCAACTTCATTGTCTGGATCTTGAAAGCGTTCGTCGTCATCGTCACCTCCTTCTTTACCAGCAGCACCTTGCTTAGCATCCCTACAAACAGATCCACAAGTAAGTATAGTGCTTTATGCCAACATGAGTGTGTTCTATATCCACTTACGCTCCAAAGTCGCCTGACTCTCTTGCAGGACCAATATCTGAACGTGTTGTAAAGCCTGTAGCACCACGACCAAGACCAGCAACGTAGTTTGGAGGTGCAGGTTTGCCAATGAAGTCCTTGGTTGCGCCAAACATGGTAGAAAGGTGGAACAAAGAGCACCAAGCGGAAGGAAATCGACTATGACGGAATTTGGTTCATGCTGCGACACTCTACTCCTCCCATTTTCACTCTATTCAGTTACCAGCAGTGACAGTGATCCCTATCAATGTCATTGAATGAATTACTTGCTTAAGGCACAACTATCTAGACTATTATTTCTGCCAATAAAATATGGATTTGATCCAATATTCTGTGTCGTCAGCATGCTTTATTGCATCAGATAGTGTAGATAGTCTATATTGAATAAAGGGATCATGTGATCTTATGCAATCCTATTGTACCTATGCAGGCATATATCAATGTGGATTTATTGACATGTAATGACTCTACTTGTACACTACACCGTTATGCTATCATAGCTACTTTGAAGACTCTTGTAACATGTTAGGTCCGTGACACTTGTAGCGGTGCTAACGAAGTTTTTGATTGATTTGGATTTCAGCACTTGCTCCAATACTTGTTTCTTCATTGTTTACACACGGCGTTCCTCCCACTTACCAGTATGCGACAATATATGTTTGATCAGAACACTTCTTTTGGCAGTCAATCGCCACTTGCCAGACAACAACCAGTCCGAGAGAATGGTGAGCTTTGTCCATTGGAACCAGTACAGCATGGAAACTAAAAAAGAGTAACAACAAAAAAGGAGTCAACGGCGCAGCAGCAGCAGCAGCAGCATACTTGGGAGGACCTGCCCTAAGTATCAATACCGACATGAATCTCGAGGCAAGCATGCCATTGTACGTTTCATACAGTAGGGAAAGCTAATGCGACACCATAGCAAATCCTTCTCGAACTTGACCGCTTAATACGTACATCGGGGATTACCACTTGTGCACTTCTTCCACCCAACCATGATATATGTCTACGCATGCGTCAAATCCCGCTTATCATATCACAGAGTATGACGCCTATGCAAACCATGCTTACCTTTGTGGAGAAAGTCGTGTATATGTTATACAAAAGCAACACCAATTTCGCATTTGAAGCATATACTGGTTTCTTGCAGTCACTGTTTGAGCTATCGAGTGAAGTGGAGAAAGAGACGTTGTCATGGATCGTTTATGCCAATGACGAGGTACGCGAATAGAATCAAATGGATACCATGCGATGGATTGATTCATTGTCACGTGTCATAGCGTAAATTCAATGCACCAGTGATGGCCATGATGATCAGGCACGAGATGATTCCACTTGAAGAATACGACATTCAGCTCGCCAAAGCCATTCGCAAGTCAGGAGAAGAAAAAGTCATCCAATACGCTGTTGATTTACTTGGCATGTGTCTTTTGTCACCCAGTCCAATCACTTTTCTGGAGGATCACGCTCTGACATTGGCAGCTTTACATGAAATACAAGATCCACCTTCAAGGTATATATACCTTATTCGACTTTTGGATCATGTATATTGATATTGATTGTATAGTGTATCCATGTTGATGGCTGAATTGAAGCGTATCGTTGAATCACCATACAAGTCTATTGAAAAGGATACTCTGGATTGCATGGAAATGAGAATGTTGCTTGCTGAGTGGGCAAGGCTTTGTCAATATCCAATTCCCAATCAACGTTTATTCAGACAATTGGCAAGAAAGGTATGCTTAACATGGCATTGAAAGAGAATACAAAGAAGCTTATATCCTGTATAACATAGGCGTTACAATTGACAAAAGACACAGAGGGCCAAAGCTTCTTTTTCCGATTATGTACCGAGACGTGCATTGATCATTTCCTATCTTTCAAGTCATTGAGCTCGTCTTTTCAAAAACGCGCCATTCATTTGATTGACTCCTATGCCAAGTTGGTTGCATACATGATCAGGACTGAATCACGTGATGGAGATACTGGCAAGGTGGCAGTTGGCAGTCGTGCACTTTCAGTGATGATTCTTCTCTTGTCACAACATCATGAATCGCGTGGAATGAGTTTCAATCAAAAGGCGTTTATGAGGATATTATCATCACTTTACGCTGAATTGAGCAAGATCAGGAATCTGGCAGTACATGCAGGATTATTGGAAGCCTATAGGTAAGTATGTTATGATCAGACAATCCTTCATGTATGTTAACTTTATATTACAATAGTGATGCATTGTACATGCTTCAGCCAAACAACTTCCCTGGATTTGCCTTCTCTTGGTTACAATTGATCTCGCATCGGACATTTATGCCACAGTTACTTGCTGGGAATGATCGACAAACTGGATGGATGATCTGTGAAAAGTTGATGTTGGCACTACTCAAGTTTCTTGGACCATTACTGGATCGCAATGTTTTGGAAAAGTCGACACGTTTATTTTATCGGGGGACATTGCGTTTCCTTGTTGTTCTTTTGCACGACTTTCCTGAATTTCTTTGTGAACATTACATGGTGTTTGTTCAAGTCATACCCCACTCATGCATCCAACTACGCAATCTCGTGCTCAGTGCCTTTCCTCGTATCATGCATTTGCCAGATCCTTTCACTCCTGATTTGAACATGGATCGGATACCTGAATTCAAGCAAGAACCTCTTTTGGTCAAGAGCTATATCAAGGAATTGAACATGGATTTCAAGAGTGCTATTGACAAGTTTGTGCAAGATCAGAACGAGTCATTCCATGATTTGGCTCAACAACAGCTGACTTCAGATCGTCCTGATAATATGGGTGCCTTTGTTCTTTACATTGGATCAAAAACTGCTTCAAGTGAAGAATCACTGGACAAGTTACCAGCCATCATTGCCTACAAGCGATTATTAAAAGTGTTGCCACCTGAAGGTAAATAGTTGGATCATCACTTGTCCAAGAGCTAACTTGTTTCAAAGGTTGTTATGCACTTCTGAATGCCATTGCAGATCAGCTTCGGTACCCAAATAGTCATACACACTTTTTCAGTCAAGCAGTACTTCATTTATTTGCTACACAACCAGAGGAGATGAAGGAACAAGTGACAAGGTTTGTATATATGTGGGATGAAATGAAGGATTGGAAGGATGCTAATCTTATGATAGAGTGCTGTTGGAGCGATTGATAGTAAATCGTCCTCATCCTTGGGGATTGTTGGCTACTTTTATTGGATTGATCAAGAGTCCTGGATTTTGGGATCATGAATTCATTCGGTGTGCTCCAGACATTGAACGTCTTTTTGACAATGTGTCTCGTTACATTAAGCGGACTGCATAATCCCCTATATTACTCCACTACCACCATCACCATCATTGATATATAGACCAAAGAGAAAAGTTATCACATGTACATACTACACTTTCTGTATGTTTTTTTTTACTCTGACAAAACAGAAATACAATATATGCTTATTCACCAAACAATCTTCTGACACGCTTGAGCACGCTGTCCTTTTCGGGATCTATGAATCAACATGAGAATAGAGTTCAATGAGAGCTGGTACATTTCAGGGGAGAAGAAACCTACCGTAAGGATGGTCTTTGGAGGGTATCTCGAGAACGGTAGGAAAAGCTGCTTGATGACTATCAATCAACTCGCGAATGTCTTCTGCAATCTGCATATATCACATAGCTTGAGTCAGTTTTCACCTGCAAACATGGAATACAAGGACATCTTCCACCATGCCATCACAACTACGTATCGTTTCACACTACCACCACTACCACTACCACCAAGTGTTGCAGTTACAGGAACTTACGTGTTGGTTGATGAGAATAATAGCAATGTCCTTTCGACGGGTAAACTCGGAAAAGGTTTCTTCAATGGTGGCAAGAGGAGTCTCTAGAATACACATGCGGATGAGCCATGAGCAGTTGTCGTTATCGAGTCATGGTGAACTTACTGGCATCGACTACAAGAAAGTTACGTTTTTGCTGTTGGTTGACGTGGCCAATACCGGCAAGCAAGAGACCAGTGACAGAATCCTATATGAACCAGGTAAGTCATGATATCCAAGAATCGCGTGGATGATAGTGTACCTCGTCACCAATAACAGCAAGAAAGTTGCGGTCCTTGTTGGTAGAAGTAGACATTGAAGTGAAAAGAAACAGCAATTGGCGTTAGGCGGCGTTTCATCCTTCTTTAGGATATTCCTTTTTCGAATGAGTAGCAGCAACAAGTCAGCAGCACACTATGATAGCATATACTACGATACAGACGATGAAGACAATACCAGTAAGCGAACTTGTGACATTCAACATAACAACCCACTCACCTTGGCCATGTCTTTGATCGGCCCATTGCAGACCATAAGATCCCAACAAACGACGAGTTGCTTTACGATCCAAGTATGGACGATAAGGACGAGGCTTGGATCTTGAATCAGATCAAAAGTAAGTCTATCTTGCATATGACAGTAAGATAACTTGAGAACCAACCTTTTTCATTAGAGGCTGGTGGTAAAGAAGCACAAACTGATGCTGTATTGACGTGTCCAATGTGTTTTTCTCCTCTCTCCTACAATTGCCAAAGGTACAAAGCGTTGTATATGATACTAATGATTACTGAATGATGATGAATAGACACGAGCGATATACGAATCAGTATCGAGCCATGTTTGTTACCAATTGTCGAGTCATCAAGTCTGAACGATACAAGGACAAGAGTAGTGATGAAGCATTTTATCCAGTACATTGTAGTTCATGTGACACACACGTTGCCATGATGGATGAGGAAGAAGTTTATCATTTTTTCAATACAATTGCAACTTGATCAACACATTCATGACATTGGAGGAAACGAGCATGGGTGATTTGGGTAGCGGAGGAGGGTTTCATTATGCCAAGATTCAAGTCAGCTGAGTATCAAAATTGAAGCACGCACGCACACACGCCACAGCACAACAATGGGTGGGGGATAAGGGAGATGACCAGCAACTCCATGCACCTCTTGACCTTTTTTCTCTTTCTCTCTTTTTCTATTTTCTATTACACCGACACATATTCTTTAACTCCCCCTTTTTATCATGAGTTGGAAGGTATTTGTACACTATCAACAAGTCATTCAATTGCTTATCATCTTTATCAATAGGGTATCCAAAAAGCTGTCAGTCGTCTACCACACCAAATCCTATCAAAGAAATCAGAAAGTAAGCAACATTCATATCACTTTATCCTTTTTTGCTAACATGATATCAGCAACCAATGATCAGGAATATGCCGCATTAGAACGACGTTTCAATGAGTTTCAGAAGGTGGTGGAAAGATTAGAAAAGGATGCAGAGGCGTTTCGGGATGCCGTAGCAGGTAAGAAGAAAGGGAAAAGAAAACCCTGGAGAATTGGGTGCATTGCTTGTTGTCCAGTCATGTGAATAACACATCATGTCATTCAATAGCTCTGCTGACACATCAAGCGTCCATGGCATCTTTTCTTACAGTCATTTATGATCCTCAGTTGGGTGTTCAAAGCTCTGAAGGTGTTCAACGTCGATTTCAACAAACGCCAGCTTCAGCTACTCAAGCAGCTAACGATGCTGAAGCTGCCATGGCTTATTGTCGAGATGAAGTATTACCAGAATTGGTAAGTTGTTGAGCAACCAGTGCCAAGGAATGCATGACATTGATACGTTTCACAGGATGCTATTGATCGTGACGTGGTACGTCCTATGTTGGAGCTCAAGGAGATTATGAAGACCATCCACAAGACAATGGTGAAACGTAACCATAAGATGATTGATTACGATCGACACAGAACAGCTCTCAACAAGCTTAAAACCAAAGAAGAACGCAGTTTTAGTGAAGAAAAGCAAATCTTCAAGGTAAACATGACAAAAAAGTATCCAGGATAGTCATCATTGAATTATATTACACTAGGTGGAGAATCAACTGGAGACAGCAACACAGGATTATGAATACTTGAACAACATGTTGAAAACTGAGCTGCCAAAGTTCTTTGCAATGAAGTCCCAATTCATCCAACCAGTATTTGACCACTTGTACTTTATGCAATGCAAGGTGTATGGCATGATTTATGCACGATGCTACGAGCTTGTCAATGCCAATCAGAGTCACTTTACAACACATGCAATGCCAATTGAAGCTGGATACGAATGGCGAAAGTCTCAGTTTGATGCACGTGCAGAGCTAGAAAACCTTGATCTATTGAAATCAGGCGGCAAGGCATGGCTTAGCGTATCAGGAGGAGCCAACAATTCCAAACTTTCTCTCAAAGAACGTGCAGCATTACGTGCTCAAGAACAACAAAAAGGTTCACCAGCAGGACCTTCATCTTATGGATCATCTGGATATGAAGAAGGACCACCTGCTTATGGTGCATCTGCTGGTACCACATCATTGGATTCAACACCCATGTCATATGGAAAGCAGCAACATCAGCGATCTGGTTCACGTACAGGTCCAGCACCACCTCCACCTCCACCCATTGCCAATAAGCCATCTACTCAATATGTTGTTGCCTTGTATGATTATGATGCACAAGCTGAAGGAGACTTGAGCTTCAAGAAAGATGACAAAATTGAGCTCATTGAAAGAACGGCTGACCAAAATGACTGGTGGACAGGAAGATTACGTGGTGTCACTGGCATATTTCCTGGTAATTGCATGCTGGATGATATTGTTGGGGGGAGAATAAGGAGGTGTTGACAGATGACTCATGCATGAAATTGTTGTTAGGCAACTACGTTTCCGAATTGTAAGATATCCCGACACGACAACGATCCATCTTCTATCACTTTTTTTCCTCTAGATATTGTGAATCTGACTTATACTCTGCAGTCACTCTCCTTTTCTTGTTCCCACGACATATATATACACATACACTATCAACGAACCCTTTTGTACATTCGACATTATATAAACATATACATCAATATCATATAACAAAGCAATGATGTGTTCAATAACACGACAAATGGCGTGCTTTTTGAAAGTATAAACAAGTAGAATCATGGAGGAGGAGTAAGCATTGTGTGGATAGTGATTCAATTCACGCTGCATGCATCATGGCCTTGTCAATCCATTATCAGCTCTTCTCCTTTTGTGCAACGTAACAATCTCTGTGTATGTGTTGCGTCATGAGAACCAAAAATAGGGGGGTGTAATGGATGAAAGAGAGATGATCATGTGTTGATTGTTTCTTGGCTTGTGTAATGCTGATGATAGTGATGATGTTTTTACATGTGTGTTTTCTTTTATTGTATATGTTTGTTGTTGATGGTCGGGATAGGTTGATTGCGGATTCATTTGGTGGTGGTGGTGGATAATACAAAGTGGACGAAACGAGCCAAATCATTGGGTGAGCATGCTCGAAGCAAATTGCTTTGAATATGCAAATCAATTTCTCTGACAACGTCTCTTGCAGGTGGTCGAGTAGCAGGATGAAGATCGAGTAACCACGCGACTAAACCACGCATATACATACTGGGATAGCTATAAACAAAAGTAGGGCTGGGTTCGCTAAGGATGGCAGTAAATAGTGAAAGATCATCACGATGTGCATAATGTGGAGGAACACGATCCATCATTTCAATCAAAGTGATGCCAAGGGACCACATGTCAATCTTTTCATTGTAAGGTTCTTCACGAATCACTTCAGGTGCCATCCATTTGCTGGTACCAAGACGTTCAAAATTGTTGCGATTGGTACGTGTTGCAAGACCAAAATCAGCTGTGTGTGTGTGAGAGAGAGATAACGATTAGAAGAAGCGTGATTGGTATAATAAACACAAGCACTTACCAAGCTTGACTTGACCATTCCAACCCAGCAATAGATTCTCACACTTGATGTCTCGATGAATGTATCCTTTGGTATGAAGATGATCAAGAGCTTTGAGCACTTCAAGTGCAATGTACACTGCACATTCTTCTGGAAGTCCACGTTTACAAAGAACTGCAAATACAGAACAGCGCATAAGGTCCATAGAGATCCACACATCGCCACGCCACAAAGTTACATCGCGTAAACGAATCAAATTTGGATGTCCCATGCTCATAATACGCAACTCGCGTATAATAGCTGCACGATATTCATGATCAGGATGTAATCGACATCGTTTGATAGCAACAACGACATTCTTTTTGTACTTGTGTACAGCTGCAACAACGGCGCCATTGACACCTGTTCCAATTTCCTTAAAGCCATCGTATTTGTTGTTGGGATCCAGAGATGATACAGCTACTTTGTTGGCAAGAGCTTTGCGTAACTTGCGTTCAAATTCACTACTTGCTGAAGATGCAACAGGTCGAATGATAGGTGGTGGTTGTGGAATTTCAGGTGTACGACCAACAGGTATCCAAGGCTTCTTTGAAACATTCTTCTGTGGATCATACGGCCTAAAGAAGAACAGCTGGTGTGTATTGTTTGGTAACGCTTCATATTTTAGGAAACAATCGTGTCCGAAAATGTTGGGAATCTCATAACGCCCAGGTGCACGCCACTTTTCCTACATGACTTGCAACTCTTAGTTCACTTTTTATGCAGCAAAACCAAGACTTCTTGGCACGTGTACACTGTGCTTGGCTTTCATGATCAACTCACCTTTGCACGTGACTGGGCTGATGTAGCCGTGGAGTGATTTGATAACACTGATGGTCTTCGTAAACATCCAGTTGATCGACGCTTAAGACTAATAGGTACTCGACGTTGTTGTTGATTGTGATCTGCTGTTGTTGTGCTTTTGGATCCACGTAAACTGCCAAGTGACATGCGTTTGGCACCATATAGTGATCTTTGTGGATGATGATGCATTGGTGTATTATTGGCACCATAATGAAGAATACGTTGTTGTTGTTGATGTTGTTGGTCTTGTTTTTGCCGTGTTGATGAAGAGCAACGACGTGATTGCACTTTTTTGGTCGTCACGCTCTGCTCTTGAGATGGTGATGGATGTTGTTGCTGTTGTAAGTGTCGTATCATCGTACTGCCCGCCGTGTAAGGGCTTGCCGTAGATGAAGTGGTGCTAGTTATGGCAACACAAACAAAAGAAATGTTGAAGGAGAATAAGAAAGGAGGAAAAAAAGCAGTGCTGAAGAAAACAAGTGATAATCGTGTGTGGGAAACAGCGAGTAAAAGGCAAGGGCGGGAAGAGAAGAAAGGAAAACAACAAGCTGGAAGACACAGGACATGTTTAAATATGTAGATATCACGCACACACGATGTATACATTGCTTTCTTGTCTCCGTTGCAGAATACATAACCGGATTAAGGTTTATTTCTATCATGTCCACACCAAAATGATCACCAACAAGTTTAGCAAGAAGGATTGGAGTGGCGTAAAAGAAGCTCACGTGTAAATCCATTTCCGCACACTTGTGCACTCTCCCCGAAATACGCATCCCACCTTTTAAAGAAAAAAACATACATCCTTAGTCAAAGACCCCCTCCTTAAACCACGCTTTGACCATGCTGTAACAATGACAGCACCAAGTACACAAGTGTTTAAGCCAATGTATACCAATATAAACATACACATAGCCTTGTAGCTACATACAACGCCCTTGTTGAAAGGGGGAATGGGCTGAAAGAAGGGGTGAATGTTGCTGGGGGGAGCAGAGAAAAGTAAAAAGGCTAATGGACGACCATTTGACCCATGTCACCTGTTTCAAGAAAGTTGTCCTTTTCCGCATTACACATAAAAGTAACAACAGTAATTGCTATTTCAATGCACATTGTTAATTCAGCACTATGTTTTTGTGTTTCTGATTGCTACCTTGTTATCATGATATATTAGTGTTTGTGAGGAGTGAAAGGTATGACAAAACAAAACTGCAGACAACAGTGAACATCATATGGCCATTTTGGTTCAAAAGAAAAACAGTAAACGGTAGTTGGAAATTGCTAGCTTTATGCAGTAGCACCTGCATCAATGCCGCTCAAAAGAACAAGGAGATAAAGAGAGGGGATATACAACTTTTGAAAAGTCCAGACTCACATATTGAGCAAACGTAAAACACAAGTAATTCCTCATGTGTCCAAAGTCTACCGGACACAATAAGAGAAAAATGGCAGCAACATGACCATCTCGGGAAGTCCATGTGGACTTGGCCACCTATGTTTTAGATAAGGTTGGACTGCTGATGATTCAGATACATGTTGAATGAGCCTGAAGGATACATGTGGATGTTTATCATGTGCAAATGGAAAAGTGTTTTGTTATATATTAGATACAGCTTTGTATTGTCAAACATGCATGTCGCTTTGACAGGCAGCAGCAAAAGATGAAATATCGGAAACAGCATTATGTTGGGTTCCGCGAGTGGAAGAAAGCTTCCGGCTACATAATAACTGTTGGAATACGCCAACGATCTAGCTCATGTGGTCATTTTGTGTCACAACAGCCAGCTAAACACATCAGAACTGGGTCGTACAGCTAGTCAACATTGCTGTAAGATTGTGCATCCATCATCCCATACAAGAATAAGCTAAAGTTAGATTTGAAATGTGCTTTATGAGAAGAGGAAATGTATTATGGAGATACGCAAACAAGGAAAGCGGGATACTATAGCAAGAGATATGTGTGTGTGATGTGTGTGTGTACCGCAAAATGATGCTATTATGCGTGATATATGCAGGAACAACAACCAAAACTCTACATAAAGGAGCCTAATTGTGCTGTTGTTGATGATGGGAATGCTAATGATCCTCATTGTGATGGTCATTGTTGTCGTGAATGCTGTTATTGTCGTAATTGGTGTCATTATCATTGGCTTCTTCATATTCTTCGTGATTGACAGTGCTGGAAGCTTCAGTCTTCCTATCATCGTCATCATGATTCACAAGCACGGAAGGCAATGGTGGAGGAGAAGGTGGAGGAGATTCTGAATTCTGTGCTGATGCTTCAATTGAATGTAAAACACTTGTATGCCAGTCGTCATCTTGATCATCAGCCATTGTTGGCATTGGTAGATGTGTATCAGGTAAAACCAAAGGTTCCATAGTCCACTCTTCATCATGTGGCCGTAACTTGGTCCCTCGACGTGATGGAAAGTGATGATGATTCTGTTGCTGTTGTTGGGCAGCTCGATATTTACGAGCACGTTCGTATTCGCTCCACTTTCGCATGACAATCTTTGAGCTATCAAATTCACCTTCTTTGTCACCATGATTGGTATCTTTGCCACTGCCTGAAACTTTGCGAGTTTCACCCCAAGAAAAGTCATCGAAATGCCAATAAGCGTATGTTGGTAATACAAAGTTCCAAATGGGTAATGAAAAGAGATAAATAATCATCCATCCCACATAGACGATCTTGCGACTTGTCATGACAATTAATACAGCTGGCAAACCAAGAATAAGAGCGAGCAAGATCAATGAAACGACAGCTGGATGACCAAGAATGGCAAGAATAATCAAATATAAGGTGAATGAGATAGCTGCTGGTAGAGCAAGTGTGCCGACAAGTTCCATAAACACCACAAACTGCATTGAGAAACAAAAAGTGCCACATAGATCAGAGACAAGTAACAATTCCATCAAGTTGTGAATAGTTGAATTGATCCAACGACGACGTTGTGAAAGCAGCACCTTGAATTCGTCTGGTACCACAGTCTTGCATACAGCTTGAGGAACAAACAACATCTTCCGGCGTGGAAATGTTTTGAGCATAAGTGTTGACAGGTAACGATCCTCCCCAAGCAGTAAAAGGTTCTTTTTGTGCAACGTATCAACCACGTTCTCGGAATAGTGCTCAATGATGTCAGGATTGGCTAGAATAGGTACCCAATGTCCATTGCTGCCTTTGGGAGCCTTGATTCGATACATGCAAAAGCATCCTGGTAGACATGTCACATTGCCAAAGATAGATTCAAATGCCTTGCTCTGGTGATGAGATATATAGTATTCAAACACTGATAAACAAGTTAGCATATGATCAACATGATTCATTTAGCAAGTTTGCTTACCTTGTATCATTGATATGAATGATTGACATTTGTTTCCAATCTTGGTTTCTCCACAAAGACCAGCAATCTCAGGATCCTTGACAGCACATGATATGAGCCGACTTAAAGCATCAGGATAGACCTTGGTATCAGCATCGACCATCAACACGATCTCATACTTGTCGGGTGATACACCAGTGACACGCCAAATATTGTTGAAAAACTCGTATTCAAGAGTTGTCATTCGCTCATCAAACATGACTTTTTGCAGAAATGACATAAGGATCACTTGTGAATCTCGCTTGCCACGATTGCCAGGCTTTCTGTCTTGTTCCTCTTCTGGTGTACCACACTTTGCAATGGTGATCATTGGTACACGTTTCTGCTGTGATGGATCGACTGTGCTATCATCATACTTGTAGAATCCAGCATAAACTTTGGCCATATTGTGTCGTTTGGCACCATCTGCAATAGCAACATATGAATGTGGCTCCACACTGTCTGGTGGGATCAAAAAGTTCTCCATCATGGATACACAGATGTCAGGTGTCGATAGATCATTACCATGACCTGTAATCATGCCATCTGCAATAACCAATATCAACTTGTGCGAGTTAGGATAGTCGGTAGTGGCAATAGAATCCAATGTGGTGCGTAAACCATCAACACCTTCAGAGTAACAGGTGACCAGACAAATGGTATGTGCTAACTGGAAACCAAATGGCATGTAGTCGGCTTTAGGTTGACGAACAGCATGTCGTGAGATGGGAAATGGACAAACAGCAACTGTTGAATTGGTGTTCCCAGAGGAAGAAGAATAAGAAGAACGTCGAGATGTGGTGTCACTGGGTCTTCGTAAAGAAGGATCGCTGCCAGCAACAAGAGGAGAAAGAACACGAGAGCTGTACACATGCAAAATTAAGGAGTCAATTAAATGCTTGCTCAATAAACCTTACTTCCCCTTTTCACTCACCTATGCGAGTTTCTCCATATAGTACTGACAGGTCTATCAATGGGATTGACACCAAAGTGTGTAGATCCAGGATCAGGTTGTGTAAATCGTGATGTGCGTGGCATAATGGATTTACGTCGTGGACGTGATGTTGTGTTATTGTAGTAAGGTCGAATAGCTTCAGCTGGTCGATGGATTTCAGATGTCCAATTTTCAATCTCTTCATCACGACGCATACGTTCCTTGTATGATTGACCTTCCTTAAAGTTGCCAAGTTTCCATGATAAACACCATCCAAAGGCTACAGCCAATACAAATTTGACAAGAATGACACCAAGAATGACAACCAAAGACATGTACAACACGACATCGGATGCAATACATCCAACACTACGTGTATCAATCTCTCCAACTTTGACAATATCTGCTAGACAACTTGCTTCTTGACGCCATTGTCCTCCAGAATTTCGATGAGATGCAACAACCCTTGTCAAGTCTTGACCAGCAAATTGTGCTGCATCTTGTAATATAGCTGTCATCAATCCAGATGCTGGAATGTTGAATGAATCCAACGGCAATGCATGCAATAA
This sequence comes from Lichtheimia ramosa, assembly GCA_008728235.1. Taxonomy (NCBI): domain Eukaryota; kingdom Fungi; phylum Mucoromycota; class Mucoromycetes; order Mucorales; family Lichtheimiaceae; genus Lichtheimia; species Lichtheimia ramosa. The sequence goes on from CP031823.1 coordinate 3,980,474, forward strand.
ATTCAAGTTGATCACCTGGCTAGTGTATATGAATCAATCAGCGCACTGATGTTTGTGAAACAATCATGTCTAGTATACGTTACCTGTTGTACACAGCTAAATGACTTGATGCTGCAATATCTTGCCACTCGTAATAAACACGACCTGCCTTGTCATAGCCACCTTCAGATTTGGGAACGCCATTCACCTTCATGGATGCAAACATGGATCGTGCTTGTTGACTCTTGTGACATGCAGTTTGATTGGCATACATTGTACTATCTGGTACGCTGTTACCATTCTTGGGATCAAACAATTGACATGGGAAAAGAATGTTTGGAGATCCACTTGAAATGCCAGTCTTTGGTGTGATCACGTCTTTGCAAATGATGCTGTCTTGAAATAAAAAAGATGCATCTTTACCACCTGCATCAATGGGTGGATAAACAGGATTGGTGACTTCATCTGTTTGTCCACTGATAGCTGGATGACCATTCCATGAAGCCAGCATATAAGCCCAGCCATTGATGATAACATATCCATTGTTGATTTGATCCAAGCGGAAGCTGAGTGGGGGTCGTGGACATACCGTTTGGGTGAATCCAAATGTAAGGAAACCCACAAATGCCATGATGCATAATACAAATCCAACAAGACCCATCTTTTCTCTAAATGCATATTGTGCAGCCCTATCCTTCTTGCCTATATCATATAGTAAATCATCAATCTTTTAGTCCCATCTCATTGCTTCTTTGTACAAAAAGGAGTGGTGTGTGTCATGAATTAAGCATGGGATAAAACACTTACCCAAACAGCGTAGCACAAATGGCGGGAAACAACATGTGATTGCATAGCAGTACATCTTCCACAGATCTGGCATACGACTTGATTTCTCTGAAGGAGTTGGCTCTTCATATTGCATTTTTTCATTTGATGCATTTGTAAGGAGATCTCGTCGAATGACTGAGCGTCGTGTTGGTGAAAAGCGATCAAATGCTGTTGATGGTGTATCAATCACATGATGGGGTTGACGAAGAGTATGTGGTTGTTGTTGTTGTTCTTCCATGGCAGCTGCATGCATGCGAGTATGATAATGTCGGTGATTGGGATCAATGCGCTCTCGTTCAGGTCGAATCAAGGATGCTTGTCTTCTGGGACCATGATAATCGATCTCTCGATTCAATTGTTGTTCCGTGTCAGTAAAAATTGTAAATGAAGTCATGATTGGAGATTAGGCTGGATAAGAATGATAAGAGAGAGAGAGAAAAAGAAGGTAATGTATGTGTGGATGAAATGTGCAGCTGTTTGCTTGGAAAAGAGAGGAAGATTGCACTTTCTATAGAAGACTCTTCTGCACTGATAGATGAGGTAAAATGGTCAGATGTTGGTCTATTTTTTGTTCTCTTCGCGTGTACCTTGCTCTGGGTATAATGCGTAAGGCGATAGAAGGTATATCAGATGGTATTATTACAGTCGACGACGTGCATAGAAAGATAAATACGAAGGGTCAAAACAAAGGAAAAGAGAGGAAAAGAGATAAAAAAGGTGTTCAAGGAGAGATGATTTTGAGCAGGTGTTGTACTGCATAGGGGGTTGGCTCTCATCATCTATCTTCGAAAGCATACAAGGAGCACACATTGGAAAGACAAGGTAGTAAAACCCGTGATGTATTCACTCGATGTGATTTCAAAAGCTAATAGGAATAGGGGCTCAAAGGGATGGAGACATTGGCTATAGTAGGGAAAGAGAAATGTTGTTTACAGTAATGCTTGAACATTTTGACGCTGTTGTAGTTCTCGATCACCAGCTGCACATATTATTATACAATGCAGTCAGTCTTGGAATCACAACGAATGTGCCTTCCCCTACTCCTGACCCAGGGAATGCCATTCACTCTAGTCATCTTGTTTCAACTGCCACAAAGATCTTATGTACTCTCGCCTAGATACAAACACACGTCAGTCAGCACATGCTTTGTATATGGTTCTTTCTCTCCTCCTCCGATGATAACTCCTGTTCTTGCTTCTTATTCTCCCTTTTCCCTTATCCATCTCCTGTAAAAAGTGTATGTTGGTTCATTTTTGTACAGCTCGATCTCCCTGTCATCCATCTTTTGATATATATAAGCTGTCCGCTAAAAAGCTTCATTTCTAGCTCCCCTTCTTTGCTCCCCTCTTTACCAATAACCAATCTTCAGGAGTTTGTAAGCCTGACTCAGTCAAAGTGATTAACTTTTCTCCACACAACAACCCGGCATACATGGGGCAATCATTTATACACTGTAATGGGTGATAGATTTGTAGAAATGTTTGTTACACTAATCGTTTCTAACGATTCAAAAGAGGGTAAAAGGAGAATAGAAGAATAAAAAGAGGGAACAATAAAGATGATGGATCAAGAATATATGTGTGGATGAAGGAAATGTCAATTACGAGCAACAGCCACCTGATTGAGCTTTGGGTTTCTCCTCAGATGCACTACTACGCGACAATCTACGCACACTGGGTGGTCGAAGTTGAATACGTTCTCCACTTGTAGGTCCACTAGTGCCTTCAGCATTGTCACCTTCCTTGTTCTTCTTGGGCAAATTGGCGTAAATGGTGTCAAAAACAGTCTCGAAAGCCTTGTCAACATTTGTTGCATCCAAAGCTGAAGTCTCCATAAACAAAAAGCCTTCTTGTTCTGCCAATGCACCACCTTCATCAATGCTCACTGCACGGCTAGTCTCTGCCAAATCGACCTTGTTGCCAATCAACATGATAACAATCTCAGTGCTGGCATGATCACGTAATTCCTTGAGCCAATGCATCACGTTCTGGAACGATTGTTGGCGGGTGATGTCTATTGAGAATAAAATCGTTTGTGTTACCTTTCATCATTGAACTACGACAACCTTTGAATGCAGCACTCTATCACTTGAACTTACCATAGACAACCAATGCACCAACAGCACCACGATAATATCTGTAGAAGCAATCATGATTGGATCAGCAAATGTACTCGTGTCTTGGATGATGATCCCATTGCCAACCCTAGCTTGTCACTTACGCTCCAGTAATGGCACGATAACGTTCCTGACCACTGGTGTCCCAGATCTGTGCCTTGATGGTGTGGTTATCTTTTGACAAAGGAAGAGTAAGAACAACGTCTTCAAGTCGTTCCTGAGAATGGCTTACCAATCTGGATATTCTTTGTTGCAAATTCGACACCAATCGTGCTCTTCGATTCCAGGTTGAACTCGTTGGTCTGTCACATGCAAGCAGGAAGAAAGGAGAGAGGGAAAAAAGGATGAGCCATTGTTGCTTTTCTTTATAGAACGTACGTCATCTACTTTACCGTAAATCGTGAAAGGAGATTGGACTTGCCGACACCAGAGTCACCAATCAGTACCAACTTGAACAAGTAGTCGTATTCGTCGTCGGTCAACATGGTTGCTTCAAGATGGGGGAGAGAGAAAGAAACGATAGCGGAAGCGGACTGGGTGCTTAAGCCGAGACTAAGGCGGTCCAGAACATGATTGGTTGACAACCCAAGGTGGGCTTGGTCGCTCACAAGATGTGGCGGCATCTTCAGGTACCGTTTTAGGTGATTCGGCCGATGATCGTTCAGAACAATGACATCTTTAGGACTCACTACAAGTGATTGACACCCATGAACAGCCTAATAACATTTGGATGATTAATCCAATATAAGCAATGGATTGTATACATGTAAATGATCGATAAGATGCAATGAAAGTAGCCATATCACCACCAAACTGACTTGAACACTTGCATGAGATTACTTAGTGATAGAAGAATAGAGATACCTATATCAGACAATAAATCTTTTGCATGTCTTTTTCTAGCTTCTTTGATTACAGGTATTCCATCACATTGAATCTATCCTGTTTCCTATGATGCATGCACACTACTAGCATAATAAGACGTCCTCTTTTTGTTTTCAATGATAGTAAGCCAACATATACGTCTATATATGGATATCTTTGTGTAAAACAAGCGGTATTTGCTGCAACTAGCCGCTTCATTGTTTGAAATTGGGATTTTGTCAATCATGGCTAGGATCGTAATGATGCTATACTTTATATCTTGATGATCCATGATCAATTCTGCTCTATACATGACGCCATGCTTGCTTGTGCAGCTTTTGGACAGGTTGTCATTAGGAAAATGCCAATACACATCGATAAGCTGCTCCATGTAGCTAGTAGAAATGGATGATGATGGTGTTTTGTATGCCACGGGGAGGAACACGAGAATGTAATTATGTAATTGTGAAGCATGGCAGCATGATATTTGTAGAACGTCATTAGCAAATCGGTGACAAGAAAAGTAGCAGCTCGCTACTATCACATTTGGTCATTCAATGTTGACAATAAGACTTCACACACATCGTTTTCTTTCATATGTCAACAATGCTGACATCAGCTGATTCCATGAATGAATGTATTTTCGTATTGTCTCTTTTCGCGTTTATAGGTGTCATGGTAGAACAATGAGTTATCATCCAGGATCTTCCTTCTGGGACAATCCATCGCGTATATCTTTAACAATGAGACACGATGCAGTGTAAACCTATTAGCATCCCTTTGCGACTCCTTAATGGCTTGCTTACTAAAGTACACTACTACCTGTCCTTCATGACAAAAGCGCATATTATAGATGATAAGTATTACGATCGGAATCACAGTTACACATGTAATGCAACGCCAAAACACCCACGTATTCGGCCTTATTAAAGTATCCCACATCGTAAGCATAATGTTCCTGGAAAGGGCTTTTATGGCATTCATTCAAGAATGCGCGTACATACAGTAATAAAGGTACGCATTGTTATTGTTGCATGACTTTACACACACACAAAAGTCATCTGATACACATTTCCCATTTCCCTGAAGGAAAAATAAATGCAGTGGTAAACACATGTAAATCCCATCAAAACATTGCTGCAGGTGTTGTAGGACAATGGGCACAACAATGCAACAATGATGACATTTGACCGCCTATAACCAATCTTTTGTGCACTCGTCAACAATCTCACTTTTCCATTGTACCAAATGCTTCGAAGCAATGTGCTACACTACCTTGGGTACGCAAGAAATACTTTCATTGTTGCATCCGGAAACTTTCCCCAAGATTTAGAACATTGGATTGTATAAAACTGCTTTAATCTTCATGGCAAGATTGACAATACAAATCAAGAACAGCTTAGTTATCATGCGTTGGATGCTCTGGTCCGCTATAATCACTCTTACTGCTAGTCAGCTAGCAAATGCACTCACTGCATCCACTATTGGTGATTGTCCTTCTTTGGCTCCACGCAGTTCACCGCCTTCAAACATCCGTGATTTACGCCCAGATGATATCAAGGTGATTGGTGCTCTTGGAGATAGGTAACTGAATCAAAACTGCATCCTAATGATCATTTGCACTGGTACATTCACTAATCGATACTCTGGAATTCATGCATTTGGTATAAAAAAAGCATCATGGCTGGTTTTGCACTTATGGGTATCGATGAAGATGGCACTGGAATTCTCAACATCAGTGCCATTACCGAGTTTCGTGGCCATAGCTGGGCTATTGGTGGCGATAATGGTGCAGTAACAATGGCGAATTTCGTCAAACGCTATAGCTCAAGTCTTCAAGGTCCTTCTGTTGGCTCTCATCTTGCTGAGATTTGTAATGGCTTGTTTTGCCTAGACTTCATCAGTAAGTATCATATATCAAGGCTGATTAGCACACTTTATCTAATATCAAGCAATCATTTCTGCCTCTAGGGTATCCAAACAAAGATGTGCTGAATGCAGCATTGAGTGGTGCTATTGCCATGAACCTTGACAATGAGCTCGATTACTTGATCAGACGTATGTGTCATTGTGTGGTACAGCTTGATCTGCTACTTGATTTGGAATAATAAGGGTTATCTAACATTCGCAAGGACTCACATGATGTCTGTATTTCTTTTATTATGATCACTAGGCATGAAAGCTATGAAGAATGTCAATTTTAGCAATGACTGGAAGATGATTACTATCCAAATTGGCAGTAATGATCAATGCGCATCTTGCCTTAGCCCATGGAAGTCCGAAGTAACAGCTGAAAAGTTTGGATCCTATGTTGAGAAAGCTGTGGATCGCATTCAAAAGTCAATTCCACGTACCATTGTAAACCTTGTTGGAAGCTTCAAAGTGTCACCTGTATACTCGCTCACCAAAGGTCAAGATTACTGCCGACCTATTCTTAATATCCCTGACGCCCAGCTAAATCGTGTTGAATGCTCATGTTTCTTGGGATCGGATGAGGATCGTAGCAACATGGATGATCTAGCAGATAGTATGTTCAAAATGATCAATTTGATCTAGATGCTCATAACTTCTACAATATGTACATGTAGACTACAATGCTAAGCTCAAAGCCATCTATGAGAAGTACAAGGCACAAGACAATGACACATTTGCTGTGACTTATCAGCCTGCAGACATCAATGTCGCTGGCTTTCCTATTGAAGCTCTCAGGTAACTAAACATCATCATCCATCATGATTAGAAGTATCTGGCATGATGGATTCACATATACCATGTCGAAAACATGCTAATAGCTTTTCATCATCAGCAATGTAGACTGCTTTCATCCAAGCCAAATGACGCACCAGTGGGTTGCCAAGGTACTGTGCATAGAGCCAAATGCTCTTTGTGTTTTGATAGCTCTTTTCAGAGGGTTCAATTGATGATTAACACATGTTGCATCATAATGCACTATTATAGATTGTTTGGAACAGTCTTTTTACCCCAGCTGGTGATCGAGGCGGTGTGTACAACTTTGATGCAAGTACTCCCGTAAGTATACTGCGAGAAAGATCATCCCTTTTAAAACTTTAATCTGTGTGCTGTTACATCTCTTATACTGATGATGATCCACGATTGTTGTTACACGATAGATCTATTGTCCTGGTGAAAATGATCGTATCCAAATTTGAATGCCTCTTTGCCCCATTACATCGCGTGTAATAAACTTGCACTATTCTCCATGTTTCTTATATCATTTATATGCCTGTATGTCTCATATGGCCATGCCATTGTGTGCCATTTCACATCTACTATAACCAGCATACTCAAAATCCTTCTAAATCTGGCATTGTATGGGAGCTCGTCATTACACCAGGTAGGCTATCATGGTCATGCGATCATCGTGTACCAGCGTAAGCAGCAAATGGAATGCAAGCATAGACAATGTTACACCTTGGAAGTATAGAGTATGTATGACAGGGTTTTGTGAAATGCGTAACTGGGAAATGAAAAAAGCACATCAGGGATTGTGTAGCATGGTATGAGATGAAAGGGAATGATGCTACTACACGCCATCTTATGGTCTCTTTTTGCCATGCACACTAAATATGAAGACATCATGTATATGTATATAGAACCACGGGAAATCTTTTGCAACCTAATTGAAAGAAAAGAGAAGGAAAGCGAATACCAACACCGATAGCAAGTTGTCTTGGCGTTTCACTGAGGCGCACATCCATATTTTACATACAACAATACACCGATTACACGTTACTCGTGTGATACTACAAGAAACATTGCGTAATGGCGTGTGATCTCATGCATTATTTGTGGAGCCGAATGACTTTTACGACCCATACCTTGCGACAGAAAGGGGTAAGGATGGCAACGATTGATTGTACCGGAAGAACAATGAGAGAAAACGGGTATATGTGCCCGATAAACCCGATTCTTAGATAAAAAGGAACATCTGTTTTATATATAAAAGGACAGGGGTGCTTTTTGCCTCGGAGAAGAGCTGTTGTTGCCTATAACGTATTCACAATCAAGAATCTGAACACAATCAACATGCTGTTTCTTACATTATCTTCATTGTTTGTCGCTTCTGTGAGCGCATTGAGCGCCTCCAGCATTGACTCGTGTCCAACACTAGAGCCAAGGTCACAGGCACCAACAAATGTATCAGATTTAAGACCAGATGATATCAAAGTGATTGCTGCAATGGGTGACAGGTATGTGATAATGGTTAGAACATTGGCTATGAGGTGGAATAACATGTGTCTACAAGTATTATGGCAGGTGCGCTCATGATGGGCACTGATGGTCCTCCAATTATTGGTGCTTTGACCGAATATCGAGGTGAAAGTTACGCAATTGGTGGTAACCAAGGTGCTACCACCATTGCAAAGTTTGTTCAGCGTTATAGTCCTACTGTCAAAGGTGCATCCATTGGCCAACGCATAGGATCAACGTGTGGCAGTGAGTACTTTCATATTAAACATGTGTAATGATGGTGGATTTATAGAAGCAGTATTGACATATGTGTGCTCACGTAATCAATAGATGACCCTGAATGCAGTAGCACTACTATATGTAAGCAATTGCAATCTTATGCAGAGATTGCTTTTACACAATGACTTATGCATTCACTTTATAGATCGCCCATTACGTGATAGGCTAAATGGTGCTATCAGTGGTGCAGTTGCTCGCAATCTAGATAGAGAACTCGACTACTTGATCCCACGTATGTATCTCTATCACTATTGTAGCTGAGTCATTGCTACCGCTCACTTTATATTGGATATACAGGAATGAAAGACATGCTTGGTGCCAATTTTGAGAATCACTGGAAGCTTATCACAATCCAAATTGGAAGTAAGTGCTATCACTTACTATATCATCATGCTTATCATCTAATCAATGTATATAGGCAATGATCAATGTGCTTCCTGTGCTCAAGGAGATGTATCTGATTACAGTGTGGAAAAGTATGGGGAGTATGTCTCTGCAGCTGTTGATCGAATCAAGCAAAATGTTCCTCGCGTCATTGTTAACATCTGTAAGCATGTTCCAGAGATGAAACAGAACACGTGACTGATATTATATCTAGTGGGCGTATTCAATGTATCTCAAGTTTATACCCTGACACAGAGCGTACAGGACCAACAGAACAGCACACTTCTCAATCGCCAAATGTGTGGCTGTTTCCAAGGTGATGATACCAACAGGACACACATGGATACACTTGTCAATGGTAGATAGTAATGAAAAAGTGCAAATGGCTGCATTAGGCTGACTTGGATGATGCTACTACTATTCATAGGCTACAATGATAAGCTGGTGGAGATCTATAACAAGTACAGCACTGAAAATGACCCTAACTTTGCAGTATTGTATCAGCCAGCCAACATTGACATCCTTGGATTCCCTATCGAAGCACTAAAGTATACTTGCCCCAGATGCATTACAATTGTTCTAAATGTGCTCACATGGATACTTTTTAGTAATATTGATTACTTCCACCCTTCGAAAATCACTCATCAATGGATTGCCAAGGTAGGATATCACAATACTCTATGCCAGTGTTCTTGAAAGACCCAAAGCTCACCAATACATGCTTCTTCACATCGATCGATACTACAGAGATTATGGGGTGATCTTTTTGTCCCTAGTGCAAACAAGACTGGTACTTGGGAATTCGATGCAAACCAAAGCGTAAGTTCCGAATGGTTGATCTTGGTAGCAAATGGCTTTTCTCACGACGTGGTATATGTAGATTTATTGTCCTACCGAAGATGACAGAATCAGACTTGACTAATTGTAGAGAATAGTGCTACATATCTTAATACACGAAAGCGTAACAATGATGCTGGGCATGTGGTGAATGATTGTAGTAGTGTTACACACTAGTGCTGCATTGCACATTCTCCTTTTGTTCCCACCATTTCCCCGGTGTATTTTTCATTACTTAGCATTTTCATCAATGTCCCACGCTGATCATAAGTGGTATTTCAGTATACTAGCCCTGGCATGGTAGTTTTATTCTAGGAGACAACAAAACTATATATGCAAAAAGCTTCCTATTATGTATACAATGATGAAGAATAGAAGAAGGAATGCGAGGGGGAATAGAATGACTAAGTTATATACATTGTTTGGTTTTTGGGGTAGAATCATCACCATGAAGTATCGTTTTTGCTGTCATCGACATGATCAGTGTCTTCATTGTCGTTATAGCCTTCCACATCAATAAGAACTTTGCAATATGCAGGATCGTCAATATCCACTGATAGCCATCGTTGTTCGCATTGTTCGCTGACTTTGGTCATCCGATCCATCAACTCTTCTTCAGTCAATGTTTCCCAATCAATATTTTTGAGCGGATCATCTTGCTGCTTACGCTCCATTTCCAAGTCATCATGGTCATCATCATCTTCACTGTCGGTTCCAGAGCCACTGGTAGACTTTTTACCAAATAAAAAGGTGCTCGATATAGTCAGTGCTGGTGCATCCCATCCATCTCCTTCAGCTTCAATTGAAGTGTTCGCTTTGGGTTTTTTGACTGGTTGTAAGTACAGTTGATTGATAGCATCGGCTAATTGATCAGCAGTGATAGGCTGTGGTGTTGCATCTGGCACTGGTGTACCAATATTCCACTGATTGTCAAATGAAGTGTCTTTGTCCAATGTTGGCCATTCTGTTTGATCAATATCCACATCAACAGCACCCCATCCACCTGATTCTGGCTCAAGATTTGTCGTCGATTCGAAACACGATGTATCTGACAGGGTTGTAAATGCATATCGGTTCTCGTGGTAAAAGCAAATCAAAGCTCGAATATTCATTTCATGCACCTATCAATTAAGATTAATGATATGTACACATCTTTCTTGATATTAAGTCAACATTACCATATCCTCGGTGTCACGATCCCCATCAAATTCCCTTGTCATAAGCCATTCATCACGTAATCTTGGAGCACATCTGCGATATATGGCCGATATCAACTTCATGTTGCCTATGACATATATGAGACCAAGTATCTAGGAAATGATAAAGTATTTGCTTTACCTGCACGCCACTTGATACCAAGATGAGTGATCTGACTCTTCAATAGTTTCAATGCATATAGTTCGAGATCAGTGCCACGATTTGCTAATGCAATACGTTTCAAAGGTATCTACAACAGATAAAACATGTCAATCACATTCTTAAAGAGATTGCATAGCTTTCCACATACATATGATTTGTATAAGGCCATCATCTTGTTACGACATACTTTTCCCTTGGTGATCATTTGCAAATTGCGTAGAGTATCAAGGATCCAGGATATGTTACGCTTATTGGTGATCTTCATGTCATCTTTAACGTCATTTGTTGCCCATGGAATCGACCCATCCCAAGACTTGGCGAGTGATACATTGGATGATGATGAGGATGATGAGGATGACGATGTAGAACATGATGGTGGATATATATCGCCATTGGACAACTTTGGTTCAAGCGTCAAGATCTGCCCAAAAAACCTAGAATCCCATCACAATTAGCAGGTTGCTTGAAGTCATATGATCACTTTTCGCCAACATTACCCATGCGCTCTATTGTCAGTCGAATTGCAGGTGATCTCCTTCAGGTCTTCCAACATGAAAAAGCGTGTTGCTAGTAGCATATAGCCTGAATCAACGAGTAACTGGCTCAAGTACTCAAATTTCAATGCATCTACAGATTGCTGCATCAGTATCCTCTGCGTAGGTAAGATCAATCGCATCCAGACTTTACATACGTGACAATTTGAACCATTTGAGCAATAACAGCAGGATCGATGTAAGAGATGATCGCACAATTTCACGATTTCTTTGGGTATCATTGTGTTCCAGTAGGTCTGCACCAGCTTTTTTCCTCAAGGGATCAATGACAGATGATGACGATAATGATGATGGCGCGATAGAAACCAATTGATCAAGAAGTACGTTCACAAAATCAGGTAAGTTTGGCATGATTTTGGTCTGTAAGGGAAGTCTTAGTACACATATTCACTCTTTTGCAGATAGAGCTTCAGGATAACTTACGTAGAGTTTCTCCACAGCAACTAAGATGGGTTGTTTTGTGTAAATGTGTTGTTCTCTGGTACTGATGGCTTCACAATCATGCTGGATGTTTCTGCTGTGTTTTGCTGAATGCTCCCTCTCCAGTATAATTTGTTGATCATAAGACGATATATGCATGTTGGATACTAGAAGATCGCCAGTCTCCTTGATTGAAGTCGGTGTACCATGTGTGAATGGCGTAGATGACTGAGATCTCTCTAGGTCTTTTTTGAATTCAATAACTGAAGGGATAGTCTGCATGCTTTTTGGTGGATGTTTTGGTGGAAAGCGAATACGATAAGGCATATCACTCGATGCTGATATTGATGTTGTTGTATAAATGCTGTCATTCATATCTTTGGTTGCTCGGATGTTGTCTTCAGATGATACAGCAAAAGGGTATGGTGGTGGCTGATAAGAAACATACTTGTTCTTGATTTCATGGCAGAAGTCATAAAGATCGTGTGGAGTGGATTTCAGTGGTTGCTCTATGATTGATAAGGCACATTACTCTATATTCATCCGAATAGTGACATATAATAAGTACCTGATGTGTTGCATGATTTTGACTTCCAAAGTCCCTTGATTTGTTGTTTCACAGTGGCAGCATCGTCAACAGTACCAAAGATTATGAGTAGTAACATGTGCACCAATGCCAAGATCTTTAAGAGAAGATGAATTATTGATGTCATTGCTACGTAACAAGGATTCTTACCTTCTTCATTGGATAACTGGATGAGATGGGTTTTGTAATATCTGAAAGGATATGGATCAAGTGTTCAAGAAGATCGAGGACTGAATAAAATGTGTCAACATCACGGATAATCATTACAACTGCTTTTCCACATATACTGACGTTGATTGTTATCCATCAACACATGATCATAATAACAAGTCGATAACATGATGTATAGTACAGTCATATACGCATCCAATTCATCGATCCCATTCCTATGATATACAATGAGTTGATGGAAGACCAAATAAGATGAGTACTTACACATTGGCTTTCTTGATCAAATCCATCATCACAGGTGTGGTTCCAGAAGCGTAAAGAAGTTTGTTGTTGGACACCATAGCATTCAAAAGTGCTGATTCACTCCTGACAGTGCAGAGATCACCAAAAGCTCCTATATCGTGATGTTAGCAAGATGCTGAGAAAGAAGCTTGAATCGTATGCATTACCCAAAGACACGTAAATCAAAGCACGAGTAAGATTGATGCGCGTTTCAACATCCATGTCATGGTCTTTTGTCAATTGTTCGAGTATCCAATGAATCTTGTCTTGCTTAATATTGGTATCATCTGATGCCAGGAGAATACAAAGGAACATAAAAGAATGAAAGGGATAAGAACAATGAATCATGCTATAGGGAGCAGAGTATCTTACATGGCAAGTCAAAGTACGCTCCACGATATTCATAAAGTCTCCTTTGCAAGTGTGCTTGGTCAAAAAGCTCGTCAATTCTCTCCTTGTATGCTTCTCGATTCTGTTGTTGCATGTGAGCCATGGGTTGGGAAACTAAAAGGTCTCTACATGGTGACCAACCTTGGTATGATCGGCTTTGCCGTTGCTGGTATGAAACTGCGCAAGACTTCCATTGCCAGTATGCTGTTGACAGTCCATGTGCTCGTTTACTGACATGTTTGCTTGCTTTGACATTTCATAGACGAGTCAATTGGATATTGGAAGGTGTCGGCATAAGAGTGCGTGTAGTGAGAGTTGAAAAAGAAGGAAAGACCGTTGTATCCGCAAGGCACATTGACAATCGGAGTGCTTATCCGCGTCGTCCCGTGTTCTGATGTGATATGATATTGCAATGCTTCCTCCGTGATACTGGATTATACTGAGAAAGATAGCGAGATGATCCAACCGATAGCATATAAGATAGGAGAGATTCAAAATGATGATAAATGCTTCTCTTAAGTAAGTTCATATGACAAACTACATATTAAAGGCAAGATGTAGCTGCAAACGCACTTGAAGATGACGGTATGATGGTATGATGGTACCCAAGTAATGATATATTATCGCTCTTCCACGACTATATAACTGGCGATTGATATGGTGGCTCTTGTGCACTTTATATGTTACTTTCCAGTTGTTTTTAGAGGAAAACATGGCATATCAATTAAATGTATTCATTCTATTGTCGTATGACCAATTCATATAGTCAATGTTTTATTACGTAGCATATGTATCTATCATGAAATCAGGGAGTGCCATGGGGATAGTTGCATCAATGAATTTCAATCAGAGGGAAAGAGGAGTGGCTTGGACCAGTTCCTAGGGACACCAAGTGTCAGCACCACCCCGGAGGAAGCCCTTTATTTCCACTTGACAGCAATGGCTCTTCGCAGTGGTAAAGCTACCTACTCGTTATCAACATGAACACACTTTTTGACTTGTTTATTTTAAAGCTACGAGCTCGTTTACACAAGAGTTGAATATTGCACAAAAGTGTGCAGTACGACAATGTGAGTCAATGGAACCTTGTCAACCCAAGCTTGTTGTCTCATGTTGTCTTTGTAGTTGCCACAGAAGCACGTCCTAAACAACGAAAAACAGTTCACCCTCCTCGTCGTACATATCTTCACCAACAATATGAGTCCATTGTCAACAACGATCGTGCCATGTTTATCTTTCAGCATAACAACTTGACAGTGCGCGAATTTACAGCTTTGCGTCAGGAACTCTCTCGTTTGGGTGCTCCAGCAAAACTCACTGTATTGCGATCCGGTATATTCAACTCTGTTCTTCGCAGCACAAAATATGCCAACTTGGAGCCACTTGTTGAAGGTGGTCCCACTTGTATCTTCCATACCAATGCCAACGACACTGAACATCCCGATCTATTAAAGAAGGCTATGGCAGTTCTCGGCAAGAACAAAAAGATGATGTTACTTGGTGGCAAGCTTGATGATACATTATTGACACACCAGGATGTGAACAAGATTGTCGAATTGCCTGGATTGCCACAGTTGCAAGCCGAGTTGCTTGGTGTACTGGAAGCTCCTGGTAGAAAGTTGCTCAGCACTTTGAATTCACCTGCACGACAATTACATAGTATTTTGGATAGAAGAATTGAATAGAGTAATGGTTGGACAAATATAGATATTCTTGTGTATACATTGAATGATGCTTATATGAACAAGTGGTATTATAAGGAGTATAGGAATGTGATCAATACAAAGAGCATTATGCCTAAGGGGATATCATGTGGATGATGCAATGATCCATCATTCGATTGGCCATGGCTATCGATTCTTGATTCTGGATTGTCCACATCGGATTTGCATACAAACTCGTGTCCTTTGATAACATCCCCTTTTAGATTGTTTACACTATCGCATGAGAACTGATCACTGGTTGTTTGGACATTCAAACCACCCTTAACCTATACATACGTTAACATCTTCATCGACTTTCATATCATATACTCTTACATTTTGAAGTTTGGGTAGATCAATGTGTCGAAAACTGCCTGTCAAATCCACTGAACCATCCACTTGCTCTAACTTGGGAAATGCTTCCACAGTATCAAGCCGTGTATTGTTGGCAACCAATAATGCTCCTCCAAGACTTTGTAATTCAGGAACTGAAAGCTTTTCCAACTTATTATTACCAGCCACTGTAAGTGTGCCACTGACATCTGTCATGTTGGGTAGCTTAAGGGAGCTGAAATGGTTATCAGTAAACGACAGGTCGCCTTTGACTTTCTCCAAGTTTGGTAAAGTAATGTTGGCAAGATCCACAAATGACCCTTGTTTGACGCTCTGGAGATGCGAGAGCTATGAATAAAAGATTAGCTACTGATATTGTATTGCTTTGATGATATGTATACTCACATCCAAGTTCAACTTGGGTGAATTGGCTGAAACACAAATGGTAGAGCTTACATCTGACAAGTTGCCTAAATACAGCTTTTCAAGATGTGCATTGTTATCCACAGCCAAAGTATCAATATGCGAAAGCACAATCCCATCAATGGATGTCACTGTCGTATCAGCAATTGATATTCTGTTTGCCTGAGAAAGTCCTGCTGGGAAGGAGATGGTGGACAAGGAAGGTTGTACGGTGATATTCAATGCATCAAGTGTGTTAAGTGATGGCCATTCGATTCTGGATAGTAGTGTATTATTCTCTAAGGTCATTGTTCCAGTGATTCTCTCCAGATTAGGGAATGCCAGATGCGTCAATTGTCCATTGTCAGTTATAACAATATCACCATCCACTGTGGATACGCCAGCAAGAGCTAATGACGGCTCTGTTGTAGAATCCATCGTAATGGTACCTGCATAAGACTTGCATGATTGCAGTTTTGCCAATTCAGCCTGTGAATCCACCTTAAAGTCTCCAGCACAATCGTCGCCCAATGTTATAGTAGGAATCAATGCCAATCCAGTAGCATAAAGAAGGAATTTCATTTTGAAAAAGACAATGAAAAGACAAGGAACATAGTAAACATCATTCTTTATGATAAATTTCATTCATCCCTTTAACCAACATGCTCCTGATTTGATTATGCTTTATATGGTCTTATGAGCTAAAGCAGATGCTACCATCATTTAATGTTTGAGATAAGAAACAAGGTTGGTTACACATCAGTGACGTATACAGATAGTTATGCTTGTCGGCATAACTGAAGCCACCGCTCTGCCTTGGATCGGAACCAACGAGCTATTTGAAATATTTTTCAGGTCTCCTTTACCCACACCATAAAGTACAAACCATAATGGCGTCGTCGGCTGCATCTACTTCAGCATCTGGGGCAAACACTACAAGCTCTCCTCCTTCCAACAGTCAGCCAAGCAATACGACTCCTTCCACCAATCCTGAATCAGGTGTTCCAGCCCCCAACGGTTCTTTATATGTTGGCGAACTCGATCCTACCGTGACCGAAGCTATGCTCTTTGAGTGTTTCAACCCATTGGGCCCCATTGGTACGTGACAAGACTTTATGTGGTCAAGTGTCTCTTCTAATATGTATTTGTATGTGTGTGTATAGCCAGTATTCGCGTTTGTCGTGATGCCATCACCCGACGTAGTTTGGGATACGCCTATGTGAACTTTCATAGCTCAGACGATGGTAAATATGCAGTGTCTCTTTAAACGCGTAACAAGGTTTCTAATGCATGTATTTTATAGCTGAACGTGCTATGGACACAATGAATTACAGTCTTATCAAAGGACGTCCTTGTCGTATCATGTGGTCCCAACGTGATCCTGCTCTTCGAAAGACTGGCAGTGGCAATGTTTTCATCAAGAACCTCGATCCTACTATTGATAACAAGGCATTGCATGATACCTTTTCTGCTTTTGGAAACATTCTCTCTTGCAAGATTGCTTTGGATGAAACTGGTCAATCCAAGGGATATGGCTTTGTCCATTATGATACCGAAGAAGCTGCCACTACTGCTATTCAAAAGGTCAATGGCATGTTATTGAATGACCGAAAAGTGTAAGAAAGGAAATGGTCAGGAGAATGATGTGTGTGATGAATCATATTGGGTCTTAACGCATATGTTTATAGCTATGTTGGTCATCATATTTCACGCAAGGAACGACAAGCCAAGATTGATGAGATGAAGGCACATTTCACAAACATTTATGTCAAGAATCTCAACCCTGATGTCACTGATGAAGATTTACGCACGCTGTTTGGTAACTATGGTACCATTACATCTGCTGCTGTTGCCAAGGATGATCAGGGTGTATCACGTGGATTCGGCTTTGTCAACTTTGAAAAGCATGACGATGCTCACCAGGCAGTGCAAGAGTTGAATGGTTCAGAATACCATGGCAAAGCTTTGTATGTTTCACGAGCACAGAAGAAGAATGAGCGTGAACAAGAACTTCGTCGACAATATGAACAAGCTCGTCTTGAAAAGCTTAGCAAGTACCAAGGTGTCAATCTTTATATCAAGAATCTTGATGATGATGTGGATGATGAACGCCTAAAGCAGGAATTCTCAGTCTATGGCAACATTACCAGTGCCAAGGTGATGCGAGATGATACTACAGGAATCAGCCGAGGATTTGGTTTTGTTTGTTTCTCTGAAGCTGATGAAGCTACACGTGCCATTACTGAAGCCAATGGACGTATGCTTGGATCAAAGCCTATTTATGTTGCTCTTGCTCAACGTAAGGATGTTCGGCGTTCTCAACTTGAAGCACAAATGGCACAACGTGGTCAAATGCGTATGGTAAGTGATGGTTATCAAAGAGATTTGGATTGGATATTCACTAGTTTGTTAGATGGGTATGCCAGGTGGTCCTGTTCCTCATGCTGGATACATGCCTCCCAATGCTTATTATCCTCCAGGTGCTTTTGTACCTCCTGGCCCTGGTGGTCAACGTCCTCCCATGTTTGCACCTGCTGGTATGATGCCACCACGTCCACGATGGCCACAACAACAACAACAACCCCCTTATCCTGCTGGTCCTCAGGGTTATCCTCGTCCCCAGCAACAACAGCAACAAGCTCAGCAACAAGCTCAGCAACAACAACAACAACAACAACAAGCACGTCCTAGTCCACCTCCTGCTTCCAATCAACCTGCTCCTTTGACAGCTGAATCTCTTGCAGCAATGCCAGCAGAACAACAAAAACAAACATTGGGTGAACGCTTGTATCCACTCATGTAAGTATACAAGCATACAAGGGAATCAATCATACAATACTCATTCATATCCAATAGTCATCAACAACAGCCTGATTATGCTGGCAAGATTACTGGCATGTTGCTGGAAATGGAAAACAATGATTTATTGCATTTGTTGAATGACAAGGAAGCTTTGGAAGGCAAAATCAACGAAGCCATGGAAGTCCTCAAGCAACATTTCGGAGAGTCAACTGAAAGCGCTTAAAACCAATTTGTTCTTTATTCAATTTGTGTATCTTGTGTTTACAAAAGTAGTAGTAGCTCTATAGTGTGTATGATGTGTGTGTTTTATTGTATTGTATGAGAAATACATGTACTTTCAGAACAAGTGTATACTAAGATTATGTATTGCTGTTCTCAGCTGCACTGCCTTCTTGCTCTAATCTCTCGGCTGCCTTGTCAATCTTATCGAATTGCCATTTCCATGTGGCGTTGTACAAGAATGGACGTAAATCGAAGCGATTGTCATCAGGACTATATCCTTCAGCATGATAAGAAGGTGTAATGGTAGTCATCTTGTGTCGATTGATCGAATAATAGAAAAAGAAGCGTTTGACCTTGGCAGCAACTTCTGTTGGTCGTAAATATCCTCCCCATTCATGGAAGAGCTTGTAAAACATTGAAAATGGACCACATCTTTCCACCTTGCGTAGACGACCATATTGTGATAGCTCATCATAAGTCATGCCCATGTCTGCTTCATCAGATTGCACATAGGTTTCAGTGATTGGTTCAAGTTCAGCCGTGGGTGTTGCTTCCAAGAATTCGTCAAGAACTGGCATATCAAAGTTGTCACGTGCATAAGCAATAAATCTCTTGAGATCAGTCTTGCTAATGGCACCAATCGGATTGATATCAGCACTGCTGCAATCATACTTTGTCAAATATCCTCGAAGACTTTCATCCACATTGGCACTACCAAGTACCAATAAGCCACCTTCTTTAGAACGTGCCCATGGCATCAATTGAGCAAAGAGATAGGCTAAAAGCATACGCAAACGTGCCTGGATGTTCTGTAATGCCAAGTTCTCCGTGTTTGATCCACCATGAACGCGATACTTTGGTGTCTTGCCAGTGACAAAGGAAAAGAGACTGTGAATAGCCGAAACAACTGTATCCATATTCAAGTCGGTATGATAACTGCCAATGGTTTTAGCCAAATCCTTTGCACGTTTACGTGTTTCATCACTCGAATTGGATGTGCCCATATAACAAGTATAAAAGATATGATTGGCAAATTCTTGAGGATCAGTGGGAACATAATCTTCCTTTCCACCAACTAAGCGTCTTGCATCTGCAATCACTTGCTGATTGCCTTCTTCAGCAGCCTTGACAACTTGACGACACATGGATGCAACAATGACTGCTGTAGCACAGCTATCAATACCACCACTTAGAGGCAAAAAGTAACCAGCTGTCTTGGAACGTCGCAAGTAATCCCATAACCAACAAGCAGGACCAAGGGCAATCTCCTCTTCTGGCAAGTGATAAAATGGCTCACGGGGCTTGTTAGGAATCAGGTAACGATCCGAATCCATATGTGGATGAGAGAGTGAAAACTGGACATCTTGTCGAACATATGCCTCTGTATGTACAGCTTGGATACCACGACTTGCTACTCTAGCACGGAATGACCGGACATCTTCAAGATCCAATGTTGCAGTAACAACTTCCTATAGATGACTAAATCAATAATCTACATTAACACATCAATACAAGTACATACCACATCATTAAGAGAAAACTGTGATCCTTGAGCCATTACACGACCATTCATGACAATCATAGCACAACCATCATAGTACAGACGATCACCATCACAACCTTGTTGATTTGCATATAAATAAATGCCGCCGACCTGAAATGACTGGTTAGCTTATATCACATGTCAAACACGTTGTATACTTGCCTTGGCAGTAGCTGCTTTGATAAGATCAATACGAGTGTCCAATTTACGAAGCTCATGATGACTGCCACTGCTGTTGGTGAAGATCTCTACACCATCCAATCCCATCGAAATGTGAGGACTAGTAAGATTTGTCATGTGAGCATTCTTGACGATAAAGTCTGTCATCCTTTACCTTTGTGGCGTGAACAATTCTTCGCAAGTTTCACATCCAATACAAGTATCCAATGTGCTGACTACGGTGTCTCCAAAAGGCACAGTGAACTAAGTCAAGAGTCTAAGTATATATATGTATCCTATGCAACATGTAGACACTAACCTGCTTTGTGATTTCTTGAATCATGCGAGGTAAATAATATTGTTCAATCTTCTTTGGGACCCAAGGCGTAAAAAAGCGTAACTCTCTGTAGTTTCCATCATTGGCAAGGAATATCTTTGGACGAATGCAGACAATCTTGCCGTCACACAGAATGACGCGACAATTGTACTTGACTGTTTTGTGCATCACAGGCCTACCAAAAGTCTGTGCGTCAAACAAAGAGCCCACACCATCCACATTGATCACCATCTTACATGCCAATATCCAGAATCATGTCTTTAGCCACATCACTTTTGAGAATAGCAGCAAGAACTTCCCATGAATGAAGGTATGTATCGCCTGAAACAATTCACTTGTTAGCATAACTTGTCATCCGCTATCCTGAAACATCCAACCCACCTTCGAGAAAATGATCGTAACAGCCATATCCACTAAACAATATCCTTGTATGAGCAACTAGATGATGCTGCGAGTAATAGAAACATACCTGACTTCGAGTTCTGGACCGACTCGAAGCTTTGCACCTTTGGCTTTGGCGATTCTGATACTTTCCAGAATGCGTTCAAGATTGCCTTCAAAGTCAAGAGCCCACTGGTTAAGTGAACAAGTAGCAACAGTTATCCTATGCAGCGCATTTAGCAAAGCTCGGTAAAAGCAAATCGAACAAGCGAATCGTACAAGTGACCCATTGCAGATATGAACGCGTGAACAAAGAAGGAGCATCCGCAGCGGGGTTGAGTAACAATGACCACGGTTTTGGCTGCATCTCTTGCATGATCTCCGGTGACACATGAATATCATCATTACTATGTCAAGTGGCTGATGAGGTCCTTGTGCTTGTAAAAGATGATACAATGATTCAATACTCTTCAATAAATGACAACAAGCTTCAAATATCTGATTTATTGTCATTGCACTAATGTTATATCAGGGATGACATTGACTTAAAGTGTAAAGGTAGCAGATGAGCGGATATCATAGCTACTTGCACCAACATGGATAGTGTATTCTCCTGATGGCACAATCCAATTGCGCTGAGAAACATCCCAAATGCTAAGTTCAGTCTTGCCAAATTCAAAAGATATGTCTTCTCTCTCGCCTGCTTTGATGTAAACCTTGTCAAAACCTCTCAGTAGTTTAGGTGGCTCACTAGCTGATTCAGGGAAGGAAATGTAGGCTTGTGGAATTTCAGCACCATCGACATTACCCGTATTCTCTATTTGCAAAGTGGCTTCCACCTTGGGTGCTTTTTTGTCATCCACCTTAACCTTGACATCAGAGTAGTTGAATGTCGTATATGACAATCCAAATCCAAATTCAAAGAGCGGCTTGATATCTTTTGCTTGGAACCACTTGTATCCAACAAGAAGGTTTTCTCCATATTCGACCTATCAAGATGTGTTAGTGATGTAATAAAGATCGAGAAGTAATCGTTTACGTACCTCAAATTCTTTGCTGATATGAGCCGAGTAATCTTCCTCATCCTTTGCCACAGTGTAAGCCAATCTGCCTGAAGGATTGACCTTACCAAATAAGACATCAGCCAGAGAGTTACCAGATTCTTGACCTGGAAGACCGGGCCAGAGGATTGCCTTGATGTTTGGATGATCCAGCCATGGCATTAATACAGGTCCAGCTGCATGAATCACAACAATAGTGTTCTCGTTTGCATCAGCAACAGCTTTGATCTAAGGCATATGTACATCCATGAATAAGCTTAGAGTTCCTGATAAAGTAAACATGTATAATACTTACAAGATTGTCGCCATTGTGCCATAATGAAAGATTGGCACGATCAACACCTTCTCCAGCGTCAGCATTTGAGAAAACGAGAGCTACATCTGCATCCTTGGAGATTTCAGTCGCCTTGTCAAGATCATAATCATCATAGGTATATGTAATTTCCACATTGTCGCCAGCAAGTGATTCAATGCCTTCTTTAGGCTACAAAACAAGCGTATAAGAAACTCCATGGTAATGCAATCATATGTATGCAGCACACTACTAGAAATACTTACCGAAATCAGATAAGGGAAGGTGACAACGCCTGATCCATATCCCATGGCAAGAGTTCCCTGGTCACAAATACTATCTGTACAATTGTTGATATCGCTTGGAATGTAGATCAATAAGCAGATTAGATTCATGAACTATGTACATAGTGAGTATCTCTCTCTCCTTACCCTGGATTAGGTCCACCATCACTTCCAACAATAGCAATCTTTTGAATAGAGTCATCAAGTGGAAGTATCTTGTCTTCATTTCTGAGCAGAACGACTGCAGCAGCACCAGATTCACGCACAATCTTGGCATGATCATCTTGTACAGGAACAACAGGTGCAGAATCAGGATCAGTCGAGTTGATTGCCACATCAGGGAAATCTGATGCATCTTGTCTTAGCTACAGATATGTACAATATGGATTCGAGTCAATAAAAGATTGATATGTTTAGTAGAAGATAAGGCTCACCTTAAAGTAAGTGGCTGCTACACGCTGTGCCATCTCTGCAACCTGAAGCCAATATCAATGTGAGCCATTGATAAGCGAAATGATGGCATGAAAAGACTATAACCACTTACTCTTTCCTTCTTGACTTTCCCATCTTTGACGGCTTGAGTAAGGTTTTTTGCAAAGCCATCTTCTCCCTAATAGAGATGATTCGAGCATGAGCCATAACATATATACACAAGAGAGGAATATCTACAAACCGGCATGCTCAAATCCAGACCTGCATTAGCAGAGTCGATTGTGGAATGAGTACCACCCCAGTCGGAAACTGTTGCACCTTGGAAGCCAAGTTCATCCCTCAATACTGTTGTAAGGGTGTATTCATTTTCACAGGCATAGGTCCCATTGAGCATATTATAGCTGCACATCACCATGGCGCTACCAGCTTCAATTCCTCGTGCATATGGATACAACCAGACTTCATGCAAGGACCTATCATCAATAGTTGATGAAGACTGCCATAGCTTATTAGTATACTTGTCAATGTTGTACAAGATTCAATCTGCTATACTTACAGTGGTGCGATTGGTTTCTTGATTGTTGCCGATATAATGTTTCAAAGTGGCAGCCTATAAACAAGTACAATTAAGCATTGGACCAAGATAAGAATACACAAGCAACTACATACCACATGTTGGCTTTGAATTCCAATGACAGTTTCTGATGCAGCTACACCAGCAAGATATGGATCTTCACCAAATGCTTCCCACAAACGACCTGCCCATGGACTACGCATTGGATCCACACATGGTCTAAAGAAGATCATTAAGATGTTGTTCAAATCATTTGAATACTTGAATACTATACCCAAGAGCCACATTGATTCCTTTTCCATAGAACTCTTTGCCCATGTAAACACCTCGCTCATTAAAAGCAGCTTTATCAAAAGTTTGCGCAATGGTGATGGCTGATAGACCAGCAGTGACATTGTTAGCGAGACGTGGTCCAATGGGTCCATCTTGTAAGCAAATGACAGGAAAAAGATCATCATCGATAGGTCGTGTATTGCCAACACATGTAGAACCCCAATTAGCGCCTGTTGTCAGATTCACCATTTGCTCAATAGACATTTGATCTACCACGCTCTTGGCTTTGGCATAGGCATCATCCCATGATATTTGCTTCGAGCTTGCTGCTGCTTGCACAGTGATGATTGCTGCACATGATATGGTTAATGCGACTTGTTTAAGACAAACCATAATGCTTTGGTGATCTGAAACTTTCTACCAATCTTACAGAATCACATCCATATTTATACTTTTTCAAATTGGACATTTTCACTGTATATGGATGCATGATAACGCTTTGTTTTTCCCAAAGATTGATAATGTGCATTCGTAGTAGTGTCACTGTACTGTGTTATAGCCTAACGATATCAAGAGAGAAGCCGGGGATTTAGTAGGATACTTTATTAAAAGTCGTGAGAGCACATTACATGTTATCCTTGGTAATGTATATCATGAGCATGAATAGGAAACATGATGATTCATGCTGAGCAATTGGATGGCAGATGTTGTCTGATTGCTTTCCAGATATGATACATTGCTGTCCTTTAAGAATGAGAGATAGAGCAAGTGGATAGATGACATTGTATAGTTAAGCATTCCACATGCTGACAAAACAAAATCACACATCGAATCCACCTGGGAAAAAGGATCCTTCTTTCTTTGTACCTCGGGAAAATCGACCCTGTGGATCATTGATTTAATCTATTAGCTGGAAACAGGCGGAAAGATAGCAATGACACTAGATCCCGCATACTATACCATTCTTATGTAAACTTTCCCATGATCATATTAGAGTAGAACCCTGAATTACAATAAGCAGTGTACCAAGTAGTGAACATGGATGGAAGATGCAAAGGGGAAGGGCTTGTTACGCCCGATATCCAATGAATTAAGGGATGGCGGCGTTTCCAAGAGCGACGAGTGGTGAAAGTGGAAGAAGATCAACGAATAATTTGTGTTTCTCTCTTTGTTCCCCAATATTCCAATACAGCAATGACCCGTAAGTGTGCTACACAACCCATCCCAACCCATGTTGAACGTCCAACTGATTGATCCTTTCAGGTGGTAACCAGCGTGAATTGGCTCGTGCCAAAAACCAGAAGAAGCAACAAAAAATGAACAAGGGCAAACCTGCAGAAAGTGGTGTGTCTTTGACCAAGCGAAAGGAAAAGTAAGTGTTTTGTTTGGACAAGTAGTAACTAGTAGTAGTTACTCATATCATTGTTTATAGTGATGCTGCTATTATGCGTGCCAAGCAAGAAGCAGCAGCAGCCAAGAAAGCTGCTGAAGCAGCAGGAAAGTCAGGGAAGAATTAATACACCATCACCTTGGGTTTATCAATGAATGTCCCTCTCCCAGTTACTATATCATCACTGTCATTACCCCTCGATGTTTGTTTATTTGTGGAATAATGGGTGAATGTTCTTTTTTTGTAGACTTGAAAATGAAAAAGTGATGAAAGCAGTTCAGTATCAGGTTTGTTGTTTGTGTTGGGGCGTCATTGTTGTTTGGTTTTGGGGAGATATTGGGTCAAGTCAAGTATATGATTGTCTGGGACATTGCATGCTATATGGATTAGGGAGAAGTACACACATAGGATGAATATCAGTGCCAATAAAAGGCTTTTCAATGGTGTTTGATTCAAGAATACCCAGTGGGATCTTTATTGGTGAAGTTTCTAACTAGCTTCGAGCATAGATCATATGCCAAGTCAAAAGTTCATGCGATATCCTTTTAGTCTCTTACTTAGCTAGTACTTGTAATTCTGACAATTAAAGCTTTTTCAGCATTTTCGAATTCCTTCAACAACTCTGCTTGCAAACATACCACTTTCTTTACTTTCACTTTTACAATTGGACCTTTATTGGAACACAACTGTCATGTTTACTCATCGGCATCCGCCGGCAAAGGCTCGTAGTAACACTTTGTCTCGTACAAGTTCTAGTGGCATTGCAGACTCCTCGACAATGCAGATTCAGCCGTTTGTGTTGAAGCTATACAGGCTAGTGCACCAGGTCCCATTCACCTTCACTTTGAGCTCAATCGCTTGAAAAGACTGATAAAAGACAACGACGACTATTCTCATCTGGTGTTTTGGTCGTCCTCTGGAGACTGGTTTCGTATCCATGACAGCTATCGCTTCTCCCAACTAGTTCTTCCGCGTTACTTTAGACATGACAAGTGGTCAAGCTTTGTCCGCCAACTTAACAGTGAATAACGAATCGGTGATATTGCTAGCAATGTTATTTACACATCTTTTAGTGTACGACTTTCACAAGCTTCCTGACAGCGGTCCAAATGTAGATACTGCTAGCAATGTGTCATCTTCTCGTCAGCCAAAGACCAAGTCATCTGTTTGCGACTTTAAACATCATCTTTTCCACCGTGATCGCTTCGAGGATCTTCACAAGATTAGACGCAAACCTGCACGAGACCAACGCCGCTATCATTTTCATTATGTCAACATGGATTGTATACCTGATATCACATTGAACGACTCTACCATTTCTGAACGACCACCCTTGACTTTGGAATCAGATACACTTGAACGAGTGGAACACCGTGTACAGCAAGTACATTCAGCTATGCAACAATTGACCAATGATTTGAGAGACATGCAGAGATCATTGTTGCAGCGAAGTAGGGTATGGTCAAGTATCCATGACAATATTGCTTAGTTGTGTAACACAGTGGATGCTAGATTCTTGTTGACTTGGTTGATACGCTTGAAGGCATAAGACATCCAAGACAGTGTAAGCGACAATGACATGATCAAACAAACTAATCCACTGATTCAGCATTACAATAGCGCATAATCAGCCTGCAAGGATGTGGAATGATCAAGGTATGTACAACAAGAGACTATTTATTGCATATAGATTCCAATTGACCTTTGGTATACTATAAGCTGAAAGTAGACCTCGACAATAATCCAGTGGTTGGTATCCATGCATCAGCGGCAGCACAAAATGGGGAACTACTTCAAGAGACCGATATCAGAAGATGGCATACTCCAACCAGACGACACATTAAGAAATGCGGATGGTCGTGAAGATATGTTTAATCGACCCATGGTTGTTTGGCATACTGTGAAAACCAGAGTTTGCTCTATCCAGGCTGGTCGGCGCCCTTTTATTCGTCGTAGCTTCATATCGCTCGATGCTATTCTTTGTCTAAGCTCATTAAACTGGACTACCTGTCATTTTTACTCTAAACCCATCTTCCTAACACACTTGAAAAAGTATTCTATTATAAAGCTAGCATTGGATACGTATAAGGAATACATCATTTAGCTCGATAGGGTGGGGTTGTCTTAAGTCATATGGCGTGCTAATTTGTTGTCAGCTCCTCCTTTATCGACTCTTTTACTTCTTGCAACGTCCAAGCTCAGCACTCCTGCCATGGTCGATCCAACCTACACCAATTCTGTCACTGTTGTTCTTGGTCATTTACCTTGTCAATATGCTGCACCCGATTACACCCATATGGTCAAACGACGACTAGGTGGACGAAATGTAAGTGGTATAAGCGATGGTGAAGGAATCCAGTATTAACTTGACATAAGGTGACCATCGGCGAGCAATATACATGGGTGATAGGTGGCAGATCCGTCATTGCAACTATCAAAGACTTGTGTACACAGGATATCAACCAAACGCGTCTGCAGATCGATCGACAACGCACTAGGATTCAAGTGGAATATGAACAAGCGGCACAACCTACTTTGACATCTCATGGTGATACGACTATGCATTTGATAGGATCCATTCGTACGCTTTCAAGAAGATGTTATGATGAGTGAGTTGGCTTATGATATTATATTAGGCACAATGTTTAATGATGCAGCTACATTTCGACAACTGGGTATGCCACGAGTGAAATCTGTACTGGTGCATGGCGTTGCAGGAGTGGGAAAGAATACATTAGTGAGGTAAGTTACTATAGATCAATGAGAGGATATATAACCAATGACGCTTTTTTTAGATCTGTGAGCAAGGAACTTGGATGTCGGATGATGGATCTCTCTGTACATGATATTTTACGACTCAAGGATGAATTTGATCACCCAGAATTTCTCAACTACAATCCACTGACACTCGCTGTATCAAAAGCAATTGCACATCAACCATCCATTGTTGTTATAAGGAACCTGGATGATTTGCCATATGGTAAGATGATGACACTTGTATCTCTGTATCTTAACTACAATACCATTTAGAGCATGATAAAACAGCAACTGAAAAGTTTATGACCATCCTTTGCAACCAGATTGCGCGTTTAAAAGATGATATGCAAGTATGTACAAGGAAGACCACTATATATGATTGATATCCTTATAACATCTCTTAATCTAGGTCTGTATTGTTGGTCTGGCATGCGAACTACAGCAGGTCCCTGGTCCTATGCAAAAGAACGACATGTTTGGAGAACACATTCATATACCGATACCTACTATGTATGCTTCTTATGCATTTGTCACAAGTACATCCAGATCTGATTCGTTTTTCTTCTTAGGGCAGAAAGGATGACTATCATCAAACATCTCCTCGATACCATTTCCTTGGAGCAGATTTCAGGTGAAACAGAAAGTCTACAAGAATACTATGCAAAACAGATTGCTCTTGTGAGTATAAATATTATACACGAATGACACATAGGAAGCTAATGATGGATTCAAGCGTACCTCTGGATATGTGGCACGTGATCTCAAACTTCTTTGTCGTCGAGCCATCCTCAAGTCATTACGAAGATCAGGCATTGCTGAAAGTTTATCACAACTCACTTTGAATGAAACAACACGGTACGATTACTGATGCTCATCTGAGAAGAGGCTCCAATTCTCATACAAATATGGTAGTTCATCCTCAAAAGTTCAATGGCAAGATTTCGAATATGCAATGTCAAGACAACGCCCTTCACAGCAAATGCAAGTTGAATCTGATCTTCCAAAACGATCTTGGACTGCACTTGGGGGGTAAGTTGGACAGGTTTTGTTGATTATTCAAGATAACTGATGATGCACATTATAGATACGAAGCAGTAAAACGAAGAATTCGCCAGGCTACGTTACTACCTTTGTTACAACCTGAAGTCTTTTCCAAATTGGGCATCAAGGCACCTTCAGGTCTACTCCTTTATGGTCCTTCAGGTACAACGAATACTCTATCCCACCATGTCATCTTATTTCTCATGGTTCATATGTGACTAGGATGTGGAAAGACAGCATTTGTGCAAGCTCTAGCTTCAGAATCAATGTTGAATGTCATTTCAATCAAAGGGTATGTCACTTTCTTTTCCTGCCATGCTATCACACCATGCTCATGTTTATATTGTCTAGACCAGAGATCTTTTCAAAATACCTTGGAGAAACAGAGCTCAAGATACGAAATCTTTTTGCTACAGCCAAGAGAATTGCTCCATGTATCATGTTTATTGATGAAATGGATGCTATCAGCACCCGGCGTGGTATGTGTATGAAAGATTGTTGACAGACTAGATGGCTCATTATCAGTTGTGTCTTAGGTTGGAATTCTGGTGACAGCAGTGGTGGTGTGAATGAACGAGTCCTAAGCACATTATTGAATGAGATGGATGGTGTGGAAGGAAGACAAGGTGTCATTGTTATAGGATGCACAAATCGACCTGATCAAATTGATGATGCCATTCTTAGACCAGGTAAATGCTGACACTTGATGTTCTCACCATTTTGATAGCTTACTCTTGTAATAGGTCGTCTTGATCAACTTGTCTACCTTGGTCTACCAACCCTAGAAGATCGACGAGCAATCATTGATGCATTGATTCAGAAAACAGCTATTGGTGCTGATGTGGATGCTGACGACTTGAGCAAGAGAATGGAGTATTGTACAGGTGCCGATATTGAAAACCTTTTCCGGTAAATCTTGAATGCAACCATCACATTCATTTACCATGTACTCATTCATTTATATAGCGAGGCGGGAACAATTGCTCTGAGGAAGGATGTCAATGCGCAATCAATTGATATGGAGCAAGTGAATCGAGTAATTGGATCAATACGTGACAAAGCAAGACACCGTGTATTCGAAGAAGGATCTCTTGAGATATATGAGCAATTCCATAAGGATCACTCGATATAGTTGGATGTATTTAACAGAGAATTATGCTTTATTGCCTCTTTTAAGCATTCTAAACATATCAAAGGATGAATGAATGGGTGTTCTTTGTGGAGTGATTGTTATGTAGTGGATTGAAGTCAAAAGCAGGATATATGACCTGACTTGAAATAAGGGGGATAACAGTCTGCTCTACATGGTCTGTACAAAGAACGATTGGCGGGGAGTTTGGCTCGTGACGGTGGAAACACTCAGCATCGTTGTTGACTCGCCCTGCGTTGACACTTGTCTTTGTATACAATAGAAACACAGTCGAAATGGTCGTTCGTATTCGCCTTGCTCGATTTGGTCGTCGCAATCTTCCTTTCTACCACATTGTCGTTGCCAATGCACGTACAGCACGTAACAGCAAGCCTATTGAAAAGATTGGTACATACAACCCCATTCCTGACGAGACTGGCAACAAGATGGTCAACTTGAACTTTGATCGCGCAAAGTACTGGCTTACAGTGGGAGCACAACCTTCTGAAACTGTAGAGAAGCTTCTTGTTAAGGTAAACAAGAACCCCTTTTATTGTGTAAGAAAACAAAGCATACTGACAGTGTTCATGTCTTTATAGGCCGATTTGATTCCTCAAGCACCGAAGCCCTGGATGAAGGAAGCAGCAAAACGATTCGAATCTTCTTCACCATCAGCATAAGCAAAACGAGATCATCATCATCCTAGTCACCCCTACACACACTCCTGTAAACATGTATACACACACACACACACACACATCCCATCACCAAAAGTTAGAATTATATACGACGAATCATAGTGAACATTGTCTATTTTCAGATGTCAGTTTCCTTCTTTGTATTGGATAAAAGAAAAGTCTGGAATGCATATGACATATCAACATGTGATGAAAGTGGTCGAATACCCTTTTTTAAGCTATTGCATTGGAATGATGATTGTACATTGTAGAACGATGCTTATGTCAGCTAGTAGAAAGGATGGAAGAATCTCTCAAGACATTTGTTGCTGTTCAGGAGAAAGTGATGTTTGTTCTCTGTAAATCAGAAAAGTATATGTAAACGGGGAGATCCGGGGTTCCTTAAGCTTGTAACACGATGTACAATGAATGTCAGATACTTTTAATGATGGGTCTTTTAAACCGGATATGAAAGTGTTCAAAAAGTTGGCATGGTAAATGTCGTTGTTGTGGTACTTGTAGGAGCAAAGAGATTGTACAACCATAAAATAGCACACCATCGTGCGACCAAAGGAGTAGTACATGGTTAAGGAGAAAAAAGAGTGCACATGTGAGCTTTTCTTTATCACAGGGTATCATCGGGAAACATCATCATATAAGTTATTGTGGAGAAAGCAGATAGAGATTGATAACCAAGCGTTCCGCCAGAGAAATAGCTGTTTCCTTGTGATTGTTCAACTGATCGGATGCATCAAAAATCCTGGATGCCTAAAGTAAACAATATGCTTTTTAGTTCACGGGAAGAATAGTGTAGCGTGTTCCCTTACTTCAGCTTTTGCCATCTCTTGCAGATGCGTTTGAACAGCCTTACAGCTGCTCTTGTCATTATTATCATGATATGTTTGTAATGCTTGTTCTTGTCTCCAGATCTTCCATACATGGTATGCCGCTGCCATAGCGATCCTTTTGTCACTAAACATGATCGATATGTAAACAGAAATGCATCTATATTCTCAAAACATTACTATACAAACCTTAAATGAGGATTTCCTTCCAAAAAGACCAGTTGATGACTTTCTTTATATGCATCTACTCGAATAGGTGCTACCTCGAATGATGGCGTTGTTCCAGAAAGCGCAATATCATTCCCATCGATTGTCGTGGGCACAAACACCCATCGCTGACTCTCATCGTCAAATGGCTGTTGTGGAGCAAGTACCAGTTTCCGATATCCATTTTCAGTGAATTGTATATCAAGCACCCAGTCAGTGTTAGAGTAAGAGATTATTCGAACAACTTCACCATCATCGGTCACATTCTGGTAATCCCATAGTTGATTGGATGCTTCATCTGCAGGTTTCTTGGAATAAACACAAACGTCAGTGTCCTCGATCAGTCGTAGCTTGCCTATATACAGATGAAATTATCATCTTGTTGCTTGAAATGATGTTGTACTCTTCTCACATACCCTTTCGAATGTCAAGGACGAGTCGAGTAGCCTTGTTGACAAGATAATGTCCTTCCCAACACCATAATTCATCATCTGTTTTCTCTGGTGATCTCACATAAACTTGGGATCGAAGAGTAGTATCATTGGTATTAGAGTCGACATAAGCTACTTGTCCCAAGGTAGCTGACTTGATATAAAACCAGCGGATATTGGACATTGTGTGGAGTCAACAAGTTACTATGCAATGGATTACAGAAAAAAAAGGGAGAAATAAGAGCTTTCCTTGAAAGGTAGCTTTGAGAGAAAAAGGTTAGTTTTATATGATGAATCGATAAACGCCTGACACCAGCCATGTATTGGTGAGAGCAAATGTAAGATTAAAAAAGTCAGCCTGTGTATCTTGAAGATGTGTCACAGCACATCAAGTTCGCACTGCTTGTTTCCCAATCCTGCGATCTGTGCGTCGACAAAATGATCATCCGTCAGGCTCAATAACAAAAGACTGGACAATGATCCAATTGGGCCCAAAGATATAGATGAAACGTCACTTTTCTTCACTTTCCCAAAGATGCCTACATCACATTCACCTCTTAACATAAAGCAGATGTATTGATAACACGTGATAATCCTTTACTTGATCTATTCTATCATGTACTGTATCTCTAAAGCTAACACTATTCTACACTACATATCATGCCGACTACGCCCAAAATACAATGCATCACCCTTTGACAGCTTCTCAGTTTGACACCGGTTTTGCTTCCCAGGTCGACAAGACGCGTTTGTTGTTGTAAGGTGCTTACTGGAGAGAATAAACGTACATCTGACTCGATTGAACTCTATTACTTTGCACGGACAGTGTCAATGGACCAGATGGGAGCTGTTAGTCATGAGGATTGAAGGTCCCGCTTGTAGTGTGAAAAAGAAACAACCCCAGCCCACCTGAAAATTGCACGCATGAATTTGAAAAGCTTTACCCCACACGTTTTCTCGCTCCAAACTATTTTACTCCACCTTTCTTTCCTCTTCTTCTCTTCTTCACTTTTACTTTGCTGAAACAAGATGCCAACTGGACCTGTACGTATTGGATGTTATTCAGCTTACTGGGGTGATTCTCCTGCTGCTGCTATGCAACTCGTCAAGCATGAAGGTGCCAACTTGCACTATTTGGTGGCAGATTATCTTGCTGGTATATAACTTTATACATCATCCATCATCATCATCATCATTACTTACAAGTAATGTAGAAATCACCATGGGTATTCTTGCTGCACGTCGTCAACGTCGCTTGATGCAAGGCAAGGAACAAGGCATTGATTATGTCCCTGACTTTTTGACATTGGTGCTTCGTCGTATCCTTCCTGACATTGCCAAAAATGGTACCAAGGTGGTGACAAATGCTGGTGCTCTGGATCCAATTGCATGCAAAAAGGCTATCGAAGCATTGTTACAAAAGATGAATATCAATCTAAAGGTAGCAGCTGTCGTTGGCGATGATGTACTCGAAGACAAGGAAAATATCACATCTTTTTCACCTATTTCTCCTGTGGATCACAAATTGGATTCTGATCGTCTACCTACTGATGAAATGGTCGTCTCACTCAATGCTTATCTTGGATCACGTGGTATTGCTGATGCTCTAGCTCAAGGTGCACAAATTGTTGTCACAGGTCGTGTCGTTGATTCTGCATTGGTCGTTGGTCCTTTGATGTATGAATATGGCTGGACACCAGAAAAGAATGCCAACTATCATGATCTTCTTGCTGCTGCTTCTTTGGCTGGGTAAGTCTCCATTGTGAAGAAAAGAAAGCAATTGTAGGCTAATGGATCACTGCAGACATATCATTGAATGTGGAACGCAAAGTACTGGTGGAAACTTTACTGATTGGCAGCTTGTTGCTTCTTCTCCTCATGGTGGTTATGCAAACATGGGATATCCTATTGTTGAATTTGAAGCCAATGGCGAGTTTGTCGTGACAAAACCAGAAAAGACAGGTGGTTTGGTGACTACAGCTACTGTTTCAGAACAAATCCTTTATGAGATTTTGGATCCTGCATTGTATTTGCTACCTGATGTGATTCTGGATATGCGTCAAGTGCGCTTGAGCCAAGTTGGAAAGGATCGCGTATTGGTCCAAGGTGCACGTGGATTGGCACCTACTCCTTGGGTGAAATGTTCTGGTATCTTTTTGGATGGATGGAAACTTAGTGGCGAATTGGTGATTGGCGGTCATGAAGCTAAGGCCAAGGTATGGTTTTCTTGATATCCACTTGATTCATTGCAATGTTCATTGACATGTATGACTATAGGCAAAAGCTATGGGTGATGCTCTTTTCCGCCGTGTACGTGGCATGCTCAAAGAAGCTGGTATGGCTGATTTCCGTGGTATCAACATCGAGCCACTTGGTGGTGAAGTACTTTATGGGTAAAGAGAACAAATTAGGTGATTAAACAATGCAAACATGCTAATGACATTGATCTAATAGACCACATGCCAATCCTATTGAATCACGCGAAGTGGTGCTTCGTGTCGTAGCACATCATGATGATACAAAAGCACTTGGCTTATTTGCACGAGAGAT
This sequence comes from Lichtheimia ramosa, assembly GCA_008728235.1. Lineage (NCBI taxonomy): Eukaryota > Fungi > Mucoromycota > Mucoromycetes > Mucorales > Lichtheimiaceae > Lichtheimia > Lichtheimia ramosa. The sequence goes on from CP031823.1 coordinate 4,015,560, forward strand.
TATGGCTGTAAGTAAGAAATGATATGCAATCACATCAGAACGCTCATTCATTTATTACATTAGACTGGCACTGTAATGGTACCTGGTATCACTGGTAGTGGCAGTGGACGTCCTAAACCAGTCCCAAATCTTGTTCATTTCCCTTGCTTGCTTCCAAAGACCAAGGTCCAAGCTAGTGTTGTTGTTGGTGATGGCGAAATTCAAACCGTAAAATGGGAACCATGGGATGAGAATGCCAAATTCAGTGCTCCAGCACCTGTACCACTTATCCCTGAAGCTAAAGTCGATCCTAAAGAACAGCTGGTGAAAACGAAGCTCATCAACTTGGCATATGGTCGTAGTGGTGATAAGGGCGATGTTTGCAACATTGGTATGTCAATCAGATATAAGTACAATGACAAGAACAGGCAAGCTAATTGTATACATCTGCAGGTATCATTGCACGTGATCCACGTTATTACCCATACATCAAACGCTCCATCACTGGTCAAGCCGTGGCTCAATACATGAAGCATCTTTGCAAGGGTTCTGTCACACGTTATGACTTGCCAGGTTTATTTGCCATGAATTTTGTGCTTACTAGATCTCTTGGTAAGAATCATATGAAAACAATTATAGCAGTCTATCTTATACTAATGTTCATTACAGGTGGTGGTGGTCTTAGTTCGTTGGTCGTTGATCGTCAAGGCAAGACATTCGCACAGCTTGTTCTCACAGGACTTGATGTTGAAATCCCTGCTAGTCTAGTACCTTCACCAGCCAAGTTGTAATCTTGTAACTTACAATTTATTGATTGGGGGAGGGGGTAATACAGAATTCTACCTATTTACAGAATGTACCTGGAATGTTTGTGTGTTTGTGTCTTTTTTTGTTTTCTGTTTTGTTTTTATGTTTTCCAGTCGCATGAAACACGAATGCTTGTGTGATCACAACGCAGATCAACCGCGGTTTTGATGTTGTTGTCGACTAAAAGGAGGACGTAAATCACCACCATCCAATGCAGAAGATGATTCTGAGACAGAAAGAGATGATTGCATCGAGTTGTTGCTTCCAGTCGACGTAGAAGATGTGGGACAGATATTGTTAAAATGCTGATGTTGTTGTTGATGATTATGATTGAAATCAGAAGCGATGCTGCCGCCTCCAATTATCGGGTATGGTTGGTAGAAGCTGGCTGCCCCTCCCACAGTGGAATCCCCACCATGACCGAAAATCTGATATAATCATCCATCAGCATGTGTTGTTCTTGTAAATGAAAATCTGCCTTATCAAACTTACTCTATTGCGATTCTTGTCATATCCACTTGCACCACCAGTAGTAGCTGATGTGTTATTGGCACTTGCTGCTGCTGAAGTAGATGTTCCTAGCCCAACATTACCAAAACCACCACTGTTGCCTGTTGCTGACAGATGAGGATGACCAGATAAAGACATTTGCGAAAGTTGTTGTGGAAGCCAAATATCAGCACCACCACCAAGAGATGATGATCCACTAGCTGAAGTGGCACCTCCATTGGGAGCTCTAAAGACACCAAGACCAGGTGCACCATTTTGACCACCCATCACTGGAACGCTCATTCGTTGTTTTGGCATAGCTCCTCCCATTTCATCTTGCTTATGAGGTGGTGAATCAAAGATGGCTCTTATATTCTCAGCTGTTCTAGGCGAATTCATATCACGGAAACTGCTGGTCCATGGTGTATCAAAAGCATGATGTGATCTTGTGCTTGTGCTTGTACCAGGTGCAAAATCGAATAATGAAAAGCTTGAGAAGCTATGATGCAACTTTTGATTCCCAGTTCCACTGCCAATATCTATAAACAACATGATTAGCATTTGTACATCTTGATAAACAAATTGATATACTTTACCTGACACAGATGGCAAAACTTTGCTTCCAAAATGGCTAAAGCTGTCAACAAGAGGAACATTGCTAGCTGAAAGAGTAGCACTTGTAGGCGTTGTTCTGCTTGTCTTTGGAGTAGCATTGTCGTATAATGTGACATTGTGATTACGTAGGTAACTGATCAGGATATCCAAAGCACTTGGCAAGTTGCGGATATTACATTTGCTCATCTTTAAGGGAATCGTATAATCAGTCTCAGAGCCAGTTGCTGTAGGTGATCCTGCAGTGGATGGTGCTGGAGTTGATCGAGATGGCGATGTAGGAGCGCTAAGACTAACTGGACTACCAGTGGTCACACTCCCACTTACTGCTGGTGCTGCTGTCGTTGCTGTAGTACTTGCTGGTACTGATGGTGATGGAGATGACGATGATATTGATGGTGGTGGTTGTGGTGTGTTTTGAATATCAATTTGAATGCCACATTCACGTTCAAGTCGTACAACCACTTGATCATGGAAATTGTCTGATGCAAGAGCTGCTGTCAAGGCTGATGATCTTGGTACTACCACATCGTATTCTTCAGGCACAACAGCTTGTACCAATTCAATTGCATGCTCAATTTCTGTCAATGGTCCAACCAAAGTCACTGTATCACTTGCCAATTCATGATCAGGCCACATAATCCTTGTCAATGTCTTCTTGGTCACATCTGCAAAGTAGTTGCCTTGATCTCTCAATAAAGCACGATGCATACGAAAAGGAATGCTGACTGTTTGATTCACATAATCCTTGTCACGTTGTGTGATGAGCTCCATAACTGCATGTCGTAAGTTGTCAAGGTTGACTTGATTTTTCATTGGCGTACGAGCGACTACATTGTCATCGTTGTCATAGTAGCCACCCAACGCTGCAAACTCTTCTGCATTCGAAAACTTGACATAGACACCATACTTTTTCATGATGCGCTGAATGTTCTTGCCACCCACGCCAATGATTCGTTTGTGATACATCTCGGGTACATAGAATGAAATCTCTGCAGGCAACTCGTCTTGTAACATGGATAGACCATCCAATGCTTTGATAACACTGGTGCTCTCGACTTCAATCACGAAATTGTAATCGCTGAATGCATTGAACTTGATCTTGGCACCTGTTGTCTTCATGATCTTGTTGATCTTGCCACTCTTTTTGCCGCTGATGAATTCACGCTGGTCATTGGATAATTCAATGTTGAAGACTGTGTTTTGATGGAACACCTATAAGGATAGTTTTCATATGAGTTATACTGATCATCAAGTAGACATGTCAAGCAATTACCTTTAAGAATGTCATTTCATGTACACGTTGATATACATTACGGACATCTCTTTCAGTTCCAAACACTTCAATGCATCCAATATCATCCTTATACATGACTTCAGCACCAGAGACTTGTGACAGTTGAGAAATAAGACCAGTGATGTTGTTGATGTTGCTGAAAAAGTTGTGTGAACCACCATCAGCACCAAACATTGCACCATCTCGATTGTTGAAATAAAAGCATGCTTCATAAATGCTGCAAGTCTATATGAATTAGGTGAGCTATATGCCATAGCGTACATTGTGTCTATGTGCTACGTACCAGAAAGTTAAGTGACCGGAGTGTCCTTTCTGCATTGACTCGGTTCTCCGCATAAACTGTAACAGTGCCACTCCCAGATCCAATTGGTGGAAAAGCAATAAAGGAACCTAATTGCAAACATGTTAATAAGGGATGACATGATATGTGTTTGTACAAGTATTACCATTATCACGCATGATCTTGCGTAGTTCATCACGGCGATGCAATAACATCCAATCTAGCTTTCTGGAATGAAGAACAGCGTCCTTGTGATACATGGACTTTGCCTAAGAAACAAAGGATGATAAGCATCTTGTTTTCTGATGTAGTAACTACTTACTTTTTGCGTTGCAAGCTTGTTGAGCATTTCTTTGACACGAGTGACATTGACAGGTTCACCAGTGATATAGATTGGAGGAGCCAATTCTTCCAATAAAGGAGTTGCACTACCATCAGTCACGACAGCAAGCTGTAATCCAGATTCAACTGAAGACAAGTCGCCAAAGGGAGATGGGAAATAGATATTGGTCGCCGTTTCTTCAATGATTGGCTGTAATCCAGCACGCTTTCGTCCACAAATCAAGTTGTGCAGCTTCAACGGCACTCGAAGTACATCCGAACGCAAATTGGCCTAGGAAAAAATACAAGTAAGCTATACCACTCACTACTATAACAAACATGGATAAGACAAACTTACAATTTCATCAAGTGCTACAAGCACTCGTACTCGAGCATGTTCAGCAAGATCAGGAAGACCAGTAATAACAATAGTAGCTCGATGTTCAGATGCCAACGAAGAACGATGAGATGGTGGCAGTAGAATAGCAATAGTCGTATCAGTCTCGCTTTCAATCAAGTCGATATGCTTCTGTAAGATATGGGCGGGAGGAAAGTCCTTGGCAGGAATCTTGACCGTAATGTTGACCTATATAGGAAATAGGCTTATTGAGTACACAAGACTATAGATCGTCAAGCCGATCGGCTAAAGAGATACCTTTAAAGGGCACGTGGCAAGTAAATCACCTCGGGCACTCATCACCTCGTTCAATGGGCCGGTCAATGTCAGGTTGTAGTCAGTGGACTTGTCGACGTGGATAGTCTGTGGCTTAATCGAAACCAGTGTAGGATCGGCTGCTGCGGTAAGAGCAATTTGACAGCAGTGGCGAGCCATGACGTTATTGCATGTATCTCGAAGGTCGGACATGATAGCTTCACGTTTTGCCACAGGGTCATTACTATCGATTAAAGTTGTAATATAGTCGCTTGACGCTGGTGGAGCGTAACAAAAGGAGAATGCAGCTGATATTTGATGAGCCGCCATAGTAGAATAGTTGTTATAGTTGCTGATAATAAACTTTGGTCGATTGGTGGATGTAATGGTATCTTATCCAATTAGTGATTAGCTTGTAAGAAGGAAGGAACGGCGAGTGTCGAAAGCACGTGGAATCTAAGTTAAAGTATACAATAAAGATGGGGATAAAGTGTCATACACTCAAATGTGCATGTTACAGGTTTCTGGGAAAAAAAGGAAAGGAAAAAAGACCAAAGGAAAACCGGACGAGTGGAAAAATATAAAAAGTGGGCGAGGTGTTTACAGTGCTGTATAAAATGAGAAACCTACTGAATGAGAGCTTGGGGCGGAAGGCAAGATGCTAACACCACCAACGTAACCAGTCTTGATCATTTTCCACTTGTAGCCTAAATGAATGAGCGAGAATCATTGCAGTTGTAGTGATAGCTCGTGATTTATGCATATTCTTCCACCCGCCATCTACCATAACAAGCCTGTTGCAGCTGTGTCTACATTGTACTCTTCTTGCTCCCTTGTAACATGTCAGTAATGGGGTCCCTTGTTACAAGATTTGCTTCTTCATTGGCTATGTTTCGCTCAATTGAGTCTAGATTTTGTTTACTCGACCCGAAAAACTTTTTCTTTCCTCATCTGCCGTCTAACCGTGTACATACCATCCTTACACTACACGTCATCCTCAGCACGAAACCTATTCGCTTACGCGACCAACACACTTCTTGGACCATATTCGTTTCTTAGGATCGGGCTTGGATGATCACAATAAAACTCAGCCCTTCTACACGTGATGCATGATCCTTACAACCTTATTGATGCAATATCCCCCATGTTCTTCACCAAAAGACATATGCATATACTTTACAATACCCCTTCATTCAGTGATTGAATTCATCACAAGCATTCAGTCATGTGTACACTTTATCCCTTGATCATGATCCTTACAATTCATCACAACACTATTCAACTCTAGTGTCGCACTGACAGCTGTATAAGGAAAAGAGTCAACATTATGCTAAAATGATGGATACGGACATTCGTTATATTTCAAGCAAATGACCGAGTTGAGCCCTTTTTTGGTAATCACTCTTTAAAGTGCTTGCATTTGCATCGGTGATGATACCGGTCAATCCCTTTGTAATGGCATAACGCTGCTTGTTACACAATCTTCCACATTGGTATGATTAAGCTTGGTCTGCCGCATTGGGCAATGTTGTGGAGTGGGAATAGATGTGTGCATGAAAAGTTGAGCTTTGATTGCTTTATTCATCATATGATGTGCATATCACTATTCAATTCAAAGAGCTTTTTCTTTTGCTTGGCCTTGTTTATCCAACTTGCTTTTGTGTAGGAAAGAATTTGGCATGGGCAGCAGTTGTAGGACGAAAGGATGGATGTTGTTGGTTTTGGAGCTTGTGATCTTGACCATTGCTATCATCATCAAGTATGATGGTACCTTCTTCAGCTTCATTTTCAGAGGCATATTCTTCTTCAAGCATACGTCTTTCCTCTTCTTCCCAATCTTCAGGTTCACGCATCACCCATGACACTCGTAGATACTTGTTTGAGCCGACAGACCATCCTGGTTCATGATTGCCTGCAATATGGCTGCTGCCACGTACCACTGCCTTACAAATACCACCTTGTGTCAGATATTCACGGAGCTCTGAGTCGAGGATATCGGTCACACTAGCTTTGCAGTTCATGCCTGGGCCACTTGGCAAGTATTAAAGATGTATTGTATAGATGAAAAGAACAAGTATGCTTACTATCGATTGGTTTCAGGATACAGGACAAAGTTGATGTCGAATTCAGGTTTGACAAAATGGCCAAGTTCAAAAGAGATAAAGCCAGTGTAAGTCTCCATCATCAAAAGAAAGTAGACGTGTGTGAGAAAGAAAAGAGAGAGAGGAATAGGCTTTTATTATAGGTAGGAATGTTGTCAAGTGAAATGGCATCATGATTACTACATCTATCCTATGTTCATATAGAATGAAACCTGTCAATCACCTGGTTCTTTCTTCTATGCATGTAGAAAGTGCCCCTTTGGATTCAGCCAACCCTGATTTGTCTAAGAGATCAATACGACCAATAAGAAAAGTTTTTGCAAAGCTGTGCCTTAGCTGGAATTGTATTTTAGCGGTTTAGTTCCAGTGCATTCTCTCTGATTCTTTTTTTCTCTCCTCCTTTTCACCTTATAATACTTTACCACCATGGTTCGAGAATCCAAGTACTATGATATTCTTGGCGTTAGCCCTGATGCTTCCGAAAGCGAATTGAAGAAGGCTTACAGAAAGCTTGCACTAAAGTACCACCCTGACAAGGTAAGGAGAAAATAGCTACCATGTGTCCAAGTGCGTCAATGTGCGACATGCTGACAGATTGGGATGTGTACGTCATACCATTTAGAACCCTGAAGCTGGTGACAAGTTCAAGGAAATCTCCCATGCATATGAGATTCTCTCTGATCCAGAAAAGCGACAGATGTATGACCAGTTTGGTGAGGAAGGCTTGAACGGTCAAGGTGGTATGGGCGGCGGTATGGATGCCGAGGATCTGTTTTCGCAACTCTTTGGTGGTGGTCTCTTTGGTGGTGGTGGTCGATCCAGTCGTCCTTCAGGTCCACGTCGTGGCAAAGACATGATGCATCATCTCAAGGTTTCCTTGGAAGATTTATATGTTGGCAAGACATCCAAACTTGCTTTGCAAAAGAGTGTTCTCTGTTCTCGTTGTGAAGGTCGTGGTGGCAAAGAAGGTGCTGTTCAAACTTGTCGTACTTGTGGTGGTCAAGGTGTTCGTATCATTATGAGACAAATGGGTCCTATGGTTCAACAAATCCAACAACCATGCTCTGACTGCCGTGGTGAAGGTGAAATCGTTAATGAAAAGGATCGTTGCAAGCACTGTATGGGCAAGAAGGTGATGAGCGAACGCAAGATTCTTGAAGTGTTCATTGACAAGGGTATGCGTGATGGTCAACGTATTACATTCTCTGGTGAAGGTGATCAGGCACCAGGCATCATTCCAGGTGATATCATTATTGCCATTGATGAAAAGCCCCATCCACGTTTCCAACGTAAGGGTGACGATTTGGTTTATGAAGCAAAGATCGACTTGTTGACTGCTCTTGCTGGTGGTCAATTTGCTATTCCCCATCTTGATGATCGTGTACTTCTTGTCACTGTTCTTCCAGGTGAAGCCATCAAGCCTGATATGGTCAAAGTTATTCCCAACGAGGGTATGCCCACTTATCGTCATCATGATCATGGTCATATGTTTGTCAAATTCAATGTCGAGTTCCCTGATCCCAACTGGGCTGATGCTGAAACTATCAGCAAGCTTGACGCTATCTTGCCTCCTCGTAATCCTCTTCCTTCCTTTGATAACAAGCATGTGGATGAAGTTGTCATGGCTGATGCAGATGGTTATCAGACTTCGAGATCACAAGCATACGAAGAAGAAGATGACGATCCTAGAGGCGGTCCTGGTGTTCAGTGTGCTCAGCAGTAAAAGTATGAACAAGCACATTCTACATAGAAGAATTCCTTTCTCGCTTTATTCTCTCTTTCTCGGATTCATCATGTGCATCTTTTTATGTGGACAATCTCATAATCCCTCTTCCAACCACTTTGTATATCTTTTTTCAGTCATAAAGAATTTGGAAAGCATCAATCTCTTTGATACATGTGAACTTGTAGTTAGCATATCGGATTGGTAATCAGTTGGCTTGGATGGTACCTGGGATGTAATTACATTGATAAGGACTTGCAGCACAATAGACTTATTGCCATGTGGAATGGAGATTGCTATATACTTGATCTCCTAACTCGTAATAAACACAAGACTTCCTTTGATCAGCCAAGAATCAAGAATCAGCCAATCATTATCTAACTGAACATGTGCATCATTGTCTTCATTGTCTTAACTCTTAATTGGTCCTTCTTACTTCATTATGCTGATACATGCATTGCATAAGCAGTGTGTAGGACAATGAAAGTAAAACAATCAAGTCATCTTCTACGTATTGGAGTATTGAATGATAATGTGCCATGGATGCACCCAGCTCATGTTCAGCTTAAACGACAAGAATGTAATGATGATAGTGCGTTTCTTGGATGCAGCAACAGTAAGCAATAACCCCAAGATGTCAATAGGCAGCTATGTGAAAGCTTCAGAAGTATGAAGCATTTGCTGGTTGAAAGGAAGTTCTCTTCGATTCTATACTGGTGACATGATCTCCGACATCTTTTATTGGTGATAGCATGTTAATGCACTGTTCTTGTGTATTATGTGGATGTATGAAGCATAAAGAGCCAATCTCATTGTCCTGTTATATCCTTTTATTGATAAAGTAGGATGATTGGGGTATTGAATGGTTCATTGTGGGGGAGATTAGTTGTCGGGATAGAATAAAATGCTTTGTGTAGTCCTCCGACAATGATCTTCTTCCATTATAACATGATTCAAGTATCAAGTTCTTCATTTTTCCAAAAGGACTACTTCTTGTTTTCCACTGGCACGTGCACATACGGATCGACTCGGATCACACTGACAGCTTGAAAAGGGAAATGCAGTGAAAAGAGACATTCGGAGTTAAGTCGTAAGACCACCCCTGCACGCCAAGCGGCGAAACGTTGGTGTTCCTCTTCCCCAGCACTTTTTTTTGTTGACGTCTTTGTACACAATGTTGCGCGCTCTCACCGCCTCTCAGCCTTTGAAAGCTGCTGCTGCTCGTCAAGCCCGTGTTTTCAGCACTTCCTTTACTGCCATGGTGAGTACTTGTCTTTATGCATTACTCTTTTCCCCGCTCTTGTATACTTTTGACAGCTCGTGTATACTTAATGGGACCTGTCCTTGTAGCAAAAATTCCGTTCTGAACGCGACACTTTTGGCGATCTCCAGGTCCCTGCTGATCGTTACTGGGGTGCTCAGACTCAGCGGTAAAGTGACATATATAACGTGCTACACGAGATAAGGCATCTTATCAGTCAAATGGAAATAGCTCTCTTCAGAACTTTGACATTGGTGGACCTCGTGAACGCATGCCTGAACCTTTGATTCAAGCCTTTGGTGTTCTCAAGAAGGCTGCTGCTCAAGTTAACATGACTTATGGTTTGGATCCTAAGGTTGGCGAAGCTATTCAAAAGGCTGCTGATGAGGTAAACAAGGCGTATACAGAAGGATCGATGTGATAGTATCTCACATCATTGTGTACAGGTCATTGATGGCACTCTTTTGGATCATTTCCCTCTTGTCGTCTGGCAAACTGGTTCTGGTACTCAATCCAAGTAAGTAAAAGGTTATTTGCAATCACAGCATTCTTATATTTGATGTCTTTTAGCATGAACGTCAATGAAGTCATCTCCAATCGTGCTATTGAACTTTTGGGTGGTGAGCTTGGCAGCAAGAACCCTGTTCATCCCAACGATCACGTCAACATGAGTCAATCATCCAATGACACGTAAGTATTCGGATCAAGAAGAGAAAAAGACAAGTGTGCTCATGATTCTTTATCAGTTTCCCTACTGCTATGCACGTTGCAGCTGTCACTGAAATCACCAACCGTTTGATTCCTGCATTGACTACTTTGCGTGATGCTCTTAAGGCCAAGTCGGATGAATTCAATCACATCATCAAGATTGGTCGTACTCACTTGCAAGATGCTACTCCTTTGACTCTTGGTCAAGAATTCTCTGGCTATGTTCAACAGCTTAACTATGGCTTGGAGCGTGTCGAATCAACTCTTCCTCGCTTGTACAATCTTGCACAAGGTGGTACTGCTGTAGGCACTGGTATCAACACCCGTAAGGGTTTTGATGAAAAGGTGGCTGCTGCTATTGCCAACATCACCGGTTTGCCATTCAAGACTGCTCCCAACAAGGTATGGATGATGCTGAAGATTATGCAAGTGGATTACATAAGACTAACCATGAATTATGGTAGTTTGAAGCTCTTGCTGCTCATGATGCTATTGTCGAAGCCCATGGTGCTTTGAACACTGTTGCTGTTTCCCTTCACAAGATTGCCAATGACATTCGTTTCCTTGGATCTGGTCCTCGTTGTGGTCTTGGTGAGCTTGCTCTTCCTGAAAATGAGCCTGGTTCTTCCATCATGCCTGGTAAGGTCAATCCTACTCAATGTGAAGCTATGACCATGGTTTGTGCTCAAGTTATTGGGTACGTATTATGATACAATCTGCCTATGTGATGTATATCTAACATGATGATTATAGTAACCAAACTGCTGTCAGCTTTGCTGGTGCCAACGGTCACTTTGAATTGAACGTCTTCAAGCCTGTCATGATCCGCAACTTGCTTCAATCTGTGCGTCTTTTGGCTGATGCTTCCAACTCCTTCACCAAGAACTGTGTTGTTGGTATCAAGGCTAACGAAGACAAGATCAACAGCATCATGAATGAATCTCTCATGTTGGTCACTGGTAAGTGTATTTCATTGTAACATTGGATAAATAGCTGATGTATTGATGCTTTATAGCTCTTAACCCCCACATTGGTTACGACAATGCTGCCAAGTGTGCCAAGAAGGCTCACAAGGAAGGTACTACCCTTAAGGAAGCTGCTCTTTCCCTTGGTGTCTTGACTGAGGAACAATTCAAGCAATGGGTCCGTCCTGAGGAGATGATTGGTCCCAAGTAATTATGAACATTGGATTTTGATAGCCATTGATAGAAAATATAATTGATAAACATTGCTTGGAAAAGGATACTTTATTATAGTTGTAGTTGTAGTAATAAGATTATGGTGACATGGTGATGGTTGATCATTGATCTATACATCCGATAAGGTATTTAGCGATCAAAGAGCCATATCGATCTGCTTTTGATATATCCAATGTGTTGCGTTGCCATGAAATGCAAGCTTGCATAGCAGTTGCAGTACTAATCGTGTTGACAGCAAGTGCAATAGTGTACATGTGCGTGCTTTGATTGAAAAAGATTTCTTGAAGCTGCCATTCAGTGCATGTCACGTTTTTGGTGGATATGAGTCCCAAATCAGATACGCCAATACCACCTGCTCGACCCATAGGATACTTGTACCAATTGGAATACCAAAAGTCATTGAAATCTTCAGGATAGTTTTTAAGAGGACCAAGAACTTTGTCAGCAAATGCAGCTGCATCAGCTTTCTGCTCACGTACACGTGCTTGATATTCAATTGCAAGTTGCCAGAATGATTTGCCATTTGCAAAACCAGGATGCCAGAAGCGGAAAAAGACACCAAAAAAGTTGCCCATTTCATCTTCAGGCACTGGTGGATCACATAATGGCCTTGTGTTGACAGGTGTCATTGTGCGCACAACACGATCTGGATACAATTCAGCAAAAGCAAGAGCACAAGCAACCATCAATGCTGCATGTGGTGTGACTCCATGTTGCTTGCAAGCCTTTACAACCTTGGGCCAATGTTCACCATTTACAACAACAGTGCGTACAGCTGTATCATGCCTTTGTGTTTCCTTGTCACGAATGGCTTCATAGTCACCTTGCCACATGGCTAGTTCATCCTCCTTTGTTCCTGGTGGTTTAATTTCATCAGGCATCACTGGATTTCGGTGTTCTTGTGGTGGTTTAATTATGTGGGGCTCCACAATATCAATTTGATAGTCAGTGTTTTCAACCATTTCACCATCTTTGAGCTGTTCAAGCAATTCTTTCCAGAATAAAGACATGGTCTTGCCATCACCAATCACGTGATGTAAAGTAAATGAGATGGCGCACTCGTGGGAACGTTCGGGATGTGTATCAATGCTTAGGCTCCATAAAGGGGTAGTATGAATGCTGGTGTCAAATTCCTTATCCACTTCGGTAGAGATAATGTCATTGATAACAGCTTGTTCCCAAAACTTGACATTGGTATTCACATGGACAATATCTGCAAGATTGAATGATGATAAAGTGGCAAATCGAGCATTAGGCTTCTCAGCATCGAGTACAATGATAGAAAGCTGAGGATGCTTTTGAACAAGGCGGGATACAGCGGGATACAGCCTTTTCAAGTAAAAGTTTTTGATAGTTTGCTTATCATCATTACATGGCGCAGGACTGTTATGTCGCAATAAGGCAGTGGCTGTGACTGATCCGTAGCACTTTGTGAGAAGTTTGGCAACCTGGTACTTCTCCAAAAGGCCCAAAGGTCGTTGCTCTGTGATCATTAAAGGTACAAAAGAAAAAACTTGGGTCCCTTTTGTACCAAGTGGTAGTTTCTTTTATGAGTCACTTTTAGAGTACAGCTATTACTCAGCAAAACCATTTCACCCCTAATTATGGTAGTCCCTTTCCTTTCCCTTGAGTCATTTTCCCGGTGTACTCTTGAACAATTATCCGCATCTGCTTAACCTTGATCGAATCAACTTGCAATCATTGATACATGCTATCATCCTACAACCGATACGCACATGCATAAACAGGATAGTCAAGTCCTACTGAATGTTTGTCAGCATGAATGATGATAGTGTCTTACTAGCTATGTGATGCAGCATGTTCTTTACTGTCAAAAGCAGAGATCAATAGCTTTTACTTTGGTGATAATGTTGCATCTTTAGGATGTACATGTTCAAAAGGCAAACTATCCACTTTTCCACTGTGTTTCTGAATCAATCAATGGTCCTTCCTATGACATGGTACCCAATAACATTAGCCAAAATCACGCAAAGAGAACAGAAACTTTAGGTGATGCCTTGATATATACCACTCTTTGATTTGAAATCGAGTGAAACATGATTTTCCACTGTGGCATGACGATCATTTCCATGATCGGAGTGCTAGTACAATCAGTGTTGCATGCAAAAGGCCTTGGATGGTCTTACTGAGGAGATGATTGGTCACAAAGACGTATGCATATTGATATATATAGTCATTGATTGTAGAAACTTAAAAATGCAAACAATGAATGCAATACAAGGTATCATAATGATGCATCGATGATTGATTTTATTGATCCATTATGCATTGAATAAGGTATTTGGCTACTAAAGAGCCATACCGATCTGCTTTTGAAGTATCTAATGCATTGCGCTGCCATGAGATGCAAGCATGCATAGCATTTGCCGTGCTAATAGTATTGACAGTGAGCGCCATAGTGTACATATGGCTACTTTGGTTGAAGAAGATTTCTTGAAGCTGCCATTCAGTGCATGTCACATGTTTAGTGGATATGAGTCCCAGATCAGAGAAACAGATACCACCAGATCGACCCATAGGATACTTGTACCAATTGGAATACCAGTAATTGATAAAATCTTCAGGAAAGTCTTTGAGATGGCCAAAGAAAGTATTTGCAAATGCAGCAGCAAAAGGCTTTCCTTCACGTACACATGCTTGATATTCAATTGCAAGTTGCCAGAATGATTTGCCATTTGCGAAACCAGGATGCCAGAAGCGGAAAAAGTTACCAAAAAAGTTGCCCATTTCATCTTCAGGCACTGGTGGATCACATAATGGCCTTGTGTTGACAGGTGTCATTGTGCGCACAACACGATCTGGATACAATTCAGCAAAAGCAAGAGCACAAGCAACCATCAATGCTGCATGTGGTGTGACTCCATATTGCTTACAAGCCTTTACAACTTTGGGCCAATGTTCACCATTTACAACAACAGTGCGTACAGCTGTATCATGTCTTTGTGTTTCCTTGTCACGAATGGCTTCATAGTCACCTTGCCACATGGCTAGTTCATCTTCCTTTGTTCCTGGTGGTTTAATTTCATCAGGCATCATTGGATTGCGAAATTCTTGTGGTGGTTGAATCTTGCATGGCTTCACAATATCAATTTGATAGTCAGTTTTTTCAACCATTTCACCATCTTTGAGCTGTTCGAGCAATTCTTTCCAGAATTGCATGCTGCTTTTGCCATCGCCAATCACATGATGTATAGTAAAGGATATGGCACATTCCTGGAATCTTTCTGGATGTGTATCAATGCGTAGGCTCCATAAAGGGGTAGTGTGAATGTTGGTGTCAAATTCCTTATCCACTTCGGTAGAGATAATATCATTGATAACAGCTTGTTCCCAGAACTTGACATTGGTATTCACATAAACAATATCTTCCAAGTTAAATGATGGTAAACTGGCAAATCGAGCATTAGGCTTCTCAGCATCGAGTACAATGATAGATAGTTGAGGATGCTTTTGGACAATGCGAGACACAGCTGGATATAACCTATCCAAGTAAAAGGTTTTGATGGCTTGCTTACCATCCTTACAAGGAGCAGGCTTGTTATGTCGCAACAAAGCAGTAGTTGTCACTGATCCATAGCACTTTGTCATAAGCTTGGAGATCTGGTACTTTTCCAAAAGTCCCAGGGGTCGTTGTTCGATGGTCATAATGAAACAGAAGAGATGATGATATGGCTCATTTTCATTGAAGATATACTACACTTTATATATCTATCATTGGCAAGGACAAGCATTATTCAGCAAAGCCAATCTCTTAACTGTCATGCCAATTATGGTAGTTCTTCTTGGGATAAGCCTGTTTTTCTGACTCATGCTCCTCCGGTTTACTCAAAATCAATTATCCGCTACTTATGAACACACATAAACTAAATCAGCTTTCAGCCGTACTACTGGGCATCATATCATAGCCAGCATGTGCAAGCATAATAGCGAGTAAGCATTGTAGCTAGTGAATGATTACAGCATGAATGTACTGTATCTGGCAGTGTCTCTGATTCAAATGCGCACGGATCATTTGCATATCAAGTAGGCAATAGTCTTTGGGATGAAAGCAAGATACTACATGATTGGAAAGAGTTGCCTATTTGACTATAGCATAGATCACCCAAATGAATTACAATGTTTTACAATGAGCACGTAAAGGGAATGAGTTATGATGTAATGCGTGAATAGCTAGTGTGTCACTCTTTAATGGTGTTGGAAGTGAAACATCTAATATAACACTGCTGCATAACAAGCATTTCTGAAAGCGCGCTTGTAAGGCGGGAAGCCGGAGTAGTGCACATGTGCTGGTGGGTGGATGTATTGGCAAACGACCCTTTTTTCTCTTGTGATACTTTGCTCATCTTGCTTTCCTTTCTCCCAGCATCGCTCCTTTCGATCCAAGCTCGCCTTATTTCAAAATACTGTGCTAGTAAGCTTCCAACGATATGGTTCCCTAGTGACTTGACTTATACCTTTAACTCTGGTAGTTCTTGATGTTACAATCCAACGGGAGCACAGTTATCACTGTGGTGTTGCAACCACGCCATGTTATGTTTCAGACCAAAACACTCGAGTTGCGAGACAATATGCGTATACGAATCGGTCGACAGACTTCATCCAAGACGACACCAGGTCCATTGAACGGGTATTTTGATTCCAAGGTGCTGTCAAGGACACATGCAGAAATATGGTCTGAAGAGGGCAAGGTATAGATCAAAGTGATAGGAGATATACATGTAAGAAGGGGTTCTTATGAGGAATCTATGTAGGTTTACATCAAGGATGTCAAGTCAAGTAACGGCACCTTTTTGAACGGCCAACGACTATCAAATGAGAACGAAGAGAGTCCAGCCATGGAGCTAAAACCTGCCGATCAGATTGAATTTGGTATAGATATCTCCCAAGATGATGGATCAAGTATGTTGATGTATATGTGGATCAAGTTCTTTATTGCTAATCATGATACAATTAGTTCTCTATCACAAGGTCTCGTGTCAAGTCCATATTATTCCCACATCGCTTTCCCAGGTGGATAGCAACATGCTAAAGGATCTCACTGTTGGTTTTGCAAATGGTCACAGTCATCATAAGGTAAAAGAGAAAGAGGTACATGGGAAATATGGATGATGCATCATAGCTCATACATTTGAATGATAGCTGCATAAGCAATCTTCCACATCGTCTTTATCTTCGACATCCTCCAATTCCACTTCATCAACATCTTCACCTACAACATCAAATACCGTCGACACAAAGCAAATATCATCATCAGAAAAGTGGTCAGCTCGAAATTGGGAATTATTGTTGGGAAAGCTTCAGGTAAGAGTTTACTGGCAACTGGATGAATTCGGAAAACAAGCGTGTGTTAATCATATGACATCCATATGTTATCATAGCAAGAGATTCAGCGCTCCAAGGAGGTAGAGCAACAACTATTATCAGCAAAGGAAGCAATTGGAGATGCAGCACTTAAAGATGAGAGATTGATCAAGGCGGTAAGTTGAAAACCATTGTGAAGGAAAGTTCCAGTTATCTGACTGACATTCATAGGATGCAAGGAATACCGAGATGCAGAGGAAATTAGATGAAGCACACGCACAACTGAAGTCTTACGCTGAAAAATGCCGGCACCAAAGTCAAGCAATATCATCAGCATCTCAAGAGCTTAGGCGACTTGAAAACATCATTCGTACATTAGAGCACAACAAGGACAAATCAGTTGACAGTAGCAATACTTCATATCAGCAGCGAGAAAGAGACACCAGCGATGAATGCAACTCACAGAATGTCGAGGAACGTTATTTACGGCTAATGAAGGATCTGACATTGGAAAAGGAGCGATGTAAGCAATACGAGACCAAGTGCATGATGTTGGAGAAGCGGATCAAGAATCTTGAACAAAGCAGGAAACCATCTCTCTTAGATTTCATGCAGGTAAGACACATTACGGTATTGGGAATCAGACAAAGGCCATTTAACGTATCACTTGTGATAGACAAAATCCTTTCAGTTCTCGCTCGCCATTGTTGTGGGAATCATATCCGCGCTTCTTTACGTACTTATTGCCCTATGAGACAAAAACTAGATAGCCGCTTATACCCCATTTACTTCACAAGCATGTGTGTGCGATAATAATGATTTGAACAAGATGTGTATATATATATACTTTAATGATCACCTTTTATGTCACATTGCTTTTGTTTTTGTATAACGTGTAAGCTCTTCCCCTTTAAAACCATGACAGAGACACATCCATTATAGAGCAAAACGTACTATGCACAAGGGATGATATATTTGGGACTAGCCAACGTGGTATATATAACAAAAAGCTTCCAATACATGGGTTGAGCATTTGTGTGATATTACTACAGTATACATGGGATGCAAGAAATGAAGTAGAATGAAAGTGGTAGTGTGGGAAATGTCATTGTCCATCGCTCTGGTGGCTGCATCAATAATATTCGTTACTCTTCCAAAGATCTTTGACTGTGCTCACTTGATTCATCTCTGGATAATATCGCCCATAATCATAATAAGGTGGCGGATAGTAATATGATCCATAACGAAGCCGATTCATTAATCCGCGTAATAGACCAGGCCTTTGATAAGGAACTCCATAGTATCCACCATAGTATGATGAAGGATAGTATCCAGCTGCTGCTCCATAGTAATAAGTTGGGGTCACAGATGGATATAAATGGCTGTAGAAAGGATTTTGATAGCCGTAGCCATATGGATTGACGTTGTACACTGAAAAAAGAAAGGCAAGATTAGTACCTTGACTTGAATGGAGATGTATAAATCACCTACATGGATAGTAAGACATTCAAGTGAGAAAAAAGAGAAGAATCAACTTCTTTGCTCTTCTCCACACGTTCATATGCAAGTGTGACTCTCTCTCTCTCTGACAGTGTGATGTGTCTCCTTACACATGCATCATCATGTCGCCGTGCAACCTTGGCACCATGCAACTGGATATTCGCAGGCTTAGTTGGCGTATATGTTTCATTGTGCACTTTTTCCTTTTGCCAACTGACATCCTACCTTATTTTCCAACACCGTTTCGCTTACATGTGGCGCATATGTGTGTACAACATGGACATCTTTTTGCCAAAAACGTCTTTGGACGGGTTGAATTATCCCGTTATCCTTGACAACAATGGAACAAGGGAGCATTGTGTTTCATTCATCAAAGCAACCATTGTGCAATGTGCACATGTGATCATATCACAGGATCAGATCATATTTGTCACCTCCCTTGTTATTCATTGTTTAGATCATTGTGTATTCTTGTCGTCAATAGGATCTTCAAGGTAAGTACCTAATTCGGCACATGTCGTATTATTGGTTGGTGCCATCCCGTGACACAGCTGTGCATCAAATGATCCCGGAATGAAGCCGGCTTCTCTTTCTTTCCCAACAATGGTAATCAAGTCCCAATGATGCATAATACTTTTCCTTGATGGTTTATCGCTTTGATATTGCTGGTACAAAAACATGATAGAAAAAAAAAAGCAAAAAGTAGGTACGTGGAAACATGAAGTGTATATATAAGTGATGGCGATTGGTAGAGGAAATGCGTGTGTGGTGTGATTGTGATGTTTTGATCAGCGTTTTTTTTTGGGGGGGGAATGCATGTGATGGAAGGGGGGAAAACGAACAATAGAAAACCAAGTTTAACCTAAGATCTGCACTTTAATGGCACCATCACGACCTTCTTTGACATGTTCAAATGCCTTGACAGCATCTTGCAGGGGATAAGAGTGAGTGATCAGGGGTTTAACATCCACACTACCAGATGCAAGCATCTTAACAGCAGTTGCATAAGTCTACAAGAGATGACATGTGAGATGTACGCATATATTTCATCATTCATCACAGCACTTACGTTACAATAGCGGAAAATACCCTTGATATCCACTTCGCGTGAAGAGATCTCAGAGATTGGCAAGGCTTGAATAGAAGATCCCATACCAACCAATACAACCTGACCACCATTTTTGGAAAGCAACACTGACATTTGGACACAAGTCTCTGCACCAGTGCAATCAATCACAGCATCAGCAAGTTCTTCAGTTTCAAGAATAGCAGCTGCCATACGACGTGCATAATCCATGTTTGGTTCTCCAGGATTGGGACGTTGAAGTAAGACTTGAGAATCAGTGCAGTAAGTCTTTGCGAATTCAAGACGAGATGGCACCAAATCTGTAATAGTTACATGGCCAGCACCAGCAGCTTTGGCAGCAGCAGCACATAATAAACCAACAGGTCCAGCACCAAAGATGATAACACGATCACCAGCTGTGATATTGGCACGACGAGCAGCGTGAATACCAACTGAAAGTGGCTCAATCAATGCGCCTTCTTCAAGTGACACGTGGTCTGGAAGCTTGAAACAAAAATCGGCAGCATGTTTATAGTAGTTGCACAAGGTGCCATCAATGGGGGGAGTGGCAGCACTGTAATGATCGTTAGCTTTTCCCTGACTCTTTCCAAAAACAGCAATTAAAAAGACACTTACAACGCCATGTCCGGGCACAAGTTGTAACGACCTGATTTGCATTGTTCACACATACGACATGCTACACCAGGTTCCAAAGCAACACGATCACCAACCTTCAAATTCTTGACATTTTCTCCAACAGCTGCTACAATACCAGCAGATTCATGACCCAAAATCATAGGAGCCTTGAGCTGGAATGAGCCAATACCACCATGGAGCCAATAGTGTACATCAGATCCACAGATACCAGTAGCCTTGACATTGATAAGCACTTCACCAGCCTTTAGAGTAGGAATTGGTCTGTTTTCCTAATGTATCAACAAAGATCTTAATACAACACATATCCATCTTGTTATGTCTATCATATTTACAATGACAATGTTGTTCTTTTCGCGCAAAACAACGCATTGATTGGTTTCATTTTGAGGCAGCATGGTGTATTGAAAGAGAAGAAGAAGCAAAAGTGTTTGTAAACGAAACTGAATGACGCCCTTTATACAAATGTGGGGATGAAAGGGGGATGGACCAACCGGATTTTTTCGCTTTGAGCGGGTCAATTTCCTCTTCTGCAACCATTTCTCCGATTCAATAGTCAATTGTCAAAGAAGGACCCTTCCTCGGCGGTGAGCACGCTTAAGCCGAATACTATAAAAGTCTATTAGTGCAGACTGAGCGTGAAAAACAAACACTACAGGCTTTTTCCCCATCCCGAATGACGCACATTTAAGGCACCATCACCAAATAGACAATGTGATAGTCTTCAACTTGTAAAACATCCTCTGTCAATCTTCTCCAATAGCAACACATCCATGAAAAGTGATCAAATTGATATTATTAATTGAAATCTGGATGTAATAAGGGTTGTTATGGTACACGCTAATTGATCGGCTCCATGTAGTTGCCAGGAACAAGACCTCGTTGTCGTCGTTGTGGATCCATAAGTTCGGCTAGCCACCATCCATCTATTTGTTTGGTTATCACAGCCAATGGATCACCAGCCATAAAGCTCATTTCACTAGGAATCTTGGCTTCATATGTCCAAATGGCTCGTACTAGAAAGAAAACATTGTCAGCTTATAATATAATAAATCACAATCCACACTTTACCATATTCAATGATTGGTGAGCCATCTTCCAATGTATCCTGTCGAGGAGCAACAGCAGGTGCTTTTCCAGTGGATGAGGATGGTACTGGTTGTTGCATCATCCGCTGTGGAGAAGGTGATGATTGATAATTGTTGTTCATGGATCGCATAACTGGTACAGCACTAACAGGTCGAGACAAAACAGGTGTACTTCTTGATCCAAGACTATTGTGAATCACTTCTTCATCTTCATAAATGGCAGGTTGTTGTTGTTGTGGAGGATCGTCGTTGAATTGTTTATGCTGGCGTTTGTCCTTTTTACCACCAAAGATGTTCATTGAGAATCGCTTTTCCTTCTTATCCGTGGTACTGGAAAGTGGTGCTGCTAATGCACTAGCACGTTTATCTTGTTGATCAGATTTCAAAACGCCCTTAACAAATGAACTGAGATGTCCCTTCTTATGATGACTAGCTGATTCCAAGGGTCTTGGTGCATCTGTAATTGGCTTGGATTGTTGTTGTTCTCCTTCAATTTCATATAAAGTTTGTTCGAGAGGCTCAAGAGGTGGTTGTTGTTGCCAACGAGTACCATCCATGGCACTGAAACGTCGACTGGGTGAAGGATTGACTGGAGACTGCCATGATTGTGTTTGATGAGCGTGTGCTCTACCAGCTGCAATTACTTGTTGTGCTGCAGCTTGTGGAGCTTGTTGTTGTTGGTATGGATGTTGCTGCTGCTGCTGATGCTGTGAATTCATGTTGTTGCGTAAAGTAGGTGATGATGTGGGCTTGTTGGGTATCTCAATCTTTAAAGGAGCATTGGGACGATGGAACTTGTTACCAGTACTGGTGCTAGCTGTAGGTGTCTGACTATCAGGTTCATGAACAACTGGAGCTGTAAGAGATGGTGAACTTGCATTCATGCTCATGCGAACATTTTGTACACGCACTGGTAATTGTTGAGGACGACGAATAGATGAAATAACCCATTTCTCAGCTTTAGGTGGAGGAAGTGAATAGTCATTCTCTGAAGAGCCATCGTCATCGTTTTTGTTGTTTGCTGCTGATGGTGGAGGATCAGATAAATGTACACCTTGCATCGACTCATTTGCTGGTTGCGTTTCATGTACTGCTGCGACAGTTGCATCAAGTGATCTCGTAGTTGGTTTCAATTCTTGATGAGATGCATTAGCCAAAGTAGTCTCTACTACAGCATCTGTTGGCTTAGGATCCACTATACTAGCTTGCATGTCATTGCCAGAATCCACGCGTGACATTCTCTTTTGCTCTGAATCTGAAGAACCATCTTGGAACTCAGGATTTGGCATCGGCTTGTATTTGTCCTCTGGTAATGCTGATTCATGTTGTTGTGCATCATTGTTTGTTGAAATCTCCATCCCAGTAGTAGCTACAGCAGCAGCTGCAGCAGCTACAGTAACTGCAGGACCAACTGCTGATATATGATCCTCATTGTCCTCACGTTGTTTTGAATCCTTATTAACAGGTGATGGTGGTGTTGCAGGAATTGGTGGTTCTTCTGGTGATACTGATGTGGATTGTGCATGTTCCTCATTCATTACAGATTGATTGGCAGTGATTGTTTCTTTGGCAGGTGATTCTGATTCTTTGGCAACATTCTCATTGATCACAACAGCCATTGTTGTTGTCTCTTTAACAGGGTGCTCGGATGTTGATTTTGACTCTGCACTTGGTTGTTCATCAGCATGTTCGTTTGTTGTCGACTTGGTGGCAGTAACGACTTGTTCGTGTGTCGATTTCGTTTCTGCTGGTTTAGATTCTGGGATACTGAGCAGTTCTTCAACTTCAGCCATAGCAGTAGTCATTGCATCTCCTTGTGAGTCATCATGTGATTGTTCTTTGACATGTTGTTGCTCCGTGGTTGGTGCTGGGTCATTGTTGTCATTCACAGATTCAGGCATAGGTGGTAACTCCTTTGTTTCAAGTACAGGACCATGATGAATCGATGAAGAAGGTGTGCTCTGTATATCCATTGAAGAGAATGGCTCAAATTGCATAACATCTATTTCCATTGGATCAGCAGCTGTTTTAAAGACATGACATGTAATCTTACCGGGCATCACGTTTCCTGTACCATATCGTGTAACAAATTCTTCAATGTCTTTACGCACATCTGTCAGCTCCAATGTAGTCCGAATACGTTCACAGCACTATTTTGCTCAGTTGATGAGAAAAACTGCACATGACAACCAATAAACAATGCACCATCTACCTGATCATCCACGAGATACACGCTAGACATCATACTTGAAAACGAGCGTAAACTACCATGAATGTAGTGTATCCGCTTCTCCTCCATCTCTTGGAAAATATCACATGCTCCTTTCCAGCTTGACACCCAGTCACTTGTAACAGAGTTGTATACATCAACAGCACGTCGGTATTCTTGTTCGGCTGCGTTCATCATCTTCCGGCCTTCATCAATCTCTTCCTTCATCTATAACAATAAGTTAGTTTATGATGATACAGAAAAGTGATTCTCTTACTTGATGCATCTCGTCTTCAGTCATTTCAGATCCTCGTTCTCGGAGATACTTCTCCATGCCAGCTACTTTGGTACATTCGGCAGTATAGAATTCCTTGGCCTGTGCATAGTGTTGATTAGATATATAAAAAGGGGGTATTGAAGAAAAAGGGGGTGGAAAATGGCCTGTGTACCTTGATTGCATTGGTATAATGCATATTCTTGAGTTGCCTAGCATTTTCAATCTGCTGATGATGCTATAGTAATCCATGAATGTTAGATATCTATTACGTTTTGACATGAGATACAACATACTTGTTTCCTTGATTCACGTTGTTCACGTAAAAAACCATCCAATGGTGCTTCCAACTGATGTTTGAGCTGCTGGGCAAGGTCCAAATGTGCACGAGCTGTTGTTTCCAGAGCACTGGGAATATGTGACAATGACTCGGATAACGTTCCTTCCTCGGCTTGACCCACGATCAATTGGGATAATTTGAGTAAACGTTCACCATAATCTTCTTCAATCTGTGATCTATTGGATATATATTCGAGTAAGATCATTTATCTGCATGGCTATACAATGAAGCAGTATATGGGGGGAAACGAGAAAGGGGTGGTTTTGATGGTGCAGCAGCAGTAGATATATACCTTATTTCATATAGCTTCTTGATCTCTTCACAAGTTTGCTTGGAATTGTGTAGCTTTTCAATAACGACATCGACTCCACGATCGTTGGGGTCCTATTGTATTCGTTTAAGTCGGGAGGAGAAGGGGGTGGTGTCAAATATAAAGAGTGTTACCCAGAAGGAGTTGGCGAAACGCAGCCCCGTTGACTGTTGTGGACAAGTTGGAATGACAGCAGTAGCCATACGTAAAGAGAGCAAGTCTACTCCTTGAATGCAGTGATGACAAAAAGGAAGAGTGAAAAGGCGTGTGGAATGTAAGGAAAAAGAAAAGACTAGGCAAAGCACCAGCAGAAACAGAAAACGAGCGCATGGTGCTATTTTTAGACTATGCGGCGACCAAGTAAAAAGATGCGAAAGTACGACTGTCTCAATGCTTTATATTCCAATCTCGATCATTTATACAAATAAGTTTCTCATACTATAGGCTATTGGCGTTTACTGCTCATCATTCTACCAATATATGTCAATATACTTGTATCCAAAACAATCAATTAGTTGCTACATACCGGTCCAGCCATGTAACTATCCATTTCAGCATCCAATTCTTCTTCGGACGGCTTGGGTCGGTTTTCACGACGACGATTACCACCACGACCACGTTGGGGACGGTTACTAC
Organism: Lichtheimia ramosa; assembly: GCA_008728235.1. Lineage (NCBI taxonomy): Eukaryota > Fungi > Mucoromycota > Mucoromycetes > Mucorales > Lichtheimiaceae > Lichtheimia > Lichtheimia ramosa. The sequence continues at coordinate 4,040,389 of CP031823.1, forward strand.
CACGCATGGGCCGCCTCATAGCGCCACCAGATTGCTGTTGTTGTGCAACACCAGGCAAAGTAGCAAAGGCAATACGCATGGGACGACCTAAATATAACACGTTAGTATCATTTGGCTTGGCAAACTATACACACTATTACTTACCATCAAGTTCAACATTGTTGTAGGATGCCAAAGCTCTTTCAGCATCAGGTGGATAAGCAAAGACGATGTCAGCAACACCTGCAGAACCACCAGAAGGAGCCAAATGTAAGAATGCACGCTTCACAGGACCCATTTGACCAAAAAGTTCCTATATATCATAGTCATGTTAATCAACTAGTCTTTGTATCAATGAATATATATATCACTTACATAAAGATCACTCTCTGTGACATTGTAATGCAAGTTGGATACGATCAAATTGGTACGGGATGTTCTAGCAGATTGATTGGAAGGAGCACTACGATCTTGATGTCTTGATCCATAAGGAGTACGCTTTTGGATGGAAGAAAAAAAAAAGATAAAGGTGAGAGGGCGAAAGGGTGGATTTTGATGGAAAAAGGGAAAGCAAGAGCACAATGCATCGCATGTCGTTATCACACCAAACATGCACCTGAACCCATCAGGGGTGATTCAAGTATACTGTTCGATCCTCCTCTCCAAGCGGATATAAAAGTGCATGCGTGTAAAAGACGACTGAAACAAGATGAACGTAATGTAACAGCACACACCCACAGACACACGAACACACACACACACATATGACACGTTGTCCACTGAGATTGAGAGAAGAGATGTTGGGTGCGTATACGGAACGACTGTGCTTGTGCTGGCGCATTGGAAACGGAAGATTGAGGACTATACGCAACATACCGAGAAGCTGTTGTTTCCTGATCGAAAACCACCACGAGAAGGCTTGCTTATGCCGCCACGACCGCGATTGCTTTGTTGTCTACGTTTGTTGGTTCCCGTTTGAGAGATAACATCGTCAAGGGCCATATCAAGAGCGTTGATTCCAGATGCCATGTTGGAAAAAGTTGCAATAGTGTGTGGAAAGGAAAAAGAGAATAGTGTGGTTGGTGAGCAACGTGAGGAGTAAATCAATTCAACCTCCTCCTTCCTTCAATCTGACTTGATTCCTTCGACCTATCATATGCTTAAAAGGTATGTGTGATACTACTACTTGCTTTTTTGGACATCTTTTCCAGTAGCATACCTTCTTTCATGATGATAGCAGTATGGTACCATCTTTTTCCTCTTATACAATCATATTGTTCCATGTAGCATCCTTTATCTTCATCCTTTTACATCATCTGCAGCAGTTGATACGCCTTTTCATTCTTACACACAAGCTACTCCCATCCAAATTGATTGATCTGCTGCAAGTTTTATATCCATCATACTCCAAGGTATTCCATTTGGCAGTTGGAAGGGGGCTAAAGGATTTAGGACAGGCCTATGATTGAAAGCCTGAGTGATTCAAGCTGCTTTACACTGTGAGATCTCTTGCCAGCCCACCATCTTAAGGATTGATTCCAACTTTTGCATAACAGTAGTCAATGAAAGCAGTATAAAAGATTCTATATATTTCCAAATCATAACAGATAAAAGGATTGCTAGATATATGTATTTCAATTCAATATGAAGCTTCTTTACTATATACACAAATGTTGTAGCAACATGGTTTATCATTGTTGTGTGCGTAATGTAATGTATTTACGAGTAGTTTAGGTCCAAATGTGTAGATTGGCTTGGTGGTGATATCAACTTTGTTCTTGAAACTGCTCATAGAGTCAAGCACTTTGACTTTAAGTGATGGTAAGCATGGTGAAAGTTCAACTTGTTTAAAGTAAGGCATACGCAACAAGGGTGCAAGACTATCATTTTCCATTCCAACCAAGCCATCAATCGATTGTATCTTCAGTGTTTGTAAAGGTGCACATGAACCAGTTGCGAATTCTTCCAGGCCAGTCAATGTCACATGCTTTTGATATGTCAGTTGTAGGTGAATCAAGGTTCTGGATCGAGCGATAGACAACAAGCAGCTTGTGACAGATACGCCTTCCTTCAAGATCAAATGTACATTTTGTAGACATGGTGCTGTGCTGAAAAGGAAGTCTAAACCAGAACTAGAGACACCGTGATCAACATCCAAAGATTGCATGATTGTCATTTCCAGTGTGCTCAATCTTTTCAGGCGATGCAAGCTGTACAACACGTTGTCATTCACAATAATAGCATTTGCAATCCAAAGTGTCTCGAGTGCAGGGCAATGTTGCATAATCACTGTCAAATCATGTGACGTCAGATAGGGTGTACTTGATGTTGTCCTGCTTAAATCTAGCTTGCGTAGTCTTGGAACATTCAATTGAGCCAAAGTGACCAAGGTCATGAAGCAAGGTTGCAGACATTCCAGTGAAAGACTTAATCCTTCCAAGGTAAGGTGATTTCTCTTCAAGAATCGTGAAGCACCATGATCCATACAACTGACAACAGTATTCACGCAATCCATAGGCTGAGCGTTATCTAGCTTGTACACCAAAGAGTTGTCTGGAAATGTGTCAAGATGATCTATTTCACCCACTCGGAAGCTTTGCAGATAAGGACAAAAATGATTGGCAAACTCCAACACTTGATGATCATCAGGTCGTAATCTTCTGGGAACACAGACTATGTGTTGTAACTGTGGACACTTTGGAATCAAACGTGTCAACCAATTCAAGTCGCTGTTGACCAAGGTGAGCTGTGTAAGTGGAATAGGATGTGCAGGAGCTCTAAGCCAATCGAAAGCATCTCTTGGAAAAGGCTGGGGATGCTTATGCAGCTTGAGACGTGTAAGATTGGGACATATCCACAATAAGTCATTGAAAATGTCGTAGGGATAAAGATCCACAGTATCCAAAATCACTTCAAGCTGTTTCAATGTTGTACTGTTCTGAATCACTAGAGCTCTTGCTAAATCGACACTTCCAATAGATCTTCCCATAGCCCTTGTAACGATCTCTAGAATACAATATATAGGTGAGTTTTGGTATTGTTGGATAATAAAGTCATCTTACCAAGAGATTCAAGTTGATTCCACCAATGACGAGTACATTCATAGGGTAATCCATTATCTGTGCATATAGAGAGATGACGCATCTTGAATGCTGTGATGTACTGGATAAGAGAGTTGTCAAAAGGTCGCTTAGGAATGATGGCAATGTCTTCCCAAGTGGCTGGAAGACGATATATTCGATTACGCCAATGTCGACATGTAGCAGCAAAATGTAATCTATCCGAGAAATAAAGCATGCGAATGATACGTTCAAGGATCCTATCATCAATTGGCCATTGGTTTGCTCGATCAGCGTCTTCATATAACTGTTGCTGCAATAATTGGAGATCCATACGTCGTTTGTCACTACTGAGCACACAAGATAATCCTATCTGACATTGGCGTAGAGCGTCTGGTAGCCTGCATTGTGCAACGAGTACTTTGACCGCAGCAATATGACCATCAGTGTTGGTGTTATCAAGCTGAATAGCTCCTTGTGCACTGCGTAAAGCTTCTCCAAAGTTGTTCATTTCCCGGCATAAAACAGAGCGTCGTATAAGTAAAGGAACAAGTAAACTCCTGTTGTTGTATAAGAGTATATTGTCGAATATGCTGACTGCTGTAGCTTCATGGCCAGTGTTTGTTGCTTCGACACCCGAGTTGAATGCACTGTTCATGTTGTCCAATTGCTGAATGGCTGACTTGCCACCAAATGTGTCACTAATGGTTCTAATATGCTGACGATGGTGTGTGCTCAACATGGCAAGAGTGAAAGGTAAAGGTACAAAGATAGTGAAACGCGTTGACAAGACAAGAGCTTTAATCCACCATGCTTTTGCCGCATTTGGTAGTCCTACGCCTCATTATGCAACGGCGCTGATTGATTGCTTGATCCACACTGCATGATATCCACCCCGCCTATGATGACTATCTTTGTATACCAGGCTTTAGCTTATAGATAGATAGACACCTTCTTACTGTCACTTTACTATATCTCATATCAACATGTTCATTAGCTGTAAAATTGCTTGAAGAATGACACTTGTCTCAACGGCAATCTTCTAGGACAATCATCACTGTCAAAGGAGATAGTATCAACCCATCCCTTCAAATGTAGTAATAAAGAGTTCTTTGATGAAAGCCAGAAATACTCTTTTGGTATGAATTAGATGATGTATTTGTTGTATACAGCACAGTTAGATTGTTGCTCAACCATTTAGCGTTTGCCGATGTTGAAACCAGGGCTAGTTCCAAAGCGATACCAAATCACTCCATGTTACTGAAACTTCAATTAGACCTGAAGTCTATTCATAGCCATACATTGACAAAAATGATTCAGCTACAGCTCATGTGTAAAGAAGCATGTTGTACAAGGAACATCTCTAGCATTGAAGGTTGATTCTCAATATTCATGCCACCACGTCGTCTATACATCACTAACATGAAGTTAAGCAGCTTACTCATCTTTTACTTTCACCAGAGTATGGCATCTTCTGCTTGACGTCTTTGAGCAGACTTGTCAAGTACTCTAATCGCAACCTTCAGGCACACTGATCTCGTCAAGCTTGCTACATAACTTTTGTCTTGTATTCATGCAGTACAATAATCAAAATCCTAGCATCAAAAGGACACATAAGCATTGTCCATATGCTCAATCCAACCAACAGCTGAAGCAAATGCAGGAAGAGATATATTGTCATCAATCACTAGGTTGGCATGTTTGGCATGGAGCTCAAGTTGTTGGTGGTTTGATAGGCTGTTGTGCTAATGCAAGGGCAAATTGGATACCAGTACCACTGAGGATTGAATCCTTCAATAGCACTGCAAGAGATGGTATCAGTAGGCTTGTTATCGCTGTTGTTTGATATGGACATGATAGTAGAGAGATGTTGAATGTATCATGGATGACGATAAAGAGTAAATGAGACTTCATCTTTATGACAAATAAAGGATCAAGAGTAATAGATCTAATCTGAAAGCCAAACTACACTAAGTATATGGGATAACAGTGCCTGACGCCATAGATGACAATGTCAATTTGAAGAACATCCAAGCTCGGCCAACCAATATCGTGTGTTGAATTGAGCACCGCATGTTCGTTTCCAGCAACGCTTGTAATGTGGTGGCTTGTGACACGAGATGGCTTTAAGGCGCGCTCGCTACTAAAATTTTTCGAGTCTGTTCTTCTTCACTGCCCAACCATGGTAAATGTCAAACTACAATGTCAAGGTTTTTCACTTGTTTACTGACTTGTTCTTCTTATGTAGTCTGCTGTTAACCCCAAGGCTTTTCCTCTTGCTGATGCTACTTTGACCAACACCATTTTGGACCTTGTTCAGCAAGCTTCTCATTACAAGCAGCTCAAGAAGGGTGCTAACGAAGCTACCAAGACTCTTAACCGTGGTATTTCGGAATTCATTGTGATGGCTGGTAAGTAGGATGGAGACAATCACATCATGGAAAAGATTGCTTGGAGAGAACAAGTGATGATGACAAACTCGTATGATGACAAATGCCTTTATCTGGTGACACTACTATGGACTTGATATACGATTAGTCTTACTGAAGAGATTTATCATCATCATCATCATTCGATCCTGCTTTCTTTCATGATCATGTGATTTGGGCTGTTTTGGCAAAGAACAATGTATCTTACCAGTACTTTTATCCAATAGCTGATACCGAGCCTCTCGAGATCTTGCTCCACTTGCCTTTGCTTTGTGAAGATAAGAACGTTCCTTATGTTTTCCTTCCTTCCAAGACTGCTTTGGGTCGTGCCTGTGGTGTTTCTCGCTCTGTTATTGCTGTTTCCATCACTTCCAACGAAGGATCTGATCTCAAGCCCCAAATTCAATCCATCAAGAACCAGATCGAAAAGTTGCTTATTTAAGCATTTACACAATTCATTGCCCTTTTTTATCTTTGTCAATTATCGCATTCTCATATTATTCTTGATGATCATGTTGGTGCGGACGCCGTTTATTGTCACTGAGCTCCGTTAGGTAGAATGATGCACTGACAGGAGAAAGAATCAGTGTACATAATAGCATTCTAAACAATCTAATAACAACACAATGTATCAAATGTCTTTTTCTCTTATCGTAAATGGGTTGATCTAATTTGTCAATGGATAAAAAGGAGGTGTGTATTCTATCAAATCAATGTACCATGCTTGCTTGACATGCGCATAGTATACTGATGCATGCTAATCAAGCCAATGCAATTCTTCTTTGCTAACAAAAGCTCTGTCCAGAGACATATTAAGCAAATCCAAAAACATCCTGGGAGTTTATGAGTTGCCTATAGGAGTGAAATGGATGAACAATGAACATCAAAGGGGCAAGGGGACATCCATAGTAGTGGTACATGAAAGACTGCAATGATTGATGTTCCAGGCTGATGCATGATCCCATTCAAGCGATCTACTAAATATAGAACCACCTCCTGAAAGTGTTTGTAAATGATTGCCAGATGGCTAGAGCCAAGTCTATATAAAAGATCGACATGCTCGCAGAATGTCTATTTCATTTGTTCTTCCTGTTTTCGTTCCACTTAACATGAAATTGCAACTATTGGTTCTTGGTCTTCTTGCTTCCAGTGTCTTGGCTCAACAACAACGTAAGTAGCATGTCTTGTTTGTGTTATCTTTTGACACTTTGACTCAATGTATATACCAATAGCCGGTACATCAGATGCTGATGCTGGTGATGTTGCCGCTGGTGGTGGTGATACATCTGGTACTGGTGATGCTGGTGCTGCTGGTGGTGATACATCTGGTACTGGTGGTGATAATGCTGCTCCTGGTGCTGATGAAAGTGGAGCCGATGCTTCTGGAGCTAGTGACGCTGGTACTGCTCCTACATCTGCTGCTGGTTCTGGCGAAGCTGCAGCACCAACTCCTGATACTCAAGCATCAAATGACGCCAATGGTGCTGCTTCTGATCTACCACAACCTTCCACATCCATTCCTGATATCAATTGGTGGACTAGTATGGTTAGCGATACATCTGGTTTCCCAACTGCAGCACCTTCTGCATCCGAAACTGCAGAGGCATCAGGATCAGCTTCTGAAGGTAAATGACATATATGCAACATGTATCGAGTACTTTTATATTGACTATTACTATTCTACAGTTCCTTCTGCATCTGGATTATCATCTGCAGGAACACTTCCATCAGGATCCTTGTCATCTTTGCCATCAGCTTCTTCATCTTTATCTTCCCCATCTTCCAAGTCCTCTTTGCCAGCTACAGCAGGAGCAAGCAAGATTCAAACTGGAGGTGCTGGTATCCTTGCTGGATTGGTGATCGTCGCATTGTCGATTTGGAACTAGTACAATTATAGTCAAGAGCAATATTTCCTTGACACAGATAGTATAGGAGTAGTTTGAAGTGCATTGCACCTTTTTTTACATTGGATGATATTCCTGGTATTCCATTATTGTGCAAACAAATCTTAAACAAGAAAAACAAGTACAGTTTATATATTATTAGACATTGGATTGCTAGTTCGAATATTGGGTCTCTGCCAGATGCTCACACGACCACGTCGATCTGTTGTGACAATTACATCTTCACGAAAGTATACACCAACGCATGGATCGGCATGCACAGTCTTGACCATTGTAGGCTGAAGGAATGCAACGTGATCTTTTGATTGGACTGGATGTAAGATTGGTGTGCGATCTTCTAATGCTTTCAATAAGTTGGGTGCAGGATGATGCTGTGATGAAACAGAGCTTCCTCGGTATCTTCCAGTAGTGGTTCGCTACATTGGTAGAATGTTTGTCTCCTTAGATAAACATAAATGCATGCCACTTTCTACAGTTCTTACCGCTTTTGGTCGATGCAATGCATTCACTGAAAAATCCCACAGTATCAACTTGGCATCTTCTCCAACACTTGCAAACCGGTAAACATTCTCGTCACATCGCCATGGATCAAAAGCAACACCAGTCACCTGTCTAGAGTTAGGATACTGCAATAAAGATATACTTGAATTGACTTACCCAAGAAGTATGTCCCTGACATCGAGCAATGATACGTTGTTCATGGAAGGCCCAAATAGTTACCAAGTCATCTTCTCCTCCAGTCTAGACATATAACAGGTTAAGAACAAGTCTACATTACAATGATTCAGATTGAACATTACCAAAATATATCTTCCATCAGGGCTCCAGGCTACGCTTGTCAATCCTCCATAATAGGATTGATAAATGTCCTCGAGTCTATATATATAAACACCATCAGTCTTGATCTTGCTATTGTCCTTGGTCCAATGAATACTCACGTTTCTCGAACAAAGTTGATTACTCGTAACAAGCCATCCAAGCCTACTACTGCCACATGCTGACAATCAGGCGAAAAGGCAAAAGCTAAAAATGATCACAAGTAAGGGGTCTTATCTTCATGATCCATCCATGGCGTTTCTCCTTACCAGTTATTGACTTGCTTGATAGTTTCCAGTGTGATACTGGATTTGATTTACGGCCAGATGCTTTTGGTGATGGTTTGGAAATTCGAAACCTGTATGAATCAGTGTTAGTTGTGATACAAGACATACATTGTCAATTGCACTTGCATGTATTTTTGTTCTTCAATAGTGACATTGGATGTATTCTTGTGGATATATTGTGTTGGTTGAGCATTGAGATTGCCTGTGCTGAAATGCTTGCGTCGATGATGACCTGACATGCTTGGTGGAGTGTTGCTTGAGAATCCAGTCATCATTCCATCACCAGGATGAAACGGCTCATCTTCACGATCCTTGTCAAACATGATAATCACTCCATCAGAGAATGAAGCCATGAATATATTCTCAGATCCTGGAAGCCATCGTATCATTGTCACAGAAGCAGAGCTCATGATCCCCTAAGTATCCATGTAAGAAATAGATCATTCATCAATGACATACATACCCCTTTGTTGATCCTGCCATATTTGTTGCACAATGGATCGAACCAAACAATGTCTCCAGAAGTAAATCCAATAATAACATCCAAGTGATCTGATCCTCTCGTTAAGATATTGACATCATGTGACGTAGGGCATGCTTTGGCAAATACGACTCTGGATAATGGTTCCTATGCAAGTATATCAGTTAGTAACATGTCAACAATTGTTGTCAGTGTGTTGTTACCTTTGGCCGACCAAATGCATCCACCCAAACAAAGTTGCTTCCACAGTTGTAAAATAAGTTGGTATCATCGCTTGTTCTTGCTACTAGAATCTTGGCAAGTTGATTATTGGTGACAATTCTGGATACAAAGCTGGATGTTGTTCTGGTGATGTCAGTCATGGGTATTCGTCGACCCACTGTATTGTTTCTTGACAGAAAGGAAAATGCAGTGGATGGTGGAGGAGAAGGTGGAATAATAGAAGGTGAAGCTGATGATAGAAAAGAAGGTCCTTCCAATGAAGAACCCAGTCGTGGATTTGGATGATCGATAGCAGTATTGGTATTGTGTGAGCTGTTACTACTGGAAATAGATGATAAATCCTCATCCTCTGATCCACGTCGTATCAGTGAACGAGCACCAGGAAGTGGTTCATATCGTTGCAACTGGTTGGGTACTGACTCCTTGTATTTGATCGAGATAAGACTAGCTGTGGTACCAATAGAAAATGTAGGCTGTAACGACCGAAAAGCAATATGGTGAGCAAGTTGATATGTTCCTTCAGGTGCTTGAAAGTCTCGACAGTCGTGATTGGGTATAGAAGGTGGACAATACGACGTCAGTGCTGGAGCAGACGACGATCGAAGTGCATCACCAGCCGAATGCCGTCGAGTCAAAAAGCTTCCACCTGTTACTGAAACAGACTACAACGTCAAATTTAGTCGTTCCTTGTCTTTAACACCTTGTTATCGTCATGTTCTCACCATAGAATGGACACCTTTATGTACAAAGAGTCGAGTTGTGTTTCAATAGGCAGAGCAACAAGGCTGTTCCCTTTCTGAGCATTCAACCCTGCAAATTCGGCAGCCGCTCGATGCAACTCAATTGACCACGTAGTAGTAGCATGACATCTTGTTTCCACATTACACCTGATAGCACTTTATGTATTACCCAACACCTTTATTCATAGCAAGCTTCAATATAGACTATTTATAACACTTGATTTAAGAGATATCCCTTTATGCCTATATTCATGCACTATATACATGGTTGCACTTGTACAAGATCACGCGTATAAGATCCAGCTGACTTGACGAAAAAAGAGAGGAAGCAAATGTTTTAATGAATGGGAAAGGGTATCGATAGGGGATGTGCTAATGACAACAAATAGACTATTTGATAGTAGCGAGCTTCTTGTTGGCAAACTTGAGCTTAAGACCTGTACGATCAACATCGGCATCCAACTCATCCAAGATCTGGTTTTGTGTCTCTAGTTCATCTCCAATAGCCAATCCAAGTTGTCTTTGACGAGCCAAAAGTGCACTGAATTGTTCCACTTGAAGATCTTGATCCTTCATCACTTGTTGCTGATATTGCACTAATCCATCATTATCCAATCCACGAGTTTCTTCAGTCTCTTTAGCCAATTGATTTGCTGCTGCTGCACCAAATGCACGACCAGGACCGATAGTATTGTTTCGACGTGCTGATCCCTTTTGTTGTGTTCCATTGGTTGATGTTGGGAATCCAAAATCCTGTGCTGCACTTGCACTACCACCATTGGTCATTGTTTTCTCGCTAACGCTGTTGGTACGGCGAGGAGATTGTTGCTTGAGTAACTCTTGCTCCTGACGACCGGAATTCACCAATTTGAGTAATGCATCCTTCTCATCACGCAAGGTATTGAGCATATCTTGCCGTCTCCTCGTTTCACCATCGGCTAAATGAAGTCCTCCTAATCCAGCATCCAAGTTTGATAGTCGTGATGATAATGTCAACAATAACTTTTTGGCTTGCACTGTGCAGTTGTGAGAAGCGGATATTTCATTGCGAGCAATATGAGTACTACGTCGATTGATAAGAGATCGTACTTCTCGAGCCATGTTGTTCATATCATTGTACTCGTCTAGCCAAGTTTCTGATGTATACATGGTGGATGCATCCAATGAACGTCCCACTGGAATAGCTAGAAACTCTTTCCATATGTCTGTTTGTCTCCAACGATCATCTCGGCTGCTAAGGATACCACGCAAATAGGCTTCTAATCCACGTCGTCGTTCTTCAACCTTGTCTGGATTGGAAAAAGTCGAAGGAAAGATGCGCTTGCTTGGCAGATTGACTGGTGGAGGATGGGACGGGAAGATCTTGAGGAATTGGTTATGCAGCTTCTCGAATTCAGAATAGCGCTTCCAAACAACCCAAGTTCTCACAGCTGCATGCACTTCCACCTGGTACACTGTATGTGGTTTGGGCGTAGAACGAGTATCAGAAGACTGTATAAAGATGGCTTGAATAACTTCGCTCATTGACACAAGGAGGTAAAAAGAAAAAGGAAGAGAAAAGAGAGAGCGTATAGGAGGATCATTGTTTCACAAAGGGTCTTTATGTTGTTTGAGACTAGCATTTGTCATACAGATATACTACTACAAGCTATTTAACAACCTGGTTGTGCAAGTCGACGTATACTTTCACCATGAGCTTGCTGTTCCTTTGTTGGGAAGACTTTGTAAGGATTCATGATACCATTGGGATCAAAGAGCTTCTTGATATCCTTCATACGATCAATGATAGTTTCAGACTTGGTGAAAGCAAGATACGGAGCCTATAGCCACTTTTGGTCAGGGACACACTGTTGTCATGTGGACTATGCAGCATTATTGTTATATATACCTTCATCAATCCCATTCCATGTTCTGCACTGCAACTCCCATAATGCTTAGAAGTCCACTCATACACAAAGTCGTCAATCTTCTCTCGCAGTGCTTCATCATCTCTTAATGCAGGAATCTAATGACATACATCATCATTAATCCACATTGTCTTCCATGACATTGATAATAAACATACTGTCAAATGCATATTGCCATCACCAACATGACCATATCCATATACAGCGTAAATGTCCGTGCCTATGAGCCCTTCCTTGGTAGCCCAATCGCGTGTTGCTGTCACCAGATCATATAAAAGTGGCATTTCAAGAGAAATATCAAAATGAATAGAAGTTGGTCCACATTGCACAATAGCTTTTGGTGTATTAGAACGCCATGACCAAAATCGCTCAATCTATTGTGATGATAACAGTCAGTAAACACCCGATCCTTTCTGCAGTAAGCTGCATAATGTTTGTTTCTTTTTACCTCTTCCGGTGTTCTGGCAACAGCGCCTTCCAAAACAACACCTTGATCAAGCATGTTTTTCAAGAATCTGTCAGCTCTCTATAGAAATCTAAGCCTTATGCACATGATACAATCTAATAAAACACTTACCAGATCTTCAATGTCACGATCCTTTCCTGCTGTTTCCATCACCACGAAAAATGGATGTTGATCGCTGATAGGGAAAGCAGATCCCTTGGGCACTTGAAAATCTTTCTCTTTTACCACTTCCACAGTGGACTTGTCAAGTACTTCAAAGGCACTGATTGTTTCAGGCAATTCACGACGTGCCAATGTATACGCTTTGACAACATCTTCAAAAGATCGAAGAGCAATAATGAAAACATTTACAGCTTCACGAATTTGGGCAGTAGCAATGCTCACTCCAGTGACAATACCCAATGTTCCTTCTGATCCAATAAAGAGATTCTTCAAATGATATCCAGTGTTGTCTTTTCGCATGGTACTCAGATTATCAATAATAGATCCATCTGGTAAAACCTTAGAAGAGCATGTGTCAGTGCGCATAAGATCACTTGAACAAGCTCATATACACACATACCACTTCAAGCCCCATAACACTGCCATGCAAGTTTCCAAAACGCATTTGTCGTATGCCACCGGCATTAGTGGAAACATTACCACCAATTTGACAAGCATGTCTTGCTGGTAAATCCAAAGGTATCTGTATGTAATCCATCAGCCAATGGGACACTGATGCAATTCTACAAATCATCTTTGACTCTACCTGAAACCCAGCACGTCCGAGGAATGCGTCAAGATCTTGTAACACGCATCCAGCGTCACACACCAAATCACCTAATCGTCGTGAGAATTCGGTTAGCATATCATACAACACATTGACTATAGGCTTCACTTACCACGCAACTCATCAAACTTGCGAATGGTTTTCATGTTTTCAGTGCTTACAATTATTTCATCAAAGACAGGGATTGATCCTACATCATCATTATCAAGATCCGCTTGCATGAATAAATGGCACATGCATCCTTTGATGATTTCCATATCTGGATTCATCACCCATTTATCTTAATCCACATATACACACCTCCTGATGCACCCGTATTGCCACCTTGCGGCACCACTGCAATGCATTCATCATTGCAATACTTTAGAATCTTGGAGACTTGATCAGTGGTTTCGGGAAGCAAGATAAGACTTGTATTGGCTCGAAACATGTTGTACCAATCACAAGTGTATTTGGTATGCTGTTCACTTGTGATAGCATCACGCTCTAGAACACTTTTCTCGGGTAAAATGCTTTTGAAGTAGACTACATCCTTGTCTTCGAGCTGTAATCCACAGTATCAGTTAAAGTCAAACCAGCCAATACATAAGCATCTGGCATAAACACACCTTCTTGTATCGTGGATCTCGTTTCACCCTTGCCAGCTTTTCACACGTGAGCTGGGTTAATTGGAAACCATGTTTATCTGCAGTCATTGTAAGTAAAGGTGGAAAACAAGAGAAAGAAAAGAAAAGAGTGTTGATTGTAGATCCAGGGACCTTTTTATTGCTGAGTATATCTATCGGATTCCCACCTAAACGCCGAGGCACAGAATATAATCACCGGTGATCACCGAATGTTTACCTTGAAGACATAGCTGTTGGAATGAAACAAGCTACTCCTGTCGCGTTACACATATGTGAGTTACATGTATTGATTGAATAAGCTACAAATGTGTATCAACAGGGACACACTGCATCATTTTGACACCAACATGGCATTAAAAGCAAGTCAATGGTATTACAAGAGCAAGTAGTGCAAGGCAAGGGTGAGATGCATTGACATCGCTAGTACGATATGTATAGCTGCCTGATAACAATCAACCCAGGATATGTCATAGGGCGAATGCAGCAGTAAGAATGATCCAACAGACTGATTGTTGTTTTATATGCCGATTAATATGCAGCTTCAAAGAGCACTGTCGAGTGAAAGATACCACCAATCTTCATGTGATGACACAAAAAGGAAAGTAGACAAGAAAGCAGTTATAACAACTCTCAAGGCTTGTGACTTGTGAATGCTCGAATCAACAAAGAAGCACGCTGTAGTTGCTATGTACCAATCATCACCTTTGCATTTGGTGCCAGTAACTAGTAGCTTGATGTACATCGCCTGCTTATCTAAGGATTCATTATTTTGTACTTTGTTTCATCCAATCATAAGGGGAAATGTAATCATCAGTCGTGGTATTTACATGACATGATAAAGGTGTGGTTCAATAATGCGCTGCCAAGGTATCATGTCATCCTATCACATTGCTGATTTGTAGTAACGACTCTTCAAATTACATCTGCAGCTAGGAAACAATCTCGAAACTTCTATCAGGTATTCTGTATACTATACATCTCTGTCAATGACATCCCAACTTTCAAAAATATAAAGAGCAATCACAGAGAAGACCCTTTCAGGGTTGGTACAACAGCTGTTATCGGCATCATGGTAGTACAAAGAGCAGATCGTGAGAGTAATTTTGATAACAATCAGTTTTCGATAATGAAAGAAGCATGTCAAGAACAGTAATGTCAATAGCAAGAAGAATGGTGTATTGTATTATAGTTCATGTATCCCATTATGAATAAAGATAAGGATGATGTGAAAGAAACAAAGAAGAAACAAGGTCTGAAGTGTGGGCTCATTCCATTCGTTCACAGTTGTCAGGGGAAGCTCACTAAAACCTTGGAACGGTCTAAAAATGGCAATCATCATGGCTGGATGAACCAAGCCACCAGTGTGTTTGCGAAAGGTATAAAATGGAGGCGCTCATTGTGTAGAAATTCTCTTTATCACAGGCACTTTTCCTTTTCTTTTCTTCTTCACACACTTCTTTATATCAACATGTCCGGTTTCAACATTGCTACACCTTCCATAACTACACCTGCTGTGCAGACACCTTCCGTACCAACTCCAATGCAGAATCCCACTACACCATTTGCTTTGCCATCTACACCAGCACCCATCGATGCACCTACTCCTAGTAACAAAGACCAGAATCCTTACGCAGTGGCTGGCATAACCCCTATTCTGCAGTAAGTATAGTGTTGCTGCGTTACTAGGGTGTACGCGCGTCGTGTTTGTTCCACGCGTTTTGACACGATCGGCTTCCTTTTTGCAGAAACATTGTGGCAACTGTCAACTTGGATTGTCGACTCGATCTCAAAACTATTGCACTTCATGCTCGTAACGCTGAATACAACCCAAAGGTATACATGGGGATGATGAATACTTGTTGCAAAGTGGTCGGCTAAAGCCTCTGATCAACCTGCATTGTTTTAGCGCTTTGCTGCTGTGATCATGCGTATCCGTGAGCCCAAGACTACTGCATTGATCTTTGCATCTGGCAAAATGGTGGTGACAGGTGCCAAATCTGAAGATGATTCCAAGCTTGCCGCTCGCAAATATGCCAGAATCATTCAAAAGTTGGGATTCCCAAGCAAATTCACAGACTTCAAGATTCAAAACATTGTTGGTTCATGCGATGTACGATTCCCTATTCGATTGGAAGGTCTGGCTTATTCTCACGGACACTTCAGTTCCGTAAGTATGCTTGTGTGGGATGATGATTGGGATCATGTGTTGTTGGGATGGGTGGGGGATATTGCAATGTTGTTTTTGGATTGGGGTGTATTCATATTGTCATTAGTATGAGCCAGAACTGTTTCCTGGTCTGATTTATCGCATGGTCAAGCCCAAAATTGTATTGTTGATCTTTGTATCTGGTAAGATCGTGCTTACAGGTGCCAAGGTGCGTGAAGAGATCTATCAGGCATTCCAAGCTATATACCCTGTGCTTCTCGAGTTCCGAAAGCCTTGAACAACACATCACGATCTCTCTTATCAACCTTGCACTACATCATTCAATCACAAAAACGGTCATGTATATGAAGAAATGAAAAGGATTAGTCCAACACCCACATATTACATTAGCGAAAAAAGTTATATCACTTCACATCTGTATCATATTACTACGCAGTTTAATAAACTGGCAACATTGTTCATACGAATAAAAAAAAGACACTTTGCTACTATTAATCAAGATCAACGCACTGTCTTCCAATGCAATGATGTATTTCCTAAACAAGGAGTTAAAGTGTGTGTGCAACACGACGCGGGTATAAATTGGCTCGGCTATCCAAGGCGCAGCAATTCGCTTCTCTTTTGCCTTTCTCTTTTTCCTCCTCTTCTTTACTTGTTACAACAAAACGCATCTCTCTGCTTTTGACCAGAACAAAGGCAAGGAGGATTGACAAATTATCTCATGCATCGAGATCTTTCTTTGCTGGAATAAAGGGTCACCCAACATACATTTCGATATGAACACTGCTGCAGCTACAAGTGATTCATCTTTGGAGCTTCCTCCTACTCCACCACCAGACGACAGTAGTCCATATCACGCCAATACTTCATTTCCAGTACAGAATACACAATTTTCTACTGTAGCATCATTGCTGGCAGAAAACGAACAAGCGGACATTCCACTTGAGCCATTCATTGCTTCACTTGCTCCGGATCAAGACTTTGAGCTTTTTCCCTGTTACCAAGATACAGCAAACTCGCAGTTGGAGCCACAGATATCGCTCTTTAGCGATTTACCATCAGGAGAGACAACCAATTGACCTTTTGTTCACAAGATGTAAAGAAAAGAAGAAAAAGAGATAAAAAGGAGAACAAACACACAATTGCACATTATGTTTTGGACACTGACGTGGACTGGATCAAGCGTTCCTGGAGATCATTTCTATATTCCCTCCCATTTTTGTTACCCCCTTGTTGTTCTATGCCAACATGATTATCATTCAACAGCTGCTTTGTCTTGTATATTCAACGTTTTCTTGTGCCATTGCAATAAAGGATCCTTTGAATTCCCACTTTATGTGTTATATATACCCGATCTGGTGAAATCTACATGTCCAATATGGTAAACCAGCCCTGAATTCACTTCGGAAACCCACATCCGGTTGTTGCACACCACGTGCCTTGAACCACTAAACTATGTTGCCGAATCTTGTTTTATTCTTCTTTCCAATAAGAAAATAGATGAGAGAGTGATTATATAAGCGTAAGTCGGCCTCGAATACCAAAGAGGAGAAAAATCATAATGCAGAGAGAACATTTACTTGTTAGCTATATACTTTGGGTAGTGTTGTAGTGCGAATGTCTTACAGGAAATGAAATGCAGTGGAAACAGGAAAAGATGGTGCATGACAAAAGAAAATGAAGGATAAATGATAGTAAAAGCTTTTTTGTTGAAGTCAAACCCACATCCGGTTGTTGCACACCACGTGCCTTGAACCACTAAACTATGTTGCCGAATCTTGTTTTATTCTTCTTTCCAATAAGAAAATAGATGAGAGAGTGATTATATAAGCGTAAGTCGGCCTCGAATACCAAAGAGGAGAAAAATCATAATGCAGAGAGAACATTTACTTGTTAGCTATATACTTTGGGTAGTGTTGTAGTGCGAATGTCTTACAGGAAATGAAATGCAGTGGAAACAGGAAAAGATGGTGCATGACAAAAGAAAATGAAGGATAAATGATAGTAAAAGCTTTTTTGTTGAAGTCAAAGGGGGTATCTCTCTCGCTCTCTTTTGCGAATATCACCCTGTGTTGGAGTGCGAATGGTGGTTGTATGTAAATCTTGTATGTGTTGTGCATGCGTATGTTGTGTTGTGTGCTGTGTGCAAAATGGTGCTTGTTGCCTATATCTTACATGAATGATTTGTTGTCTGATCCAGATTGCTTTTCATCAGATTCTCGTCTGGTATTGGCATTGGTACTGGTATTGGTAGAAGCTGCCATAGCAGCAAGGTATTTGGCGTGTAGTGCAGCAGCAATTTCAGGATTCATTGCAAACGATGGTGGCACAAGTCCTGGTAAAGCACCCAAACTTGCTCCAGGATTCGAGTCACCCATTACCATGTTGATTTCTTCCATCAGACGCTTATATCCTTGCACATGTTGTAACTTGAGCTTGTTCAAAATTTGCTTGACACGTTCTGCAATACGCTGTCGTTCACGTAGATCAACATATGAGCTGGACAAGATCTTTTGTACAAGATTGACACCATGAACTTGATCCATCAATACATCATCAATCACAGGATCTGAAGTAGAAAAGATAAGAGCATCCAGAATCAAGGCACGTGCATCAGGTTCTTGTCGCTGATTGATAATCTTGAGCACAGTTAATGAAGCAAGCTTATGGGTGCAAAGTCGTGTCAGATTACGTTTGTCGTGAACAAGACGTGGAGCAAGAACACGATAACGACCTGGTATGCCGGATGTGTCAAGTAACCAAATCAACAAAAGAGCACCATTGGCATTGGTAGCCAAGACTGAAGCATGTTGCACAATTGTGGCTGCAATGTAACGCTATAGGAGGTGAAATTGTTGTGGGGATTTAGCCACATGCATTGGTTACGCATTGTCACCTTCCTTACTTGTTGACGCTTTGTCACATGCGGACTCTCTAATGTCGCTCTCACAGCACGGGCACCAAATCGACCTTGAGCAATTTCCCAGCAGTTGTCAACAATAGCATCAAAGATAAATTGATTGCGCTCTGGTCCCAATCCAAGACAACATTGTACAACATAGTTGCCAAACTGATCAAGTAACAATGCAGGCACATAGGGAAGAAGACTTTCACAAATACGGTCGATCTACATTGCATGTGTCAAAAAAGAAATAAGCTTTGACAGCTGGATTACTCTTACCTGTTCTGGTAAACGCCCAGTGTCGATAATTTTTTGTGCAGCCCATGTTCCATTCTTGTGTATCCCAATAGACGCCAAGTAAGGTGCCACTACTTCTATCATTCTGGATCGAGTCGTCTCTGAACATCTCTCAAATAGTCGCTGGATCACTGTGTTTCCTATGTAATCTGTGACAAAATGCAATGAGCATGTTACAATGATATGAATAAAATGCTTCAAACATACCACTGCAAAGTTCCACTATCTCATCCACACATTCCACAGCAATCAATTCCAATTCTTGTACTGAGATATAGCCTGTATCCAATCTTTTTCTGATATCTCTTAGTCGTGCAATATCAATTTTGCGAGTTTGACCAAGCTCAGGTGCTGGTGGGATGGTAGGAAAGTAACTGAGTGGTAAATGCAGCTCTAAAGATCATGGTATATATATGTCAGATGATAGCTATACATGTCAGAGATCACATATCCTTACCATCAAATGCAGGTCCATCATTTTCATCATCAGCTGTGTCACCTAATTGTTGCATGATAACTTGTCGTTCTCTTGCCACTGCTGCATAAAGATTGGTAGATCCAGGTCCCATCATTTCAGCCATCATGTACATCATCATTTGCTGATATTCCTCAGGACTATTGTTGTTGGTGTTAAGAGCTGCCCAACCCATTTTGGTAGCTTCACCATCCACATTGTTGCCAGCAACATCTTCAAGCGTTGTTGTATATCCACCAGCAGCTGTTTTGACTGGTACTTTGGCAAAACCAATACGCACTGCACCAGTATTGGGACCCATGATTTCAGTATTCTGTAACGCCTTTTTAGCCCTGACTGCATCCTCCAGACTTTCAAAGTTGACAAATCCACAATTCTTGTGGGTGAGCACGCGAACTGATTCAATAGCACCAAAAGGAGAGAAAATAGATAAGAGTGTTGAATAAGTTGTTGTTGCAGGAATGTTCCCAATCCCTTAAAAAGATACACATGTCAATATTCCATACTGTACTGTACTTGTTTTCTTTACTTACATAAAGCACGAGTAGGTTCTTGTTGGGCGTTGGCACCAATATCTCCGCATGTGGGTGGCTCAGGTTTCCCAAATCCAACTTTGACGGGAGTGTTACCAAGACGACTATTCATCTTGTGCACCAATTCATCTTTGGCACGTAAAGCATCTTCCAGTGATGTAAAATTGACAAAAGCACATTCCCGATCTGGTAGAATACGCACGCTTTCAATGGCTCCAAAAGGTGAAAAGATGCAGTTAAGATCTTGCGTTGTCAATGATGGATCGATATTGCCCAACCAAAGGGATCGTGTAGGAGCTTGTGTAGCAGCACCAGGTGAATTTTTGCCAGAAGAGATGATCTGATCCATATCACCTTCTCCAACACTTGCAAAGTCATAGTTAGATGATTGACTGCTGCTGCCACCAAACGGAATAGCATCCTAAAAGGAAAAGAGACAAACAAACAAGAGTGAATAGACAAATAATAAAAGATGAGAATGATAATGTACGTACCCAATCATCATGTGCATCATCAGTTACTAAAGAAGTACGTTGTCTAGCCATCAATTCCAAAAGATCAGCACTGCTGTTGGAGGTGCGTAAACGACTAGGATTGTGTTGATAGCGATGACGAAGTGGTGGATGCCAAATGGAACGATAAGAAGGAGAAAGCAAGTTGCGTGATAGGTCATCAGTTGATGAATTTGCAGTTGGTTGATGTGGATGTGCATAGCAAGAACCAGCAACGCTCATGCTGATTGCGCGTGGTCTACCAGTCTGGGATTGGAATTTAGCCATGATAAGTGATGGATCTATATTCGGCGATTCGGCTACTGCAGGGAAAGGCATCATGGATTCTGAAATAGGTGGTGCCTGAGATGTTGTTGTTGCTGCACTTTGTCTCCAAGGAGTATCCATGACACCTTCATGACCAGAATGACGTTGTGGATGATGCCAATTGGCCACTGATCTCAAGGATGAATAAGAGTGACGTGTATGGATTGTATGTCTTTTATCACGTTCATCATCCAATCCCAATTGTGCCAGTGTACTTGCAATTGTATTTCCTTCACCTTCCAAGAGTTGATCAGTTGTTGGTGTTGTGGGACTTTGAACATGTTCTCTTCCCCAATTGTTGCTAAATATGCCTTCACCAAATGGATTTGCTAATGATGGTGGTAGTGTCACTGAACCAGAACGAGTACGGAGTGATGCAGCTGATGACGAAGATGGTGGGACAACTTGTTTTGATGTTGTTGCTACTGAACGTGTAGGCAGCACATCTTTTGCAGCAGATGTTTTGGATAAAGCAGCTATTGTTGCAGGATCTGTTGAAAGATAAGGAAATGCAGTAGATTGTGAAGGCATTGTATCAGCACGAGGACGACGAATTGAAGATGTTGGAGATAAATGTCGGTGATGATGATGATGTTGTTGTTGTTGGTGATGATGATGGTTGTCAACATGTGACACCAGCTGCACCTTCTTGTCGTGCCACGCTTTTTTGGGTATCATGCGATCGGCGTTCATCATGTTCGCATCGTCCTTGTCGTCACTGGAAACATATTGCAAGTTAGTTGTTGTTATATATAACATATCCACATCATCATTCATCCCCTAATCCCTCATTCATCCCATCACCCCTTTGTCTCCATATCCAACAAGCTATTTTCGCTTTCCATGGTAAACCCAGCTTCAAGAAGAACGCGGTACGTTACCTTTTTCGGGACATTGGGTCGTCTTGTTCGGTTGAATACCGAGGTGGCGGTGAAGGTGGCTCAGAATTGGAATGTGTCATGTTGACTTTAGCCAGAACCAAGATCAACTGGAATCTGCCAATATGTAGGGAGTGTTGCAAGGATCGACACAGTGAGTGGATCGAGTTGCTAATGTAGTTCAGGGCATATAAATAATACCAGGCGTGAGTTGCGTAAAGAGAAGCGTAATATGATACTGCTGATTTGCTGCAAAATGAAAGAAAAGGGAGAGAAAGAAAGAAAGAAAGGGTCAAATGTTTTGTTGGGAGATGTATTTCCTCGTGGTGAACAAAGAGAAAAAAAGAAAGAAAGAAAAAGAGGAACCGATACTAAAAATACATGTCATCATGGACATTATGTGGAGGGGTAAGTTGGGTATTGAGCGGAGAGGGGTGGATGATTATACAGCGATGTTGGATAAAAGGGTTGGGCAAAACATCAAGGCACTTGGTTATTACATATTACTCGGGACATGTTCCGAGTGCTGCAACATTTTGGCAAGGCACCTTTCCCGTGGTCCGACACACATGCGCCCCGCTTATTACTACAATCGTCAATGCAAACATTCATAAACACATGCTTCATCTTTTCTTACAAACACATGCCTATTTGCTTGCAGATGCAGTGTTGTTCTCTTTCTCGGCTCCTTGCCGTCTTCCGATTTGATTTTCCAATTAAGTCTCATCTCATCATCCATCATATATTACGCTTAAATTATTATCTCGTTCCTGGAACACTATCACCCCCTTTCATTCGTAAACTATCCTTGTACACAAAACGCGTTTGATGCGAAACAAAGAATGCTTCCAACTCTTAAGTGCTGCATTGTCTGTGCTTCACAGCTGCTTTTTCAATATCAATCATGGATAAAGGGAATGTTCTCGAATGTAAGATTCTTCATCAAATACCAGTTTCATTATACCTTTATCGCGTAACTCTAGAATGATGTACTAGACACGTAACCATGGAACAGGAATACGTAAATGCAGGGACTTTGTGAAACTGAAGAAATTGAATCCCGCACTCCTACCTGTGCATGTAGTGGATGCTCATATTCGCATTTGACATGCATAACCCCATCTTCTTCTCTGTCATAAAGGTGGATATCCCCCCTTACACATGTAAGTCATCACATCAAATCTTCTCAACCAGTCAAGTAAATAAACAAGGGATTGGCTATGGCTTGATTGACTACAACTAATAGCAGTTTTATTGGCTTAAGATTAGCAGAGATCACACTTGATGTACTTTGTCTTTCAGGGATCACTTGCGTTGTTAGCGTTGTATTGCCAATGGTAAATCACGTGATGAGATGTCTATCATGATCAAGTTGGGTCTTTTGTGTAACAGTACGTCAATGATAGTATCCTGAGCAATATATTCTTTCAGCAATATGAGCCATCTCTTGTTTGATAGTCAATGAATGACAATGCGTCATTGGATCAGTGATAAGAAGGATAAAGTGTAGATAGGATAATGTAAGGTACAGTGATCCATTTTTTAATGAGATATAGATTGATACAAGGTTCATTCTGGTGTTTCTCTTCTATACTTTACACAATGTCCTCGTTTGAAGTTTCCACCCATGCATACACCAACGACCCATCGCACTACAAGCAGCTCGATTTGTACACTCCACAAGCTACTAGTCCCCATTCACCATTGCTTGTCTTTGTTCATGGTGGAGCTTGGCGATCCGAGGACAAGGCAGATCACCGAGCACTTGCTGAAGCGTTTGTTGCACGTGGATATCCTGTTGCTGTAACCAATTACAGGTAGGTCCTGATAGAGCGTGGGAAACCATGGATATACGTGAAATGACTCATGGGATGATCTTGCTTTGATAGATTAAGCTTGTACCAAGTTGAAGGCCAACCACCTGCAGTACAGCATCCAGCACACATTCAAGACACCCTTGAAGCAATTGAATTCTTGGCACATGATCCTCCAAAGAAGAATGTTTATGATCCATCCAAACTCTATTTAATTGGCCATTCTGCAGGAGGACACATTGTGACAAGCTTACTGCTGGATTCAACTTATGCCAGTAAAGCACATGCCTATGTTCGTGGTGTTGTAGGAGCTGATGGTATCTATGATTTGCCATTATTACTCAAGAGATATCCAAACTATGACTTTGTTGCTCAAGCATTTGGTTCAGATCCATCCCTTTATGCTGACGCATCTCCAGTGACTCAATCTCCTGATCCATCACTTATGCCACTACCACCCATGTTGATTGTACATAGTCTGGAAGATGATCTACTCGATGTTGAACAATCCAATGCCATGGTACATCACTTGCAAAACATTGGTGCACAAGTCAAACTTGACACATCCGTCAAAGGAAAACATTACGACATGCTGTACACTACCGAGTTTTATGATCTGGTCACTCGCTTCGTCCAGGAAAACAACAGCAGATAGCGAATACAATAGTTGAATATGATGTAGTATTGTTATTGGTTTGGCAATAGACGACTACGATTTGGATGATGGATGATACATTTGGGATTGTGTGTGATTGCAAATAAGGGAAGAATGAGAACAATGGATCAAAGTGGTAGTGTCTATCTCTAGAACAATGATATGACTATAAAGAACATTGTTGGTTGTGTGTAGGTTTTTGATCTTGTGGTGTGAAAATGCTTGTCAGCTCATTGCTCGTGTCCATAAATTCGTCGTCTAGCAACACTAGTCTGCTACTATGATCCTTTCTTTGATGGTACTATTGCATAGAGTAGGATATGTCAATTGGAGCCAACGTAAGTTGTATGCTGCATGATGTCAAAAATGGCAAGGACACCAGTCGCGGTTTTGGGAACCAGCAGTTGCTGCTGCCGCTGATTGAATACTTTTCTCCACTCTCTCTCTATCTCTTCTCCTTTGACACAAAGACGATCATGGCTGGCGATGACGAATTCTACGTCCGTTACTAGTGAGTATGCCTTTCAAGTAGTAGTTTATAGGATACTAACAAGCTTGGAATTCGATACAGCTCTGGACACAGAGGAAGATACGGCCACGAGTTTTTGGAATTCGAGTTTCGAGCAGACGGCCACTGTCGCTACGCCAACAATTCCAACTACAGGAACGATAGCTTGATCAAGAAAGAAAGTAAGCATCTCATCCCTTGAACACGACAAGGGAACAAGCAAGTAAAGGTATTGCAAAGTTACTCATAAGTGGATACGTGTCATTATAGTGCATGTCAGCCCTGCTGTGTTGCAAGAATTAAAGCGCATCATTGAAGACAGCGAAGTCATGAAGTATGGATCAGATTCTGTTATTGATGGGGGATATATTGATTGACATGATGTATGATGGCAATAGGGAAGATGATAGTCAATGGCCCACCAAGAATGTTGTTGGAAGTCAGGAGTTGGAAGTACGATTGGGCAATGAACATATCTCTTTCGAGGCAAGTATTGGATGGATTACACGTTGTATTGGGGAATCATACACTAACATTCATATTTAGACATCCAAGTTAGGCTCCCTGGTTGAAGTGCAAGAGAGTCAAGATCCTGATGGTCTCCGCATCTTTTATTATCTTGTTCAAGATCTCAAAGCTTTTGTGTTCTCATTGATTTCTTTGCATTTCAAGGTAGGATCATGATGGATATGGGTGTTATTGATTCCTGACTCAATGTTTTATAATGTAGATCAAGCCAATTAGCTAAAGCAAATGATGATATATGGGAGAATAAACTTGTATACAAGAATGCAAGAATGACCGTATAACAGTGGGTAATGGTAAATGAGCCAACTAGTGTACCTTTGATTCTTTTGTCCAAACAGCTCTTGCTTCGTTATTACTATAAACTACCAGCTAGTTCTCCCACTTTGCTTTTCAAGATTTCGCGCTAGTACCTGCTCCCATGATGTGTGTTGTAATAGTTCATGCGCTATAATATTCAATAGTCAACTTGCCTACATGTGTTTATTATCAACGTGGTTATAATCTATGGTGATGGCTTATCATTTGTAAGGAAGATAGACAAAGGATGGATCGTGTTGTAGAGTTGCATGAGTTGAAAGCGCTTAAAAGTCATTGATTTACCTTGTGAATACATTGGGTGAGGAAATTCATGCACATATACAGCTGTCGTTCTCAATACCACATGTGATTCTTGAAGTGATAGTTTAGAATGGCTAATGGATGAAGAACACATTTGCAGTTTATTTGGGATAGATTACAAAGGAAGCAAGCAAATTGAAGTATATACAACCAGTACCAGGGTATTATGGCAAGATGATGTAACGAAAGCACTGTACATAAGATTAAGCGTGATGATATATGGGGTGTTTCAAAATGAGCCATTGGTGAATGCCAATATTTCTTCCAGGACGTTGTCAGTAACAAAGCTGTTGTTATCCCCACTGGTGGATGTAGCATTGTCGTCTTGTCGTGGTCGTTTTGGATCATTACCAGATTGTGTCGTATCTGTTGTTGTCCTTTTGTTGGTGGTATTTTCATTGGCTGGTTGTTGTGGTTGTTGTTCTTCATCTTCATCATCGCTGATAAGATTAATAACATTGGGTGGCTCTGTATCAGGTTCTGCTTTGGCGGATATTGGTGGACGACTGGTAGTATTCTCACAAATAAGAGTAGCATCCGACTTTTCACTGGCATCCATCTCGCTAATCCCCTCTCCACTCTTGATCACTTTGTAATGGTCGCAGTTCTCTTCAAACTCCACAGATTCCACATTGTCATCCAAATCTTTCAAGAGCTTCTCCATGAATCCATCCCGAGTAATAGTTGTAGGTGGTATATACTCATTGCAAATTGGACATTTCCATTGGGGATTCTCTGACGTGATGGAAAGATATGACATCATATCGAAACACTATAAACATTGTTAGTCAAGATTGTACAAGTGATATATACTCTACTTACATCAGGATGCTTGCATTTCTCGCCCTTGACAGGTACTTCGATCCGCTTCATTGATACTGGACATGAAAGTTTGATGCGTACCACACGTTGCATCACTTGAATGTCATCGTCATCACTTGGTGCTCGATTATTTCCCAAAAGTGTGCTGATGATATTGCGTCCAACGTCCACTGCCAATCGCTTCTTCATGATCATTTGCTTCAACATGGCTTCTGTTTCACGTGCAAAGATGATGATGGCAAACCAATGTGACTATCATAAAAGTTAGACTATCATCCATTGCTTGGTATATCTAAACTACTTACACATGCACACTCTGGTTGATGGATTTGCAAAATGTTCCTGCCTTCCACCAAATAATTGCCAAGCTCTACAGGCCGATCTTTTCCTCGATAATGATATCCTTCTGAAGAACGAACTTTTTGACGCTGTAAGAATGAGCATATATTAGCATAGATTCTAGTCAATGATGGATTTTTTTGACTTACTCTTGTAATAGGAGGTGCCTTGCCATTGATCGTAACACCAATCTTGTCAGGCCATTCACATTTATGTTGAGGAGTGCCGTCTCGCCAGGAAGTCAATACAAAGGATAATGGCTGTTTAACATGACTTGGTGATGGTGCACCTTTCCATAAACGATGAAATGCGTCTGATCCCACAAAGAAAGGTGTAACAGTAATGATTTTTTGATGTTGAAGTCGAAAAGGTGAAACAGCATCACTGATACGACGAATGTACTTGAAAGGATTGATAAGCCCCCAATCCTGTAACAGTTGAGCTGTTGATATTTCTGAAAGTACCACTTGCTGCTGTTGCTGTTGCTGTTGTTGCTGCTGCTGCTGTTGTGAAGGTGGTTGTTGTTGCTGTTGCTGCTGTGAAAGTGGTTGTTGCTGTGGGACATTCTGATAAGGAGGTGGATATGGTTGGATAGGCAAATGTTGGCGATTAAGTTGCTGTTGGAGTAGAGTAGCAGACTGTGGTGGAGGACGATGAACTTGTTGAATTGGTACTTGATGTAATGGTGGTGATTGCTGCTGTGGTAACAATAGTTGTTGTCTTACAGGTATTTGCTGTTGCTGCTGCTGTTGCAGGACTGCTTGAAGAAGTGATTGCTGAAGTGATTGCTGTTGAAGTAATTGCTGTTGAATAGGTTGTTGATGGTCATTTGAAACCATGACAGGAGGAGATGTGACAACTTGTTGTTGAACATGAGAATAAGTATGAGATTGCGGAGAGTGTTGAATAGGAGATGATGCGTTAATTGTTGATGGACTTGATGATAGTGATGACAAAGGAAGAGGTCGACCTGTGGCATCTATATGGACATCATTATACATTTGCGAAGCAGCAGCTATTACAAAATCACATGTTAGTCATTATGCTTTCAATGTATATATTAAACTTACCTTGGGAGCTTTCAGATAGGTGCTGCCGGAACTTGTGTATACGTTCAAAGATGCATAACACAGACCATAATCCCATTGTTCTATTCTGATGCGCTACCTATAATCACATAAACATCAGATGTTTTGAAAGAGTAATCTCTTTTGATATACTTACTGAGGCACAATTCATCAATGCAGCTTCATTTGATGGATGATAAGCACGTCTATCTGAAAGCCATTCACGAAATTCATCACATGCTGGACCAAATGTTGCTTCTGATCGCATTTCTTGAGCTAAAGTAGCAAGTCGCTTATTGTTTCGAATATAAATCTCTAAGAATTGCTGTGCTTGTTGTGTTTGTATTGTAGGTGACGAATTTGTGGATGATGTTTGTGGAGTTGACATTTGTCGATTGACAGGTAATGATGATGGTTGTACTACAGTAGGCGAATATCCCGCTTGCGTGGCACTTGCTGGTGGAGACCATTGTCCTAAACTCGCTTGAGGAGAACTATCCACACTTTGCATAGGTAACGCAGATGCTGATGTCGTATTGGGAGACACTATGGATCCTTCTAGTGTTAATTCTTCATCCTACGCAGCACATTCCTCCTTCCACTTGATACCTGTATTGTATACGACTCCATTATGTTGTGTATATCGCTGAGGAGTAGTCCAAGCATCTGTTTGCTGCTGTTGCTGTTGCTGCTGTTGAGGAATAGGCTGATACTGAGACTGTGGCTGCGATCTATACATGTTGGGCTGATTCCAGTCTACAAGTTGGCCATTGCGCGTGTGTTACTACTCCAAGACATTGCACCACCATAAGAGAGTTTAGCTTACTTGGTTGTATATTGGGCTGAAATTGGCCTTGACGGTTACTGTTCATGGTCACAGAGGTAGTGATGGCTGAAAGCAGCAAAGCACCAGTTAGGGTGTCAGGGCAGTAGTATTAGAAGATTTATGGGAAGAACAGTGTGATCGGTAGGCTCCGCTAACTAGCTATAGGCCATCAAACCCCCACCTATAACCCCTTCTTTACATTCGTTATGCCATTGATCATCATCTTTTTAATGTATCAAACTTATTAATCTTTCTCCACTATTCTTTGCAAATGATCATCAATCTCCTCCACTGAAAGAGTGCGGAAATCAGGTTGATCCTTCTCCACAATGCCAACTTCAATCTCGGATGCCTTGAAATCCACTGCTAAGACTGTAGAAAGTGTAGTAATGGCCAGCTAAAGATAGACAATATAAGTTGATCCATGTTGAAATATCTCATTTTGAATCGTACCTCGATCGTATCTTCCATGTTGAGCGTTGGGTTCTTTTTCAATTTCTTCTCGAGATGATTCAAAGATTCTTGTTGTTTGGCACCAGCTGATGTAGCCTTGTATCCAACATAGTAGCCAGCAGGATCAACCTTGAAAAGCTGGGGACCCATTTCATCATCATAGCCAATCAAGATCATAGCTATTTACATATCATTCAATATCCTTTCTTCTCATGCATAAACACACATTTGCTTTGACTTACAGACACCAAGGGGCCGCATAGCAGCTTGTTGCGTATAAACTTGATTGATATTGGCGACACGTTTTGCAAGCATATCAGCTGGTATCTCATATCCATACTTGTAACGGAATTCAGCAGCTTCTTGGCGTGCTCTGGTTACTTGTGAACGAGCATCAGCTGGAAAGATATATAGACATTAGATGAAGTTTCCATAGCAATATTGACATATCCAATAAAACATACCAATCATGCCAGTCATGACACATCCAATCTTGGGCGTCAGTTTGAAGACGTGTGTGATAGTAGAAGGATCAAGCAATTTGTCCTTTGGGGATTCCAGCACAATGAGCGTCAAGTTGAAGTCAATACTCGAACGTCGTTACTTACAGGCACCTTCTTTTGAGTGACAATGACACATCCGTCTTTTCCTCGAACACCAACAGAGGTGATGCCGCTGTTGGAAATGGCCTTGAAAGCATATTCTATTGTACATGAGTGCCTGTACCTTTTGTTGTGTTCCAGTAGAGATGAGCTAGCAACCTACCAACTTGATATAGTCGTCCTTCAGGCGAAAAGATAGTAATATGGCGATCGTAACCAGCACTGGAGCCTCGACTCATGGTGTGTATAAATGGTGTAAGACAAAAGAAAAGAGGACAAGTAAATGTGGTGTATCAAGAGCTTCAATCTCTCCAACTACGCGTTTCGGCGCACACGCAATTCCCAATAGCAAACGTCATGCTTGCTGAGTTTGTAACACACCAACACACACACACATATACACACGTTCATCATTCATATACGTTGTAAAGGAAAAGAAAGGGATTAAACAACATGTGCTTATATTTCAAAGTATATCAAGTGGATGCTACTATGAAAGGGAATATTTTGGAAGGGTGCATTAAATGGGAGTAGTTTCACGCTTAAGCCAAGCAACTGCATCGGGATCGGAAGCAACCAAAGGTCCAATCTTGGCCAAACACTCGGCATGATAGTCATTGACCCACTTCTTTTCTTCAGGAGAAAGCAATTCCTTGTCAATCAAATTAAGACCAATAGGCACCAAAGTCACGTGCTCAAATCCAAGATAGCCACGGTCACCAAAGTTGTGTGGTGTATCAGCCTTTCGTACAATCAACACATTTTCAATACGGATACCAAATTTGCCATCTTCATAGTAACCAGGCTCTAATACAACCAGTAGTTTCAGCAAAATGGATCACACACATCTTGTAAGACACTTACCATTCGTGACTGTCATACCAACAGCAAGAGGTGTATCATTGTATGCAATACGGACACCAATACCTTGGGGACCTTCATGCACATTCAGGAACGAACCAACACCATGACCAGTGCCGTGACGGAAATCAAGACCATCCTTCCACAATGCGTGACGAGCAAATGGGTCAAGAAGGAAACCAGTGGTGCCTTGGGGGAATACAGCACTATCAATAGCAATGTGACCTTGAAGAACACGAGTGAAGCAACGTTTCTCATAGGCAGTAGGTTCACCAAAGTGGTATGTGCGAGTAACATCAGTCGTGCCATCCTTATATTGTCCACCAGAATCACAGAGATAGATTTGCTTGATATCAATGACCTTGCAAGTGTCTTTTTCAGGCTTGTAGTGAATAATGGCTCCATTCTCGCCAGTGGAGGAGATGGTATCAAATGAAAGACCCACATAGTCGCCTTGTTGAGCACGGAAGCCTTCAAGCTTATCAGCACCATCCACTTCATCCAATTTGGTACCAGCCTTGAGTTGTTTCTCCAACCATGCAAAGTAGTGTACAAGTGCAGCTGCATCACGCAAATGACAATCACGCATACCCTTCAATTCGGCATCGTTCTTGATAGCTTTAGCATCATTGATGAAAGATCTTTCTTCTTGTACATTATCCTAAAATAAAACATGATTAGTCTGATGCATTAACAAGTCCATCATGTTGTGAATTACCTTGCCAGCAGCCACTTCCACAGCCAAACTAGTCTTGGAGTTGGCAATCAATTTTTCACCAGAAGAAGCAAGAGTGTCGCTCAACTTGCGCAAGTCATCAAAGATGGCATCATAAGGCTTAAGAGTAACATGACTACCAAGATGTTCCTTGACGGCATCAGGCACCTTTGCAGGATCAACATATAAGACAGCATCAGCCTTGCTGATAATGGCATAAGAGTAAAAGACAGGGTTGCATTCAACATCGGATCCACGGAGATTGAAGAGCCATGCAACTTCATCCAGAGCAGAAACAACCACACCATAAGCTCCCTTTTCAACAATGTATTTGCGTAAATCCTCCAACTTGTCAGCATGAGATTTGCCTAATGGTCATGTATCACTGTGAATATTCAAATAAGGTATTTTCATCCATAAGGAAAAGAAACAACTGACCTGCAAACTTGATAGGCTGAACGATGACGTGATCCTTGGGAGCTAATGGACGTTCTGCGCCCCAAGCCTTATCAACAAGATTCTCATGAATCACCACGAGTGAAGATCCCACAGTAGAAAGTGAAGAAGAAAGCTGACGAGCATCCGCTATAATAAAGAATTGAGTAATCTGCAAGACATGATTGTGAATCATTCATATACTTACAAGCAGTAATCAACTTGGGATCCACACCAATGCGTGAACCAGCAGGCAAATTCTAATAACGCGTGTCGTCCCATAATTTGAATCAGCGATCTACTCTCTCCGCATAACAAACACAGCAAGATTTACCTTAACAAGATACTCTTGCCAAGTTGGAACACCGGGAAGTCCTTGTTTCATCAGGGTCCAGTTGGAATCCAGTTGTTCGGAAGCTTGTAAAAAGTATCTGCCGTCGGTGAAGAGAGCTGCTTCATGGGTTGATACAATAGCAAATCCTATTCATCATTCATCGTGAGAAAATAGCTTTCGTGTATAAAACGGCTTACATTACCTGCAGAACCTGTAAAACCCGAGATCCAATGTCTGCGCTTATCACAGTCAGCAATATACTCGCTCTAGAATCATTCATGTTAGTGTTTTCGTGCGTATGTCTTGATGTTGAAAGTGACTTACTTGGTGAGAGTCTTCAGAAGGAATAAGGCTGGTTTATGGATATATTAGCTTGACTTGTGTACTCCAAACGCGTTCAAAACTTACAAGGCGTCGACATTGTACTCTTGGGACTTCATTAGTGCGCGTAGCGCAGACAAACGATCACCTGTGTGGACTGGCATTGTTGAAAGAAAAGGAGGAAAGAGAGCAACGACAAAATGCGGAGCAAGGAATGCGTCTTATACGCTGTGTGACGTATCGAGCTGAGGTGGATAATGCTGCCAGCCATATCATGCCACTCCTCTTCTCATCCGCCATTGACTGCTTTATACGCCTGAATATCCTGGAACTTGATTTAGATGTAGAATTGACTTTTACTACTATACAAAATGCCCATGTTGGGTCTATTGTTGTTAACAATCACAAGGTAGCAGGTGAAGTGATGCATTTCAAGTTCATGTGATCGCTGGCTCTTTCATGTAACGAATATGCTCCTTACTGCTTATGAATGTTTATGAATGATACTGACATATGCTTCAAAATGTGTACGTCACAAGGACAATCAAATGCATTATAAGTCGATACCTTGTTCCTACTTCTTAATCATCATCCTGAGATCCAAAAAGAGCATACAATAGCATGATGAAGCAGTAACTGACTGAATCACAATAAAGCTACTCGACAATTATGTACGTCAATTGATGACAAAAGTGGTGAAGCTATGTAAAATAAGATGCTTGTTGTCCACTACAACATGTATTGCTCTTCTTCTACTATACCTATAGCATACGCTACTACTAGATTATGCATTTCCTATATACTTCTTTATCTAGAGAAACACGAAAAAGCTGCACATGATAGAATGTACAATGACATATTCAAAAGCTTTATATATAGCATTGTTTCATAGCATGGATCATGTCTCGGTAGTTACTTCTTTGCAGCGCATCATGTCACAATGCTATCTGTGCTGGATAGGGACTAGACGCTTATGTTATTACCCGTGTAATCCTGTGTCACCTGGCCCCTACCCCTTACGCAATACCACTCCTCCCCCCAAATCTTTTATGGTCTAGTTGGGGGGAGTCAAGTAGAAAAAGGGGGAACTGTAAAGATGACTAGGGAATAGGTCTTTCTCATGAACAATTTGGTTCACTAGCATGATAAATGTTTTACTTTTATTGCTATAATGTGCTTTATAACAACTGACGACTATGAAAACTTGGATAATTGTTCTGCAGAAGCAAGTTGATGCGCAATTGCAAATGAATAATCCGAGAATTCGGTGAGCTTGTATTTGGCTGTGTTTCCATTGGTCAAATATGCAGGATAGGAAGAGATCATTTTCTCTCTATACTCGTGCCTGCAGTTTTGCACAGCATTATAGTGATCAAGGAGACACTTTAGCAATGTGGATTCTTTCTATAATCATTGTGAATACCTACCATACAAACATACAATGCATGTCAATAGTAGTGAAAGGATGTTCTGGATGTTTCGTCGTCTTCATGCCACTTGCTCAGTCTCGCATTCCTCTTTAGTGGATCAGGCTGAACATGTCAGGTCTGTGCAACGTACACGTAACACCTTAAACGATGGCTGTGCATTGTGCTTGTTATGATTTTGCAGTAATGTGTTGTTATGTTGTATCCATGTTGATGATGAATCAAAAAGAACAGGTTTCATAAAGAGAAAAGTCTTTCAACTGTTGTCATGGATCAATGGGAAGCAGCACTGTGAGTTTCTTTATCGACAAGCTTCCAATGGGTTGCACATCTACAACTGATGGCTCCGCAGATATAAAAGGAATCAGGACAAAGAAGAATGAACCAGGACAATGAATCCTTATCTTTAGATGATGGCGGGAATAACAAGACTTAGTTTAAGTATCGATCATGTTTATAGATTGGATGAATCAACCCGATCCATGGCCGAATATGACAAGACATATATGGGAGAGTGAGATACACACGAGAGCAAAAGGGTGTTCTTATGCACCACAGAGTGTCTCTGTACTTTTTCTTTGTAACTCCGTGTGTGGTGTGTGATGTGTGTGCGCTAGGCCATCCATCATTTGCCCCTTCCCTTCTCTTTTTCTCTCTCTTCCTCTCTCTCGTTTCTACTTTAAGTGTGTATGCAAGCACTTGATTCACCTCATGTCACAAGTCAAAGCTTCTCCACCTCCACAAACACAATCACCTTTTTCTATAAGTCATACCAACCAAGACTTGCACTCTACCCATCGCATAATGACTCGTCGGGCAAGCCGATCAGCACAATCAAGCTCCACTCCTTCTACTAAGCACGATACTATTCAGGAGAACGATATCACTGACTCG
Source organism: Lichtheimia ramosa (assembly GCA_008728235.1). Classification (NCBI taxonomy): domain Eukaryota; kingdom Fungi; phylum Mucoromycota; class Mucoromycetes; order Mucorales; family Lichtheimiaceae; genus Lichtheimia; species Lichtheimia ramosa. The sequence continues at coordinate 4,075,363 of CP031823.1, forward strand.
GAACCTATCGGTCGTATGACAACACGCTCTCGGTCAACCGACGTGAATACCCAAACATCATCTTCTGCAGAAGAATCTTCATCCACCAACAATACACTTACTCCATCATCCAATGCAACAAACAGGCGCCACGTGCGTACCAAAAGAGTGACAAAGCCATCACCTTCTTCTTCCTCTTCTTCACCTACTAATACTTCTATGCGACGAAGGCGAGCTGCTGCTAACAAGGATAGCAAACCAAGTGGAATGATGAATGCCATCAAACAACAAAGGTAAAGATAAATGTCATTCATTGATTCATGATTTGCTAAGCAATTGATTAATAGGCTTGCTGAACTTGATGAGCTTGAACAATCCATTTTGAATGGCACACATGAAGAATATCAGGAACGAATGGCAGATGCAGAAAAGAAGCGCATGGATCAAAGACGAATCGCAGAACAACGGCTTCATTTAGAGGAAGCAGATATTCGGCATACGTTTGATGCCTGTAAGAAGGCGGCTTATGACCAATTTCATGTAAGTTATGTCCATTGTGCTGCACCAACCCCAGGTCATAAGAGTAACACATATATATACATATCCTTGTGTAGCAATCCAAGGCTGCTTTGCGTAAACAAATGATCACCCAAGTCCAGGCTCAAATCAAACGGCTTGAGGAGGAATGGCATTCTCGTCAAAGTAAGGATAAACATTATCACGTCCACACTACAACAAACTAAAAATTGAATCTGGGGTTGATCACATGACATTTTAGGTTTCCCTGCCGATGACGATCAGGATATTTTTGATTGGGTGCCACCCGACCGACAGACTTCAATTCATATCCTTTTTGTACAACATTCATATTAGCTCAGCTTACTTTCAGGCACCATCTTCCATGTCATTGATATCTTTAACTCTTATTTTGCTGATACATTGTGAACCAATAGGCTTATCCACCGACGAGATTATGGATGATTTGAAAATAGCCACTGCTGTACCTTATGCTACTAACTCCTGATTTGATTGTCGATCCTTGATTTGTACAGAAGAAAAACTACCTCCCATTCCACCACTCATACTACAACACCCATTCAATCGCATTTGATCTCTTTTTCCTCTCTATTACGTATCATTTATACCTTGCAGTCATTCAATATATACGATTTGAACACATCTTGGTAATCATAAGTGACGTAGCAAGCTCAAATAGACAAAGAGATAGGTCAATGTCATATCACTCATCTTGGATCGAAATGCAACTATCAACTCCTGCCTTAAATCTACTAGATCCCCTTATTGTTCCAAGGATATCTCCCTCTACATACATATAATAGACTCCTTCTGCTCCTTTCCAAATCCTTTGTTGTTAACGCAAGTTTATGAGATAAAATAAATGCTATTACTATTTACAAAATGCCCCAAAGTTCCTCGACACTGCCTGCAATCTTGCCACATGCAACAGATGCTGATAATGAATATTCAGACACACTAATCTTGTCATCAACATAGGAATCAGCGAAATCATCAGTGCCATGAGCCATTGCACCAACAGCCACCACGATGGACTTGTCACTGGGGATAGTTGGAAGGTATTCAGACAAGCGAACTGTGGGAGCATCCCAAGAAAGTGCTACAAAGACACATCTGTTAGCATTGAAAGATATGCAATCCAATGTAACATACCAATCTTATGGCTGTTCATAGGAAGATATTTTTCGACAGGGTTCTCAATCACACGCAACAGCTTCTCGTTGCCATTGACAGCACGGATACTCAATTTGTGAAGCAATTGTACTAACATGGTACATGTTAGATACCAGTTATATTCATCCTTATCCATTTACTTACCCATTAAACCAGCAAAACGCTTGAAAGTTCTTGGAATTCTGATATGTGGATTGACTTCGATCAATACATTCTTGTTGGTGTGGATAAAGACTTGCAAAAGACCAGCCTTGTTGATAGGACTATCCAGTAGTGTCAAAAGACACTATCATAAGAAACATGGTCAGCTGATTCATTGTCCAATGACATGGGATGATAAAGTACCTGATGCAGAATATCTGGTCGAGCTTCATATGCCTCTCGTCCATTCTTTTTAAGGATATGTTGGTGATCATCGACGTTGAGTAGTTGATAGTTTCCTTCTTGTTTCTTGCCAATCTTGAGCGTCTCCAAAGTAGCTTGCTCCAAAACGACAATCAAGCGACGAGTCTTTTCCTTTTCAACCATGGTCTTTGGCACCTTGGGTGCTTGGGGCACCATATGAACATTGACATTGCGAGTGTCACCAACCTTGATACGCTTTGAAGGTGGCTGTTGTTGTTGTTGCTCGGTACGATCAGGGCTGCTACTCATGGCTGGGTGCTGAAAGGAAAAAAAAAGTCTCTCTGGGTGATTGCCAAATCAAGCCGAGCATGAATTGACATTAAGGTAAGCGTCAAAGCCACCTTATTCTTTTCGTTTGTTGCTCACTTATACCCCCATTTTGGCCTTGTCCATGTCGAAGCATCTGCTATCACCCAATGAACACGATCGACATAAGAAACGAAGAAAGGAAACAGCTCTTGACAACAACCAACAACCTTCGCTACTTGAACAACTTCCTTATGAGCTGCTGACGTCTATATTTATACAATCATCCAATGCACAACTACCACTCGTCAGTCGTACATTCTATTATGCTCTCTATCAATGTCCTGAAGATGTGAAATTGCAATGGCTACTACACCGAGATAATTATGTCATGGCATTGGCACTTGAACATGGTCTACGTTTCCGATTTTTCAATCAACGGCTACTCGATCGATTTGATGCTATGCATGGATCCCCGATAAGATTAGATAACAAGATGTTACCACCCCACTTGTTTGCTGAATGTGATCCACGACGACATGACTTGGTTGTCAAGCTATTAGAACGTGGTGCTTCTCCTCATAAGCCCCAAGGATACCCACTTATCAAGTCTGCTCAAATTGGTCACTTGGACATGATCAAATCACTTGTAGCTTTTGGTGCTGATCCCACTGCAAAAGACAATATGGCTCTTCGTGTATGTGCTGCTCGTGATAACAAGGCATTGGTCAAGTACTTTTTATCAGATCTTGGCGTGAAACCTGATAGTGAAACGCTTAAAGCATGTGTTCGCAAGGATCTCTGGGATATGGTCAACATTCTCATCGCTCATGGTGCAGTCCCTGATCTTTCTACTATCAATTGTACATAGTATCTTATTTCCTTTTTGTAATATATATAAAAAACTAGATCACAACAATGAACAATAGAGTCTTTATATGATGTAATATTAACAAAGAAGGGATCGAATGCTCATTTCTAAAGTACGGTTGTTCTCTACAGCGCCAATAGCCTTGTCATTGTTTGCAGCCATATGTGTCACCAAGGGTTGACTCATGCATCGATTACGTGATTGAGCTGCTGATGCTGCGGCATTCAACATGCTGCTGGATGTTTGTAAAAAGTATTGTGTCGTAGGATGTGTCACATGGGATCCATGGCTTACAGTGGTAGTTGGTGTTGTTCGTAGTGTAGGACTTGGGCAAATTAAAGATGCTGATGATGGTTGATTGAATGTTGGTCGAATATCCAAGCCACGTGTAGGTGCAATATTAACTTTGGGTGGTGATGATGGCATATAAGATTTACTTCCAAGTCGAATCCGTGGTGGTGAAGGACTGAATCGCGTAGGTGGAGTCTTTGGACGTTGATTGTTGAATGACGATGATGAAGATGAAGAAGATGATGATGATGATGATGACGTAGTAGGTGTACGATAAAGTGGTAAAGTAGGTGATGTTGACGATGATGCACGTTGGTTGGTGGTTGACTTTCTCAATTGAGCAAGTATATAAAGTTTTGGTAAAGTTGAAGGTTGTGATAAATCAGCACCTAGTCCTCCTCCAACTGAAATAGCGATTTCAAAGAGCTCGTCCTCACTTCCACACCGTTTCTTGATCCTTAAAGTATCAGTAAATGTCCTTGCTCCTGATGCAACAGTAGCCAGTTGTTTGAATGTTGTCGTGTGAAAGAGATCAGATGTAGTACGTTGTGTCGTGGGAAGCATTCGCTGATGTGCAGTTTCAATCACATTGTCCAATAGCAATCGATGCAGCTTGGATAATCGATCAGTGTCCTTGCTGGATACAAAATCATACAGTGACCGATGTGCCAATTCTTGTGGATAGTAGCCAAACATTTCAGTCACCTGTTCACTCACACGTGCACAGCATACATCCATCGATAATACCAATGTTGCCATGGTAGGATTTTGTTCATCCAATGATACATTCTTGTTACTTGTTGTAGGCATAGATGATGATGATGATGATGATGTCGTTACCATGTCATCCATGCATATATCTACTGAAGTAGAATGTTCTTCTTGTTGGTCTGGAACATGTTGTGGTGGGTGATGATCGGCATGAAATGTGTTGCTATGGTGATTGGTTGTAGGTAAAGAGGTGTATGCATGAGTAGCTCCATCCAGTGGCAGCATATCATCAAAAGGCAACATATAATTCTGCATCATGGCGTCTTCAGAGAAAGTCAGCTCACCAAATGGGAATTGCAGCCCATCCAAGTCCAGTGGATGATGTAAGAACTCGTGCGTTGAAGTTTCATTATTTGTTGATTGCAGCATAGATGATGCAGCTGTTGATGGTGTTGTTGTTGTAGTAGTAGCTTGTGGTAGTGCATGAAATGTTTCCATAGTCTCCTGGATAATGATAGGTTCAGCAGGCTGGATACTACGTTGCTGTTGTTGTGGAGATGAAGTTGATGTAGTTGTTGGATGAGCAGTTGTTGTTGGAGAAGGAGTGGAGGATTGATGTTGTGTCATAGCAGTAGGAGTACCAGAGTCAGTGGCAAATGTTGGAGTGTGAATAGTACCACACATGATCTCGTAATCACTCTTGTTGCCAGATTGCTTGTCACGTAGACGAGGACGACCACGTTTCTTGTGCTTGATGTCGTAACAGGTGTCTGATTTACCCAGAGACACACAACGCTTACATGGACGTGATACTAATAGGAACAAAGCCAAATAAAGTCAGTTTTATAAGCAAAAATGGTAATCCTCCGTTTGTACTGCGTGGACTTACCATCGCATGCCAAATGGGCTTTTTTGCAGTTGACACCTAATTGTGGAAATGATGAGTAACATTGCAATATTTCTCATCCGGAATAGGACCGGTCAAGCTTATGAACACTTACATGCACTTGGTACATGAGACTTATATCCTCGCTTAGCAGGGATGGTACTATTATTGCTGCTCTTCTCGGATGATGGATTCAATCCTCCTCTTGATGACGATGATGTTGTTGTTGGTGTTGGTGGAATAGGACTAGTTTGCTGACGTGGTATTGGAGCTATAGTAGGCAAAGCAGGTGCAATGTTGAGCGCCATTGTTGTCGAGGGGTTGAAATGTAACTGAGAATGGGGAATAGAGGAATCGATAGGGTAGAATGACTCTGTCAGTGTTGTCAAAGGTTGTTGAGTAAAAGAGGATGGAGGTGGAGGTGGTGGTGGACCTTGCATAGTTGATAGAAAGGTAAAAGAGAAAAAATAGAGTCACCCTTCATCCCCACCGCTCAAGTCTAAAAGAAATGCGGGGGTTGGCTTAACAGAGCGTCACTTTCCGATCTTTTCAGTTTACTCCACTGCATTGACCCAAAGAATTGACACGAATTGATTGGCTTGTGTATCTGTATACGTTCCTGAAACAGACATTTTGGATCGTACAGGAACTTGATTGAATAATACATGTGTCGTGTGAAATGACTTCCATGGAATGAAGACCTGGGGGGAATCACACAAAGATTAAGCGGCGATCCTATAACAAGTACCATGATTTGTGGTGGTGGTGGCGGGTCATGTTTTGCTCTGCTTTCCTTCCCGTTGTACCTAACTCTTTTTGGTAATGCTATTTTCCGATTGGCTATTAGTTCCCCACTTTTTAAAAGCACCCAGCCGATTCCTTGTACCAGACATTTCCATCATCGTACCACTGTTACAAGAAACACACTCATGGATACTTACACATTACATGCAACGTGGCTATCCAATTATTAGTCCCTTTTCCTTTTCATTGCACTTCCTAGGCATATCATCTTTGTACATCATCTCATGATCACGCCGCCCAACCTTGTCATGTAGGACATTGACATTACATAAGCCCATCTGGTGTGTGACAAACTATAAATCTCATTTTTGGACCTTATGTTTCATTGGTGCCCCATATATCTTGTGGGAAATTATTCTCTTGTTTAACACATGTAAACTTCTGGGACTGAGTAGAAGATCCAAGAAGATGAACATGAGATGACAACACAACAGTCTCATGAGAAGACATTGCCAAATACCAATTTGGATACCAATCCTTAAATGAAAGTGTTGTCACTATCGCTAGCTTACCCAAGGTGTTGCCAGATGTCACATGATCATTCCCTTGAACAGCCATCTGAAAGCCTATGATGTAGATTATGCTTTTCATCCCTGGATGCTATAGAACTTGTAGGATCTACATTGTAATGTAGATCGATCATCATATCGTTATTCAGATATACATTAGAATCCTGCAATGAATAGCTGTACATAATTAGACATCCTTTTAATATTGTAATGAGAAACAAAAGCTATGCTATGCAAGGTGAAATCGCTCTTTGTAATGGAGAAATGAAGGGGATGCATCTTCATCCTTGATTTTAAGCTTAGCCAGACTTGGCATACTACGCAATCCAGCTGTTGCAGTATTGTTGTAGCCTTCATTTAACACACGTGGCAAATGAGATTGATGTGTTGGTGGTGGATGTAAAGGTGTTGTCAATCCATGATGAGCACTATCTGCACCATAAGATGACAATGAAGAGCATGATGATAGATCAGAAGGTGATGACGATAGACATAGACTGCCACCAGATTCGTAAAAAGGTGATTCTTGAATGATGATGGGAGGAAGAACAATACCACGTCGTCGTGATAAAGATGGTGCAGGACCCATCTTTCTAGGTCGTGGACGTGGAATACAATCGTCATGGGTGATGGCATGATACATTGGTTCTGATGATGATGTCGCATTTGTTTCTGACATAGATGGCTTTTGTTTGCGTAGCCATGAAAATGAAGGACGCTTAAGAGAAATGGATGATGATGTTGCTATGATAGTGCTTGTTGTTGTATTGGGTGGTGGTGATATGATAGGGACAAGTCGATCAAGTCGTTGACGTAGAAAATCAAGCCATGTTTGCAAATCAAATGAAGATCGACAAGCAATAGTCCATGGTTTGATATGTGCTTCACGATGTGGCTCCAGACGTATACAGTAAGATTGCTGATCAACAGCCATCGCCACTGCACCACGGATCTGCCGAAGATTAAGGATACCTGATGGGGATACAACATGCTGATCAAAGGAGTCAACAACAACTGATGTCACACAATAATACACAATCTGTTGCTACTCACTTCATCTTTGTAATAACGCAACTCTGTATCCAAAAGCACAAAAAATCGATCTTGCCATCGCGACTTGCCAAAAGGCAAAGGTGTCATTTTGGCTAGCCAGCCAGCCATTGGTGTATTGTATGTACTGATATATTGTTGTTGTTGTGCGTGCATGGTGAATGTGAATGCGAAATGATTTGGGTATATACAACAAAGATGGATGTTGATGATGTTTTCTCCCTTTTTATATGCAAATGGTGGTCATTGTCTTCTTGAACACTCCCAATAAAACCCCTGGGTCAGCAGATTAAGCTCAGAGTGAGTAAATTGTTGTCCGCTTAAAAGATGAGTGATTGGTGTTACAAACTCGCACATGCGCGCCCAAGCATTGGCTGTTTTGTCGCCCATGTTGGATTCACTACAGCTCTTGATGATCCTTCCTCATTTGTTCATGCTTCCTTGCTATCGTTACCATACTACCCATTGCCTTGTTATGTGTACATAACACTACTGTTGCTAATGATGCATATTCAGAAGGAACAAGCCAAAAACATGATCCTTACTATTTTCCCACCAACAAGAAAGGATTACAAAAGGGGTAAGTGTTGTTGCTGCAGTCGAAACATGAGAAGGGGGATATGCAAAGACGCCCTGTTAGATATATACTGCAATATGGTAATGGGCGTCTCGGGGGTCTGAGCGTTTACAGCAACAGAGGAAGACTAAAAATCCCTTTCATAAGTTCAAGTGCTTCCTGTATCCCATCCCTGATGTGCATTGACGAAAGCTTAAACAGGCAGGTGCCCATTTAGCTTTACAAAGAGCCTGATCTTGCTAATTACCTTCCTTGATCATTGATACAAAGTGATCATGGTGAAACAATAACAACACGGATGTCATTCTAGATATGCAATTGACAAAATAAGCAGTGCATAGACAACATAGGGCATTATTGTCTTGGCACGTAAGATGCTGCATGTACAATGTGCACGAATGAAATCTTCAAGATGAGGACATAGATGCCATTTTGACACAAAAGCATCAAGTGACGATGATCTGCGGACGTGCGCCCCATTGCATATCATCCCATGGATGTGGATGATTGCGTGGCAGGTGTGCATGTGTGTCACACACAGTTGTTCAAAGTGAAATTATGATCATTTGTATTTCTTGTTGCTGCATAAAGGAGCAACACATGATGCAAGTTTGACTCTCTCTTTCTTTTACTCGCACTTGACTCACGCTGCTGCAGCCTAAAATTAGCAAAGGGGACTGTGTTTGTAAAGTACATGGGCGCGGCAAGTCCTTCTCTTTTGGAAAATGAATAATCCAGGAGCTTAAGGGAGAAGTCTAACACGCTCATGGCATGCTGTCATTGCAGTTTTGTCTAATGAACAAGCAGCATGACTGTGCCATCATGATCATGTGCAAGTAGCAGAGTATGATTACTGTATCATCAAAAGCACATTTATTAGTAGCTGCGCATTACCCAGGTCGTTTTTAGACTACATCAACAAATATGCAGATTACCCAGCACTGAAAAAGTGCGTGCACTGATTGATCGTCATGTTGTGGATGTCACGTTGACTTGATTTCAAAGTCACTATTGTTACTGCAACAAAGAAGATGGGTGTATCCTAATAAAATGATGGCTCATCATGTGCTTTACATCATCGTACGTCAAGACAGAGCAATTAAGAAGCTTTTCGTTCTTACATATCAGAATGCGGATGTGGATAAAAGCGGAAAGGTTGTACCGTATAATGGCTGTTTATCCGAATGCACTTATGCATGAACACTATTGCTGATATGGTTTGCCACCTCGTGCCAAATCCCTTCTTTTTACTGGGACATTGCATCTTTATCCTTCCTTAACAAATACACTGCTGCATGACGAGAAATATATGTCATAACATCATATTCCAATCTACCTAGCTCACAGAAGATCCACCAATTAAACAGCCCTTCCCACTCCTTTTTCGCCTTCATGGACGCCAATACACTTTAATTGATAAAGGCGGGCTGAACCCCTGATATATGCTTTGCAACACCAATAAGATATAAGATAAACGAAAAAGGCATTTCTTCATTATCGATAAGAGTTACTGATACTGTTCATGCGAACCAAAACATGTTGTTCTCGAAATGTGATATGTAAACTACTGCAGCAGAAGATTGCGAATGGGATAGTTTTCGATTGAGAATGATGACAAGGTAAAAGAATGTGAGAAGCAAACACAATGAATGAGACGGTGATGACTACAAGAAATACATGACTGCTCATGATGTTAAGAAGGAAACAATAGAAAGAATGGATATGATAGCACACACATACCTTGGCCAACAACATCCTTAACTGGAGCCAAGGAGCGCTGAAGCTCTTCTACTGTTTGGCTGTTATCTGTTGATCCTTGAAAATAGTGCAAACGGGCGCGAGATGCAACAAGGTCAGCATAGTATGCTGCTGGAACAATGGAGACTGAGCGTGTACAGCGTGCGTAGGTGTAGCATTGATGATACGTCAGTCTTTGCAAGTCATCGGGCGAAAATTTGTTTTCATCGTATAAGACATGATAATGTGCAGGACGTGATGTGCCTTGTAATCCAGCATGCGATTGAAGATCTACATGTGAAATCCAATTATCAGTTGTCGTCTCATATTCTGCATTGATGGATGATACTTACAAAAATCAAATTCAAATGGATGCACAATGTCAGTATCCACAACAGTACCAGCTGGACAATTGCCACTTTTATCACCATACTGAGAGCCAACAGGGAAGAAACGTGCATGATGACGCTTTTGGACAACGACAAAAGTGATAAGAGGATCGTAATCTTTTGCAATGGATTGACACACACTCTTGATGGCAAGTACTTCATTGCGTAACACTTCAGCAAACTGGCCTTCAGATACACCATCACGATAGAATAGGATGCATTCTGGTCTCTTTTTGTTGACATTGATGAATTTCATCAGCAGAGCACGCACCATGATAGCAAGATCGGCAATGATTTCAGTACGGCTTGCTTGAATACGAGTTTCAGCTGCATAGCGTGAGATTTGAGCATCCATACTCGCCACAACTGCAGCAAGAGATCCACGTGTCCCTTCTCCTAATAACAATAAGTGATATCAGCAAGTAGTCCTTTTGTATCCATGTTATCTGCTTACCAGGACTTGGATGAGACACATCTGCACCAAAGACGATAGTCTTGTCTGTGATGAAAGGCAATTCATTCTGTGGCAAACGCTGGTTCATACCACCTAACTTGACATTGATCTTCAAGCAGACATTCATGCAGTAAGGTCGTTTTGGTTGTTGGATATGCTTTGCTTGAAGACATTGTGTAACAACACCTAGATCTAAAAGATTGTCATGTGTGTGAGAAATCATGCCAACAGTAATCTCTTATCACTATTCACCTGTGTCACCAATTCGCTTGATCTCTGGATAAAGCTGTCGATTGAAGTTGGGAAGTATGCAAACAATGAGTTGTGGATTCGTTCCTTGGCTTTTTTGAAAAGCAAGTCTTCCAGCATCCAGCATAGCACGACGAATGTCAGCTTGAGGATCAGCATGTAATATACCTGGTTCCCTTTGCTGAACATCCTAAAAGATAGCAATATCATATTAAACTGTCATGCTTGTAGATGTCACTTTTGAAGTAATTTACCAAACCAGCTTTGACAAGACAATCAATCAATGTACGCATAAAGTGCACAACAACTTCATGGTGCCGAATGTGCTGCTGTGCAAAGTTGATGACTGCCCATGATTTCAGTGTTGCTCCTTTGGCCAATTTGCTCTGTGACACATTCCAAACACCATTCTTGGGACGAAGGACACCACCTGGCTCACTAGAAGAATATGCCACTTGAGGAGTTGGAAGCACACGAGCATCGATTGTTGTCATTTGATTACTGATCTTCATACTGGCTTCCTGAAGATATGGATTGCTGCCATAAGCGAGTTGTTGTACGCCTGTTGTAATCTTGTTTGCACGTATACTGGGTTTTTGACATGTGTATTTGATCATTTCTGAAGTTTGTCGCTCATCCAACTTTCTTGCAAGTCGTTGACCAGGTAAAATGCTGCATACTTCCATTGGCAACAAAACGTCTCGACCAACAAGAACACATGGCAGATTGGGAAAAGCAAGGCGGATGTTGTATTGTTGCAAAAAGTAATCCTTGACAGTGATAGTCTCTCCATCTCGTTCAAAATGGGATGTAGCTGGAGTACTAGATACCAGTCGTTTGATAGAGTACTTGGGCTGTTTCACACCACGATGCATGACTTGAATACGAAGATTTTTGACGAATCTGCTCAGTCGCTTAAACTGGTTGTCGTTCATACCACGTCGAAGCTCATCAACATGACGATATCCAAAAAGCTTTGCAGCTTGATGATGGAGCATTCCTGGTTGATAAAATGCTGTAGTACTTGTATCAACATTGACAAATAGCTTTTCTATAAGAGAAATAAACAAAAGGGTGGTCAGCCAATAAGGCAAGGAAGTTGTTTCATCAGTTTAATACTTGCCAATACCAGGACGCACAGACTGGTAAAATCCAGGCCACAATTCCGCAGCACCTGATAATGCTGTGCTTCCTTCTTGAATATAAAACGAGCGTCCCACCGTGACATGACTCAAGCTTGGTAAATAACGAAGCCAAATCTCCAATGCAGTGAATCCTTGAAAGAAGAAATTAGCTTGCTATACACATTTACATCAAGTTTCTGCTTACCAGTCAACACATTATTGGTTTTTGACGATCTTCCATGGATAAACTCTTCCACTTCATGCATATTGATACGATTGACTTTTCGAATACACACACGGAAAGCGTTGCCATCACCTCGTGGTCTTTCACCAGGTACCACAACCTAATAAATACTAGTTGAGACATCCACTATACTTTATCATCACAATCATATGCAGCTTTACCTCGAAAGTCTTTTGGCCATTGTCATTCAATGCAAGTGGAGTAATAGCAAAACAATTCTTCTTGCCATCAAAAGCAGCATGGATCCCATTCTCCTTGTTGTCACACAGTGTGGTCCAGATACGTTTGTAAAGGGCAACTGGAGTGCTGGGTGGATCAAAAGTGACATCGTAATGATGAAAATCGGCACGAGGGAAGTCCACCACTTCAAAGAAGTTGGCCCGGACCTTGATCTTGTCACCTTGATGGCCAAAGGATGGTCGTTGTACAAACTGAGTCAAAGCAAGCGACATACTGATGATGAAAGTTGAAAGAGCAAAAAGAAGAAAGAGTAAGATAAAAAGAAATGATCCAATGCTCTCATATAAGTACCGATCAATCACCCCTAGATTGATGATCATCACAGATGAGACAGAATAGTGCTGTGAATCTACTGCGCACAGGATTGAAGCAGGGGTGCAGATAATAAGGTTGATTGCTTTTTTGTTTATTACAATAAGAAATGTTGTCGAGTGATGGATGTTGTCTAAATTGATCTTCTTCACCATCGTAAACTCTTTCTCTTCAATTGGGTGGTGGTCCATTCCTCATTTGTAATAGGGATGATGCACGAGTGATTAACAACTGAAGCCGTTGAGGAGTTGACGTTGTGAGATGGCAAAGGATGAGCAGATTCGAGTATTTCATCAGGTATCAGACGAATAAGAGCACCCACTGGAAGCGACATGAAACCAATGAGTATGCACAATACCCAATGCATCATGTGAAGAGGCACTGTCTGGAACGCAGAACCACCGAACTGCACAATCAAAATCTGGCCAAGGATGGTAATCAGAAAAATCCCAATGAAGAACTTGTTTTTGGTGATGCCTTTGAAAACGTTGAACTGATTGTCGATGCGTCTGCAGCTAAATTAACACGAGATCAGTATTCCAATCCTCACATGCATCATTGTTTATGTACTTACTTGATCTCATTGAAGAATTGACAAAAGACAAATGCAGTGAATACCATAGTTGCCAGTGTATCCTTGTCATCATTCAAGTTGAGAATGTTGGTGTACATGAGCGTAAGGATGACAATGATTTGATAAACAGCTTGGCCAACAATCATTTTCCACATGGATCGAGTAATCAATGGTGCTGTGCGAGGTTCAGGACGGCGTTTAAGCAATGATGGTGTTGGGGGATCAGTTGCCAATGCAAGAGCTGCAAGTGTATCCATAATAAGGTTGACCCATAATAATTGAACAGCTGTCAGCACTGATTGCTGATCATCACTTGTAACAGCTGACACAAGAGTGAGAATGACTGCAGTAACATTGACTGTGAGCTGAAACTGAAGGAATTTCTTGACTGCATCATTAACACAACGTCCCCATGAAATGGCTCGTACAATGCTTGAAAAGTTGTCATCCATAAGGATAATGCTTGATGCTTCTTTAGCCACTTCAGTACCTGAAACGCCCATTGAAAATCCAACATCTGCAGCTTTCAATGCTGGTGCATCATTGGTGCCATCACCTGTAACTGCCACAGTGTCACCAAGTTCACGTAAGCCTTGTACCAGGAGACGCTTATCTTCAGGACTTGATCTTGCTAACACTTGTAATCCAGGAAGCACACGTAGCCGTTCAATTGGAGAAAGTTGTCGAAATGTGGGGCCATCAAGTGCTTTTCCACCAGGAGTATAAATACCACACTGTCGAGCAATGCTTTTGGCTGTCAGCATATTGTCACCTGTCACCATTCGCACGCATACACCAGCTTGTTGACATGCTGCTACAGCAGATCTGACACCTGAACGTAATGGATCTTCAATGCCAACAATACCAAGCAGTGTTAATCCACCTTCTGCCAGAACATCTTCAATATCTTGATCAGGCGACCAAGTGTCAAAATCACGGTAACACAAGGCTATTGTACGAAGACAACGTGTCGCATAACTCTGAATGATCTTGGCCATACGCGTACGATTGGCATCTGTCATGATACGTGTTTCAATGTCGTAGCTGTTGCTGTGTTGAATGCCTTGAAAACGGTCATAAGAAGCTGCATGCATCGATACAATATGAGTAGCTGAGTTGAGTAACATTTCTGAAGCACCCTTGACATGCAATCGATAAACAGTCTTCTCCTTTTTGGTGTTCTCATCCAATACAGTGATGCGAATAACTGTAGCCATGCATTTACGTGTTGAATTGAAAGGATACACATATTCCACAGGCCACCATGATCGTAGTTGCTCCACAGGTTCACATGCCATACTATCTTGAGCAAAATTGAGCATGGCTGTCTCGGTCTTATTGCCAACCAGTGTTGTCTTTCCAAATTCATCCATGGTTGTTCTTGCACTTGAATTGATGATCATGGCTTGGTTGAGAAAGTTGCGTACAGGAAGTGGTAATCGAAAGTGAACAGCTTCAAGATCAATCAAATCACCACGTGATGAAGGAGAATCCTTGAGAAATCTGAATGATGATCCAAATGTACCAGCCACGACTGCCATCTTGTTTTGTGTCAAAGTGCCAGTCTTGTCAGAGCAAATAGTGGTGGCATTGCCCATTGTCTCACATGCAGCCAAAACACGAACCAGATTGTTGTCCTTGAGCATACGCTGTGTTGCATAAGCAAGTGCTACAAATGAAATGTATTAGCAGATTGTTTATCCTAGTGATGTTGTATATATAACTTACCAAGTGTTACTGCTAGAGGAAGACCTTCAGGAACAGCGACAACAACAGTAGTTACTGTAGTGATGAGAATACGCATCAACTGTGATATGACATCAGATGTGGATATGGGATAATGGGATGTAGCAAAAGAAAGGACGCAACGCACAAGCAAGATGATGAAGAGCACACCAGCAGCAGAGACACCTAACTTGGCAATGTTGCCTGCCAATCGATCCAGTTTCTCTTGTAAAGGAGTACTTTCATCCTTGGTACGTAATGCCATCAATGTTTTGCCATGGATTGACTGAGCACCCACTGCTGTCACCAGATATGTGCATTCACCTTCGAGAACCTTGGCACCAGAAATGAGGAAAGGATCTGGATGGCTTGTGCTGTTGTCAAGCATACCATCGTCACCTGATGGAGTATCTCCGTTTAAAAGACAATCATGCAGACAAGCTTTGTGTACAGCATCCGATTCACCAGTAGCTGCTGACTCATCGCACTTGACGACATGTGTTCCCTTGATCAAGACACCATCGGCTGCAAGAATGTCACCAGGTCCAACATGTAGTACGTCGCCCACTTGGATATCGTTCAAAGAGATCTGGACGTTCTGCGATGAGCGAATAGCCTAATATGATATGCCAAAGTTAGCTTTTACGCCATGTCACTTTGGAATAAACACTTGCATTGAGCTTTCTATCTTGCTTCTTTGCATTGAGACGTTGAAACTGCTTTTCCTTTTGATAGTCATTGATGCTGCCAACGAGAACGACAAGAAGAACTGCTACAATAATGGAAACTCCTTCCACCCATTTAACAGCTGGTATTCGATTGCCGCTGCTGTCATATTCCACGGATGTCAAATCTTCATATATCCCCACTGATAGTGAAATAGCAGCTGATATTGTAAGGAGAATCTATTATGAAATGATATAAGTCATCTTCTTTTGGATTGTAAATGATATTTACCAATGTTTTATCCTGCATTGCTTCCCACATTAAAGTCATTAAACTCTTATGTTGAACACGGGGGAGAACATTTGAGCCATACACAGCCAATCTTTGAAAGAATGGACCTTGTTTTTGCTCAGATACATTGGATTGTAAGTTGTATTCCACCATATCATCTTCAATATCATCTTCATTGTCTTGATCGCTCTTTTGACTATGAACGTCATCATTCATAGCCATACGTGCTACATTGTAAAGAGAAACAGGCCTTAATTGATATTTCTCATGTTCAGGAGAAAGACCATGAATGATGTGTGAATGTAACCCCCGAGCTACTCCTTCCACTCCGCCCAGCATGGATAGTAATTTGACATCTCGCTTTTCAACAAGTCGTTCAAGTTGTCCTGGTGTAAACGCAAAGGGATTGGTTGGATCTTGATGTGGTGTTAATCCACAAGGATGTTGTTGATGATAATAAAACATGGTGTGATCATCGTTCTTGGTGCTGCTGCTCTCGCTGTAACGTAAGCTGCCATCATCACTGTTGAACGATTGACGCTTTTCACTATAAGGTGGTGGTGGGCTATTTCTTCCTTGATGCATTGTTTAGTGAAGGTAAAGGAGTGTAATGGGGTGGATATAAAGGTATTTGTAAAAGGAATGTCAATGAGAAGATATCAAAAGGAAGACCGGCTTCTCGTGTATGTAAAGGAATGGAAAGAGGCACAAGTACAGCAAGTAGAAAAAGATGTGATATAAAGAACGAAAGAGAGGACAAAATGAGTTACTGATATATCGACAAGGAAAAATAAGGAGTATGTTTACTGATACAGTAAGATGATCGTCGTGGTTGGTCTCCAACTTTGGTATCTACCACCTCCTTTAAGTTTTCAGAATGAAACTATTTGAGCAATCCCATAATGTATCCCGATTGCCACCCATCCATCAACAATGATACACAGCTATACATTGGGAAAGCGGTTTTATTATGTTTACTCTAAGGACTTGACTAGGTATAAAAAGGCGTCATCACTACTAGAATGAAATTGAAGATCCAATAGATGGATTTATTGTTTATGGAGGAGAGAAAGATGATGTGTGATCGTAAAGATGAAGGGCGGAATATAAAGGGGACAATGATTACAAGTGGTTGATTATGTATGTACAAGCCAATGAGATGTGAAGATAATGGGAATAATGCACACTGGTAAAAGCCAATCATTTACTGCTGATCCATATCAGTAGTGACAATCTTGGGGATACATTGCTCATCACAGCCGATTGTGTTGTTACTGACAGTAAAAGCTTCGGTGCTATCTGCCGTTTCTAGGCAGATTTCAAAGCGCCCCTTTTTGATCACGCAATTATTGATGGCTGAGCGTGAACGCGATGAATCGTTAGATGTGGATCGTCTTCGACTCCATTCTTGCCATGGTTGTTTGATACTGTTCCCATCATTGTTGTTGGTTGTTTTTGAGCAAGATGCATCAGGATTGTTCCAAAACTCAGCATCCCAAATCTGTGGAGTAGGTTTCAACAAGGAACAAGAAGCTGCACTTCGCATGGATCGATGGTGAGAATAATCTCGTCCTTGCAAACTCGACCGTGTTGATGTAGATGTTGTATGCATAATCGCGTCGTTATCACAGCATGATAAACTTGCATCATCCAGGATGCGAATACCAGCAATATCTGCAAATTCTTTAGCTGTCAAGTCCTCGGAATTGACTGTAATGTTGGATGATGACTTGTGTCGAATATGATGGCCATGTTTAGAACTGACTGATGATGATGATTTGGATCGTACACGATTGGCCTTGGTCTTGGTAGTTGTGGATCCCATACAAGTGCTCATGTTGGATAACATAGAATCATCTCCACGTTTCACAAGGATACTTGCAGGTGGAGCTTTGTTGGATGAATAACGTTGCAGTGGCATTCCTATATCATCTTCATCATCCATCATTGGCGAAGAAAGTGGTGATGGTGTTGGAGGCATTGTTTGAGCATTCTGTTGCACGTGTGTCTCATCATTACTGCCGTCAGATGTTGTTATTGCTGTGGATGTCTTTAGATCAAGTCTTGAATGTGATCGACTAGCTCGTCTATATCGTTCATGCTCATAAAAGGTATCATTGGCAAATGGATACTTGTCGTGCTGTTTTTCGTTGTCAAAAAGACCATAACTCAATATGCTGGATAGTCTTCGCTTATCGAAATGTTGTGACCAACGATGTCGCCATTTGGCTCTTTGCTGCTGCTGAACATCTTGTTGAGGAGGGGTAAGTGGTGGTGAAGGTGGCGATTGTGAAGTGAAGGGTCGTTTAAACTTTGTGATAATAGAAAGGCTTGATTTGAACTTTGAAAGCTTGCTTGCGGACTCGTTGGTGGAAGAAGAAGGATGATGCTGGCGGGGTTGATCAGTAGGTGTCCTGAAGGTGTTATGGGAACGTATCCTTTTCAGCGATAAGGGAGGAAGAACACTACTTGTAGTCATGCCTTTTTCCTTATGGTGACCGAGAAAAGAAAATAAAGAAAGAAAGTGATGCAAAGAAAGGCGCGGTGGGTGGAAGTTGTATGTATGCGAGTGTTTGTGATGCCAGTTGGATATGCAAGCAGTGAAAGTACTCTAAAAAATTGGTTGGGGAAAACATTAACAAGATGCAGGATAACGTGATGTCTATATACACATACTAAGCAATGCAGATGAATGCGAGGAAGCGTTTCCCAGACCGCATAGCCCACAAAAGGTCAAAAAGAAGGGCAAACGGAAAGATGAGGAAGGGAAAAAAAGGAAGATCCACATTCAATCTATCGATTTTTTCCAATGAGCTATTCCGGCTCGGTTACCGTAGTGATACACAAAAGGTGCACGTCATTCACCTTGTCATACAACACACACCATACTTTTACACTCCACGAATGGATCCGACACGACACATTCTATAGTGTAGTCTTGGCTTTTGATTGTACACTCGCATATTTGTTTCGTATTGTGGACACTTGACATTAGCCCTAACCATTTTTGCCCGCCAAAAAGGAGAATCAAGTGTATGATATGCTTGGTTGAGTCATTCCGCTCTCGTCAGCTTACAGATGATGATGGTAATGGCCATGATACTGCATACATTTCTCCACACATGCTCTTTCTCTCTTCATATTCAGTCCTTCGTGTCACAATCTCCTACACATGAAACCACTGATGACCTTTTTGATCAATACTTTGCATTATGAGCCTATCTTATGAATCAGCAACAAATGATCATATTTTCCGTGGTCGTCAGGCTCGTGTTTGCTCACTTGCGACAAAATGTCGATCATTGATGTCTTGGCATTATGGCTCACATCAGATGTTTCTTGTTCTTGGCAAGCATCATTACAGTCAAAGAGATGATCAAAAGGACTCGTAGCACTTGTAGCACAATACAATAGCTTGTCCCCGGTTCTTGCTTTGTGTTTGTATTTGCAACACGAAGCTATTTTTAATATCCTTCCCCTGTTACACAATAGCCAACTCTTATGCAGTCTGAAACGATTCAAGATTTATGAACCTTGTCAATAGCTCTCCCTCACAGACATGTAAGGAGATTGGTCTTGGCACTGAAGATGTGGAGAGCAGAGGATATACCACCTGCTATACTATATCAATCAAAAGCCAAGACCTTCTCTCTAAGTAATATGCATAACTCTTAACAACCTTACTCATATCAGCTGTACACAGTATGCATCAGTGATCGAAAATCCCATTTTCATATCATTGCACGTCATTTATCCTATATAATGAGATTCGTCGTAATACAAACATATTGCTGTTGATGATTGATCTTGCTTGATAGCATGCTTTGTTTACTATATGATATAGTGACTGCACTGATGACTTGTGTTTAAGAGAATCATTGACGTCTTTTGAAAAGGAAAGTGTAATGTACTCCAAAAGTATATAGTAATGACTCCAGGAGCCTAAACCGAGTATGATAGCCATCATTATCGAAAGGGATAGATCCTTGGTTCTGGGTATCATCTACTTGACAAGAACATCATACCGATCTTATGTATCTTGAGATCTCGGGTGGAATTGTAATCGCTATCGTGATTTGTTATCAGATATATGATCGATGAGAAATTGCACGTCCATAATATAAGCCCAGCTAACAAGGGTATTACTATCTTTTATCGGGTCTGTGTCTGTTGCATGGCAGGGAGATACACATGACAATCGAGCTAGATATACAATATTGCTTGATATGCGTATCATTTATCGTTCAGCAATATGTGATCCTGTGACAGTGATGGCTGTTTAACATAATGGCTGATGTTGTGCGACTCTGAGAGATCGATGGCTGCTGCTCCAAGCATCACAACAAGATTTCAATATCAGATATATTAAGATAGACATTGACTATCTGTCCAGGATTATGTCGATGAATAGCATCGGTATACATTTTGGTTGCATTGACAAGATGAAACATTCGATTGATCGAGAAAAACATCAATGGTCATCGAAAATCAGCGATAAAGAGTGGAAAGACACGCATTGACTTGGAGCGGCATATGAAATGACACACTCGTGCAATCAGATCAGCATTCTTATTCGCTTTGTTCCTTTATAATGACTTTTTTCGGTGGCTTTCTAGATGTTTGTACACAGCTGCAGGATGCCCAGACTTGCTTACAATCATGCAAGTCTCCTTAAACGGATCACTAATCATATATGGAGCTTCATCAAGAAAAATTTTTGTGCCGAGTTTCCGCTTATGTCCGTGCCCAGTAAAGCTTTTTCCACAATGAGTAAACGATACCTGCACAATGAAATTGTCATCAGAATGGCATGCTTCAAAAGCCACTATGCTAGTAGGACATATTATAGCACTAATGACGACTAAAGAAGCTGATCGAACAGCATATTATCTTCTATGTCGACTACGTCATTATGAGCAGCAGTGGCGCAAGCGGAAATGAGATCGGTGAAGAAAAACGTGGCCTTAATGACGCTCAAATTCAGCCCATCGGAGCTGGGATGGTGACACAAGGGACAAAAGTATAAAAGAGCATGATACATCTCTACCTATGTCGTCTCATCAATCATTTCTTTGCGCATATATTTCTTAAAGATACTTTCTACCTTATCTCTTTTGACCATTCATACCTATGATGATGTCCACTGGTTCTTTTGTCATTGCTGCCAATCCTGGCAAGAAGATTTCGCTGGAACACGCCACTCATCAATGTCCACGCTGCAAGAATCCTACTTCTGTACAACTTGTTCGATCCGAAAAGCAGCTAATTCTGCTTAACAAGAAGATCACCAACAATATGCATGTTCGCTATGAATGCTCAAACTGCAAATGGAAGAAGGCTGAGCTCCCTGATGATGATACCAGCCTTGATGAGATCCAAAAGATTCTTGAAAGAGATCCTAAACCCGAGCAATTCACTTACTACTTTTCCTCAGTATCATCCATTTCCTCTGCATCTTCTTCATCCACTTCATTGTCTTACGCAAAATCGCCTGCTGTGTCCTCCTCATAATCCCTGTTCATGTCATTTATTGTCTTTATATACCCATCTCTTATCATTTGTATATATACACTTCATTGAATCTTTGTCAAAATAAAGACATTGTACATGCGATATATTGTTTGATGTATATGTTGGTTATGATACACATTGTTTGCTATTGTACTACTTTTTGCGAAGAGTCTAGGCCAAGAGTGTTCAATCTTTGGATAGTCGTCATACATCAGTAAGTGGGATTTCATCTCAAACATATTGATGTAAAACCTGCACCAAGAGTTTGGTATGCATCGCCGATTTATTAGTCAAGAGCCGATTCAGAGTTTTCGCATATCGATCGAAAGATTCCTAGAAAAGCATCGATGCATTCGAATTGCTTCTACTATGCGGGGTAAAATAACGGCAATTCCAAATGTTCTCGACTTGGAATCATCCCGAATGGCATTGTAATTGTAATCCAGATAAACATATATCCTGCATGCTATCATCAATTGACAATTATGTCATACCTGTCACAATAGAAGCCCGATTACTTGCAAAGAACACATTCATTGCATGCCATCGCTGCTGACGCAACATACACAGGAGTCATATGTTATCATCACCAGCTGCTGTTGATGCGTCTTGATCATATCATCACCATATTAAAGGATGCTCACTTTCGAAGAAGAGTTTTAATGCTCAATCTTTTCCCGAGTAGCTGGATAAACCATTACCGGAAGAACAATGAATACGCATACCGCCGCTGGATGGTCCTCTGCATCCGATCGGGTAATAGTAAGCGTATGAAGGTATCATGCAAGAAGTACAGTCCAGACACAAGCTCAAAGTGACATAACGTGCAATTGGATATGTGCATTTCTTAGCTTTCATGGCTAATCTATAGTGCTTAAGGAGTTGAAGTCTACATAAAAATGACGTATGTCGTATCGCGAATTGCGTGATGAGTGAAAATGGGACGTTTACTTTTGAAGATTAGGATACCAGTATATAGAAAGTCTGCCCTAAAGTTGGGATGTGGATGCATCTTAAGTAATGCATAGTGATGATGTGTCCTTGACAACATACTGTAATGAAGCATTAACTTCCTGTGCAATAGGTCCAAGCTTCCACTCTGTTGTGCTGTTATAAGGCTTTGAGGGACTTATATCCTTCTCCAAGATTAGTTTATTGAGAAAGCTATGTTTACAGAAAGACTAAAAGACAAGGTAGGGATGTCGTGATATGGGTGAAATAAAGGCACAGTGTGGTGTGATGGATAGCAATGGTGGATGCACACGATGTTGACCGAATATGGCAAGTGCCCTGCTTGTGCCTCTCCTGACAGCATCTTCTAGTTGCAGCATTTTCAAAAACAGCAGCCCTTCAAGTTTTCTTTACTCATCTATACCCGTCGCTCCTCATGTGTAAACACATTCTAAACGCACAAGCAAGTACAATAACTTTAAAGAAGCTTTATTATCAAGACCTATACTAACATGGTACCGGGATTGTGTAGGTTGCCATCCGTGCTCAATGTTGCAGGCGTTGGTTCGATTGCTCGGAATGCCACGCCGAAGTTGCTGACCATCCTTTACGCAAGACTGACGAAATGGTGTTTGCTTGCAAAAAGTGTAAAAAGGTATTCCGAAAGGATATGACGTGAGTATAGCCAATTGCATCAAGTAGAAGGATGATTGATCTAACCAAAGGCACGTACACGTATAGCGATTATGAAGAGGAAGATGAATACTGCCCACACTGTGACAATCATTACGTATTGGAAGCTATAACGCCTGAGCCCAAGGTTGAAATCGAACATGAAGATTTGCGTAAAGATAGCAGGTAAACAAGTGGATGGGAGGATAGTGTTGAAGCCCTTTTGCTGACGATGGTGCATATACGATTACAGAGTTATCAAAGACGCACGTACAAAGCTTAAGCAAGATCCAAAGAGCATCTTCGATCTCGATGTCAGTGAAATGATGGGATAGAATTACAATAAATCAACATGCTTTCATATCAAATCACAAGAAAAAGAACGCTATATAGATATTGGTGGGATAATGTAATATACAAAAGGGCTGCATGACGATTTGCTATAACACGCTTTTGTTTTTCCTTTGTATTGCACATGACGACTTTTCTTCTTCACATAGTTCTCTCTCATAGAATAAGCATAGATAGTTCAAACTGCTATTAATAAAAGACTATTAGCATATGCATCATTTGTAATTGTCATCACACTTACTGGTTTCCAAGGCACGATTGGCGAAAAACCGCACATCCACATCAGGATCTGAACTGAGCTTCTCCAATGTTGGCTTTGCCATACTGGGCACCAGATCGAGCATAGCTTGGTTCTGTTTGAGCAATGGTATCATCGTTTCCAAGGATTTTGCAACATTGAATCGAATATTAGGGATGGGATCACTGGATAGCTCAATGACAGTTGGCAATACTGAATCTCGTACTGTGTCAGCTGGAAGTGCTTCTGCCATAGTCTGTAATAAACAATGTTCAATGCCATTGCTTGAAATCAACAACACATCATCCAATTGTACTACTTACAGTCAATGCAAAGATCACAGTCATTCTGTGTAGATAGTTATCATCGCTTGCCATATGTTGTATTCTTGGGATAATAGCTTCTTGAGCCCAGGATGCACCAAAAACTTGAGTCAAACGCTGTAAGTTGGTAGTAGCAGCTTCTCGGATAGAAAAGACCTTGTCACGTAGCCATGCCATACAAAGATCCAAAAGCTTTTCTTCAAAAAACTTGGCACCAAATTGCTTGGCAAGAAGAGGGATATGTTCAATGATAGCGAGTCGAATGCGCCATTGCTTGTCTTCAGAAAGTTCATGGATAGCAGGAAGCAAAGCTTGCGACAAGCGTTCAATACCAATGGCTAAATTTTGATTACTATTAGCTCATATCTGGCAAGAAAATACCTGTTTTACTCACCTTTGTTGATCTCATCCAGGCTTGAAATGACATTCAACCGTACATCTGGGAAGTCGTCAGTAAGCTGTTGTAGGAAGGTTGGCAGCAAATATTCGGTTGTGCTATAAGAAAAGAAGCATATCAGAGCCCTGAAACATGATTGTACCATCTTAATCCCCAATGTGTATAATACTTACGGATCCTGACCAACAATGATGGCCAAACCACTCACTTCCTTTGCAAGAGCTGCACGAGCATACTGATTCTCATCACCAACAAGATCTCTGACACAAGGGAGTAGTCGATCGATCACAACTTGTTTCTCAATAAGCTGTGAATAGCCTATCTTAATCGTTAGTGATAATCCTTTACAAACATGATGAAATGACTTACCAGTAATACGACCAGCAGCAGCAGTGCGAACTTCACCTTCAGGATCAGCCAAAAAGTGTAAGAATGGCTCTGTGAAATGTTGCTCAACAATAGCAGCACCAAATGCTTGTGCGATCTGTCAAGTGAATTGAGTGAGGTACTCACACGTTTACGACATGTGAGCAATAAATGTCATCTTACCTCGACATATTCTGATGCAACCATATATCTTACGCGCCATGATCTATCTTCAGCCAATGCAGAAAAGATGGGAAGCAACAAGTTGCGATTCTGCTCTTCGTTGAAAATCTTGCCAAAAGGTACAAGTTCTTCTGCTGCCAACAATCGCACTGAATCTTGAGAATCTTGAGCTAGCTGTTTCAACAATTCGAGACCGCCACCGAGTAATTCATCTGTAGGCAGTTGAGCCACAAAAGCCTATTGTCCACGCGCCAACTCGCATTAGTTGCGGGTAATATGGCAGCACGTCGCCGTAGCAAAAAGACACTCACGCCCAAAGCCTTAGCAGCAGATCGTCGCACCATAGGGCTCTCATCTCCAACAAGCTGAGCAA
The DNA here is from genome assembly GCA_008728235.1 of Lichtheimia ramosa. Lineage (NCBI taxonomy): Eukaryota > Fungi > Mucoromycota > Mucoromycetes > Mucorales > Lichtheimiaceae > Lichtheimia > Lichtheimia ramosa. The sequence continues at coordinate 4,100,772 of CP031823.1, forward strand.
ACATGCTATCATAATGACCATTAGTTGCTTAGATATCACAGATCCCTATGAAACAATCACTTACTTTCTCAATTCAGATTGGGTATTTGCAGGCACTTTCTTGTAGATGCTGGCATAAAGACCTGTTGCAGATGTCCGACTGGTAAACCATTCACCCAAGCTCAATCTCTTTACTAATGGAAGGAAATACTGTTCGACATGATTGGCTGGAAGAATATCCACCAACTTGCAAAGTGATGCAACAGCCTATCCAAAAACACCATGTCAGTTTGTACCTGCCAGCATCTTGTTGTAACATTGTAGATACCTTTTCTCGAACTGAACTTTCCTCTACTGCTGCAATATTCTCCAGAGGTTCAAGAAGATAATAAGTGTACTCGCGGTCACCCAAATGGTCTGTAAGGTTGGCAAGCTCTTCAGCAAGTACAAGAAGTACCTCATCCTCGTCATCAATACACTCTGGAGTCAAGACATGTTAAAAGGTGGTGTGAATTCAGTCGAACTTGAAGCATACCTTGAAGGAAGGGCAAGAGCTCGTTACGAGTTCTTTCGGGACCAAGAGCTTGAGCAATAACCGTCAAGTTCCTCATCGCGTTCAATCGATATTGGACATCTTCGTGTTTGAGCTCGTCAATAAGCAGAGCCACGGCAAACATGTCATCTTGTTGCTCCTGTTGTTGTTGTTCGCTGGATTCACCGGCAGTGGCAGGATTAACTGGATCCTCGTCCATGTATTCTGTTGTAGGTTGTGGCGTATTGGTATCGATCTCCATTGCTGATACAAGCTTTTTAGGGTATTTCTTGGTCTATTTGAAGAGATACGTGGTTGTTGCAGGGAAGAGGAGAGAGAGAATATGTGTGTATGTATGAGTGAAGAGGAAAGGTGTAAAGAGAAAGGGACAGCTCGATCACACATTTCTTCGTGACGGCGCAACTAACATGTTACAGTTTAGGCATTGGACTACACTACTATATCGATCATCCTTGCATGATACTTGACACTAAGATAGATTATGGCATGTCATCAGTATAAGGCTCCTATATCAATCCATTATCGTATATCCCCATTGTACATTAGAAAAGTTGTTGAATACATCATATCCTTCTAAAAGTAATACATGTGATGTGTCATGGTAACCATTGTCGGTTGCTTTGTGTTCCTATCTGGTTGGCAGTTCTCCTTGGAAGCAACTACACTTGAAAAAGTTACATACATGTACTTTCAACACTGCTGCAAGTGTCTATTTGCAGGATCAGTAAAACACTTTGTAATTGGATATTAAGCATACAACTATCTTTGCCCATCAAAATAAAACAAGTCAATATATAAAGGTACTGACATGAGAAGAAAGGCGTAGGATCATCAAAAGAAGCACATACCACGGATACATCATAGACATCCACTAAAGTAACTTGCAAATGCACTGCTGAAACAATCTTGTTATCTTTACATTCAACATCTGCTACTTTATTCCCTAAAAAGCTATCCTAAACCATTGCCATTTGAATAGGTGTTCTTGCATGAATCAAAAGGTGGTAATGAGAGATCGGGAATGTTGTATGCACACGTGATCAGGCGGGGGATGGCTAATTAAATGAAAGGAGGCAGTTTTGTTCTGTTTGGCAGATCTTCCACCCGTACATGAAGCTTGACTTGATCCTCTTGACTCTGGGATTCGTGGCTCGTCGTCTTTGCATTTACTTTGGCTTTGTGCATCCTTCTCTTGTTACCTTTTCCTAATACAACTACCTTGATAACGCTTCTTTTTTCTGACTCCAACTCTCATCCGACACTATGAGCGCCGTATTCGAATTTGACGACGAAGATCTAGCAGCACTTCAACGACGTAGCATTGACGGTCACTTTGAACTTGGCAACACTGATGCAGGCAGTGACGATCGCACGGATAGCAACAATAATGGCACTTTGGTCGTTGGTGGTGGATTAGAGAGTGGATATGCATCTGAAGCCGATACTGCTGAACCAACACCTATCCCAGCTGATGAACGACTCTATGAAGTTTCACTTGATCAGGATTATGTATCATCATCTGTCAAAGAAACACAACGACCTCGTAAGCGTGTATACAAGGAAGATTTTGAAGTACTCAAGTTGTTGGGTCGGGGAGCGTAAGTGACAATCAACCAAACGAATGTGGCACGTGTACTCAAACGATGGATATTGATTCAGATATGGCAAAGTGACATTGTGTCGACACGTGAATTCTCGTAAGCTCTATGCCATGAAAGTGCTCAAAAAGGCGTCATTGTTTGTCCATGGGAAGAAGAATGTGGAATATATGAAGACTGAACGACAAATCCTTGAAGAAGTGCGACATCCTTTCATTGTCCAGCTTATGTATGCATTTCAGACCGATGAACGATTGTTCCTTATATTGGAATATGCAGTGGGTGGTGAATTGTTTACTCACATGGCTGCAGGTACATCAACAAATGGACTAGGATCATGCATTGTTACTAACTTTCTTGTTGACATTAGAACAAATGTTTTCAGAAAGAGTGGCTCGCTTTTACATTGCAGAATTGGTTCTGGCACTGGATCATTTACACTCCTTGGGCATTGTTTATCGTGATCTTAAACCAGAGAATTGCTTATTGGACGCAGAAGGACACGTGCTCTTGACCGACTTTGGCTTATCAAAGGTGTCTGTTGATGGAAAAGCAAATACGTTCTGTGGTACAGCTGAATACATGGCACCAGGTAATGATGATATGGTTGATTGATCAGCTCAGTGATTGATACATTACATGATAGAGGTATTGTTGGAGATGCATTATGACAAGAGCGTGGATTGGTGGACATTGGGTATCCTTATGTTTGAAATGTTGACGGGGGATGTAAGTATAAAGTAGATGGATTTAATCTTTTCAAGTTTTATTTACATCTTATCCACCAGACACCTTTTCGTGCCGGCAATCAAAAGAAGACTATGGATGCCATCCAAAACAAGAAGTTGCAAGTGCCTTATTACGTTACATCGGATGCCAAAGATCTTCTTAATCGAGTAGGTGCTTGATATGGGGGTATCTACGTCATGAATCAGTCTCTAATCCGATCATGCATGACAGCTTTTACGCAAGAATCCAAATACTCGTCTTGGTTATGGTGATGATGGCACAGAACAGGTTCAAGCACACAAATGGTTCCGACGTATCAAGTGGAAAGATATGCTGGAGCGTAAAGTACAACCACCTATAGTACCTATCATTGTAAGTATCTGATATCACAAAAAGTTTCTTTGGTCATCGCTGACACATCTCTATTAGACCAACCCAGAACTTGCTGAGAACTTTGATGACAAATTCACCAATGAGACGATCAAAGAGACGCCTATCGAGACAACTTTTGACGCCAATATGCAGGATCACTTTCGCAACTTTAGTTTTATCGCTCATTCACATATCTTGGACAAATAAAGTTGACCAGCTGCAAAACACGGGAAAATACCCGAGAGATGGTGGGCAAACAAGTTTTTGGGGGTGGATTGAAGCATCGAAGATTATTGGCTGCATCTCTAACACCTTGTCCAGTCGTGTATTTTCAACTAAGCAATTGGGGTGCCGCACTTCCCAACCAGACACTGATCGAAAACATCATGTATAAAAGCGGGTATTTCGGGAAACAGCTTATTATTTTGTCCTTTCTTCCTTTCATCAACATTCTCAAAATGGTCCAGGCTATTGATCAACGCGCTATCAACACTGTTCGTGTCCTTGCTGCTGATGTCGTTCGTGGTGCCAACTCTGGTCATCCAGGTACAATATTGTTGTTGTTCAATTTGTGTTCTCCTGGGGTGCAAAAAAAACACGTATGACTCATATCACTTTATATAGGTGCTCCTATGGGTTGTGCTCCTATGGCTCATGTCTTGTTCAACAAGTTCATCACTGTCAACCCAAAGAACCCCAAGTTTGTCAACCGTGATCGCTTTGTCCTTTCCAATGGCCACGGCTGTGCTCTTCTTTACATCTATCTCCACCTTTTGGGCTTTGATGTCTCCATGGATGATCTTAAGCAGTTCCGTCAAGTTGGCAGCAAGTAAGGATCATGTTATTTTCATATGAGCTTATCATGTTGCTAATACACAATCTGGTTAAAAGGACCCCTGGCCATCCTGAAGCTCATGATACCCCTGGTGTTGAAGTGACCACTGGTCCTCTTGGTCAAGGTAATATCATGTCAATGAATGCAATATCCAAGATCAAGATGTCTGACACGTATATAAAATAACAGGTATCTCCAACGCTGTTGGTTTGGCTGCTGCTGAAGCACATTTGGCTGCCACTTACAACCGCCCTGGTTTCGAACTTTTCAACAACTACACTTACACCATTGTTGGTGATGGCTGTCTTCAAGAAGGTGTTGCTGCTGAAGCTGTTTCTCTTGCAGGGTAAGTTTCTAAATGGCGTATGTGCGTATCGATACGCGTATGTGGCCCCATCGCACTGTGTTTCAAAAGCTAACTCAGAGATATGCCGTCATCACAGTCACTGGAAGCTCGGCAAGTTGATTGCTCTCTATGATGACAACAAGATCACTATTGATGGTGACACTGCCGTTTCTTTCACTGAAGATGTTCTTGAACGCTTCAAGTCTTATGGCTGGCACACTCTTACTGTTGCTGATGGTGACAATGATGTCGAAGCTCTTGAAAAGGCCATTGAAGAAGCCAAGGCTGTTACTGATAAGCCAACCATTATCAAGGTCAAGACTACCATTGGTAAGTAGTGGAGAAATTTCTATGGTATTCTGCATTCTGTCAAGCAGATGGGCAAATGTGTTACCATGGCATCATATTGCGGAGATCTGATGTGGGAATCTTGGACATATAGGTTATGGTTCCTTGTTGCAAGGTGAAGAAAAGGTTCATGGTGCACCTCTCTCAGGTATGAATTCACATGTCATGTCTTTATTTTCTATCTGAAGATCTGTGAAATATACATTGACTGATTTTCCATGATTGTTATAGCCGATGACATCAAGCAAGTCAAGGAAAAGTTTGGTTTCAACCCCGACGAGCAATATGTTGTTCCTAATGAGGTATGGTATTATCGATATATATCCAAAATCCCCCCAGGGACACGCACGTCCACATCAATGCATGAGAAAAAGGGCACAGGGCACTTGTCACTGACGTACATCCCCCAAACTCTAATTGATAGGTCTATGAACTTTATGCTGCTCGTGCTGCTCATGGTGCTGCTGCTGAAGCTGAATGGAATGCTCTTTTCGCAAAGTACGCTGAAGCTCATCCTCAAGAAGCTGCTGAACTTTCTCGTCGTCTTTCTGGCAAATTGCCTGAAAACTGGCAATCTGCTCTTCCACGTTTCACTCCTGCTGATCCTGCAGTTGCCACTCGTAAACTTTCTGAAGGTGTTTTGACTGCTTTGGCTGACGTTGTTCCTGAATTGTTGGGTGGCTCTGCTGATTTGACTGGCTCCAACCTTACTCGCTGGAAGAAGGCTGTTGATTTCCAACATGTGAGTTGTACATATCAATCGGGTCCTATAGAATTAAATTGACTGATTCTCAACCTTATAGCCTTCCACTGGTCTTGGTGACTACTCTGGTCGTTACTTCCGCTATGGTGTACGTGAACATGCCATGTTTGCTATCATGAATGGTTTGGCTTCTTATGGTGTTGGTATCATTCCTTATGCTGGTACTTTCTTGAACTTCTTGACGTAAGTATAAGGATACATTTCACTTTATTGGACACAGCTAACATGTGATGAATTATAGCTATGGTTGGGGTGCTGCTCGTTTGTCTGCTCTTTCACATCTTCGTGTGTTGTATGTCATGACTCATGACTCCATTGGTCTTGGTGAAGATGGTCCTACTCATCAACCTATTGAAACTTTGACCTTGACTCGTGCTACTCCCAACATGTTGACTTTCCGCCCTGCTGATGGTAATGAAGTCTCTGGTACCTACCTTGTTGCTCTTGAAAACGCACATCGTCCTGCTATCATTGCCTTGTCTCGTCAGAATTTGCCCCAACTTGAAGGTTCTTCTATTGAAGCTGTTACCAAGGGTGCTTATATCCTTCAAGATGCTGAAAATGCCAAGGTTGTTCTTGTCGCTACTGGTTCTGAAGTTTCTCTTGCTGTTGAAGCTGCTAAGCTTTTGGCTGCTGAAGGACTTCCAGCTCGTGTTGTCTCTATGCCATGCTCTGAACTCTTCGATGAGCAACCTGCTGAATACCGCAAGTCTGTTTTGCCTGCCAACTTGCCAGCTGTCTCTATTGAATCTTTGGGCGTCTATGGCTGGAGCAAGTATGCACATGCCGCTGTTGGTATGACCAGCTTTGGTGCTTCTGGTCCTGCTGGCCAACTTTACAAGAAGTTTGGTATCACTGCTCAAGACACTGCTGCTAAGGCTAAGGCTGTTGTTGCTCATTACCAAAAGCTTGGCTATGTCCCTGAGCTTGGTGTTGAATTCTAAACACACTTGCCTATCTTTCCTTATCATTCATTACCACCCAAGAAAATGTGTATCAGCATTTGTAGAAAAGATCCCTTCGATTCCATTTGATCATACGCTCTATTATAGAACGAAGAATACATCAATCCAGGAAAAAAAGTTATAAGCACATGGAATCCTGTACTATAATAAAACGATGTATAAAAAGCAAAACGTGCGAGAGTTGTTTATAAGAATTACAAAGTGGGATGAGATGATAAATGGGTGGAGTTCTATGGCGAAAGAGTGTAGTGTATATGTTGAATAGATATGACAGGAACGAATGTTGATATATGGATCATTTGGCTGATGAATCAGCGTCACCATCTTCTTCTCGAATAGTCATTAGCTTTGATGAGTTGTGTAACGATTCCATTGACAAGAGAACTGGATTATCGGTAGGGAGTGATGCTGTTGATCGTTTCACCCACTCGTTTTCCATCCTGAAGATCACCCAAACCCATCTTCTAAAGACTTCCAATAGCTCCATTGTAAAGATGCTGCCTTCAAGTCTCTTGACGTAAAGATGAGAACTGAGTTTCAGACTCCAAGTCGTTCGAAGCACAAAATCAAGTGTCATTGCACCATAGTACCAGATTGGATCATTGAAATGCAAGTGGCGACGAAATCGTAGTATGGGTGATTGTTGCTGTGTACGTGGTGATGTCGTAGTAATGTTGATCAAGGACCAATCCATGGATATATCCCACCAAAAGGAATACATTGAATTGATAAAGACAAAGATCATCCTACATTTTCCCTAAATCAGTATTGTTGTACCTAACAAGATCATTGTTTGATTCTTACCATAAACGAAAGAGATTGGTATCATTGATCCACCATGTGCTTGGTACAGATCCAGTTGCTGCAATCCAATGATCAGCACGCTTTTGAGTAGCAGAGATGATGATGACAGGGAATGCGGATGCATATTTTAAAGCGTTGAAGAGATGACGTTTGGTTTGACCCCCTGATTCCAGATATTCAGAGATGCATTGTCGTAGTCGTATCAAGTAAGGCAAACTGTAAAAAGTTGTCAGAGTACAAGTGTAAATCCAATCCATGTTGCACTATAAAGTTACCTGATGAGTAAAGGTACCAAGATATCTCGATGACAAGCATCTGGATCATCAGATGGATTTCCCAAAGCAGAACAACCAGTAGTGAAAAGATCGCCAAAGACATTAGAAAAGCTTGTAAGAATATCAGCCAAGATGATATCGGCAAAGTAGACAGTGGATAAGATGTTGAGAGAGAATAATCGTCGTAGCACGCTAATCACACATATACAACTTAGTACACTTGTGAACCATATCCCAAACCACTTACCGGACAAAACGTTCACGTTCTTTACGATAGATTCCTTTACCAGGCCAAAGAACAAGTGCAAGAGCCAATACATAGCATATTAATGGTGTCCAAGTCGATGCTTGCCCCTTCATAAGCGAATACCACCACATATTCAGAGTGACAAGTAAAGTGATAATAGCAGCTAGAGAAAACACTGCCTTATGCAAAGGAGAGTGTTTGTCTATGGCATGGATTTGGAGAAGTTGTGCTGGATCGATATGATGCCTTGAAAGAAGATAGAGATTCAGGCCCCAACCCCACAGACCAATGCAAAAGACGACGATCGGGCGATAAGTGGCTGCAGGTAAGATGGAATGCAAGAGCGAATGGTGAGGAGTCATCGACGACGTGCCATTGGCGTCCATGGGGTAAAAGGACAGCAGCAGAAAACGAGTGTGTTGTAGTCAAAGAAGACAAGGAGTTCACAAGCTACGCTTTAGTAGAAGTTGCCAAATTAGGACCTCCAGATCGCTTATTGCTATCCACAGCTCACTACACCTATTCCCCCATACCTGCTATTTAATCTTGTCTTGTCTATATAAAGTCATATATGTTGACTGATATGATCAAGTGTTGAATTCTATAATATGAAAAGATGGTTGGGTATTCCCAAGGAAGGGGGGAAAAGCAATCCAAAGTAGTGACAGTGCTATGCTATTCCAGAACCAGCTAATGCACCATAGGAACGTTGTTTTAGTTTGGCACTCGAAACAAAAATAGTTGAACAGCTTGGTCTATAGACCATGTGCTCTTTCATGTACTACCATCAGCCCATCCACTTACCCAGCTCACTGGAATATGTATCACATGTACTTTGTGTTTATAAACAACATCACAGCAAATGTTATCACAATTTCCTCAGGAGGTTTTTGTTTCTCAGGGTGAATATGGTATTCATCCAGCTCCTTCATCTATCACACACGTCAAAGAATGTGTTCCAGAACATGCCATTTTCCTTAAAGAGAGTCATATGAATAACAAACAATTCCCATAGTCATTTATTCGATCCCATTGTTAACTTGATGTCTCATGGTATTTAGTGGGGGAAGTCTTAAAGTCTCTTGTTCACCATTAGCAATGGCTGTTGAGATAGAAGGCAGTGTTGTAAGGCATTCTTTGACATCCCTGACGCCAGAAGAAGGGGAGGAAAGGATTTGGGCATCGTACTTGGCTGTACTGCGCGGATATCCACAGTTGAAAAGGCAAGTCCCTGTCGAGTTGCTGATGTGACCTTGTTTAGTTTTAGATGATAGCTGTGCTGCATGGTGCATCAACATGTCTACTTCAAAGATATTGTTAAAAGCCTTGTCCATTCTTCCCTTCCATGCTTTCTTTCACGACATCTGCGATATATTTCACGTGATATAAAAGAGAATAGCAGGAGTCAAAGGATATGCATACCTTGATTGGAAGATGCGGCATCAAAAGAATGGACAAACGCCAATATGTTGTGCAGAGCCTAACTCTATCCCTGTTAAACAATGCAAATAGTGGAGACTAAAGGTACAAGTTACCTGATTCTGATATGTTTGTATGCGTTGCATCTCAAGGAGGTGACTGCAGACATATGCGTTCTTACTTTCCATGTTTTGTAAGTTGTCCTCTATTAGCTGTAGTCGTGTCTGTAGAGCGTTGTTGGATGCAACCGCTGCTTGATTTTGGCTAGTATCTGCTATTATTCCTTCATTGTCTAATGCACTGGTTGCAGATATGGCAGGATTGACTTTTGATGATGATGCTGATAGCACTGTGTCAGGAGATGTCAAATTCATATTGAATTGTCCACTTCCACCAGATCCTACACCGCGTTTTCTTTTCACATATTGCAAGAGATGTTCTGCACCTTTTCGAAAGTGACTATGTCTAAAATGCCATCCATCACTTTCTTGACTGATATTACGACCAACGCCACTGCTATAAGTATTGCACACTTTGCGGAAGCCATACACTGAAAGGCAATGATGAGTGCTAGTTGGGAAACAGCCATACATCCATCACTTACAATTCAGTTGCCGAACAAAGCTTTGCCAGTTGCCATGTTTAAAGTAACACGGTAAAACCGACTTTGAAAACTCGCCAGCATCTGCTATCCATATCCCAGTGCCATCATTTGTCCAGCAGATATGCATGTCGAAGCTTGGATTGTTGACCAGCCTATGATTATTCTCGCGAGCTGCATTAATGATGATGTTGCAAAGACATAAACTAACAAGATGAAGAAATTACATCCATAACTTCTTGACAAAATTGGGTAAAGGCTTGTTACAAGCACCATTTTCATTGTCATGATCCATTAGACTTTGATAATCGTGGTGAAGCATGGTAGGAGATTTGTAAGAATCAGAATCAAAGAACAGAAAAGGAAAAGAAAAAGAAGACGAGAAAAAGAAGGGGCTGAGCTAGATCCATAGGTACAAATGACCATGCTTTGTGTGCAACTCATCTCTGCAAGGAATACAACACGCATTTATATCCTTGGTTCACTTGTCCCAGAGCCCTTTTAACATTAGCAACAGAAAGAGATAAGATCAAACTCCCTTAAAGCTTTATTATCTTGCATACAATGTGTTATCCATCATAGGAGCAAAAGTGATACTAGCATATTCACATCAATGAACACGGGGATAAGCTTAGTTTGTTGAAGATCACCGAAACGGGGATTATTGTCATAGTGGGATATTGTTTTCCCCTCTCCTTTCTATTGCCATCATCCTGTAATTCATCGCATATCGCTCTTTGACAACTCTTCTCCACACTCCTTCAATTGATCATATATATCTTCCTCCTTCAACTATCATCAATTGCATTCTCAAAAGTGACTGGATGTGCGTAAACGTGTATATGCATTCTACGATCGATGTCGATTTGGTTTATTGGTGTACATGATAGAAGATGGCGCATAAACTAGTCGAATCTACTGTTCGTACTTGTGCTTGATATCCTTCCATTGTTTCTATCAATACAGAACATGTGAGCGATACATACTTTTGACTACAGATCTCACAAGTATACTTACACCCTTGTTCAAGTCATCCCAGACCTTGTCAGTGACGGTATCAAAGCCCATTTCGAATGCAATGGCGGAAGCAAAGATGGTGGTAACATAAACCGAGTTACGCTTGAAGAAAGTGTTGTACACAGTACGTGCAAGACCAGAAGAAGCACCAGCAGCAGGCATTTTGGCTTTGAAGAGGGGGGAGTAAAGAGAGAGTGAAAAAGGTCGGAACACTATCCGCCTGGCAACCAAAACACAAAAATATCGGGTGACATCATCTCAGACGCCAACGGATTTCTTCCTCTGCTCCACCAACTGACTGGCATGATGCGGATATCCAACCATCTTCCAATCTACTACTTGTTTACAAGACACAACAGAGAAATGATGGCATCTTCCAGTACTTTGATTTTGCCATCGCTTCATTGGTTCCAAGGACATACATACCTTAATGATAGCATATCTTATATCTACCCTGCTTTTGTTGTTGTCGTTGATGCATAAAGTATCATTCGTGTTACTTGATGCTGGGATGCTACTTGCAATTCCTTCCTTTCATAACATGAAATCTTCCTTTGTCATGAAGGCATATTCCAATTCCTGTTATATAAGGTGTCTATCTTTCAACTTGTGTCATAAGGACATTCATCAGTATTGTTTTATGCGACTGGGTATCTCTTTCTTGAAAACCAATATGGGGTTATGTGTAAGGAGCAACATGCCTTAGCCATAGATGTGTCATGAATCAGTACATGTGCAAACAAGGAGAAGTTGATAAGGCAATGTTCCCGAACAAGTCCACACGTATATTTAAGACATCATCATTCAAAGGATATGGTCACATGATATTGCACATGAGTTAATAACAAGTGGTCTGCATGGAAATCTTTAGAGTGTCAGACATATTGGTAAGGGGCAACAGCAGCTTGCTTGTCTCCAGATTCTTGGGAGACCAAATCTATTTGGCGCATTGATACTGTAATGATGCATAGTAGGTAATAATAATAGTGAAGGAGATGACATGAAAATGACGATCCTTTCATTGCTGGGGATGATAAGATTTAGTGTAATAATAAGCGTCATCAGTATGATAGAAACAACACATATGACGGAGCAAAAGATGTGCTTTACGTATCATTTACCCTTGATGCCCCTTAGTATCATGCGTTAGTATTATATATCACAGGGAAATGACACAAGATGCCCTAAATGGTAACAACGCAACAAGAGGATCCTAGGGATGGGCACATTAAGCGTGATAGTGTATATACATGTTTGTTGGGGTCCACGAGTAAAGAAAATACGCCAAGGGCTTCCCATACCGTGGGGTAGACTGACAGTGCACGCACATAGCACACATTTTGCAACCACGCACATAATATCTTTTCTTCTCCTTCATCCGTGGTGCTTCCCTTTCTTGTTTACTTGCGGCGAAGGAGTCTTTTCTCTTTTTCTCTCTATCTTTTCCCTTTCTCTGTTATCATTTCCCTTTTGCTTCTTATTTTGACTTTGTGTTTCTTAAATCCTTTTCATTCTCTTTGTTATAATACTACTACTAATACTACTACACAAGGCAGTCGATGCATCTCTAGTCGACCATGAACATTGTTCGATCCAAGCTGTTACAGTTCTATCTTCCGCAAGTGTTTCGTTTGCAAAGGTGTGCCAAAATGCAAGAGTATCATAAGGAATCTTTTATTCATGCAAACTTTATATCTATTTGACAGCATGGGTCTGTGTCACACTGAAGAACAGGCCAACAGCATCCAACGCAACACCGAGATCGATCGACAGCTTGAGCGTGATCGTGGTCGACGAGAAAAAGAATACAAGATCCTCCTTCTTGGTGAGATCCCCATCCCTCTTTCTATGGCTCCCTTCAGCTCATTTTGTCTTGTCACCCATTGTATGTATCAATCATAGGGAGCGGTGAGTCTGGCAAATCGACTATTCTGAAGCAAATGAAAATCATCAACCAAAATGGATACACACAGCAAGAACTCTTTTCATGGCGTATCATTGTCTATCGTAATATCGTTGAATCTGCACAAGCTCTCGTACAAGCCATTGGCGACTTTGGACTGACATTTGAGCATGCTGAGAATGAGGTAGGTCAATGGCGTCTTGTTGTGGACTAAAGGATTGACGCGATGCTTCCTAGGAACATGCACAACGTATTCTTGGATATCAAGTGCCTGGTGACCCCAAATTCGAACTTGATGATGAGATAGTGGATGCAATAGACAACTTGTGGAAGGACAAAACAGTAGGAGAATGCGTTGAAGAAAGAAGGCATGAATTCTACTTGATGGATTCAGCACCATAGTAAGTCAGGAAGATCATGGATAGGTTACAGTTGCCCTGACATTACTCTTCAAGTTTCTTTAGAGAGATTAGGCGTATTGGCGATCCCAACTACATCCCACTTGAGCAGGATGTCTTGCGGGCAAGACTCAAGTCAACTGGCATAACTGAGATCCGTTTCCAGTTAGGAGGTCTTTTTATACAGTATGCAGGGGAAGAGTGGATATACAATAGCCCAGAAGGATGACTGATCATAGTAATAGCATGTTTGACGTTGGTGGACAACGATCTGAAAGAAGAAAGTGGATACATTGCTTCGATTCAGTAGCATCCATCATCTTTTGTGTTGCTTTAAGCGAGTATGATCAAGTACTTTTGGAAGAATCACGTCAAGTAAGTCTGGAAACACCATTGGCACTCTGTTATTTCAATACTCATTCTTCCAACAGAACAGGATGCTGGAGAGCTTGTCACTTTTCGAATCAATTGTCAATAGTCGCTGGTTTATTCACACATCCATCATGCTATTCTTGAACAAAGTCGATCTCTTTCAGGCCAAACTTACTCGTGTACCTCTCAACAAGTACTTTCCTGATTATGGAGGTAAGCGATATATTGAATCATCGGCTACTGCAGCAGCATAACTCAATTTTTATGATTGGGAAGGAGGCAAGGATGCCAACAAGGCGGCAAAGTACATACTGTGGCGGTTTCTCCAAACAAACCGAGCCAAACTTAACATATACCCACAGTGAGTAGATCATGGGGATTACTTAAAAGTCAAGGCATCTTGTGCTCATGTGTATATTATCCTGGTAGTTTGACTCAAGCGACTAATACCTCCAATGTAAGTAAAACAACAAGTAGTAAACATATCAATAAGGTATTGATCATCTCCCTTTTTTCATTGTATAGATCCGGTTCGTGTTTGCAGCTGTCAAGGAGACACTACTGCAAAATGCGCTGCGGGATTCCGGCATGCTTTGAGCGTGGCATTCATTCTTCCCTTCAGTATCTTTTTCTTTTCACCAAGGTGATTCCTCCTTTTGTACATTTTAATCCGCCTCTTTTCCTCTTTATCATCGCTCCTTGTGCATATGGAAAAATGAGAAACAAAGTACATTCACCCTATTTCTCTCTCTCTCTCTCTTTGTCTGTGTACTATCTTCCCTACAATATTGCTTCTCCTTGATATCCTCTCTCCCCATTTTACACTCCTCCTCCTCGTTTTCCTCCTGTTACTCATAAAACAAGCTTGTACGCATGCGCGCACATGCCTAATAATATTATCATCTACACAAAGCACACTTGACTTGATAGCAAATGAAAAGTTGGAAAACTTGTTTCTTTATGGATCCTATTCTTGGGCTGGTAGAAGCTAGCTTTGTTCCATGCACAACAGGTATCTCTTTGTGATGATACATTGATGAAAGATATTGTTTATGTGTGAATAAAGAAAGCAAAAGGATCTATATTTGTAGAACAAGGGAATAGGATATCTTTAGTTTGTACCAAAGTAGAGAGTAAGAATGTTCTGACTGACATTAAAGCCAAACAATGAAGCGATATAAAGAATGGTGCCAATCAGGATGGGATAAAGGAAGAGCTCAGTGTGTGCCAAGAAAGGTAAAGCTAACAAAAACACATGAGTGATGATGGAAAAGTAAGGTATCCTTCCAATCTTACCATTGAATCCCAAGAATGTGCCATAGATATACCATACAGCTGCACAAAAGTAGAGCGTATTGCCAAAGAAAAGAGAAATCCAGTTGTCGTGTTTGAGTACAGGCATGAAAAAGAATTGAAGTACGTATGTGATAAGAAACACAGGGAAGAACGAGTTGCAATGTACATCAAAAGCATATGCCCATTCCACTTTTTGTTCGACTGCATGCGCCATTGTATCCATGATCAAGAATCGATTTGAAACAAACCTAATAATTCTCTCTCCAAATCAGCTCCAAACCCATTTCAGGACATCATCAATCAACGTACCAGGTAAAAGTGGCTGCCAAAGATCCCACCAGTAAGAAGTCGACTAGTACCATGAAAAGCATTGCACGTAGTATGCCAACCATTCCTAAACCATAAGCAAGTCCCCAAGCAACAGCCGATACTAATACAATGGTATAAGCATCATCATCTCCCCATTTTAGGTACTGATATCCCCTTTCACTTACCGCATAATAAAGAAGCCAGTAATACAAGAAATGCTGGATCATCTCGTGCCCATTGGTTCTTGGTTTCTATGCATCAACCAGTGTTACTATTGCATAATGTATCCTTTCCAATCCCATCATACGTTTATGGTAGTAAATGTTGCGATATCTATGATAACACAAAGTCAGTCTTCCAGGTACACTTGGTCTTTTTGGTGTTACTTACACTCGTCGAGGAGCGATTAGCAAATACGCCATCTGCCATAAAGCAAACTGAAACAGTGCGTGAGCTTGGCAATTGACAGCATAGTGAGATTCGGTCTTCTTACTTCAAAGTCCATTTGTGGAAAACGAAAGAGTCGACGTAGTATTATAGGAATGGAGTGAGAAGAACGACGAAGTCGACGTGAACCTCCAAATGAAGGTGGTGAAGTGTTTCTTGCATATTCGTTGGTGATTGGCAGCATACTTGTATAGCGTGTGTGCACAACAGCAGGCTTTCAAGTTCCAAGGAAAACCACGCTTTCAAATAGGGAATTGGCGGGGATTGTCTAATGCTATACCCAACTACCACCGATGCCACTACTACTCAATATACAGCTTCCCCCATCATCATGAATCACAAGAATAGGAATCAATGTAGTATGCTTTTATATCCATTTTTTTCTACTCTTTCGATATATCAAGAAATAAAGGTAGCATATAAGCTTAGATCTATGACAGACATGATTGTAAGTACTAGGACAATACTCATAGAAGGATCCAAATTTACCTCATCAATCTCAAATTCAAAGTTGACTTCCTCATCTTCGTCACCAGCAAATGCTTCATTTTCATTGACTTTGGTGGAATCAGGTAGTTCTCCATATTGCTTCAGTTGACGAGCTTCATCAGGATTGTAACGTTGAATGACATCTGCTTTATCATCTTGATATTCACGCAAAGAAACAAGAATGATATCGCCTTGATTGATCCACACCTTCTTACGCATTGCTCCTCGAATATGTGCTAGTCGTTTGACTCCATCAAAGCATTGTGCTTCTAGACGACCATTACCCAACATCTTTGATACTTGAGCATATTCTACAAACAAGCGTCAATCCATGAATTGGTTTTGTTGTTGCATGACAATCATACCTTGTCCTTCTTCTTTGAATATCAGCTCACGTTTGCTTGCTTCATTGTCGTTCTTTCCTCGCCTTCGATTCTTGCCACCCTAAAAGTGCAACGCTTGAGTGACATGGACCCATCTAGCCATTCCATGGGAGCAGATTACCTTTCCTTTGTTCTTTGGCATAGTATAAAAACTCCAAGTGTGTGTGTGAGTAAGAGAGAAAGAAGGGAGAAACAGAAAAATGTATGCCGACACTACGTATGTTCCGGGATTAGAAAGACTTGTCTCAGTTTACTTTCCATAAGCATCATCCTATGTGTCATCATGTCCAAGCCAGAGTGTTTATTTACATCAAAGGTTATATAAAGAAAGGAAGCAGAGCAATGTGCATATGTGATGTGTTGTTGTTGTTGATATCAGAAAGTAAAAGAAAAAGAGAAACTGTGCGTATGCACGAGAACAGCATTACATGTACAGAGACGAGTGAGGCGACTGGAAGAGTGTAAAATGTGAGAAAATGCCGTGCTCAAGTCGAAAAAAGCATGTTTTTTGGTGTGAAAAGTGTTATGTGTCCTTTTTTTTGTATGCAGAGTGATTTCAAGTAGTCGTGGTTGCAGCAGGTTCACCTTCTTTAGGCGTTACCACGTCAGGTGTCTCAGCTGTTACCGCTGGGGATGTGTCAATAGCAGCAGTAGGATTGGGTGCTTGTGCAGTTGTTGTCGTTGCTGTTGCTCCTGTGCCACCACCACCACTACTTTCTGCATTGTTGGTCGTTGTTGTGCAAGTAGTATCATCTGCTGCTGTAGTCGTTGTTGCTGCTATTGTTATCTCTGTTGGCTCCTCCTTCTTTGTTAAATGCTTTGAAAGATCTCGATTCATGCCAAAACTATTCACTCGATCTTGATCAAAGATTGTTTTAAGCTGATCGTCACACAAGATGTAACGTCGGTCGGCAGGATCTTGCAGATTGTTATCCTTGATATACTTCCATAACTTCTTCACAATATCTGGTCGAGACATCTACATTCCTCTGATATCAATAACTCCCATTGACATAAATTTTGACCACTATTTACCTCTGGATCACCACCAACAAAAGCAGAAAGTTCAGGACTAAGAATAAGTGGTTTGTTAAGACCTGTTTTTCGTTTTGGTTTGGGTGGTGCATTGGGATCAACTGGTTCTTTGACTCGCTTTTTCTTGGCTCTTGTTTTCTTTTTGGGCACAGCAAGTTCACCAAAATCTTCCATGCCTTTACGCTTCTTTTGATTCATATCCAATGGCATTTGTCCTTGCATTTGTTGAAGCTGATGCTGTTGCTGATGATGTTGGGGATGTGGGTGATATCGATTCATCATAGCTGCTGCTGCTGTTGTTGGTGAAGGAGTTCCCATCGGTGCTGGAGCGGCATAATACGGCTGTTGATAAGGTGAAGCTGGTGGTGCACGATACATGGAAGGATGTGGAGTAGGTTGCTGATAAGAACCACGACGCATATGTTGCTGTTGTTGATGATGATGGTGTTGCTGTTGTTGCCACTGTGGAGGCATCATAACATGACCTGTTGCATGTGGATGGTGCTGATTATACAAAGGTTGATGATGCTGTTGATGTGGATGATGCATAGCAGCAACAGCAGCAGCAGCCGCTGCTGCTGAAGAAGTTTGTTGTTGTGTCAAAGAATCATTCAATTGAAAGGTATGATTGAATTGTTGATAAGGACTAAATTCATTCATAGATCCATCCATAAAGCCAGTATTGCCACCAGTACTAGCACCAGAAGTTTGTGCCATTGTTACAGGTATTGCAACAGGTGTAGGTGGTGGGATTGCTTGTTGTGGATGGTGTTGATGTTGATCACCGGAACGATAATAACTCAAGTTCCCGATCACTGGATCGGGCTTACTTGAAGGGTAAACAGGCGAAGCAACAGGCTTGTAGCCGAGTGAGCCGTAAGCATTCAAGTCTGCATAAAGACAAACACACATCAGTGTCACTCATGCAAAAAAAAGAGACGTAACATGGATGAAGAGTGTTGAGCGATAATTCACCTTCCAATGATGGGTTATAGTTGCCGTATTCCATGGCTAGGTTATTCTTGAATCAATGCTGGTATCAAAAGCGACGACTTGTTGGTCTATGCGTTGCAATAGAGGGGGAAGAAAAGGAAAAATCATCAAGGTTAGCAGATGTGTCACTTGTACCTTTTCAAGACAATGATAGCGAGGCAAAATAAAAGGAGTAGTGAAGGGGAAAAGGATAAAAGACAAGACTTGATATGTTATGTACCTGGTTGTCGGACCAAATGTAGTAGCTAGTGATGATAAAACACTAACTGACAGTCAACGATAAGTGGATATGGGTGAAATGAATAGGGTGTGTGTATATGAGCAAAAGACAATCGGGAATTATGTATATACAACTGAGCTGCCGTAAACACACGCAAACAGAACACGCACAATGAGAGGGGCGGGACAAAAAGAGAAGCAACGGATGAAGCACGGGAGAGAGAGAGAGAGAAAAATACGCAAGATGCAAGTTCAAGGTTCACAGTAGATTTGTATTGTAAAAATGAAGCACTCCGTGACTTTTTCCCTATCCAACCTTTTCTTCCACAAGCTTGTGCATGCTTGCTTATCCCTTTCCCCACTTGCTTTGAAGATATTGAATACATACGCACGTACCTACATATCAATATGAAACAGCCTATAATATCCATTATCGCTATTATGCAACATAATCCGATTGCTTGATGTTTTAGGTGGATGTTGTGTCAGTGTTCTTCTCCGCTAGTTACAGTTATGGGATCGGGGGTAGCCGCCCGACAAAAGTAAAGGACATGTGCCAAGGACACGCTTTCTTTTCTTAATTCTTTCAAATGAGATCATGGTTTAGCATTGTATTCAATGTATTTCATATTGCATAATGAATGTAAGGTTATACAATGTTACGCTCTTTATTCCATGTGCCAGATGCAGCTGTAAAGTGAACAACAGTGTTGACCTGGGGGACGCACAAGGATCTTTTTCCAGACTCACCCGACCTAGACCATATTGGGACATCACGGACGTGTCTTGACCTTAAAACCCCCATGTTCAACAAACATCGTTAAGCCCCTTTCTCACTCAGGAGGTATCGAAACCTTTTGTGGAATCTATGAAAAGGGGAATTACATTAGGAAAGTAAAAGGATTACATTGTCTTTCTTCAAGATCGATAAATATATTGATGTGTACTACAGTGTGTATTTGGTCATCTGTGAGACAACGAGAGCCATTGGGTCACAGGAAGGAGATAAAGGTTGGCAAAGTTGTTTGATTGATTAGATCAGACTCTTTGGACTTGAAGTAGATGGATATCCTGCATGTAGTAGCACAGAGGATGTCTGATTGAATGAGCAATCTTTCATATATAAAACAGGTATATGATCTTTTCGTGTACACCCTAAATGTCATCCCAATGCTGGTACACAGCATTGATCTACATGTGTGAGCTGTAACGCACATGCAATACACTTTTTTCAATCATGTCACACAAAAAGATATGTAAACTTTGTCTTTGAGTAATATCATTGTCTATGAACAAAGGTGGCTGTTTTCATTGGTATGATCATTAGGACATATCAGTCAACATTTATCCTTATATAGCTATTAAGTCTAGTTGCAAACATTCCAAACAACAGGTCTGTCAACGTGTAATGTAAGGGACACTGTTACTATGCAAGCTTTATTCTGTACACAGACCAAAAAGACGTATCTATCTATGCAGGGAATACGCCACTCATGGTGACAAGGCTGTATAGGAGATCTGGGTGGATAAAGGGCTCGCATAATAGTGCCAACTGGGTGGGGCTTGTTGTCCTTTCACCATGTCCGAAAAGCGTCCCAATCCTTACCTTCCTAATGAGCACGAACAACGACAACGTCCCAAAGTAAAGCGGCAGAAGAACGACAATACCAAACACCTTGGTGGAGGAGCTAGTTCAGTTGTCTATCATGATCCAAAGAAAACGCCAAAACCAAAGCAAAACCACTTCATGTACGGCAACTATGTCAACTACTACAGGTAAATGTGCATTGCAAGGAAAGACTATCATTGTGTAGCTAACAAGTCTTTAGCAATCGTCGCAATCTACAGTTGACAGCAGATCCAAGACTTGAACTGCTTGACTCTAGTCTGTTTGAAAGCAAACGCGTGTTGGATATTGGATGCAACTCTGGGAATATCAGTATTACTATTGGTAAGCTATTTTGGTAGTGAAGCTGGTCGAGTACTGATGAATCATGATATGCTTGTTTAGCTATGGAGTATGATGCTGCACAGGTTGTAGGTGTAGATATCGATCCCACACTGATCAACAAGGCACAGCAGCAACTTCGTGTCGCCTATTCTTTGAAAGATCCAGAAGACAAGCACAAACATATCATGGATATCAGCATGCGTTTCCACTATTTTCCACGATCACTATGCAGCATGTATGGCTTTATCCCCATGGCATTACCACCAAATACACAGAGATACCAATTCCCATACAACATCAAGTTTGAAGCTGCCGATTGGATGGATCAAGAAGTGAGACCTGAAGAGTTTGATACCATACTGGCGTAAGTAGTAAGATATCAATGATGATCTACATACTGGATAGCTTATTTTTATCAGGTTGAGTATTACAAAGTGGATACATATTCATCGTGGTGATCATGGCATGAAAGTCTTTTTCAAGAGGATATACAAAGCATTGAAGTCTGGTGGGGTTCTGGTACTTGAAGTACAACCATTTGATACCTATGAACGTCGTGCCAAGAAAGATGAAGTAGGTTGATCAAGGAATGGCACTGGGGATAGCAGCTCATGTTTATCTTTTAGACTACAATGGCCATGTTTGAATCCATCGAGTTTGTGCCGGATAAGTTTCATGATTTTCTGATGGATACAGTTGGCTTTTCAAGCTACAAGACACTTAAAGTACCAGAAGATAGCAAAGGTAGTTGGGAATGACTTGCCACTTTATCTATGCTAATTCTATGCAACTACAAATAGGATTTGAGCGTCCTCTGACTATTTACACCAAATAAAGACCATCTTCTTGTAAAAAAAGGATCCTTCATCACTCTTATCCTCTTTATTATGTAATGTAATAAGCATATATCATATCATGTAAGGATGACGATTTGTGTCACTATATGCATGGGTGAGCGGAGACGCTTGAAATGAATCGAAGGCTAACGCATTTGGACTTGTTCTTTGTTCTTCTACTTGCAATATGGGATTTAAGGTATGCGATGCTATATGCAACATGGCTTGAAATCTGACAGTGGCATTGCAGTGCTTGTCTCAAAAGGTGGCTCAGGCGATTGACGAAGAGCTCATGTCTTCGGGTGGTTTCTCGGTAGACCAACTTATGGAACTTGGTAAGTTCGTGTTCAAGTCGTAATATCATGTCGTTAACACCCTGTAGCTGGTTTAAGCGTGGCACAAGCAGTACAGCGAACATATGATAGAACGCAGTTCCCCAACGTATTAGTGTGTGTGGGACCAGGTAAGCATATAATGGATTAGGGGATATTGATGCATGATGACTGATGCATGATTTACTATAGGCAACAATGGTGGTGATGGTATAGCGTAATTCCCTTTTGATGACACAACTTGTTCTCATTGTTATATACGCATAGGTCTGGTTGCTGCTCGACATTTATACCATTTTGGTTACAAGCCTTCATTGTATTATCCAAAACAGCCAAACAAGGATCTTTATCAGGTATATGAAAAGACGAGGATGATTCAATGGCACAACATCAGCTGACAAGATTATACTTCTTTTAGCGTTTGTTAGTGCAGTGCAATCAACTTGGATTATCAGTACACGACACATTTGCTGACAAGACTGTGGAGGAAGCTGATGTTCTTGTGGATGCTGTCTTTGGATTCAGTTTCAAGGGGGATGTGCGTGATCCTTTCAAAGAAGTAGTCAAAACATTTGAAACGACAAAGAAGCCTATTGTCTCTGTGGATATTCCATCTGGTTGGGATGTGGAACAAGGTCCTAGCAACAATGTCAAATTCCAGCCTGATGTTCTCGTCTCTTTGACAGCACCAAAGATTTGTGCAAATCATTTCAAGGGGAAACGACATTTCTTGGGCGGTCGATTTGTCCCACCTGCCATTGCAAAGAAATACGACTTTGAAGTTCCTCCTTTCCATGGCTCAGACCAAGTAGTTGAACTTCCTTTAGCAGTAGAATCACAGTAATATGATTGGTTATATTTACATGATGCAATACAAATGTTGGGAATCTATGTCTATAAGGGGGGTGTTTCAATAACTGGAAAGGAATTCCTTGACACTATCATGTATGAGTAAGCAAAATGCCAATAAGAGTTGTATGCTTTTTTCTTTACCTTGGTGCTACACTTTTTGTCTTGAGTAATGTTTCCTTCCACTCCTGCTCAGGTGTCGATAAAAATGTCACAGCACCACCAGCACCAACAGATAGCTCAACTATGAAACGAGAGTCAACACCCCATCGTTATCATGAATCACAGTAGTTTACCTTTATCCGAAACATTCGTTGCCACTGCTGTACGAATAATCACACTGAAATCGGCACTGCCATCCAGTGAGAAATACCCTAAGCATCCTGAGTAAATTCCACGAGGACGATGCTGCTCTAGTTGATCCAAAAGTTGCACAGATCGTAGCTTGGGTGCACCTGTCATTGAACCTGGAGGAAAACATGTACGTACAGCTTCAACACTTGTCACATGTGGATGCAGTGAACCACGAATTGTTGATACAAGATGATGCACCTTTTCATATGTCTCAACATTCATCAATTTGGGTACACGAACTGTGGATGGCACGCACACTTGAGCAAGATCATTTCTAATCAAATCCACAATCTAATACACCATCTTGATTAGCGATACAGCCATCATTTCATATAAAAGTATAACTTACCATGAGATTTTCTGCTCTTTCTTTGACATCTTGCCATAAAGTTTGCTTTCTTCGCTCATCTTCAATCATGCGGCGTTCTTGACATTGCTCATCACATCCATCTTTTGGACATACACAACCAATGGCACGTGCCATAGTCCCTTTGATCGGCTTCATTTCTGCTGTACCTGAGGACGATACGCTTAAGAATCTTTCAGGACTTGAGCTGAGAATTGCCATATCACATGAAGGAAAATGAAGTAAAGCTGAAAATGGTGCAGGGTTGTTTTTGCGTAAATGTCGTGTGTAAAGTCGCCAGATATCAGATTTACTACTTGCTGCATCTCCAAGATAGCTGTGGAAACGTGTTGTCAAGCAAATCTCGTATGACTCGCCTTCATGAATCTCATGGATGCATCGCTCAATAGCATCAAGGTATCGATCATGTTGTGCATCAGTCGTAAATAGATCATCATGACTATTCAATACTTGTGGGATGGGTGTGGAGCGTGTTGATGATATTGGTGTCATCTCCATATAATCTGCAGCTTGAGCCAAACGATGTGCATTTGAAGCAGCTTGGGATACAATACGTTCAGCGTAATCCAACCAGTTTTGGGCTTGTTGTTGCGTCTTGAAACCCACGTTCCACGGATTATCACCACCTGTGCACAAAAGACAGCAAACATGGATTTGTCGTGCTTTGAGATCAAATGACCAGAATCGATCCACGAATTGGAATCCAGCATCAGGTTCAATAGAGCATTGACAATCATCTTGACCATCACATTGCTGTTCCTTTGGTGTAGCATAGCCATCTAAACTCTCTCGCTTCATTTCATAACCAAGATAGCCTACGAGACCACCACAGAAGGATTGATGTGCTGATGTTGTGTTTTCTAGCTGTAGGTCTGATAAGATGCGTGAAATATAGCTGAAATAGTCGTCGTCATCTTTAAGATGCAAGAATCGATCATGGGATTCTCGATAAGTGTGATGCACTCGCTTATGTAATGTTGAATATGTCATGGTGAATGCAGGATCAACTGATAGGATCGACTTGTTCGAATAAGGGGATGCTTTCTGCAAAGAGAATAGGTCAGTAGATAGATATCAAGAGCTTTTTAAGTCAATCACTTACTCGACTGCTGTCAAGCCAACTGATAGCTTTGATTTGGTCATGTGCTTCAGCAACTAATTGATCGAAAACATGTTCTTCGTTGACCCAAAAGTTGATGGCTCTAGTCACAAGATGAAGTTGTGTTTTTGGCTGCTGAGGACGAGAAATATGTGTAGCAAGGGATGAAAGAGATCGAATGTCATCATCCAAAGGACTTTGAAGAGCCATGTCAATGCCATGCTAAAGAGAGTACATGATGAATACCTTCATATCAAGAGGATGATATGTATATTTACCTTTTGATACCAATTGAGAGTCTCTTGCATAAAGTTCTTGATCATTTGAGTACCATATTCAGTGGAAACTGATTCAGGATGAAACTGGACACCCCATAAAGGCAATGATGTATGCTGGAATCCCATGACTGTGACAAGATCAGATTTGTTGACAGAGTTGCTGGGTGGATGTTGCAAAAAGTGATGGCTTTCAAATGAATCTTCATCGACCTTATCAGCCACATACTCGGCATTCTTCAGTGCTTGAACATCGGCGTCATCTTCTTCACAATAAGCATTCAGCTGTAGACAACTTGGCAATGCTATATATAGGAAACAATATGAATAGAAAGTTCAATGTTACAAATAATAGCTTACATTTTGGATCCACAACCAGAGAATGGTATCGCACAGCCCAGAAAGGGGAATTGCAATTGCGGAATAAGGTGCTTCCTTCTGTGATGTGAATTTGTGACATACGACCATGCATAATGCGTGGAGCATAAGTGATCTACCCAAATCTAATGTCAGCATGTAATGCATCCAAGTCATTGGTTACCGACCTTTCCACCTAAAAGATGAGCAATGCCCTGGTGACCAAGACAGATTCCAAAGATAGGTCGATGATACTTTGACTGTTCCTTATCCAATTGTGCTTCAATTAAACGACTGCAAATGCCAAAATCCTAGTGCAACAAACATTTTAGAACATGGCGTTCCTTGCAGGAATTTGACTCCTTACCGAAGCTCGTTCAGGTCTTCCAGGTCCAGGGGAGATGATAACATTATGAAAATGTGGAAGCACTTTATCCTTGAATTCAGACCTGCATTCATATTATCAGTACAAATCCCATGATCGCCTCCTCCTTTTTGTCCTATGATACTTGCCACTCGAACTGATCGTTTCGCACTACAACAACGTTTTCTTGGTTATCACATAGTTGTAGTAGGTTGAAGGTGTATGAGTCGTAATTGTCAATAATAAGTGTCCGCATGCCAGTCCATGGTTCTCGATCTCGCTGTACGAGCATTGCAGTCAAACAAGAATAAGTTGGGGTAGGTAAAGTAAGACAAAAGCTGCTTTTACGACTGTTTGATTTCTTTTCCTATTCCAGCCATGCCAACCAATGGATTCTGATCTGCCTATCAAATCCTATTCGTCCATCTGAAAAAGCTCATCTTGTCCACTGTCTCAACTATGCATTGTACATTTACCATTACAATAGAAAAGTAGAGACATCCAAATATATACTTATAAAAACAAGTGTTTTATTCTTATTCTTATACGGGCCATATCATGATCTATTCTACGCTTCAAAGTCTTTTGTAGGTTGCTAACGAGTCATTTGCTATCCATAACAACAATCAACATGTTCCTTGGCTTTTTGTTGTCAGAGATGGAAACTAGCAATAAAGGCAGATAATGGTTTGGTATGCATGCAGCTGAGCTGCTGTCAAGTAGTAGTGGTGGTGTAAAGAGCATGCAATAGCCCAGATTCTTTTTTGTTTCTGTTTGTTACCTCAGCGACCACAACGCACCCAACCCATGGCAGTAACCATTGAGTCCCTTCCCAGTAAAGTTTACGAGCATCTCGCCAATGCACTCGAGCCTCGTGATATGGTGATGCTAGCTTCAACTTCCAAAACACTTTATCAGTCACTGTTCAACAACCAGATCTGGAAGACGTAAGGACTTGTGGATCCACTGCTGAAAGTACACAGTTTTGACACTTGAACCTGTAGCAAAACAGCTCACGACTTTGGCGATCTCTTCAACATTTACAACCTTATCACTGTTGGTGCCGGCTTAGAGCTTGCACCTGACCTTGCACCCAAGTTTGGTCAAGAACCTAGCGACTGGCGTGCCTATTATATCCAGAAACATGGCTCCATTGATGATGCAGATACTGACGCATTGGTGTCTCAAGCTGAAAAGGAATATACTGAAGCACAAGCATACTTGAAGACATTTCAAAAGGATGGCAATGTTGTGGTATTAGGTCGAGTGGCATCAAAGATGATTTGGATTCTTGGTAAGGTAAAGAAATGAGATGATCATGTCTTGTCTAACTTGAACATGTAGATGTTTTCCCTACGCATGCTGGATGTTACTATGTTCTTGGATTTATTCTCTTTGTATTGAATCGACTACAAGATGCACTTGTACCTCTTCAAGTGGGTCGACGAGTGGATCCCAACTTTGAACCTTTGGAAGGTTAGTCATGGATCACTTTGTGGATCTATTCTTCTCACGATTGTCTTTTATCAGAATTGGAAGATGAAATCACGCGGATATTGAGTGGATATACTGGAAATCAACATGAAGCATCTTTGCTGCAGAATGATTCCTTATCACCTGAGCTGACTGATGCATTGTCAGAGATATTTGATACCTTTGACAAGGATAAAGATGGTGCATTACGAGCAGAAGAACTTGGAAAATTCATCTTGGAGACAAATGGATCTCGACCACCCCCACAATTCCTTAGGCAAATGGGTCAACGCTTTGGCTGTAATGGACGAGGATGGCTTACAAAGGCTGGTTTCTTGGTTAGTTGATACTCGGATTGTCCTTCTCGATCACAAAGGCATTAATGCGTTGTTGGTAGGCTTTTTATTTGGAACAAACTCTCGATGATCCTTCAGAAACTCGCAATGATCTTGCAGTTCACGGCTATGATCCACATTCCTTGAAGAAGCGCATGGAAGAATAGAAAGCATTAGAGTAATGTAAAATGTATAAAAGTAAAATGGGATTATGGGTAATGTCAAAAGAGATGATATCAGTGCTAGAGAAAGGAACAGAGATGATAAACATAGGTGGATATAAGGGATCTTCATCAGTATTGGCAGTGTAGCATTTCCGCATCTTTACACGGAAAGAGGCTTTGCATGAATCTCGCTTCCACATCAGTCACCAGCCATTTTGACTCGTGCCATCTCCTTATATCTGTGTAGACTACTCGGATGTGTGATCTGTTTCCTCTGCAAATCAAAAGATAAAAGGCAATGTACAAAGCCAACTCAGATGTTTATATAAAAAGGATCATGAACTATTGCAACATGTCTAACAGTGTACAAGTGACAACATTGTATTTGATCATGTGATAATTCAGCTGGGGTACAATTAAGCTATCTCACCAAGCCTCTTACAACTGGAGCCTTTCTTTAAAGTATGCTGCCGATCCGAGCTTGCCGCCTCCGCCATTATACGGCAAGTCGCTACCATATCACCAGTCGATACACCCAACGACAATGGATGCATTCACAGCAGCAACAGCAGCGTAAAAAGCCGTTATGGGGTAAAAGCAACAATCTTGACGACCATTGAACCGGGACTGACACTTGTATACAAAAGAACGCTTGCAATCCGCCTGGAATGACACTGAAACCAAATGGTATCCTATTCCAGTTGGTCTTGGTCTTGCTATCGTTGGCTACGTCCAAATTCGTCATATTCGCGATCGTGAACGTAACAAACAGGAACAACCCAAGCCAAAGTATGTTGCAGATGGTCCTTGGCAGGTATGTATCTAGTCTATTGCATGATATACAAGCATGCATTAATAATGATGCTATTCTAGGTTCACGTGGCTTCAGCATTACCACTTCGTACTATTTCACGATTATGGGGAGCATTCAATTCCTTGACTATTCCAGAAGCACTTCGACCTGCTGGTTTCAAGCTATACAGTTTT
This sequence comes from Lichtheimia ramosa, assembly GCA_008728235.1. Classification (NCBI taxonomy): domain Eukaryota; kingdom Fungi; phylum Mucoromycota; class Mucoromycetes; order Mucorales; family Lichtheimiaceae; genus Lichtheimia; species Lichtheimia ramosa. Next base: position 4,129,210 of record CP031823.1, read on the forward strand.
ATCTTTGGATGCAATCTCGATGAAATGAAGAATCCAGATCTTTATGCATACAAGAACTTGAGCGAGTTTTTCTATCGTGAATTGAAGGATGGTGTTCGACCTATTGCTGATGCACCTTTGGTAAATATGAACAAGTGGATATATATCCTTTCTTTGCTGACAATGGGATCATAAAAGGTATCTCCTTCAGATGGCAAAGTACTCCATTTTGGTGCAGTGCATGAACGAGAGATTGAACAAATCAAGGGTGTCACTTACTCTTTGGATGCACTTTTGGGTGAAGATGAGCCATCTACTTCTCCTATCACTGAAGCCGATTTAAGCCGTCATTTGCCTCATTATGTGGATGAAGAAGAGTTTGCCAATGTCAATGGTATTCCTTATTCCTTGGATGAAATGTTGGGTGGTGAATCGCAGCACAGTGTACAAGTTCCTAGCACAGTGGGTCCTGATGGTTTAGCTCGATCTGAAGAAGCAACTGCAAAGGAGACCAAGGCATTGATCAATGTATCCGATGTCAAGTCTGATATTACCAAGCATGAACATCATGTACGACCTGGCAATGCTCTATTCTTTTGTGTCATTTATCTTGCTCCTGGTGATTATCATCGATTCCATTCTCCCACCAATTGGGTCGTTCAAAAGAGAAGACATTTTGCAGGCGAATTGTTTTCGGTTTCTCCTTACTTTGTCAAGCTTTTACAGAATCTCTTTGTTTTGAATGAGCGAGTGGTTCTTTTGGGCAAGTGGAAATATGGATTCTTTTCAATGACACCAGTTGGAGCAACCAATGTTGGTTCTATTCATATCAACTTTGACGAGGTAAATCATGACTGGAATCCATTCTCTTTCTTGATTCTCACTTCATCTATCAATAGGCATTGAAAACCAATCGCAAGGAGGATTTGCCTTTGGGAACGTACACTGAAGTGTCTTACAAGTCAGCAAGTAAACTTTTGGGTGGAAAACCAGTGCGATCAGGTGACGAAGTGGGTGGATTTTCACTTGGATCTACAGTGGTATTGGTCTTTGAAGCTCCAGCATCATTCCAATTCAAGATTCATGAAGGACAAACCATCAAGATGGGTCAAGCATTAGGAGAAATTGTAGAGGATAATGAAAAGAAGGCATAGAAAAATACCATGTTGATAGATATAAACTGGCATTAGCAATTGGAATTCTCAAGTGTATTAGCAAAAAGAAGGTGTGCAATAGGGGATTGCTATAGTCATAAAAGTGGTCATTTGCTAGTGATGAACAAGTACATGCTTCAAGACTATAGCAACAATGAATTGGTTTAATAAAGAGCCATGCTTGGATATAAACGTAACAAGAAAGATGATATGCTAGTCTAAAAGGAATGACAGAAGTATAGGGCAACGGAGTTCAAGTGAATTTCCTGAGTATGCAAGCGCAAGTATGTCATTGGACAAAGGCATGGTCCATGTTAGTTCTTCCTCTTCCTTGACATTGTACGATGAAGTTTTCCGCGGGTGAGTGGATGACACCTTTCAACCTTCCTAAAGCAATGGATGAATGGATGGATGAAATGGATGAAAAGATACTTTGGATATACCACTTGACACCTATTCAGCAACTCATGTCCAACATTGACCTTCATTAGACGTCAGCTCTTCTCGCAGCAAATGCCGTAAGGCCCATTTCACCGCTTCCTCCAATGAGCGTCGCAAGATTATGAGCTCTCCCTTGTCCAAGGAGCTTCGCGAAAAGTATAACGTAATATATGAGATACTTTGTTGCATATGGTCATGGTTTATTGATAGCGATATACACTATAGACTCGCTCTATCCCTGTCCGCACTGACGACGAAGTCATGATTGTTCGTGGCAGCTTCAAGGGTCGTGAAGGCAAGGTTGTTCAGGTCTATCGTAAGAAGTGGGTCATCCACGTTGAGCGTGTCAACCGTGAAAAGGTTAATGGTAAGTGGATGATGTAAGACATACTAAAATGATGGCTGTTGTACTGATCACATGTAACAGGTGCTACTGCTCCCATTGGTATCCACCCCTCCAATGTCGTCATCACCAAGCTCAAGATTGACAAGAGCCGTCAAGCTATTTTGGACCGTAAGGATCGTTCCAAGAAGAACAAGGATGCCATGCAACAGGTATAATCAATGAGACTTTATGATATGACAATCAAGCTAACAAGATATGACTATCTATCTATATAGTAAATGTTGTGCACCCAATAAAGACCCAATGTTTCCATAGCTATACAACATCTGTGTGTGTGTGTTTTCTTGTGCATGAGTTGGATCATCTGAAAAGACAATAAAGTACCAAAAAGATCCATGATAACACATGATAAGCATGGTGATAAGGTGCCTAGGTAACGCTACTCTAGCAGGTACAATGTATAGATGAGCCTATGAGGAAAGACCACGGGATGGTTTAATAATCACGCTAGTTATGATTGCATATTGTTTGTAGCTCTATCCAGTATCTGAGCGCATCCATGCGAGATTGGGACGGACTTTATTGGGTACGTACTACGAGGCGCATGATTTGACCTTACAACTCTTCTTAATACCACCTTTATTCAACAATGGAGAGCTCAGTACCCAACTTTGCAAAAGGAGTCTATTCCACTTTACGAGAGAGCTTTATTCAAAGTCGATCGGCTTACATGCAGATGGAACAGGAATCAGAAGACGAGGAAAACGGCAGAGATATGTCACACAGCTTGTTTTACTCTGTTCAGCAACACAACGACGAACTTGGAGAAGACAGCATTCCATTGACAGATTCCCATGGCTATTCAGACCGTAGTCAACTCTTGTTTGACAATGAAACGACTGACGACTCGCGACATGACCTTGAACGACCCAATTGGAAAGACGACTCTAAAAACCGACCAGTATGTTATCTCCTACTCTACTACTTCTTTAACCAAGTCTACCCAAGTCTCCTATGTATGAATGGCGTAAAGTATACTGATTCTCTATTGCTCATAGGATCCAGCAACGACGATATATTTGGATCAAGACAGTGATATAGAACCACCCATTCCTGCTACCATACATCCAACATCTGACTCGCTACTACCAACATCATCTGCTGCGCCTACTGTAAGTAAACGAGACAATGTAGATACTCATATCTAAGGCTCTTTTTAGATACCCAAAGAGATCACATCAATGAAGACTGGACGCAAGCTACGTGATCCATTGTTTGCAGCATTATACTGCCTATGCATGATCATTTTCCTATTGTCAGGGTTGATTACTCTCTTGTCTACAAATGCAAGTACATCATGAATGTCAGAAAGTCATTGTGCTAATCTTTAAGTTTAGAGTCATGCATTAGAAAGAGCAGCTCGTGGAACAATGTTCAAGACAATGAAGGATAGTGCTGGTAAGTTGAATCATTTATCATGTCATCCATCATTTGCTCATCGATCTATATTGCACCAGGTTTAATCACTGGTATGGCAAGCATGTCATTTTTTGCTGGTGCCATATGGATATCCATCTTGCGAACATTTACAAGAGTATGGATCAAGTATACACGTACATTGATTGAAACTAAAGAAATATGCTGCTAGGGACTTGTATGGGGTACCGTGGTGATCATTCCTTCTTCATTACTGGGGATATTCCTCTGGACGCTCATAGAATCTCGACAGAGCAACAATTTAGATGGCGGGTAAGTGGACAAGGAAAAACAATGATCTATTCACTGATCACCATCTATCATCAGTTTGACAGCTCTATCATTCATGCCACTTGTTACAGCACTCGTATATATCAAGCTCCTTTACAGTAGTCGCCATCGTATATCCAAAACAGTAGCAATCTTAGAGGTATGTATAAAAAGGATGGACATGTGAAATGAAGCTAAACAGGAGATTATAGTTGGCATGTGATGTTTTGAGCTGCAATCCGGGTATCATTGTTGCGTCAGTCCTTGTCATGCTTATATTCATTGGATTTACTGTGCTGTGGATGATATTATTCAGTCGACTTTGGTTGCTTGGGCATGTTGCTTCCAATGACAGCTCATGTACGTTATATCATTGCGCTATCATGTTTATCTTTGCTAATGTATACATCCGATATAGCCTTGGTTTGGATCGTCAATGACAATGTCTATCTACTAGCGGCGTTTTACATCTTTATCTATTTCTGGACATCAGGAGTACTCATCAATATGCAAAGGTAAATGCAGCAATCATCTCTCTCCTTCAGTTGATCTGTGCTAATACAATCACTTTTTGACAGATTTGTCTTGTCAGCGGTAACTGCACAGTGGTACTTTCATCGTAACGAGCCTGCCAAGCCGTCCCAAGATATCACTTGGAAAGCTGGTTTATTACAAGCATCATCTACATCGTTGGGCACTATTGCACTTGGTAGTTTGGTGCTGACAATTGTGCAATGTCTGCAATATGCTACACAATGGATTCGAAAGGTATGGCAAATTCATATCAAGCGTCCCATATTTCTTATACTTGTTGTGGATAGTACTTTAAAATGTCGTGGCCGTTTATGACTGTGATATCGACTGTGTTGTCATTCATTGAAGGCCTTATTAGTGAGATCAACCATTACACAATTGCCCTTGCAGGAATTACAGGAGAAAGCTTTTATGTGTCAGCTAAATCAAGCAGCAAGATGTTTCGTCGAAATCTTTTATCCGGTCTACTTGGAGGTTTGTTTCACATCTCCACACAAAAGCATTACTGTCGATCCATACTGACTTGTTCTTTCAACTAGATTTGATGACCAAACTCATTCTATATGTTGGTTCTCTTGTGATGGCTCTCTCTTCTGGATTTGGGACGTACATCTTTGCAACTCACAGTCTACGATCACCTTATGGTATGCTTATTGGTGTATTGGCATCTATGATACCTTTATATATGTCACGCTTCTTTCCTTATACCATGTCAAGCATGTAAGTCGAGTTACAACATGTTTTGAAGAGTCTTCTAATGATGCTGTTGTTAGTGTTGATGCAACTTTTCTTTGTTATGCCATCGATTTAGACACTGGCATGGTTCACATGTCAGCTGCCCATGACGTGTTTTCCGGATTCGAGTAGTCTGTAGTTATCATTCCCCCATTCCCTTTATTTGCATATATCCATGCCATAACTTTACATTGTTCCTATCAGCATCATTAAAATGTGATATATTCTATATTTCGGCTAAGCTCGGGTACTGTGGAACATTGAAGTGTGAGAAATTAAAGGATGGCTCCGATGTAATTGGAGGGCTCGACTCGCACATGGTGGATGTTGACACATTTCATACAAGAGTTTAATTGATGTGATCAAAGTGTACATTGACTATGGATGTTTTCACTAAGATAAAGACATGTATCAGTGGTAGGTTCCTCTATAGTTTCTATTTAAGAACAGTTCTCCTTGTCAAGATCAATGCTGGATTGAATTCGCACCTTGATTCCACATCCATTTGTGCCCTGTTGTTGTCTGCAACACGGTGTTAACACCGCTCCAAAAAGAACCGGCGAAGCAAAACAAATCCTCTTCCTCGCTTTTGCTTTTCCCCCTTCTTCAACACTAAAGTAAGAGAACAACATCCCTTTCATGGACATGGAATTTGCGTGAAACTATTCCCAGCTTACGACGCTTACCTGCTTGTGCCTTTGCAACCAGAACATGGCCGATTCAGTCGAGCAAAAGATCCCACCTGCCAATGTCACTGACACTGTGGAGGACCCTGCTGTTGCTCAAGCTGCTGCAGAAGAAGGTAATAGGATGCATGATGCATGTAAAAGAAGGTATAACTGATTAAACATGGTGGATAGTGGTCGCAGAAGAGACTTTCCAGTTGACAATCAAGCTTCCTGATGGTCAAGGTGAAGGTGTCAAGATTATTGTATGTATATAGATCATCATCCATCATGAGTGATATTGACATGTTTTTAATAGGCTAGTCCACGTGAAACGATCCATGACATTAAGCAATCCATCATGGAATCACCCGAGACTTGTGCTCACTCCTGCTTCCATCTTGCTTTCAATGGCCAAGTGCTTAATGATTTCCTCGAGTTGGGTGAAGTACAAGGCATGACTACCGAGAGCGAGTTGGTTTTGGTGGAAGGTAGGACAAACAATAGGAGAAAAAAGTGACTTTTGTACTAACAAGACGCATTGTTATGGCAGCTCCTTACACTGAGCGTGATGTTCGTATCCATATCAACCGTTTACGCGACTTATTGGGTGGACCATACAAGCAAAATCCTTCTGCTGCTGGTATTGATGGTGGTATTTCTTTCTTGACTGCTGTCACTGGTGAGATTGGTAAGTTAATAGTGGATATATGTGTGTGCTTTACAACTACTAATCACTATTATATATAGATGAAGAGATCGTTCCTGAAAACGAAAAGAAGGTCGAGGACTTGTTTTCTGATGAGCCAATTCCTGAACACGCATTCACAGGAGCTGATATCAATGCTCGATCCAAATTGTCTGATTTTGTTCCTTCAGCTTTCCAACGTTTGGCACCCCAATGCCTTAAGAGCATTTCACTTTCTGGTTGGAATCCAGTTCCTCATGCACGTAGATTGCAGGGTGATTTGTTGTATTTGGCAGTGACAACACTTGAGAATGACAATGTGCACATCACCGCCAGCACCAAGGGATTCTATGTCAACAACTCCAACACATCTACTTTTGATCCTTCTCGCAAGCAGAGCAACAAGAAGGTGTTTGCCCATTCTTTGATCACTCTTTTACAAAACATCTCTGGTCAATTTGCTTCCAATTTCATCAAGTTGCAAGATTTTATTACTCGTCATCATATGCTTGAAGTCCTTCCTTCCAACACTTATTTCCCTGCACATCCATGGGTTGTTCAAGCACCTGAGCATGTTTATGATCCTGCACGACCTGCAGAACCCCTTCTCAACTTTGGCTCTGATGCTGTGGAATCCTTACGTGACTGGAATGATGAGCTTCAATCCCACCGTGAACTTCCAAAGACCAATCTTCAGGAACGTGTGTTACGTGAACGCTTGATCAACAAAGTACAAGCTGAATTCACTGATGCAGCTGTACGTGGTGCCATGGCTGTTGTTAATGGCACTGTTGTCCCCTTGAATCCTCTTGAGCCTGAAGAATCACACATGTATGTCTACAACAATATCTTTTTCAGCAAGGGCAATGATGGCCGTGGTTCATTCGACTTGTTGGGTGGTGATGAAGCAGCTCATGTGGCAACTGGCAAGGATCTTGAAGGTGTTCGTATATTTAACAGCATCGATTCATCCAATTTGTATACACTTGGCACTGTTATTGTGGATTACAAGGGTGTACGTGTCATTGCCCAAAGCATTGTTCCTGGTATCTTTAGACGCTCTGAAGAAAACACCATTGTATATGGCTCTGTGGATAATGGTGTAGAGATTCTTGCTGATAAGACTTTCCATGATGCCATTGGTCGTGATATTGTCAAGTCTTTGCATCTTGCTGAACATGGTGTTGTGGATGAAAAGGGCAATGAAGTCAAGTTGCACACTTCTTTGGAGACCAAGGGCTTGTTGGGTGCTGATGGCCGTCGTTACATGCTTGATCTTTATCGCACCAATCCAGTCGATATTGAATTTCAAGAAAAGGAATGCAATGAAGACAAGCCTGATATGCCAGCATATCCTCACAAGATGACATTGTTACGTCCTGAGCTTATCAGCTTGTATTGGGAACACAAATTCCGTGAATGGGTCAAGGCAAAGACTGAAGAAGTGAGAAAGGAGCGTGAGCAAAACAAGCCAGCTGTTGAAGACAAGAAGGATGAAGAAAAGAAGGATGCTGAAGACAAAAAGGATGAAAACAAGAAAGATACTGAAGAAAAGAAGGATGCTGATGAAGAGGAGGATATCAAGATTGATATTACTGAATTCAAGTTATCTTTCAACCCTGATGTTTTCACTTCTGCCAAATTGGCTGGTGGTGCTGATTCTGCTATTGTCAAGGAGCAAGAGCAAACTGTACGTGATGCATCCAAGTTTTTGAATGAGGAAGTGATTCCCAGTCTTGTACTTGATTTTGCATCCTATTCTGTTTCTCCTTTGGATGGTGAAGCTTTGACCAAAGCTATGCATCGTCGTGGTATCAATATGCGTTATCTTGGCAAGATTGCTCAGCTGGTATCCATTAGTGAGGATAAGCGTATCGATCACATTCAGCAATTGGCAATTCAAGAAATGATCACTCGTGTTTGCAAACGTTTGCTCAGAAAGTACTTGCACAACTGCAAAGTCGATGAAATTCGTGCCTGTGTTGCTCATTTCTTCAACTGTCTTCTTGGCAACCAACTCAACTCCAAGCCTAAGCCAGATATTCCTGATAGCGCTTCTCGTAACGACATTGAATGGGCTAAGCTCACTCCTCCTATGCTCGAGAGTATCGTTAAGCGTCAAGTGCTTCTTCGTTTCCGCTACATACTTGATGATGACTTTTTCACCAAGATCAAGCCTGTGCCTACACTTCGTGAAATCTGTTTGCGCGTTGGTGTCCAATTAGAAGCCCGTGATTATCGTTTCCATGCCTATGATCACAATGAACATGAAGCTATGGTTGCTGAGCAAGCAAGAATTCGTAAGGCTCAACAAGCTCAACAACAACAACAAGGTGGCAAAGCCAAGAAGAGCAAGAAGGCTGCTGCCAAGGAAGAAGCCAACAAGCCAAAATATCGTGTCAACACTTTCCTTCCTGAAGATGTCCAAAATCTTATGCCTACTGTCAAACAAGCATCTTCTAGAGTAAGTATATGATTTATTAGGAGGATGATATTACAGTACTAACTCTGAGAAACAGAGCTTATTTGCTGAAGAAACCTTTGAAGCTGGCAAGATGAGCTTGGCTCAAGGTCACCGTCAACTTGGTTTGGAGTTGTTGCTTGAATCCTTGACATTGCATGAACAAACTTATGGCTTTTTGCATCCTGAAACCAGCAAGTGCTATGCCACTCTTGCCATGATTTACCATCACAGTGAAGATAGAGAGGCTGCTTTGGATCTCCAACGTAAGGCCGTTATTGCAGCTGAACGTACCAATGGCGTTGATCATCCTGAGACTGTTCACCATTATGTATGTGCATGATACTTGATCATCTTGTCATTTGTATATACTAACCAGGTTCATAGCTCAATCTTGGTCTCTTTGAGCATGCTGCAGGTCGTACCAAACTTGCTCTCCGCTACATTCGTCATGCACTTTACTATTGGGATCTTCTCTTTGGTCCTGGTCATCCCGACTCTGCTACTGCCGATGTAAGTTGTTGTTTCTTGTAAGAAAATGACATAATACTAAGTGATCTACATAGAATAATGCTGGTGTGATGTTGCAATCCCTTCGTGACTATCCTTTGAGCACTCAATTCTTCGAACGTGCATGCACAACACAAGAAACCATTCTTGGCAAGGATCATGTTTTGACAGCTACTGGATACCACGTGCTTGCAAAGGCATATACTCTTCAAGGTCAATTTGGAAAGGCTTTGGAAGCTGAACGTTTGGCATTTGGTGTCTTTGAAAAGAAGGTAAATGCTTGTGATGATGGACAAGGGATAAAGAGAATTAACATGTGTTATTGTTTAGCTTGGTGCTGAAGATCCACGAACCAAGGAAAGTGACATGTGGCTCAAGGAGTTGACTTCCAATGCTGTATTGACTGTAAGTTTATAAGAACAATGCTGGATTGATTACAATAATGTTCACACATTCTTTTGTCATGTTCAGGCACAACGTATGCGACAACAAGCACAACTTGCAGAGAGTCAAGCACGTGTTTCTGGTCCTACAGCAAATTCTGCTCCTTCACAAATGCACCGTGGTGAGATGCCAATCGATCAAGTCTTGCAATATATCAATGGTGACGCTCCCAAGAGCAATGGCGCTCGTAAGGGCAAGAAGAAGACTACTCAAAAGAAGCGTCGTTAAAAATAATGCAGACCCATCCATCCGTTTCCTCGTCATCCATTAGAACAACACCCTTTTCCAAAACCCAAATTTTGTACAAAAGAAAAAAAGTGATGGATATATACATATGTAATAAAGGCACATTGGTTTAGACATGTAATAGTCAGTTGCCAGTCATCCTTTATATGCAGACAAGGTCTATTACATAAATGAATGATTTGACAATCAAGCAAAAGAATGGGAAAGTGTCTGACTGCATGTTGATCATCATCAGGGAATGAGAAAAGTGACAAACATCCGTCACGTTGGAAACATTACATACGTCAAGTATCATATAAAGATGAATGAAGCCAACAGCTTTTGTATAAAGTATATTGGATTGATATCAAAACATCGAATTCCTATTGTATTGGTACATAGTGTATAGATGGCTTAATGCATAATGGGAGCTGTAATCCTTGTTCTAGCAATTGTTGCATGTACTGTTGTTGCTGTATTTACATGAGGACACAACGTGAAGTGCGGATGTTGCGTTTGGTGCTTTCATGTTGCTGTCGTGTCATTGAATTTGCTTTTTGAAGACGTTCAACTGCACCTTGATGACCCTTGTTGGCAGCTTTTTGGTATAATTGCTTTGCACGTTCATAATCTCTCAACACGCCAACACCTGTTTCGTAGTACCAGCTATAATGGATATATCATTAGTCTACCTGCATCCACAGATCAATGTGATATAAACACATACCCTAACAAAAACATGGCTTCTTTCAATCCAAGATCGGCTGCCTTTTCACACCACCTGAAAGCAGCATCTTCATTACGTGTCGTAGCAGATAGCCATTCAGATACATCACGTGCAATCTTTTCCTCTTCTGTGAGCACATCAGCAGGTCCACGACATCCTCGATTGTAAAGTCGACTGAGTCCCAACATGGCTTGGGGTGAATTGTGTTCTCGAGCAGCCATATCATAGTATCCAAAACTCTTTGCAAAGTGCATAGGAGCACCATAAAGACCATATTCGTAAATGTATGCAATTCTTGACTGAGCAGGACCATAACCAAGTTGAGCAGCATGTTCAATATGACGCAATGCAGCTAATTCTCCTCCGTAACGATGAATAAGCTCACTAATATGACATCAATGATTAGTATTAAATAGCAGATGATGTTGTTGTACTCACGTGGATAGTTCCACCTTGGGATAAGCACTGGTCAAAATCAAACCAAGAAGGTAAGGAGGTTCGGGACATTGTTCAGTAGCAAGATCAACGGCTTGCATCAATAGCTCCAATCCAAGAAAAGTGTTGCGTCGTTGTCCTAGTTCACCCAGAATATGAACCCTTGCCATACGCTATAGAAATGCTTATTGATGAGCAAATGATGATGTTGTATACATGTGTGTACTTACATAAATGGCTTGAACTATATCTTTTTCAGCAGCCCCTCGATAGTTTGACAAGGCTTGCATTGTGTTGCCTGACTTTTCATAAACTTTGCCCACTTGATACATTGCTTCTGGTACAAATTCTGCAGCTGCCACTTTGTAAAGCTTGAATGCTTTAGTTGGATTCTTGGAAAAGCCATATTCACCACGATCCAGCCATCGAGCTTGTAAATAAGCTGCTTCTCCCACATTTTGCTTAGCTAATAACTTGATCCATCGTACACCTCATCTTGTAACATCTTCTTTTTGCGTCGACTAGCATCACTCAATCGATGTGTAGGTGTTGATAATGATGGTGCTGATCGAATTGAATCCAAAGATGTACGTGATGTAGCTATTGGATCGTATCCATCGACTGAAAGTGGACGTGTTGATGAACAATTTACACTTGTAGAGCTACGTGTTGCATCATTTGATGTATGTTGTTGACTGTCGTACAAATCAGCAATCTCAAGAAGATATTTTGCATAGGTGAGCTGTACAATAGGATCTCGTGTCTTTTCTGCCATAGAACGATAAGTCTTGATTGCATCTGGATGATTTATCAGGCTGTATGACGCTTTTGCATACTTTGATTGAGTAATAGGAATTCTTCGTGCAGTGTTGTTTGTCACTCGTGGTGATATCAATGACGTTGTTGATGAAGTAACGAAGTGACCAAAAGTAGAAGTGAATGATTGACGTGGAGGAAGAGTCTGAATAGGTTGTTGAATGAAAGCCATAGGACGACTTCGTGTTGAACGTGGCGGATGTCTTGAACGACGAGGATCTTGGTAAATGATAGGAGAATGTTGTTGCTGTGGATATATCGGAAACACTGTTGTTGATGATGTTGGTGACAGGGGTGAAGCTGGTGACCCACCATCAGATGAGTTATGCATTGTATCAAAGCTCACGCGTGGTTTGTTGATAAGCTGTGGTGTAGGTGGCATTGATTCTTCTAATTCCATCACTTTAGAATGTCGTTGATATGGTTGCTCATCATCTTGTTCGGGTGCATTGCCGACTACTTTCCATCCCTGAGAATACCACTGTTTTCCTCTATCTTCTCCAATATCACCTGCTGTTTTCTTCATATCAGGAGATGATGATGATGATGACTCAGTAGTTGGTGGTGTTGATAAGGCATGCATTGGAGTTGGTGGTGGTGCTTGTGTTGTTGTTGGTTCCTCTTTATCCACTTCATCTTCAGATATCATTGTTTTCTCTTGTACCTGACTCTCATCTTCATCCTGTTTATAATGGATCTCTTCCACTATATCATCATCTTCATTCTCAAAAGCACTGTCGTTACTGCTTGTACTGTCGTGTGGGTCTGGGTTGAGTACGCGGAAAGAAAGCCGTTTTGTCGGAACATCCGATTCATCCGCTCGTGATGCACTGCTACTGCTGCAACTGCTGCTGTTGGTGTTGTTGTTGGTTGCATTCCCCATCGACACTGCTCTTCCCAATGTACGAAGTTTGTTTGAAGATTGGTTGACATTGTCTGCTGTTCGATTGGAGGAAAGAAAGAAAGACAACGACTTGCGAGGAACTCCGTTTTCCGGCATTATCTTTTGGAAGGGGAGGAATGTGATTTAGATGGATGTTTGTATCAAGGTTGTATAATAGAAAAGTGACAATAGTAGAAAGAGAAAGATGAGTTGCTTGACGATGCACCACTCACTCAAAAAGGACAAGGCTACTTTTTTGCTCTATGTGCAACATGCAAAGCGTGTGTATATCTTCTCCCAATATGTTCCAACTTGACCGATTTCCAGCTGATACCAATGGACCCCAAATCATTGGCACGTGGAGTGTCCCTGTTCGATCTATCATGTGTTAGCTATAGTAATTGATATCCCATGATCAATGTGAAAAGGAAAGTCATTTACACACTTTGCCGATCTGGTTTGTTCCGAAGTCCCCTGCTCAGTTACACAAGCTGATGCACAGACAGCGCATTAAAAACAAATGTATAGTCTTGTTCATATGCAATAACAATAAAGGCTTATCTTTGCATTTACGCGATATAAAGCTTTGATGTAAAAAAATGACATGACACGTATCCCCTTCTTGCTACAAGTAATACTGAAGTGTATGCATTTACTACATTGCATGTAATACTATGGGACTCCGATCCACGTCAACATGTACAATCGATATATTCTTACATGTGCCTTTCTTCCCCATGGAAATGAATATAATTGATGGGAAAGATGTTACTTAGCAATGATACACAGCTATGAGATACACAAGTCTCTTCATCTTGAGCAATGTCACAACAAAGGATTAAAACAATGCAATCTGCAGGGTGGCAGGAAGACGACTATTCACCACGATAAAGGTATAAGCAATCAAAGAAATGTGTGGAATAACATAAGAATAAAGAGTGCTAAGTTGGAAGTGATAAATGAAAGGATCTAGCTGATAGAGCGTTGCATGAGTTGGTAAAGTGGCAAACAAGTGCGATGATTATCTAAGCATACACAAAATCGATAACCGACATAACCTAATTAGGGAGTTGTAAGATATGCATCACTAAACAAAGGCAATCATGGTACATAAGTATATGTTTATTTGAATAGAGATCCATTAATTGAGCATAGCTGCATTTCAACATGATGTAAATGGGACAAGATGTCGGTATGTGGGTGATCTTTAATGCACTTTCAATGTTGATTATATAATAAAGGATGTCATGTGCTTGATATCTTATTGTTGAGCTTTCTGGGATCTCTGTGCAGCACGTTCAGTTGCTTTCTCCTTGGCACGATCGATCAATGGCTTAAGTTCATTGCGTTCACCAAGCATTTGAAGTAAATCATGAATCATTGGAATAAAGTTGTGTTTTCTCAATAGATTCTCTCTCTATATCAGTAATATATTAGCCCTCTTTTCTTGTTATCCTAAAGAGGATCATATCACTTACATGCCATCGTTTTCTTTTATCCTTTTCCAACTGTAACTTGTGCTCTAAATCACCTCGTTGTTCATTCAATCTCGTTCGCTCATCGACAGCATCCTCTGGCAAAGAAAGAAGCAAGCCATCTGTTTCTTCTATCTGCTCTTGGAGTAATTCGATGCGATCTCTTGTCAACGCCATCAGACTAAAGTGTAGCTCACTCCCACCATATCGCTCCATACGACTCATGATAGCTGCATTTGCCTTTTGAACCCAATCATCCTCAGTACATGCACCTATTGAATGCATCAGTGAGTAAACAAGAACATGAGAAGAACTAGAATGTGCCTTACCCAAGTGAACAGGACCACGACTTAAGCCATCCAACTCATATAATGCACCATGGATAGGCAAGTAAGCAATGAAATGATAAACATCCTCATCCTTGTTTCCTTTTGCTTCTTGCATCTCTTCAAAGAAAGGATCGGATCGTGCAAAGCTGTTGTGTACCGAGCGGATCAAGTCACTGTTGGAAATAGCAAGACCTTTCATCTATTGCCACTACAATCAATATCCATCATCTTCTTTCCTGCCAATGACTTGTACTTACATCAGGTGGAAACTCAGCTGTGAATTCCTTGAAACCACGCAATTCATCACCAAGGTCAATATCATCACGGTTCAATAAGATGGATAGAATTGCTTGAGTAGCACATGCATTGTTGATGACTTGATTAGCGAAAAAGATATGATCAGTAGGATGTTGATCGCCTTCCATAGCAGGTGATGGTTGTGCTCCTTGCCATTTGAATAAAAAGATCAAGCCCAACACCGGTCTTCATGTCGTGTTATCAGTAACATTGCATAAGAGATGGTCCTTGTCGATACTTACTTTAATTGTTCCATAAGTGAATCATCAAGACTCCATACTTCTTCTACTTGAACTCCTTTGACACCCATGCCAGATATAAGTTCAGTAAAGACGCCTAAACAGAAGCATGTCAGTATAACACACTGGATATTCTCAACACGTTATCTTACCAGGGTCACTCTCGATCAGACACCAATTTCCAGCTTCTGCCATTTCGAATCTACAGCAACAAAGAATACTGTATCAGGTACAGCACACTTTACGAGAAGAAGCCATGTCAAAAGGCATTGATCTTGTCACTTACGTTCGAAGTTTTGAAAACAAAGAAGCACAAAAGAGCGAATGCAGAACCAACCGACACGTAGCATAGATAGGAGTTTCAATCAGCTGTTGCCTACCACCCAGAGGATTAGTACCTTATAACCAGTTGAATGGTTAGACAAAGCATAAAAGTGAATAGCATTATTCCTATACTTCATCCATTGAATTTATGATTCCATGGTGCAGCTAGACTGTAACTAGGGAAGAGAAAGTACATGTCTTACAAGTGGTGTGAAAGGTGTTTGATTTGGTCACGTGATCCATCTTGCTGAGCCTGTTGAAATTAAATAGAGACGCCAAACGCGATACGCGGTCATCTTTTCTACAAT
Source organism: Lichtheimia ramosa (assembly GCA_008728235.1). Taxonomy (NCBI): domain Eukaryota; kingdom Fungi; phylum Mucoromycota; class Mucoromycetes; order Mucorales; family Lichtheimiaceae; genus Lichtheimia; species Lichtheimia ramosa. Next base: position 4,144,971 of record CP031823.1, read on the forward strand.
TCCCTTTTTCCACTATACGCGCCTTGCCCAATATGGCCAACCAAGATCGCGACGATATTGACATGATCGACGTCTCTCCTTCACAAGACATATCCGTCAAACGACGCAAGACTCGCCATGATCCAAGATTGTTGAAACAGTCTTCTTCGACATTTGAGCAGGAACTAGACGAAATGGGCTTTGACAGTAAATACTCATGGGAAACATACACACAGCATACCGACATGTCTTCATAACCGAAACTTGATATTATAGACGAGTCAGCTAAGGCTTCATGGAGTCGTGCACCAGCTCCCATATTGGATCCATCCAAAGATAACTTAGGTACAGAGTGATACATGACGTCCATCACCAGCACTTGCTCATCATTCTCTTTCTCTTTAGTCTTCCAACAAATTGAAGCTGATGACTACATGGACCATAATTCGAGGAAACCTGTTGTGAGATTATATGGTGTCACCAAGGTATACATCTCTTGTGTATGTCATTTCCATTGCACGATTCTCATTATAAATGTGTTGTAGGAAGGAAATAGCGTAGTCTGCCATGTTCATGGTTTCTTGCCATATTTCTATTTCCCAGCTCCAGTTGGCTTGAAACAATCACATTTACCATCTTTGCAAGCTGGATTGTCGGCAAGTATAAATGACTGTATAGTGATGCATAGGCATAACTAACCAAGAACAATGCTTTTCATTCATTAGACAGGAGTACAAAATGGAATCAATCGTGTCGATTTGGTGATGAAGCAGAGCATTTATGGCTATCGTGGTGATGGATTTGTTCAATTCGTTAAAGTCACTTGCAATGATCCCAAGGATATCAGCAAAGCGAGAAACAAAGTGGAGACAGGTGTTATGGTCGCAGGATTGGATAAACCATGCACAGCAGATACCACTTTTGAAAGTAACTTGGCCTATTTATTACGATTCATGATTGATTGCAAGGTGAGTGATATGATTGATCTATACGACATTGTACTCATTCAATATACCAGGTACCTGGTTCTAATTGGATTGAACTTCCTGCTGGACAATATCGACATACCCAAAAAAGGATATCCCATGCTCAATATGAAGTGGAAATATCGTAAGTAGCAAGATTGCAGTCGAGGTGTCTTATTGGTAGCCTAATATGGGATTGTTGTAGTCATGACAAGTTTATCAGTCATCCACCTGAAGGAGAATGGTCTGATATTGCTCCATTACGTGTTCTCAGCTTTGATATAGAATGTGCTGGTCGAAAAGGTGTATTTCCTGAACCTGAGGTTGATCCAGTGATCCAAATTGCATCTGTTGTCAAAATACAAGGTGAGTGGCATTTACCGGATGGGGTGACAACACCTATTCCTTGGTCACTTATACATTCTTCTAGGCGAGACGATCCCATTTGTTCGTAATGTTTTCACGCTTCGTGATTGTGCACCTATTGTTGGCACCGATGTTCGTTCTTTCCAAACTGAAGTCGACTTATTACAAGGATGGCGTGATTTCGTGCAAGAGGTGAGCATATCATCAAACATTGACTTGCAAGCAGCTTTATTGACTATGAGTTTTCAATAGGTTGATCCTGATGTTATTATCGGTTACAACATCTTGAACTTTGATTTTCCATATCTTCTCGATCGTGCCAGTCATTTGAAGATTTCAAGATTTCCCTTCTTTGGAAGAATCCAAGGTGACTTTTTACAACAGCAATCAATATCAGAACCATACAGCTGACATGATACAACACTTGTATAGGAGTCCAAACACAAGCCAAGGATACGACATTCTCTTCCAAAGCCTATGGTACACGTGAGAGCAAACAAGTCAATCTTGAAGGTCGACTGCAACTTGATCTTCTTCAAGCAATCCAACGAGATTATAAGCTTCGATCCTACACACTGAATGCCGTTTCTGCAGAATTCTTGGGTAAGTGATTGTTGTCGGATTGTGCATGAGACAATACCAACATGTTGTAATATTAGGTGAACAAAAAGAAGATGTGCATCACTCTATCATCACTGAGCTTTACAATGGCAACCCTGAAACCAGACGACGTTTGGCTGTGTATTGTTTGAAGGATGCTTTCCTCCCTCTTCGATTGATGGATAAGCTCATGATGTTATTCAACTATATTGAGATGGCAAGAGTGACAGGTGTACCTTTCAATTACATCAACACGCGTGGCCAACAAATCAGAGTCATTTCACAGCTTTATCGACGTGCACTTGAACAAGATTTGGTGATCCCAGTAGTAAAATCTGAAGGTGTGTTTCATGATTTATCTCTTGGAAGTTTGCATTGACTAACAAGCCTATGTTCGAATCTAGTTTCTGAACAGCAATATGAAGGTGCTACAGTCATTGAACCTGTCAAAGGATACTATAGCGTCCCCATCGCAACACTCGATTTCACGTCTTTGTATCCATCCATCATGCAAGCACACAATCTCTGTTACACTACCTTGCTGAATCCTGAAGCTGTTCAACGACTTGGCTTGGTCAAGGATGTCGATTACGTAGTAACACCAAACAATGGTAAGTGTATTTGAAAACTTACTGTAGGAGTATACTGACATGTTTATCTCTTGAAGATATGTTTGTCAAAGCAAGCCGACGCAAAGGATTACTTCCCGAGATTCTCCAAGATCTGTTATCAGCCAGAAAACGTGCAAAAGCTGACTTGAAAAAGGAGACGGATCCCTTCAAAAGAGCCGTGTTGGATGGTCGACAGCTAGCATTGAAGGTGAGTCATGATATACGAATGTAGAGGAAATGATAAGACTAATCACTATCCAAAACTATAGATCAGTGCCAACTCAGTTTATGGCTTCACAGGTGCTACCATCGGTAAACTTCCATGTCTTCAAATTTCATCCAGTGTTACTGCTTATGGTCGTCAAATGATTTTGAAGACACGACAGGTTAGTAAAGCCACTATCAGTGTGAATGTGGATCTAATTTTGATTGATGTATCAAGGTTGTGGAAGAGCTTTATAGCATCAAAAATGGATACAAGCACAATGCTGAAGTCATCTATGGTGATACAGACTCTGTCATGATTAAGTTTGGCGTGGATACCTTGGAAGAGGCAATGAAACTAGGCAAGTGACTTTTTTCATCTCTACCCGTCAGTGTATCAAGTGTGATTGACTTTTGGACTATATAGGCAAAGAAGCAGCTGAGCTAGTGACCAAGGAATTCATCCGACCGATCAATCTCGACTTTGAAAAGGTGTACTTTCCTTATCTCCTTATTAGCAAGAAACGATATGCTGGTCTCTATTGGTCAAGACCTGAAAAGTACGACAAGTTAGACGCCAAGGGTATCGAGGTATGAGCATCATCACATGGAAGATAGACATGGGATCACTCACAAAACATCTCATAGACTGTGCGCCGTGACAATTGTCGACTTGTATCCAACGTTGTGCAACAAAGTTTGAATAAGCTTCTCATTGACCGTGATGTCCAAGCAGCTCAAGAGTAAGTATCCTTCTACATCTTTCATGTACCTTGTATCAATACGATGATTACTAGATATGTGAAGAAGACAATCTCATTGTTGCGTCAAGACAAGGTGGATTTATCGCAGCTCGTGATTACCAAAGCGCTAAGCAAGAATGACTACAGCGCCAAACAAGCTCATGTTGAACTCGCCGAAAGAATGCGTAAACGTGATGCTGGTTCAGCTCCTGCTCTGGGTGATCGTGTTGCATATGTGATTATCAAAGCTGGCAAAAACGCACCTGCATATGAACGAGCCGAGGATCCACTTTATGTCCTAGAACACAACATCCCAATTGATACCAACTATTACCTGGAGAATCAGTTATCCAAGCCGCTACAACGTATTTTCGAGCCAATTCTCGGCGACAAAGTCAACAGCCTTTGTAAGTAATAGATGTATGGCTGATGAAGATTGATACTGATTGGACCTATCTCTAGTACAAGGTGATCATACTCGAACTGTGAGCATTGCTACACCATCAGCAGGTGGTATCATGAAGTTTGCTGTCAAGAAAACTACATGTCTTGGATGTCGTGCACCACTAAAGAAAGGAGGCAAGTGTACATTTTGACCTTTTTAACACGGAAATGCTAACGACATCATCCCATACCCAACAGATCATCCAGCAGTGTGCGCACAATGCAAACCACGTCTTACAGCAATCCATTTACACCAAGTAAGATTGGCTTTTTAATTGACATTGCATTTCATATATTGACTATCTATGCTATAGTTGAAGGTCTTCCGTGATGCTGAAACTGCTTACTCTCGTCTTTGGACACAATGTCAACGATGTCAGGAATCACTTCATCAAGATGTCATCTGCTCAAACAACGATTGCCCCATTTTCTACATGCGAAAGAAGGCCCAAAAGGATGCCAATGAAGCTGAAGACAAGGTTGCTCGATGTAGCATGGAATGGTTGTAGATGTCATCGTGTAAATAAACTCTCTTATCACCTTTAGAAAGATTTATAGCCCATCATCACAAACATTCAATGGCAAGTTATCATCAATAAAGCAGAGCTGTGTTCTAGCAATTGGTAGTCGGGGACTTTTACAATGCATGTTCCAGTAGATAGCAAGTCTTAATCAATAAATCAACACAAGAAGCATTCTGTTTAGCATGCACAAGACTCATAGTGAAGGAGGATGAAGAGTGATAACAAGTGAATGTGATGGAGGAGGGGAAAGCTGTTAGTTTCTTACAAAGAATCCAAGGGACAAGTGCTAGCTGTACATGATCTCTTTGATGGTAATACAAGCAATTCTCCTTCAAGGTTTAATTTTCATAACGTAGTGTGCCAATGTTTATCCTGCTGCTGCTGCGACATTAATGTCAGCGGAGACTGTCTGCAATGCATGATCTTGTCTTTCTTTTCAAACATGGAGCCATCCACACCAACGTCGTTATCCTCCTCCTCTTCACCGACAGTACCACCATTAAGAACCGGATTATCACGATCTGTTGCCTTTGTCAAAAGTAGTGGCAATACTCGATCGCTTTCTTTACCACCTCCTTCAACATCAAGTGGCGACGACATTGCCAATCTCTATAGATCCATAGTGTCTTCAACATCGTCGTCACCCAGCAGTGAACCAGCACCAACAAACATACCTATTGAAGACAGTGATGCATCCTTTTGTGCAGAATGCAACAAACAAATACCCGAGTCTACCATGAAGGAGCATATCCAAACTATGGCACACATGGTGAGTGCCGAGTATATGCGATCGGTGGATTTCCTCACTTTAAATCAAAGCAATGTTGGCTTCCGCATGATGCAAACACAAGGATGGCAATATGAAGAAGGATTAGGAGCATTAGGTGAAGGACGACGCCATCCTGTTGCCACAGTACTCAAAAAGGATCGATCAGGCATTGGGCACAAACATGAACCAAAGCGAGTGACACATTTAACAAGGGACATTGAGCAGAACTTTAAAAAGGAATTACCACAGCAACCATCAGGGAAACAATTGGCAAGGAAAGCACGTCGTGAATCCAAGAAAAGAGTAGCAATGTTAAGATACATGAATGAATAAATGGAATGTCTTATTATAGAATGCAAAAGTTGTTATAATAAACATCTATTCTTCTACTCTTCCAATTCGATTTCTTCTACGAGGAAACTCTCGGTCGACTTTTCTTCCATCTCTTCTCTTGTGAGCTGACAAGTCTCTACTGACATACGCTTGATCTCTTCTTCATCTTGATGCTTCTTCTTTTCCTCTGCATGTTCTTCTCTTGATACCTTCTTCCTGAGGAATTCTTCAATAGCTGGATAGTAGCCAGGTTGGATACAAGTATCATTATGCATGCCATTTGCCAATTCGACATATTCTTTTGCACCACGTGTGTCACACAATTCAAACAACTTGCGCATATGTGTTGGGGGTATCAGTTCATCCTTGCTTCCTGAAAGGAATAAAATAGGCACATTGGCGATACGTTGAATGTTGACTTCAGATGGCCATTGTTGGTGACATAAAAACGTGACATAGCGTAGAATAGGCATGACATGAGGCACTAGTTTAGGCTACATGTATTGGAATGCATGTTAATCCCTCTGTTATCATTCCATGATCCACACTTACCAAGCTCAAAAAGGTGTTTTCAACAATAAGACCAGAGAATGCTTCCTCATTATGTGATACAATGTCAATGGCTACTGCACCTCCAATAGATTGTCCATAAGCAACAAGACGAGTGTCCTTGAGTACAGGATGTGATTGTACATATTCCAGGAGTGTCTGTATGCACAAGAATGATATGTTATACGTCATGTCTCCCATCTACTTTTTATCTTACCTGTGCATCGATTCTAATGCCCTTCTCATTGGGTTTGCCTTCACTTTGACCATAGCTAGAATGACAAGAGATGCATGAATAAACTTGACCTATATCATACGAGATTCCTATTACTTACCCCCGATAAGATAACATGACAACATTGCACTTCATTTTCTGATGGAAGATTCTTGCAATAGGAAGACGATGACCCTGTGTAACAAAAGTTAGCTATCAAAGCACATAACCAAATCCAGAAGGTGCATACCATATTGCCTGCATTAGCCTATGACAGTTGATCTATTAGCATATGTAACAAGAATATGCAAATACATTGAACAACTTACATGGAAGTAAAGGATCGTATTGGCAGCACGTGCTTCATCCTCGTTTTCAAGTACCATGGTGTAAGTGTGTAGTTTGATGTTATCCTTGGTGGTAAGAACTTGTTCGGTATATTGCATCCCATAGTCCGATGGCTTTGCCACCTATTCCAATCAAGAGTGAGTAAAACAACAATCCACTTGTATCTCACAGCAACCATAAGGTTACCTGTGTCCTGGACCCTTCGGGAAATGAACTAGGATAGATGATCTCGCATTGGTACAAGTAGAGTAAAGCAGCACCTGTCAATCCCGCTAGTCCAGTGAAGGATAAGAGGTACGACACCCAATTGGGTACGTTGAATGGTAAAGCAGACTCGTCAGTCATGAAAAGAGGAATGAAAGAGAGACAACGTTGTTGTTGTTGCAAGAAAAAGGGGGTGTATACTCGGCAACCAAAAGAGACACTCCGCAATGTGCTCTTGCAGCTGTGCTATCACACAACACACCACGTACACTAAAAAGTTGGCTTTGCACCACCACCAACACCAGACACCAATCAACGAATATGCCTATCATCTCTTTTTAACATGCATTGGAAGAAGAGTCAAGTCACTTGTACCTTGTTGCATGTACGCCAAACACACCCGATACTATGGATGCCTGCTTAATAAGAGAGAATGTTTGAAACAACAACAACTGTATTTGAATACATCTAACACTATAATGATGGCTACTTGTACTTTTTGGTTGTGATACGTACACAGGAGGGTGATTGTGACATGTGCAGCGTGAAGCACATTCTTGTGTACAAGTTGAGATTCCTGGTGCAACTTGGTGATACCTGAGAGAAATATTGAATGTCATCCAATGCAATGACATGTCCCTACAGTAAATGATATATGTGATTTAGCGTGTTTCATGCAATGAATATCAAAAGGCCGCTTTAATCTGGGTTGAATGCATCACGTGAGCATATATTAAGTAAGTACACTATTCTACTAGGTCATACGATGGATAACAAAAGTATATCAGATGTTGAGGAGAGAGAGAGAGAGAGAAAAGCGGTACCAAAGTGAATGTGTAACCATCTTCTTGTAAAAGATGAGCAAGTTGAATAAATGACATTAGCACGATATGCAAATGTGTGTCACCGATGATGCAAGGCACGCGAATGGTTCATTAAGGTACTGACATGCAATTCATATGGGGCGTAGGCGTAGGCGTAGGTGTGTGTGTGTATGTGGATGAATGTGTTATATAGCGGAATCTCAACCCATTACTGTTAATTGACTTGTGTGCCTCCTTTTGGTGGACCTGGTCTCCCTTTCTCCACTCGCTCCTCATCAACCAACACGATACCCAGCTGTCATTTGCAACACATCTTGACACAAAGAGCGACGCATTCACTATCGTTGGAACATCTCGGATACTGTGGCTCTTGACTTTACCCTTTATACCATTGTCCTGTACAAGCCATGACCGAAATTATCAAGGACGGCTACTTGTCTGTCAAGGAAGAAGGTCTACGAGCTTGGATTTGGTCCAAACGTTTTTGTGTACTTCGAGACCAAGCATTGACCTTTCATAGAAATGAGGTAAGGAAAAGAATTATAGATGTAATGGCATGGTTCCTGACACTCTTGATAGCAATCTGGACAGTGTGTAGCGTTGATCTTCCTGAAAGAGATCAATTCAGTGACAAGAACAGAACTCAAGCCTTATTGTTTCGAGATTGCTGTCAAAGACAAGACATATTATATTGCATGCAAGAATGATGATGAGCTTTATTCATGGATGGATGAGATTTACAACGTAAGTCTATAGGAGAAGATATAGAAAACCCTTATTCCTCATGCTCTGTTACTATTAGAGATCTCCGCTTGGCGTATCAGGTCCGACAAACTTTGTCCATCAGATGCATGTTGGTTTTGATCCACATACTGGTGCCTTTACGGTAAAGTCATCTTCAATGAAGAAGGATATAGACACTAATATGCTCTTTCTCCTTATTTTATAGGGTATGCCAGATCAATGGACCAAGTTGCTCAAAGGATCAGCCATTACAGCAGAAGATGCAGCAAAGAATCCTCAAGCTGTGTTGGATGTTTTGGAATTCTACACTGAACAAACCAAACGTGAGGCAGAAGAATATGGTTCCTCTCATTTGCAAGGTGCTGTCGAGCGTAGAAGTGATGACAGATGGGCTGCTTTATTACAAGAATCAAAGAAATCTGCTGCTTCTGCTGCTGGTCGTGTTCCACCACCACGTCCACCACCACCACCACCTATGGCAGGAGGATTACCTGATGTTGATGTCAATGAAATGATGGATGAACTTAATATTCGCAACAATGTAAGTAACAATATACATGTATGATCATTTTTACTCATCTTGATCATAATATAGCCATCAACACATCATCATCAAGCACCACCATCCAAGTTGGCACCTGTGTCTCGTGACGATCGTGCTCCGCCATCACCTGTAAGTACGCCAAATACACGTGGTATTGTGTGGTACACTGACTTTTTTTTTATTATCCCGAAAACAGGGTTTATATCCTCATTCTCCAAGAGATCCATCAGTTTCACCACGTATCAAGCCTACCAGTCCACGACCAGAACCATCCAAATCTTATGGCACTTCTCAATCAAGAAGAAATCCTGATGCTGAACGTGAAGAACGTGAACGTCGTGAGCGTGAACGACAAAGAAGAGAACGCGAGAGAGAGCGTGAAAGACAATTACAACGTGAACGTGAACGCGAAAAGGAGCGTGAAAGAGAACGTGAGCGTGAAAGAGAGCGTGAAAGAGAGATTCGTGAAAGAGAACGTGAAAAAGCAGCACAACAAGTTTCAACACCCAAAAAGAAAGTGGAACAGCGTATCAGCACAATGAGTGAAGCACAAATCATGGAAAAGTTGCGCTCTGTCGTCAGTCGTGGTGATCCCAATTCTTCTTACAAAAAGCTCAAGCGTGTTGGTCAGGGGTAAGTGATGTGCTATAAGGAGACTTTTTGGACTTGTATCCTTACAACATGACTTGTTTTAGTGCTTCTGGTTCTGTATACGTTGCTTTGTCTCATGCCACCAACACCAAGGTTGCTATCAAGCAGATGGATCTTGCCAATCAGCCACGCAAGGAATTGATTGTCAATGAAATTCTTGTCATGAAGGAATCACAGCATCCCAACATTGTCAACTTTTTGGATTCTTATCTCGTTGGTGTCAAAGATCTTTGGGTGATCATGGAATACATGGAAGGTGGTGCCCTGACAGATGTGATCGACAACAACACCATGACGGAGCAACAAATTGCCACTGTGTGTTTGGAGGTAAAGTCATGGGATTCAATGGGGGCAAAAGGGGATTAGCCAAGGAAAAAGTGTGTATGTGTGTGTGTGTTATGCATATGCAGGATTGCTTATATGACACAACAGACATCAGCTGGTTTGCATCATCTTCATTCGCAAAATATCATTCACAGAGATATCAAATCGGACAACATCCTCCTCAATTTCCAAGGCAAAGTCAAGATTAGTGATTTTGGTTTCTGTGCAAAGTTGACTGAATCAAAGAGCAAGCGTGCTACTATGGTTGGTACACCTTATTGGGTAAGTCAATCTGGAAGAAAAGGGCTATCGATTCATCACAAGGAGGTGATATTAAAACAAGAAAATGATAGATGGCACCTGAAGTAGTGAAACAAAAGGAGTATGGAGCCAAGGTTGACATTTGGTCACTGGGTATCATGGCGATCGAGATGATTGAGAACGAACCTCCTTATTTGGATGAAGAACCACTCAAGGCCTTGTATCTCATTGCAACCAATGGCACTCCCACTTTGAAGAATCCTGAAAAGTTATCACGCGAATTGAAGAGTTTCCTTGCCGTATGTTTATGTGTGGATGTACGATCAAGAGCAACAGCTGCAGAACTATTGGAACATGACTTTTTGAAGAAGGCAGGGCCTTTGGATATCCTTGCACCATTGATGAAGTTCAAGACAAGCAAGCGTTAGAAGAGATTAGTGAATAGTTTAAGTGTTATTTTTTGTTTAATGTATAAAAATCGGGCAGTTGACATGAGTTGTGATGTGCAGGGATACTCCCTGCATTGCAGCGCCCACTGCAGCTTAGACAAAATTCCTGGTTTGGGCAAGGATGATCGGAGCAATAAGGAAGTGATTAAATTTATGGCAATGGGATGTAAAAGTGTGCATGTTTGTGTGAATGTAAATTGCATTTATGTATACGCATGTGTCTATGGAGTCATGATGTTGTAGATGTGCCTCGTTTTGTTATGCTTTTGTGGATGATGATGATACTTTGTGGCACTCTGCAAGTATTTGTGCGAAAAGGAGTGCGGAAATTTTCATGGATAGTAGTTGGGTGGGTCTCTAATGCCCCTAACCGTGTCTTTCTCTTTCTTTCCCTCTTCTTTTTCTCTTTTCCCTTTCTACTTCTCACTTATACAACCGGCAACTCATTCCGAACGCCGCTTCGATAAGACGCGACCAATAAAGATCTCACTTATACACCCAGCTATTATTCAATGCCGCTATTGAAGCCTGGTCAGCCAATTCGTACCACTGGCAACAACCTTGTTGGTCTTTGGAGACCATCTTTTGTTAAAGTCGGCCATCGTCTCTTTGTGTATGGTGGAGGTGGTACTGTCACCAATGATCTACACGTTCTTAACCTATGCGACATGCGATGGGATACCATACAGGTATAATATCTTTTTCTTGTCTCCTTGTCAATCATCATGCTTCTCGTGACACATATCACAATCAACTCCCCTTTCTCCTTCATTCGTTATGCTGTGGAGCCAACATTCATTCTTTGACATTAGACTGTGAAAGGCGTTCCACCTTGTAAACGATATGGACATACGGCAACATTGTGGAACAATTGTATCATTGTATTTGGTAAATAAGAAGAGAGAGAAACATACATGATGATAGACTAATACAACAATAGGTGGATGTAATGAAGATGCAGAATACTGCAATGATGTGCACATATTTGATTTGGACAAGTTAACATGGTATCAACCCGAAGTAACCGGCAGTATCCCGGCACGTTATCTTCACAGTGCTGCTGTCTTTGACAACAAGTTATTTGTGTACGGAGGTTTTGCAAAGAATTCAGATTGTAAGTGAAGCATCAACATGATTTATTTTGGTTGCTTGTTTGTTCACAAGATCGCATATACAAAAAACACAACACAGGCACCTACGTATTGGATGAATTAAGTGTCCTTGATCTAAAGACATTTACATGGACCAAATATAATGGTGTTCCACCACGCTACAATCATTCAGCTACTCTGATCGGCCATAAGATGTACATTTACGCCGGCAAGGATGAGCATGGTAACACAGTCTCTGATCTCTTTGTCATAAACGTCAATGCTCCACCTTATACACCCCACCTTGTTCTCAGTGGATTCCAGTCAAGTGCAAGTTCTCATATGGTGCTTTTGAAGAGTCAACACTTTTGTGAAGCTGTGTGTGGAAAACTACTTGTATTTGGACGCTATTTGGCACACGGCGTACAACACCATCCCCAAGCAAGTCCCGAATCAGTGTACGGTTTATGGATGCTGGATCTGGATACTTTGGAATGGCAACGACAGGAATGCAATGCCAATTTCGACGTGGGAGGCTGGAACTACTTTACCGTTATCAGTGAAAATATTCCGCCTGCAGGCATAGGTCAAGATGAAGCTTCTCAAGTTGTAGTCAATAATCTCTTTTTCCTTGGAAACACGGATCCTTTCCGTCCTCAAGGTTACGATCACTTTAGGTATATAGCTCCTGCCACTAGTGGCGATCAAAACATTGCCCCTGAATTGACACTTTGTATTAGAGATGCACTTGTCATCAACGCCGAATCACTAGGACTTTACGACATACCACCACCACATTTCTCGCATGAATTCGCTCAGCTACTCAATAATCCAGAACTATCAGATTTTGTCATTGTGCCGTCGAACGGACAAGAGCTACACGTACATCAAGTCATTCTTATTACGCGCTGGCCGCACTTTAGGAACATATACAAGAGTGGCATGATTGAAGCTCAACGAAGGAGGATGGAGATACCAGAGCCATATGAGATTGTTCTTGCATTCCTGAAATACCTTTACAGTGATCGACTTGATGAGAATGAACCTTGGCATGTCGTATGTGAAGTACTGGTGGTAGCCAACATGTATCTACTCAACAGATTGAAGAAGATATGCTGTGAAAGACTTTTCAGACATCACATGACAGTAGAAAGCTGTGGATTGATCTTTGAAAAAGCCATCATGGCTGAAGAGACAGGTCTCAAAATGTTGGCTCTTGACTTCATGTTCCGAAACTATGGCTCTGTTCTCAAGTCGGATGTTCTCCTGCAAATGCCACCGACAATACGGCAAGAATTTCTTGAAGCCGTACCTGATGAAGCCGTACTTGAAGTCAGCAATCGATCCTCCTTTCGTACTCTCCCTCCCCCAACCAAATGCTCTGGTCCTTTTATCGCAATGAGTCACAAATCTACCTAGGTTAAAAGTAATCATTCCCATTCACACACACCACAACACCACCATCACTCTGTAATAGATTATAATACAATCACACAATCCGAATCCACACACACACTTAATTCATGATGCGTAAAAAGTAATGCTTTGATGTATGAGCACATGTCTTATTGTAATACAGAGGAGAGGGATGAATGTTGACGTGAACACATGAAAGGATGTCAAGGAGCAAATGAGCTATTTTGCCAAGAAGTCAGGGTGCTCTTTTGATCACATCAGCACCATTACCACCTGCTTCATCAGTCAATGTATATATAAAGCAAAAGGATGAATTCCACATTAGCATAATACACAAGATGTTTCTTCAAGCATTTTACCTTGTTGCTTCATCCACACGTCGTTATGTCCTTGATCTGTATTCTTCCAGCACTAAGAAGCCGAGAAAATCAGTACGATTCAGTGGCGTTGATACTGTACAACTGACACACAGCCCATCTGAATATGATCGACATGCTCGAGCAACTTTACGTATCAATACCAAGCTTGGTCTCCCTGGTCCACAATTCTTTATGCAACCTATTCCTACACGTCTCGTTGAATTGTGCTCCTAGTAGTACATTCCACAAGCTAATACATACACAACTATCCTCCTACATGCATACCTGTGATGAGCACCTAATTCTCAATAAACGCTCTTTCACAAGCACGTTTTACATTGGTCATGATAAAAAGGGCGGTGTCTATTGTATTCATTCAGGAGACTACATCTTTATCTTTACCCGATACTCTTTTGCCACCCCTTATGTTACTGATTCTCCCAATTACAAAGGGATAAGGAAGGAGAAGAAAGCACACATGTTTAGAAAGATCGATGCAAGAATGTATTTACAGGATGACTAGTAAAAGTATTGTCGTAAAGAACCTTCATTTCTAAGCTGTCGGTCTTCAGCGATAACGTAATATGTATGCAAGAATAAACGAGGAAAACGTGCTGTGAAGTAATACAGATAATCGTTTGGTGGTTCTCCAAGCACTTGTTTCACCGATTCATCGAGATCTGACCAGTGATGTTTCTATGTGTTGTATGTGAGCAAGGAGTCAAGTAGGATAAATCACAGGGTTACAACTTACCTTATTGCGTAATACACGTAAAAGATCTCGTACACGCCGACCATCATACTTTCGAAACTTGCGCAAGTCATTAATGACTACACGATCCAAACGTCGATTCCAGTCATATCCAATCACTTGATGTGTATTTCCTTCCAAACGTTGTAGTATTGCTGAAGGTGGATCACGTCGCTCTACTTCAAATCGATCTGATGCATCTTGCAAGAAAGCCAATCGTTTTGCTGGTGACCAAAAGAATGGATGCCTTAAAACAGTATCGGCATTGGGTCTATATTATAAGAGTGAGTTTGATGAATTGTATACTGAACATGGCAACATACCGAGATTTTGGATCATGGGATATCATGCGTTCAATCAAATCCATGGCTTCAATACCATCCTCTCCCATATCTTGTAACTTGTCCAAAGAGTGATTGCCTTTAAGAATGTTGTTTTCTCTTGAAAATCGATCACCAAAAGGATGATCACCACCTGACAAGACGTAATAAAAAACGCATCCAGCTGAAAAGATATCAATTGCGCGTGTTGCTTTGGTTGGTGATAATAGACTGCTGCTATTGTTGTCATCATGAGCTAGCTGTGTGCCATTACTGGTATTGCTGTCAGATGCTTCTGCTAATACTCCAGCTAAAAGTTCAGGTGCTCGCCAACCTGCCGTGCCAGCCGGAGATATGGCAGTGTAATGAAAACTGCTTTGTTCGCCTTCAAGCTTCTTGCATAATCCAAAATCGGAGATCAATACGCGCATGATTTGACTTTGGCTCCGCTTGGAAGGTGCCAGTAAGATGTTTTGGGGCTTGATGTCACGATGAACAATCTTCAACGAATGTAAATGCTGCACACCACTGATGATTTGGTATAAAATGTCGCCTGGATCCATTTGATCAATCATACGCATGTCAGGTACTGATAAAGTACGCTCCATATACTCATGCAATGATCCATAACAAAGCTCCAATGCGATATAGAGAAAACGATCCGTTTCTTCCTGTAAATCATGTTAGTACTTTTGAAAAAGCAAATACCAATTCTATCCTACCTTGTAGAAATAGCGAACAACATTTGGATGATCATCACTCTCTTGCAGAAGCTTGACTTCGTGAAAAGCAATATCATAAAAGTCGATCAAGAGACGCTTGACTGCAACTTGTCTTCCATCAAATTCTCCCTTATAGACAACAGTGCCATGGCTTCCATATCCTAACCATATGATTCATGTTAGTCATCTTTCTCATTCCCTGTCATGTATTGTTACTTACCAAGCACAGAGTTGGATAACTTGAGCACACGTGATTCTGATTGCTTATCTGGGTCTTGTTGTATGATGGTTTTGGTGACATGAAGTGGAGCTGCTTTCAAAGATGACAATGTTGATGACTTTTGTGGTGGTAATGATGGGATTGATGATGATAAAGTAGTCTTGGTTGGTGTTTTCTGAGTCGATGGTATTAACTCTGTCGTATTGGGTATCTCTTGCAACTTGGTCGTAGTGTCAATCCTTGAAATTGCTGATTCATGCCTTACTGTTGCTGTATCAGGTATTGATTCTGGTGTCATCTTTGTTGTTGCTGCTATTACTGCTGCTTTTTTGGCTCTCTTTCTCAAAAAGCTCTTGTATCGCCTCTTTGCACGTTGGATCAACCATGGCACATAAAGGATATAAAGCTGATGTAGTCGAGCACGATAAATGTATGCGATTGTTGCCAGGATGAGTAGATATGTCTTCCAGAACTTGCCAGCTCCATCCACAAAGAATCCACCAATCTCATCCTTATAATATGGCATTGAAGATCGAGATACTTCTGCTGGGGGTAATAGCGCAACCTGCCGAGTTGAATCATCTTTCTGCTTTGCTGAAGGAGGCAGGAGCACTGGATGATTACCCACTGCACAAACAGGATAATTCTTGGAACCAGGATAGCACATTCCATTGGGATTCTGATACCAATAGATATCTTTTTCTTCACTGTTGTCATCATCATCATCCTCTGCAGCATTGCCTGATTCAAGTAACAGTGGATCACGTCCAGGTAAACCACGATAGACAGGTGCTTTGGGCCAAAGTTGTGCTAATGGATAATTCTCTGTCGAAAGTGCATATAGATTCCCTTCATGTATGCCAACATATGCTGTAGGTGTTCCATGTTGTTCCTGACGCATTGCTTCTAGCATTCTTCCAATAATGCCTTGTCTCAAAGTCATGGGTGGAATCTGTTTGCAAAGAGCAAGTGTATAATCATGTCGTCGATACACATCGAAAACGCCCACTGGCTTTGGCAAGTCTTGAATCCACAGTTCGGTACCTGAGTAGATGTTACATGTTAGCATAAAGGTATTCATACAGGGGTAATAAATGATGATGTACCTGTTGTAGCATCAATAGCAGTGACTGCACCATCTGCACCAGGAGCAATGTAGACATCAGATACAATCCTATTGGCAGGCACATCGAAATCAAGCTTGTTTGGCACATATTCACTGTAACGAAGATCCCATCGACGTCGACGTTCATTGTCAAAGATAGCAACCTTGTACTCTATAACATGAATTAGTCTTCTTATTAACTTTTGACTATTGTATAACTTACCATCCAAGCCCAAATAAATAGTATGTGGTGGAAGTTTCTTCTGAGTTGCCATAAAGATAGCATCCTGCTCTTGGTCGAGATCTAACTTTTGCAGGATTTCACCAGAACGAGGATCAATGCCAAGCATAAGCGTAGTCTTGCTTCCAATGTAAGTTGTGCCATTTCTTGTCCTCAAAGGTGATTCAATAACAATGTCTCGGATAGTAAAAGGCAGTTTCTAATAAGAAAGAGTGAGCTGACAATCATCCCATCCACCTAATTAAGGTAATACCTCTAATGGTTTGCCAGATCCATACAAGTATAATCCACCACCATTATGGGGTTCCACAATATAATAAAGATCATGCTTCTCTTGTTCAAGCCAATGTTGATCATCATCACTGTCATTGTTGTGCTTATCCATCATATCATCATTGTCTGCAAGTACATCCAACGAGCTATCGGTAGCTGCTATCCTCACGGTGGATTTGATCAAAGAACCAGCAGAAGCTCGACCAGGAAGTGTCCAATAGACTATGCCCTTGAAGCGATCCACAGCACGAATCGAGCCGTCAAGTGAAGAAATGAGTACCATGTCGGTGGGTATAAGGCCGTCAGGTCGTTCATTGTTTAAGACTGTAGGCTGACCTTGATGTCGCTGGAGAGAATGTGCATAACGAGAAGCTACTTGCTGGTCTCGGGGGTATATAGTCGCTTTACGATGACTGGCTGAAAGATAGTTGCGCTTGTCTAACGCTGCACTGAAGCTTATTATAAAGAGTAGAGTGGCGAATGGGATCGATAGCCAACGCCGCATGTTGGAAGAAGGAGAAGCTGCGAGAGAAAAAGGTGGATGATATGAGCACTACTAATTTGGTAAGCTTGGCAAATGCTTGGATGTAAAAGCTGTCATACATGGAAATGACTCTCATTTTTCCCTATTGTTTCATGTCGAGTTCTTTGTGTAAGGTGACTTATTGGCAATGATCCTTCTGGAGCTCAATAGAACACTGGATACGCATAATGGCAACAAGAAGGCTGTAAATAGAAACAAGCCAAAAAAACGTATACTATAATTAAAAGTAGCCATATACAAAGACACGCAATGAAGAGTGATGAAGATGGATGAAGATTGCTTTAGGTGGTGATGATATATAGGGTAAACATAAAAAAGTCTAATGATATGAGAGAGAGAGAAAGGGTATTCTAGTATCACCGTCTCAACACATGTGCTGCCACCAATTCCTTAAACTTGAATCTATCCAGTCGAAGGCCATTTCTGCCAAGTACCTCGTTGAAAAATGCATCATGCTCGCCTTCCATAATGTGTCCTGTAACAGCTACAGCAGCTTTCACTTCTTGTCCACGTTCTTCGCCAATGAATCCCATATTCAAAGTCTTTACAGTTTCACCAAAACTGCCACCCCAAAGAAGTGGTTCCAGATATTTGAGCACAGCAAGACCAGTCTTGAATAATATAATGTCTCCTTCCAAAAGAAAGATATCCCATAGCCTTGAAGAAAGATCCAATGGAAGAATTGATGAAAAGATAGTCATGAACCAATCTGGCAGATAATGTTCAGGTGTCAGAGACAAGTTCTTGAAGTGAAGATAAAGCTTTGGAAGGTTCTCGGCAAAAACAATGTTGAAGATCTTGAAATAGCCACGTACACGTTGCTCGTCAGAGCTGTATAAAGCAGAAAGAACATCACTCTTGTGTATCAGATTGCATAAAGCAACAAATGTCTCTTGACTATTCATATTCAATAATAGCATGCCTGCAAGAAAAGACGTGCCTCGTGACTACAAGGTATTGGTTAGCATAAATGTGAAAACATAATGTCAAATACATACATAAGATGGCTCATCTTGACTTCGTACATAAGCATTGAGTATCTTTCTAAGCGAGTTGAACAATGGACCATCCGGCTAGAGGATAAAAGTATGAGACATTGTAAATGACCATGTTAGGATTATCCATGTACCTGAAATACACAAAGACTTGGTAATGTGCGAACAATATCTTCATCAATGGCTTGAATCAAATATGCACTGATACCAGTATTATCCAAGGGAGCATCTGCTGAATATTCGCTACTGGTCCTGTGATCCGTATCACTGTCATCGATATCATCACTGATTCGCACATCCTCGCCATCATCAGAAATAGCAGTATGCTGATCGTGTAGCTCTACAGCGCTTCTACTGGCACGATTGGTGGACTGTGATTGATCATGATCTTCTCGAGACAGATCATCTGAAGAATGATGTATTGAAGTCGTTCCAGATTGCTCATGAATACTTTCAGGATAATCGATCTTTTCTGAAGGATCCTCGTGAAGGACATTCAAACTACTGGTTCTTCTCACTCGTCGAATGTTGTATAATTCATCAGGGACTGCATTGTTGTCATTGGATACTTCAGATGACCATTCTCCACCATCATGACGCTGTGTGATTAATTCGTTTGTTGTCAATTTGTCAGTGCCATTTGCAGGATGTGGTAGTCGCTTTGTGTAGTTGGTAAACATATCTACGATAACACATTAGAAACCATATCCATGATTCATGTATGTACCAACCTTTTGAAATCTTCAGATCATTTCCAATGGCAAGGATCCAAACTCGCTTACGACACCGAGGAGGTACGCCTTGTAACCATAATTCACGCGTTTTGGGATCATTCATCCTAACAAATGCTGTTAGATCAATTGCCCTTCAAAAAGATCATTGCTCATATTCCTTTTTACCTTGAACTCCAATTGGTGATTATGTCACTTTCCCAAATATGAATCGCTTGAGCCATCATCTTGTCCTTCTCCTCTTTTCGCCGAGTGACTTCCTTCTCCTTTTTAGCCTCTGTAGATGTAAGAGTTAATGATCGTCATTCTATCTTGTCATAAACATACCTAGTTTGCGAGCCTTCTTCATCATTGCCTGATGTTGTTGAAGATGTTTCTTCTCCTCATTGGGATTCTTGGGAGGAAGCATCCTATGAAAAAGAAACAGCTTAGCTTTCATTCATATGATTGCATTATCATTCATTACCTTGGCCTTGTTTTAGATACCACAGTTTCCAATGGAGATGGCTTTTGCTGTGTAGTCTTTCGTGAGAAGGGATTCAAACTATATTGATAGCTTACTTAGCCATTATGTGAATGAAATATAAGCTCACTCATCCACTTGCCTGGATCTTCGTTTTATGGCTCTTGCTGATGATCCTCCTGATGTAACAATGACATCTCTTTCATATACATTCCTACGAGCACCTCGTTGTTGTGATGTTGAATCATCCTTATTGTTGGTAGATGAAGAAGTAGCTGCTACAGCTGCTGCTGCCGCTGCTGCTGCTGCAGTAGCATTGGTAGATGGACTATCACTAAGGACATCGGAAATAGAATAAAAGGGACCAGAGACATCAGCTGTTGTGATAGACAAGTTGGGAGGTTTTTGATCTGCAGTAGGACGTCGTGGCATGAATTTGAGTAATTTGGATGCTGTCGGACTGGTTGTCGTTGTAGTAGCGGTAGTGTTGGCAGCAGCAGCATCAAAAGGCTGTTGTGTGTCTCTTGGTAAATCCAATGATACTTCTTCAAAGAATTGATCGTATTGATAAGTCATTCTACTGTTGTCAACCCATTCTTTCTCTGGGACAGGAGGTGATGATGATGATGGTGCTCCATTGCCTATAGACGCGTTGGATGTTTTGCTGGATGTGGAACGCGATATCTCTAGCGGAAATGTACCCGGTGCACTGCCGTGCTGTGTAGCTGTTGCATCTGATAACTCATCCAGCAAATGGTCTGCTGTCATGCTAGCTGTACGATCGGTGGCAACTGACATTGACAAGTCGTGTGGATGATGCGAGATGGCGTTGTGTTTGGCAGAACCAGAGGAATGGACTTGGTCATTGGTGTTGTCGGTAATATCCTTATCCTCTGACAGGCGCACACTCGAGAACTCTTGTGCCATGTTGATATCGTTGGTGGTGGTGTCATTGTTATCAAGGTCTATTGTTGAGAATTCTTCTGGAGTATTGCTGCTACTTCCCATTGCAACAGTTGGGTTGTGGGATAAAGACTGCAAAAAGATCAAAAGACAAAAGAAAGAGAGAGACCAAAGTGCTGGCAGGAAATGTAATCACTGCAGGTGACACCATTGGTCCGCCGGTCACACACACCTTTCACACAGGCACACAGCAGTGTCTCGATTTGGTTATCCTGCGGAATCAAGTAACTAGGCATTTGTCAGTATAGACTTTAATCATCATATGAAACAGATGCAATGCATCACCCTTTCACTAGCATAAATAGAAGATGTACTGCTTTGGAATAAATGACTTTTGCAACATGATACTCTACTATCTAAAGTGCTTAATGCATGAATCTTTTACAAATCACAACTTATAGCAAAGTCATCCACTATGACATTATGCAATCGAACCATGTAGAATGCTGGTGTGAGGACAAGTTTGTATCGGCATATGGATCCTTTGTACTTTAAAAGTGCTAGGATTGCTTTCAGTGTCAGACACAGAGCTATAGACATACGTTATGAGTCCTACACTTGGATAGTCTATAACTTCACTCTTATAATAGCGTGCCATGACAATTGTTCCACGTATAACATCTCTCGTCGTGAAAGGACATGTCAACATTATGATTAAGGCAACAATGACTACCATAACACTGTCATGCACTCGTTGCCCCAACTCAATGAGCACACACTACCCTATATGGAACACAACATTGGGAAAGCACAATTAAAGCAAATGATCCAAGTCTTTGTATATCAATGTGAAATCCTCGTAAAAATGTATATTGATGACAATGAAAGATAGAGAATACAGTGATTGATAGAGGAGATGATGTGTAAGAAAAGTAGAGTGGCAGGAAATAGGTGAATGTATAAAGATGAAAGTAAATTAGCCGCTGCAGCTCACACATGCATCCTTGTTTTCAAGCGAACACATCATAGCAGCTTCATTATCCTCTTGTGATTCCTTTTTCTGACGATATTCTCGAAGCGATAACTGATCGACTGTAAACTTGATAGCATCCACAGCAGGACGAGTGCGTAAATAGTACATGCCAGTCTTAAGACCTTTCTTCCAGCCATAAAAGTGCATGCTAGTCAACTTGCCAAAGTTTGGTTCACCAATGAAAATGTTCAAGCTTTGACTCTGATCAATATAAGCGCCACGATCGGCTGCCATATCAATGATGGTACGTTGAGAAAGCTCCCATACAGTCTTGTAGAGATTCTTGAGCTCCTGTGGGATATTGGGTATACGCTGAATCGAGCCATTATCTGACATGATCATATTCTTGACATTATCATTCCATAGACCCATTTCCACAAGATCCTTCAAAAGCCATGGATTGACAATTTGGAATTCACCAGCAATCACACGTCGAGTATACAAATTGGATGTGTAAGGTTCAAAGCATTCGTTGAAGCCAAGGATTTGTGAAGTAGATGCTGTAGGCATAGGCGCCACCAAGAGTGAATTACGAAGACCATTCTTTGCAATCTTTTGCTTCAATTCAGCCCAATCCCAAAGATTTGATGGCGTAACTCCCCATAGATCATATTGAAGTTGTCCTTTGGAAGCAGGTGATCCATCATATGTCTCATAAGTACCATCCACAGCAGCAAGTTCGCAAGATGCCTCCAATGCAGCATGATAGATTGTTTCAAAGATTTGCGTATTGAGCTTCTTGGCTTCTGGTGAATCGAAAGGATAACGCATCAACATAAAAGCATCCGCCAGACCTTGTACACCAAGACCAATGGGACGATGACGGCGATTTGAACGCTCAGCTTCCACGACAGGATAATAGTTGATATCAATGATCTTGTTGAGATTCTTGGTAACAACCTTGGTCACCTGGAGTGAAAAAAAGGTTACTTTGTGTTGTCCATACTATAGATAGAATAGTAACTTACATCATGCAGCTTCTTAAAGTCATAATATTCACGATTGACAACAAAGGAAGGTAAAGCAATGCTGGCAAGATTGCATACAGCCACTTCATCAGGACTTGAATACTCGACAATCTCTGTGCAAAGATTGCTGCATTTGATGGTGCCCAAGTTTTGCTGATTGGATTTGCGATTGCATGCATCCTTGTATAACATGAATGGACCACCAGTTTCAGTTTGTGCTTCCAAGATAGCATACCAAAGCTTTTGTGCCTTGACAACCTTACGTGCACGTCCTTCACGCTCATATTGGTGATACAACTCCTCAAATTCTTTTCCCCAAACTTCATGCAATCCAGGTGCTTCACTTGGGCAAAAGAGACTCCAATCACCATTTTCCTCAACACGTTGCATGAACAAGTCTGGAATCCACAAGGCATAAAACAAATCACGTGCACGATTTTCTTCTTTGCCATGGTTCTTGCGTAAATCCAAAAAGTCAAAGACATCAGGATGCCATGGTTCAAGATAGATGGCAAATGCACCAGGTCGCTTGTTACCACCTTGATCCACATAGCGAGCAGTATTGTTGTATACACGTAGCATGGGCACAATGCCATTGGAATAGCCATTGGTACCAGCAATATATGAGCCAGATGCACGAATGTTGTGGATATTAAGACCAATACCACCTGCCGTCTTTGAAATCTGGGAGCAAATCTTGAGTGTCTCATAGATGCCTTCAATGGAGTCTTCCTTCATAGTCAACAAGAAACATGATGATAATTGTGGACGAGGTGTGCCGGCATTGAAAAGTGTTGGACTGGCATGTGTGAAATAGCGCTCGGACATCAAGTTGTAAGTTTCAATGGCAGCATCAATGTCTTCACCATGAATACCAACTGCAACACGCATCAACATGTGTTGTGGACGTTCTGCAATCTTGCCATTGATCTTGAGCAAATAGGAACGCTCCAATGTCTTGAAACCAAAAAAGTTGTAGCCGAAATCACGATCATAGATGATGGCAGAATTGAGTCGATCAGCATTCTTCATGATGATATCATGTGTCGCATCAGAGATCATGGGTGAATGTTTGTTGGTCTTGGGATTGACATAGCTGTGCAGGTCATCCACTACTTGTGAAAAGACCTTTTTGGTTTCTTTGTGTAGATTGGAAATGGCAATACGAGCTGCAAGAATAGCGTAATCAGGATGGCGTGTTGTCATATAAGCAGCTGTTTCAGCAGCAAGGTTGTCTAGCTCCACAGTAGTGACTCCTTGATATACACCAGATATAACCTATTCCATTGGGTATCAGCAGGTATGAACAACATGAAAAGATGCTGTGGATGGCAAATACCTTTTGGGTGACTGCAACAGGATCGACATAATTCATATCAAGACCATAGCAAAGCTTATTAATTCTGGCGGTAATCTATGTCGGAGACACCAATACGACGCGTCAGTTTTTTTACGCGTTTACAACACGAAAACACGACACGCGTCTGCATGTATTCAAATGATTTACCTTGTCAAATGCGACACGTTCACGACGATTATCTAATGCACATGAAAAGTTAGAATATGATGATGACCAAGTTGGATGTACCTACCTCTCTTGTATACAAACATGTCTTGGATTGCTTGACGGGAAGCAAGTGTGGTGGATTTGCTGTAGTGTGATGCCATAATTGTATCAGAACAAGGGTATATAACTGGGTATACCATTGTATGAAAAGTAAGAGTTGGTAAGCTTACCGATAAGAGGATGAAAAGGAAAAGAGAAGAAGGAGAAAACCAACGCGCCTCGGTAGTACGCGAAAATAAAAGGTAGAATCGGAGCCTAACCGATCATGGAGAATAGTTATGCATTACAAAATGGCGCTTTATTTCCTTTTTACCCACACTTTGCTACATTACTTCTTGATGGAATTGAGCTTTGCTTCGTATACCATGGTAACAGTACGCACAATGCCATCTCTAGCTTCTGGTGATACACATAAATGATGGTCGGATATAAAGTTGTCTGTAGCTGATTCAATGTCATCACCCTTTCGAATGATAAATGACATACTGATGCCTTGAACAAGTTTGATATTGAAACGAATAAGAGGTTGTTCTGGGGGTAAAATGGATGATGTAAGAGGAGTGAAAGTTGTTGTGGATGTAGTAGGAGTGGAGGAGTGTGTTGCTGAAGGTGTTGCTTGTTGCTGTTCATCCAATGAAGGTGAAGATGATTGCTCCCAGAATGGCACTGATAAAAGCTTCCCTGTTCCCCAACCTCCTGCTGCTTGACGATGGGCAAATATCTCAGGTCGTTCTGCTGTAGGAATCTTCTTTGGCTTTGGCTGTTGACTCTTCTTGTTTGTCTTTTCTTTGGTTGTCAATGGCTGCTTCAGTCGCTGCTGTAAGATAGCTTCATCCGTGATAGGCTTATAGTTGCCACCTTTTCTATGCAAGTTTCCTAGTCCTACTCCTCCAGCACTGATTTGCGTATTTGGATCTGCAATGGAGTGCCAAGCTGCAATGGAGTTATCCAAAGTGTTGTCCTGTTGTTCGCCCCAAGTAGAGATATTCAAAGGTGAATAGTGGTCGCCATGGTTGCTTTCACTGGACTGGTTGAACATTGAACAGTTGCAAATTGGTGGTGGTTGACACGAGTTGCCACGCTGGCCACGAATAGGCGTGTGTTAAAGAAGAAGCTGATTTGATTGAACATGATTCTCAGACAAAAGGAGATGTCCCTACACACACAACATTATTCTTCCAACTTTGTGCCACAAATGTCCATTATGCCATGCACACTGTATCCCAGTATCATTCACTTTTCATCACGTGACATTACAAAGAGATGTACGGACATGATAGTTATCTTTGGTAGTACAAATATTGCAAGGTGGTAAAATGAAAGCAAGATGACGACATATCAAACAGGCTGTAACAAGGATAGTTGTCACAACAAGCGTTAGACAAGGAGGAAAGAAAGGATAGGATGTCAATATCATCTTGTAATAAAGTAGAAGGAGTGAATAACATTCAATACATGTGGATCTCGGGAACAAGCACAGACTTTGGTAGTAATATCGGAAACGGCATACAACATATAAAAGGTGGTTTGAATAAAGTTTCGGAGTCGATTAGCTTATGCGTGGTGCATAGTTTTTCAAAGCAGCCCATTATCACTTCATAAGAGCTTCTCTTGTTCAACGTTATTATCTTTTCTCTCTCTCTCTTTCTCTTCTTCCTTTCTTATTACAGTCCTTCACATTTCATCGACTATTCACGTCCTCTTTCCCGTTTCCTTAAGTCGTTATCTAACAATATCTTATGCTCGTTGCATCATCCAACAACAACAACATTGATTCCACTACTATGACTTCCACCTTACTCCCGACAATCAACTCCCATTCTAAATACACGCCTACACACGACTTTCAAAGCATGCTGACAACACCTGTTACGACTCAGTCCACCCATTCCACAACAGCATCAGGTATATAGAAGGGGTATTAGGGGTGCACTTGTAATGGCGTTTCCATGAACAAAAGGAGTGGGGGTCAATGGGGTATGAATGTCAGGAACACTTAAGGTTTTAATATAGAATGTCCACTCGATCCACCCAACAGCGATCCGTCAACTTCGGCAGCCAGTACTGACTCCTTACCGCCTACTTATGCATCACTTCCACAAACAACAAAGCTTGAAGAAGAACCCAATCCTTTTGAACAAAGCTTTTCGTCATCTCGCATAACCAGTAAAGAAACACTACGACCTGTGTTACCACCTCTTGCATCAATTGAAAGTCCAACGCGTGGTATCAGCTTTCGAAGAGATGAATTGATTTGGGATTCATTACGTACTGGTCCACTTTCTATGCTGACAGGCCCTGCTGATGACAAAAGACCACCCCCAACACCGATAAAAGGGACAACATCAGGTAGTTCCTTCTTGAGCAGTTCTTCCTCCTCAACATCATCGTCTACCATCTCCTCCTCATCATCTCCTTTGTCTCAGCACTCAGGTAAGAAGAAGATGGGAGTCTGATTCGTCATCGTTCATACTTCATCAGCTGGGGAAAGAGAAGAAAAAAAGGGGGCAAGATCACTTACTTTTTTATTATAGCAACACCCCAAAGATCGAGCAACCTTACCAAGTCTGATTCATCAGTGAACCGTGCACACGATTCATCACCAGCAAGTGGACTAGGCAACATTGTCTCCTATGCAACTGAGGATACTACATCATCATCAATCAATGTTGTTGATAAGACTCCTTCATCATCTGCATGGTCTTTTGTGAAACGAGCTGATTCAGCCCCAGAAGCAGGATTCATCATTCAACAAAGACCGACAACCAAACGTCGTGCACAGTCCACCAATAACATAACAGCAGCAGCAGACAATGAAGATGAAAAACGTAAAAACTTCTTGGAGAGAAATCGACTAGGTAATTCTTGTACTATAATGACAAAGATTCATTGATTAACAAAGGTTTATATAGCTGCATATAAATGCCGTCAACGCAAAAAGCAATGGATGCAAGATTTGCAAGCAAGAGTCGAGTACTTGACAACTGATAATGAGCAGCTTCAGATGCAAACTACTGCCTTACGTGAACAACTAATTGATCTCAAGACAATGCTTCTCGAACACAAATCTTGTTCTGTCAATACACAAGCTATCATTGAAGCTGTCAATCGACCAATTCCTGGAATGATATCACGATCACACTATCATCGAGCTACCTTGACCCCCAATAACTCTCGTTATTCTCCTTATCCTTCTCGTTCTCCTACTGCTGTAACTGGGAGTAGTAGCCATCGTCCTTATCATCCTCATACACATTCCCTGTGAAGAAACCAGCAATCACCCTTTATACATCTTATCTTAATGATCAACATGAATTGTAAAGTTTCCCCTTTTCCCCAAATACCTTCCCATGCTTTTTTCCTTCTGGCATATTCTTTGCTTATAATATATGCGTCAGCGAATATTCTTTCCTAGTCATTCATATTGTATAATGATGTCTTGATTGCCATACAGGGGGATAACTTGCAAAAAGAGTAATTGCATGATCAAACAATAACAAAAACGTCAAGATATAAGCGTAGATACAACTCTAGGCATGATGACCTAAAATTCCCCTCTTATGTAGCATTCCTTGGTCACATTACTTCTTTTCCTATACTACTGCATCGCTTTGTACATTCAATGCCACTAATGCATTATCATTTAAAGGTGTCAAAAGATATGTCTGTGCACATAGATATCTTAACATGCATGAAACATCTACCACGTTGCCCTTGCATGACATTGTCATGTGACGCAACCATTTCTTTTCCATCATTTCTCATCCAAATATGATACACCTTTCTCTGATGATACTACCACTAGCCCTTATCTCCTTGATACCCCTTGTTCTCTCTTTACCCCTCGTCTCTGCAGGTAAGCCCTTGAAGAACAATTGCATATGAAACTTAAAAGGTGTATTGTCATTTAGAACCCATTTACAAGCCAGGTATATACACTAGACTACAATTGTCTACACTCTGTTGACACGGAATTTCTTCCAGTTGTCCTCTGGCATGGTATGGGCGACGATTGCTGCAATCTACAGTCCATGGGCAGGGTTACGGAGCTTATCCAAAAGACTTTACCAGGAGTATTCGTATACAGTGTGCAAGTAGGCGAGACTCGTCAAGATGATCATGAAGCTGGATTTTTTGGTCAAGTGCACCAGCAGGTATGTGATAAGAAATGAAGAAAGGACAAAGGATATGACTTGAACAACTAGGTGGAACAAGTTTGTGAGCAGCTTGCAGGAATACCTGAATTAGCCGATGGATTCAATGCTATTGGATTTTCTCAGGTAAGGAGTAGTAGTTGTAGTGAATGCAAGGGGAAAAGGTCTCGATGCTCAAGTCTTTTTGCAAGGGAGGATTGTTTCTTAGGTAAGGAGGAGATCATGATATACATCTATTACAAGCAACAAGGCATACATATCAACAATCAATGTTCCACATCATCCAGAGCTTATGTTGAACGTTGTAATCGACCAGCAGTACATCGATTAATCACCTTTGGATCTCCACATGGCGGTAAGAATCGGATTTTAGGACAAGTATAAGGGGTCTGACTTCTTGGCGACATTATGTAGGTGTTGCTGTAAGTTCTAGACCTTTTTCATTTGCAAAGGAGCTCTCTTTTGAATCATTGCATCTGGATAGGATATTCCGAATTGCATGAACCCAATCGATTTGACATGTCGTCTTATGCGTTCAGCTGTTCGCTTTGGGGTTTACACTGATTATGTGCAACATCGGGTGGTACAGGCTCAATATTACAAGGATCCCAGGAATTTGCAAGGTTTGTTAATTGATCTGATTGGAAGGGAGGATGCTCAAGCAATGAGGAATGTAATAACATTATCCAATGAACATATTATAGGCTATCTGGATCATAATGTCTTCTTGCCTGATATCAACAATGAATTGGGGGTCAAAAATGAGACTTATCGCGACAATCTGAGCCAATTGGAGTACTTCATCATGGTGCGCTTTGCTGATGACTCTATGGTGAAACCATCCGAGACAGCAGTAAGTAAGAAAGAGAATGTCTCGTCACCTTTTACTGATCTAATACACAATGACAATAGTGGTTCTGGACATATGATGAGAATGAAGATCTAGTGCCATTGGATAAGCAAGACATGTTTCGTGAAGATTGGCTTGGTCTACAAAGATTAGGGGCTCGACTTCGGTTTTTAGTGAGTCCAGGCCAACATGTAAGTAGTCATAGTGTGGAATGAATGCGCCTGTGAGTTTCTTGGCAGTAACAATGACTCGTTCTTGGGATCAACCTTGCAGATGGAGATTAGCGACGACTTTTTAGAAAGTGAAATCATCCTTCCTTATCTTGCAAGTCCAGAAACAAGTGCTAAGCATCAGTCAGTCCCTGCAACATCATCATCCGCCCCACGTTTCATCAACCAGCCATAAAATATTGTGCACACCTGCCATGTCAAGGAACACACTCCGATTATGAACCGAAGATACGTGTCGATCCATTCACTCTCCCCCCATCATCAATTAGCACGACTTGCTTTAGCACATATCCAAATATCACCCACTGCTTTGCTTGTTTATGTTTGGGATATTAAAGCTCATCAGCAGAAATACAGCATGCGAAACACAAAAGATGCAGAATGTCAAAAGTTTGGGCTGTGTACTTGTCATTTCCTAGAATAATGATGCAAAGCATCATGTGGTATGCTATGTATAGACTTTCATTTTATTTATAATATCAAGTATGGCTTGAAATGCCACAAGTCATTGGGAAATGAGAACACAAGGATGGATAGGGATGCTTTTCAATAACTGTGCTGCTTTTTCTATTCGAACCAATAGCGGCATTTAGTCGAAAGCTTTAGATCCATTTAGTAGTGGGGAAGACAGCTACGCTAAAGATTGGGATGATCACAAAATGATGTTGATGACGGCGTTCAGTGACTACCAACAACGTTACTTCATCCTTTGTTTGCGGCTGTGTAGGCCTTTCCATCAGTCAAAAACTCTAGTAGCCAATAGAATAAAGCAGTTCATGAATGTGGATATGATTGTTTACCAAGAAGGCGATCACTGTTTTGGTCCGGTGATGCATGTAGATTTGGGGAGAGTATTTGTATGCACTGGGATGCTTAAAAGCGCCAAGACGTACAGTATGTTTTTCTAATTTCTCTTTAAAGTATGGAAGAAAATCATTGGACTGATATGCAAAATATCAACACAGACCATTAGTGGCTACCAGGCTGTTTGTGTGACACAAACGTCGATCCAGGTCTTGCCAATTCGGGATCAGCAACCCCCCATTCGCTTGGCATATAAATGGACTTTCTTCGATCCTCCTCCACTCCCGCTTTTCTCTTTTGATCAACCTTTTTTCTTCTTTTCACTTTTCTTCATTGCGAATGAACCCAATTCTTTTGCTCATTGTCATTTCATTGTCAATGACCAGCGGTTTGCCTACACCAATGGTGTCATCAATATCACAATCATCACAAGACAAGTCTTCAACCAAATTGTCCTTCATAACAGGGCAGAGCACCAGTAGCAATACAGCAGTACCAACAATTGATGCAATTGACAAGGATGATTCCACATCCATTGATGACGAGTCAACAATGATCACATCTCCTCATGTTCAAATTGATCGATTTGCACAGCTGGTTGCTACACATTGGCAGTATGATCATTTGGAAGCTATCAAAACGAGCAGCTACGACAATATTGCAAAGCAGATGCGTGAGCACGTGGAAATTATGATTCAGCCTTCATCATCAGCAATTGAATCTAGTGAAGATGACAATGATATTACTACAACTGCGACACCAATGCCTGATGATGCAATGGATGTGGATATTCTTAAAGCACAAATCTTTGGAGCAATTCAAGCACATATTGGTGGAGATCTTCCTTTAGCATGGGATGAGCTTGGTGATCAATTGAGCCAACCAGCCATTGAATCATATGTACGAAGCCTTGTGCTAAAGCATTGTCCCCAGACTGAAGACCATGTTGACCATACTTGTCTTGAAGAACATGGCGAGCAGATCTTGAGCAACTTGGATGATTATGTAGCCAAGAACGTGGCTGATATCTTTGGTACTCTTAATCGTGTCTTCGTGCCTGATCTCTTGACACATACGGAAAAAGATCTGCGACAAGTCCTTGATTACTTTAATACAGCCTTTTTCCACCAGTCGGATGATCAAGATCAAGATGGCATGCAGTTGACTCTCCGTGTACTTCCTTGGAAACATGCAGGGCAAAACAAAATGGCTGCTTTTTTCTCGTCATCATCCCATGCCGATGCATCGGATCATCACTCCCACAGCATCAATCAATACGCTGATTTGGCTATTGTTTGATCCATATTCTCATTCCCCGTCATCTTTTGTATATATGAGCATTCGCCACCCAACCTTTCATTCCCATACATATTTAGAAACATTTTGCTTTGACTCAACATTCATCCGGCTCCTCTTTACAATTCTTTTCTCACTCACCCCTTTTTCTCCCTCACTTTTTCGCGATCACACTCCTTTACATGTATCATCTCCATTCCTCCTTCCATCATTACTGGACCCGCGTTTCTCCTTTCCAAAATCCAGTTGTAGCCCCCTTTTGCTACTACCTGTCAGCATGAATGGGCAACATGTATTCCCGTTTCCCTTGCATATGTGCATTCACATGTGCTCTCTTGTATTTCACCCATTTGTCAAGCTAGTCTGCTCTTTTGGCAGATTTGCTTGTATGTATATAGTTTGACAATAAAGCAAATGCGTCATACCCATCATTCATTCATCCACAAAAGTGTCCACGTGTTTATGTATTATGCATTTGTGTATGTCTTCTACATGCAGTAATGTTTTTGCCTTTATCGTGAATAGTGACAAACCCAAAAAGAGAGAGGGGGGAAAGCAAAACAAGGGGGAAATGCTTCTTTTGCCAAATCCACACAATGTAACATGTGCTGCACAAGCATGCATAAGCTCAAGTTATTACAGTAGCAATACAAATTGTCAATGAAGATGATCAAGAAAGCTCAATTATAATCAATGCAATAGAATGATACGCAAACAACTTAAAAGTGGAAAGTGGATACTGAAAACAAGTGCAATGGGACTCTGTATTACCGCCTACTACTACTTATCTTCCACTGCTCTGATGTAGTGGGCTTGAGCTCACTTGCACCACCTGCAAATGGAGGATTGGCACCACCAACAATAGCACTTCGACGACGACGTTGATAATATTCTTGAACAGCATGTTGTTGTTGCTGATAATGGTACATAAGCCTGCTTTTAGATGATGATGATGATTGATCCATGGTCGTATGATCCAAGTTGCTAACTTGATGATACTGTGATGTTGCTGATGGTAAAGATATCATGGATTGGCGTCGTTTATCTTTGTTCACCAGCGGTGTGGATGTCGTTGTTGTGCTATGATTCAAGTTTTGAATGCTTGATCTTCGTGATGAGAAAGATATATCGCGATGCTGCTGTAGTGTTGGTATTATAGATCCTTTTGAAGATGTTTGATATGATGAACCAGGATGGGGAGTCGTGCATGATGGTGTAGGTCTGGGTTGATGAGAACCATGTTGCTGTGGTGGATTTTCACTTGTGGATGAGGATTTCTTGTTTGGTCGAAGCAAAAACATGCTTGCTTTTTTCACTAGTGTATCCATGGTTTGAGAACGAGGTCGAAAATTACGCTGCTGTTGCTGATGATGATGATGATGATTGGGTGATGAAGGTGGTTGATGCGAACTATCATATTCAGCAGCAACCATAGTTGTTGAAGATGACTCTACTAGAGCTGGTGATGATGGCTGTGTCAATGACATTGATTTGCTGTCACTGGAGGATATAGTCTTTTGATGTGATGATACTATTGTTGCTGATGTATCAGATTGTTGTTCCAATGTATCGGGTGAAGAAATCGATGATGCTGCATCACTACTGTCTTCATCTTCATCATATCCATTCTCAAGATATGCCAGTTCCTCTTCTATAGCTCGCACCATATCCTACAATAGATCAATACCCAATCAATACGCAACACCACTTGACAATGATAACACCTTACATTGATTCCAAGAATGAGCGTGTCAGCCTTTTTACGACCATACAACACTTGTGATGCTGCCTTTTTGTATGTTTCCTGCAAGAAGCATTGATGTCATGTCCCAAAGAAGACATTGTATCATGTGACATACCTCGGCTGTGACGCATGGATCCACCTTTTCGCTGTTTTCAGGCCCGTTGGTCGTTGCTGCTGCTGCTTTCAAGTGCTCAATTTCCTTGGATAACTGGAGAATAAGTTGGGCGTCCTCATCGACACGTTGTACATGGGCTTTCTTCATGGCTTCCATTTCAGCATTCAGACAACGAATCTTGCCTTTTTATTGTTCCATTGCAGTTGTCAGTCGATTGGCTATATACTCAAGTATTGCTATTACCTTGAAGCTGTTCTTGTGTTTGACGATATGACTGGACCTTGGCTTGCCATTCTGATACAGCTTGCTTCATTGTTGCATTCTCTGCCTTTGTTCATTGTGTGTCAGAGTGTGATATATGAAGGATTGGATGGTTCTGACCTCTTTTTGTGCTAAGCAACTTCGAACGCGTGCAAGTTCATGCTGATCTATTTCAGGAGGTGGCGGAGAGTAGTAATGATGTCTTGGTGGTATTGCAGTGATAGATGGTGATGCATATCGATCATAAAGTGAAGAACGTGTTGAACTGCTGCGTATGCTAGTCGGTGTTGGAGGAATGCTCATGTCAATTGAAAAGAAACAAGAAAGAGAAATGCCAAAGCGTATCCCAATGTTTATGAATGTTTTGTTTTCACTGTTTCAAATATGGAAAGAAGCACATCACCCATTCTTCATCCCCACCACCAACCCACTTTCTTTAACATGCTTTTATATATAATACAACATAACTACTATGGTACACAAATGAGAAAAATACAATACAATAGACAAAAACTTATACATGAAAGGTTGCAAGACAAGGAGGAGAAGATGCTGGTGGTGGATATGGGCTCCACGACGTGAATACATTCTTTTGATGACGTACAATGTCGCCTGATAAGATGAAAGATAGGATGATCATGATGGATTGCTTTTGCTGACAAGGGAAGCAGTATAGTTTTGACCATTATTGTTATCCCAGAATTCCTGGCCATTAACAATGTAACGCAAAGCAAACTGCACTTGCTGGTTCTCATCAGCTTTGTCATGCCATACAAAAGAAAATGAGAAGCAGTCTTTGCTATTGTTGCTGCTGCAGGGTCCTTGATAAACAGCATCCATGTCGACAAATGTTCTCCAATTGTCGAATGTGTAGCGTACAATAACATGTTTTTCAAATGCCAAGTTGACAACACAGCATTGCCCAGTTACCACTTGATATTGCTGATTAGGTTGCACAGAAAAGTACTCGAGCTGCACCACTGCCTTCTCATTTGCATGTGCATTAGCCGTGGACAACAACAAGCCACTATTAGTATCCACTGTTTTCTTATGACCATTTAGTTGTTGGCTCCATGATGTCGTCGTTGCAGTGGTAGGTGCTTCCCATTGGTAGAAAAGCCGTATATGCTCAATTGTATCACTAAAGCGCACAGTTTTCTTTCTGGTTGCTTTTGTAGATGATGGTGTTGCTTGACGAACTGGTTGGATATATCGAGTATTCTTTACAAGGGACACACGCCTATTGTTCTTGTGGGATACAGCTGCATTTGTCGTACGTAGTGCATTACAATAGTAACGACTTGCTGGTACAGTACCAAAAACGTGATGATGATAATGTGAAGCAGCAACAAGTGTCATTAAACAACCGAGAAATGCGCCAAAAGGCGAGAAGACAAAAGTGAAAGAAAGGGAACAAGATGAAAGGAGGACATAAAGTCTTATGACTTTAGATTTTCCAGTGTACACCAGCAAATACCACAATCCCATCCTGCCGGAAATTGATGGGAAACAGCATTCGAATACTGGCACCCAGACAACACTATCATCTATAAATGTAGCTCACAGATCGCTCTTTACTGTACTATTCCCACACACATGCAAAATGTAGCGACACTAACCATGGCTGGTGGATAACAGCTGACTGTGCACACACCAGCAAGCAATATTGATAAATGAGCCTGTGCTCCTTATCTGGTAACCATACCTGGAGAAAGAGACTGCCTGAGTACAAGAACTAGATGTTACACCCAAGTAACAGCAAATAAAAGCAGCATCATTATGCTTTCATCTCCACGGCCCTTTGTTTACATTTCATTGTTGTTTGTGCTCCTCATTTCCAACTTTAGCATGTCATAATAAAGCTTCACATGCGACATTATGGCTTGTTGAATGTGATAGTTGCCATCATTGATCATATTATAGTCACTGGCAAAAGACAAAAGTCGGCAAGATATGGTGTGTGAGGAAGGTACAAGGTACTACATGACCCCTTGCCCGTTTTATTGGGCGTGAGTACATTTTCCGAGATAAACATCTTCCTTTGTTTATGGTCATGATCAAAGCGATCTTTAATCACGCACTGTTGCTTTACCCAAGGATTCATACATGCTGTGCAACAGTGCTTGGTCATAATCCTAAGACGTCTTCTTGTTGAAGATGCCTGAATGTGTGTATATTGCAAGCTATATACGAATGTCACAGATTCATAAGATGTCAATAGAATACATATACAAGAGTTGGGGGTGATATCAATGAAGAGTGATAGTGAAAGGATAATACAGCATTGGGAAAAGATAATTCTACATTGGATAATGGCATACAAAGCGATCAAATGCCTCTGTTGTATTTAGCCTGTTGAGGATCGTCAAGATCGTTAGCATAGGCTGATCGCTTGATACCACGTTTTTTGATGACCAGCATCCCTACATAGATAGTCATCAGTGAATGAATCATTAGATACCATAATATTACTACATACCTTGTGGCTTCGACTTGTTATTGGCATGATGATAAGGTTGTTGGATCAGTGATGCTGCTGATGGTGGTTTACCACGTCTTTTCCTGTATCTTTCTAAAGGTCTGCCTTCAGCAGCTGCAGCTTTGAGAAGGATCATTGGCAAGATACGACGACGTGCATTGATGAACCAATTGCTGATTTGATTCAGTGTAAGCCCTGTACGCCTTTGCAACCAATTCTTTTCATCTTCAGTTGGATATGGATTGGAGCAGTGTTCCATCAGCCATTGCTTAAGGATAGCAGTGACAGGTTTAGGAAGATTACCACGTCGTCTTCGCACCACACCATCAAAGATTGATTTGCCAGTATCAAATTGGCTTAGCTCACGAGATGGTTTTTGTCTTGTGAAGTCGTAATAATAGGGAGGAGTCATTGTTGTCATGTTATATCGCTCACTGTTATACTGGTGAATCTCTTCTTCACCACTGCTGCTACCACTGATGCTGCTACTACTGTCTTCAGCAGCTTGAACATCAGATGAAGAAAAGAAGGCTGGAGATGTTCTGATACTCTGTGGACGTTGTGCAGATAATGAAGGGGATAACAATGGTGGTAATGAAGCCAGATAGTCATGTTGCGAATGATGTTGGCTCATTGTTTGATCTTTGTTGTTCCCAGATAATGGATGGTGCTGATTGTTGTTGTTGGGTTGGATTCCACGGCTGTTACGCATAACACTACTCCAAAGTCTGCCATTGGTTTCAAGCATTTCATTGATTTTGCTTCTTTTCTGCTCAATGAGTGGGCTATAATGTGGATCGCCATAAGGTATATGCACCTTTTCGGTGGTGGATGGTGATGTTGGATATGAGTAATTATGGAAAAGGATCACTGGGCTGAATTCACGTATCTTTAGAAACATCATCTAGGTTAGAATATAAAGTAAGAATCTCGCCAAAATGCAATGTACCTGCATCTTGTTATTGCTGGTAGTGGCGGTGGAATTGGGTAAATGATGAAAATGGCCAGCATTTGCATGCATGGATGAAACGACGCTATGTAAAGGTGGTAGTTGAATGTTTTGCTGGAAAGATTCAATCATGGAAGTGGTAAGTGATGGATGTAGAAAAAGAGAATGACTGATGATGGGCCAAAATATGATGTGTACAAGTGAGCTGGGCTTTTATATATGAGATTTGACAAGAGATCAGCAGCGCATGATGTTACACTCCAGGTTTTCTTTTCCAACAACTATTCCATGCTTTGTTCATTGTAACATAGATGCATTCAGCTTTCTTTATTCATCTCAGCCTCCTCATTTTGCTCTCTGACACTCGGGATTTGTCGGGGAGATGGGAGCTGTGATTCGTACACATCACATCACTTGGTCAAGTCTCATTCTTTTTGCACAAGGAAAAGTGCACTTTCCTCTTCAGGATGGCAAGATCTTGGCTTTGTTGTGCTTTATTTCATTTTTCTTTCATCATCCACTATCATGTCCTCTATTCTATCATCCATCTTCAAAAGAAATGAAAAAATAGAAAGGATCATGTTTGATCCTTCTTACAGAACGTTAGTGGTGGGGTAGAGAAGTCTTATTTGTATGTCAACTTCTATGTTACATGTATACGTAACATGTTTTAATATGTCTCTTTCATTCTGTATAAATGACACACATCCTTTATTAATGCAACGGGATCAACAATGCATCAAAAGTCAAAGATACACATGTCGGATCGACACATTTGAGTGGGGAGCCCCAAAACAGTCAAACATAGTACAAGACGCCATGTGTGCGTGCGTGTATGTGTATATAAAAGTAGAAATAGAACCTTCCTCCACACCCTGCTTTGTCTCAACAGTTGTTTCTTGATCTATGGTGGCAAGTGATAGGAGCAGAATGCTGTTGTGAAGTGCAAGATCATGTGTTTATTGGTACCATTTTCAACATATGCATTTCACTTTACCAACAACAGCATGATATAAGTTTGATATGCAGTCAAGTCTTAAAGCTGAGCGTAAACATAAGCGGATTTTCTTTCTTTCTCTGCCAAGAATAACAACAACATCGTATGCATTGTCATTAGCAATAGTACACAGCTCTTATGCACATAAACACGCGGTAACATGCCGACAAGGGAAAGAAGATCGTTATCATCTGCCGGTGATCGTTATCATTTTACTCCCAAAAGGAGGTTGAAGAAGGAAAAACTGATAAACAGGAGGCTGTCATGCATATCTCTTCTTCTTTGAGATCCGCGCATGGTTTGTACCACCAACAGCAACATAATCACACGCACAAAGAGCACGCGAGCCAAAGTTCACACACCCGACTATAGCCACATGGCAAAATCCAGTCTCATCATCATCGTCATGATCATCTTTGACTTTATATCGTTGTGCTATATTTCAAACTTTTCAGGAGAAGATTACCCTTGATCCCTTTTATGATTCCCGCCCCACACTGACGATATAACGTATGTGTGACTACAACATACCGCAGCAACACCAACATGATCCGCAGTAATGAACATGATTGTACCACTTTCAGAACAACAACTCGATCACTGCGCCACGATTTTCATCCAAGGTATATAATTCACTGTGATGGATAGAGTCAGTAAAGTCATACAATCATTTCCTTTATTTCCAAATCATGTTGTCAAGTGTCAATTATCAGTCCCAACTCGAATCTGTCATCATGGCACGCGATACCCCAATCATTTCTCAGTATGTACACAGCAAGGATTGCCGTAGTAGGACACCCAATGATGGATCAAGACCTGAAGACTGCAACCATTGTTACAGATGTGGTGGATGTAGTTGCTGGAGACCATACAACGACAGTGAAGAGTCAAATGGCAGAGGATGTGGATGGCGAAATGGTGATGTCACGTCTCAGGTTCCAATATTTGGACCTGACAATCCACATGAGTCGGCAGGCAATGCATGACCTTGTGTCAGCATTGAATGACAGGCAACAATCGATTATTATCACAGCCAACATTGATGTTCACAGCACACATGTCGACTTTTCACAGCATGGACAACGAATCTTGTATACTCCTAATGCAGGTGGACCCAGTATCATGAGTGAAGCATTGTCTGCTGAAATCATGGATCGTATATTGGGCATAAGGCGTATTTTTACTGAATGTGAAGTTCAATACAGCAAGTCCAAACAGCGTGCCATGACTGATTATGCTTGTCATTTATCGCTTAAAGGTGGTGGTGGTCTTGGTGTCTCAGTCACTCGTGCCATAGTACATCGTGGTCGACTCTCTTCTAAAGCTGCAAAACGTCTGGTGACCAAGAAAGCTGTGGGCATATTGAAATCCACTGATGCTGTCATCAATTGCTCATTTCAGCGACAAGTGTTACATATTTGGGTTCCTAATGGTACTGATTCGGCTATTGTAAGACGAGCATGCTCAAAACTGACTCCTGCCCTTAAAAGCAACACTATTTTCTTCATCACGACTGTCAACATGTCCAATGTCTTTAGTGCTTAAATCATCATTGTTGTGCTGTAATAAAAAGATCTATCCTAATCTTGTTCTTCTTCTACATCAGGTGCAGCATTGATGACTGGTTTGGCTCCTTTTGGTAATGCAGCTGTCTTCTTTTGGGCTGCCTGCTTCCTCCTTACAGCAGCAGGGACAAAACCAAGAAGTTCTTTTTGTAGATCACGTAACTGAGGTTCAGCAGAGATTGTTGCAGCAGCGATTTGTTCACGTGTAGGCTTGGGAACTTCCACTTGACTTGATTCAGGCACAGCACTCTTTTCAGTTGTTGTCGTTGTTGTTGAGGAAGATTGATAGATATGAGCCGGTTGTGTGTACATTGGAGGACGTTGTGTAAATGGTGGTCCTGGAAAGAATAAACATTCACATCAATACATTTCAATCCATAAACAAACATGTATATAAGCTTACTTGATGGTGGTGGAGGTGGTGGAACACGCATAGCATGTGCTGGAGGACGTCCTGGAGGTGGTGGAGGTGGTACCATCATACCATAACTACCAGCCATAGGCATTCCATGAAACTGTGGTGTAAAATGAGGTGGTCTTGGAGGTGGTGGAGGTGGTGGTCGCATTTGTGCTGCTTGTATAGGTGCCAGTTGTGTCTGAAATGGTTTTGGTGGTGGTGGACCTTCTGGTAAAGGAATATCATCATCATCTTCATCATCGTCTTCTTCTTTTGATTGATCAGCTGCTTTGGAATCTGTTGGTGGTGGTCCTTCAGGAAGTGGAATATCTTCATCCTCATTCATATCTTCTTCATCCTCTTGTTTGGTCTCCATGTCCTCCATATCACTTAAGTCAGAATCACTCATGTCGCTATCCGAGTCTGTATCAGAAGATGAAGTGGATGACGATGATGAGCTGTCGCCATCAGATCGTCGTGTTTTACTGGATCCTGCTTTGGCACCGGTATCTAATAACATAGAGATGTAAACACACTTTTGCCTTTTGCTCATCTTCCCATTGTTACCTTTCACTTTGACAGCTACAAAGCTATTGGTCTTTGGATCATACACCATCTTTCTGTTTTCACGCTGCTCACGTTCCTGTTGCTGTCGTTGTCTCTCTAAGAATGCTGCTTGTGCCCTACAAATGTACATGTCAGTGAATATCTAACAACTGCAGTCAACATTGATTCTCCTTACCCTGATAACTGTGGTTCTCGAGTCTATGAAATTAAGACATGACATTAGCAATGATGCCAATATGCCATCTTTGATCCTTCATATTACCTTTTTAGCCTTTTCTATACGTTCCAAATCTGCCTTCAACTGTGTCAATCGAGCCTGTGCATTCTTATCCAATCCAGTATGTCGAGCTACATTGATAACGTGTGTCAGTCAGTATAGCATAGATCATCAATACTTGTTGACTTGCCTTGGTTCTCCAAACGTTGTATCTCTGCTCTGATGGGATTGGTGTTCTTTTTGGCAAGTGCACTTTGTCGTGCTTCTCGACGTTGTTCTTTGTTCTATGGCATGGTGAGTTTATAGTCGATCGTTGTTCCATGAAGTTGACACGGATGCTCACCTTTTTTAGCTCTCGCTTACGTTGAGCCTTGCCTATTCCAAAGTAGCTTATTAGCAACATAGATTCCAAGCAGATCGACAAGTTGAACAACTCACGTAACGCATCAGCTGGGTTGATGGCTCTTTTTGACTTTGGCATAGCGATCAAGAAGAACAGGTGAAAGCGGAGAGGAAGGAAGCCACTGCTGCTCAATGCAAGAAATTGCCACCTTATCACTCAGCCCTTCCAATACCAATACCATTATTGTTCAGATAGTTTACGCCACATGTTGTCAAATCATTGTAATGAAACTAAGTTCAATAGATCATTGTCTGATTAATAATGTCTTATCATTGATGATACCTAAAGAGAAGGGGGGAAAGGGGGAGTTTCTTGTCGATGATTGATTGTTGCTAGTTAGGAAAGAAAAGAGTAAAAACAGGGGTTGATAGGAGGACTTTGACTTTGGAGCGTGTGTGTCGCGTATGTGTGTAAGGGATATCAACCTGCATTGAGGATCACAAGCACATTTATGCAATATGGAGTTGATTTACGCGAAAGTATACACTGACGTTTTATTTGCAGTACAACAAAAGAATAAGCAAGAAGTAATGTGATTGTGATGATAAACTAATAACAATGACCCTTTTCACAAGCCTTGTGACGCCATTGTTCAATCAACAAACGTAATTGATCAATTTGGTGTTGGACTTGGGCACGGGATTGTGTTCGAGTGTCTTCAAGATAATGAGCAACATTGTCCAAAGTATGATCAATTTGGGACTTTGTAAGAGCCTTTTCACCTTCAAATGCCTTGCTAAGATAACGTTGCACCCATCCGATTTGAGCTTCAGTGTATCCCATACGACGATAAAACTCTCGTTCTTGATCATACCAATAATCAGAAAATTGCTTGTGCCAACTATTGATAGTATCAGTGGCTTCACCATGAAGGGATGATGCACTTGATGAAACTTCTGCTTCAAGAGAGGCCTTGGAACGAGCAGCAGCTGATGCAGACCCTTTCCAATCAGCTGCAACAGAGCTAACTGCAGAGCGAATGGTGTCATAAGCTGAATCCTTGACATTATGCACATCCTTCTCATAAAATTCGCGATGACCACCAAGAACAGTAGGTAAATAAGATCTCACTTGACCATCGATGTAATTGATCCAGTCATAAACACGATCCATTGTATAGGATCCAGTATCCTTGATCTTACGACCCATGTCATCTGCCCATTCTTGTGCATTCGAATACTTGTCACCAAGATAATCCATAGCAAACACCTTGTAGGCTGTAACATCATCTTGCAATTGATCCATCACAGTCTTGATCTGATCTTTTCTCAAATCACTCTTCTTTTGCAACTCATGCTTCAAGTGATGATAAAAGCGCTTGTTGCCCAATTGGGATACATCCGTGCTTGATACAAGGGAGTTTCGCAAGTTTGCAATGACATCATTGGCTTGTTTCTCGGTCAAACTTGCCGAAGTGACAAGACGATCACGCACACCTTGTAACCAGCGATTCAATGAGCTGGAAGCTTCATCAGTCTTGCGATTGATCACACGTTGGTACCAAGCTTGACGTTGCTCAAAGGATGAAAGCACATCATTGTAAATGTCATTCCATTGGCTATCAGATACAATCTTCTTTTGAACAGCTTCACGATGCATACGATCAAGTGTCTCTGCAACACGATCTCGTGACAATTCGCCTTGCAATTCAAGTCGGCGTAAACGATGCTGAATGCCTTCAATCACACTGGCAATGTTGTTTTCAGAAAGCTGTCGCTGCTGCTCCAATTTGATCTTGAGCCCATTAATGACATGATCCACTTTGGTACCAAAGATTTCTGCATTTGTAGCAGCAGCATCCTTGTAATACTTTACAGTATCGGCCACAGATTGGCTCACACTTTTATCATTGTGTCGACTTGTAATGCCATACTTGTCCATGAAGCCATGAAGCTGTTCATTTGTCCAAGCTGAAATGTCATGGTTGCAACCTGCTGTATTTTGGCATGTCAGCACAATTATATTGAACTATGCATATTCCTTTATCCATATAGCATACCTCTTGCAGATACTCCAAGTATGAACACAACGACACACAGGAGTGCAGTAGTAATCACGTACAAAGATCTTTGACGCATGGTTTGACAGGGAGAAGGAAAAAAAGCAGGGAGAATAAGTAAAAC
This sequence comes from Lichtheimia ramosa, assembly GCA_008728235.1. Taxonomy (NCBI): domain Eukaryota; kingdom Fungi; phylum Mucoromycota; class Mucoromycetes; order Mucorales; family Lichtheimiaceae; genus Lichtheimia; species Lichtheimia ramosa. The sequence goes on from CP031823.1 coordinate 4,188,474, forward strand.
AGGTGGGGGTAGAGAGGAAAAGCAGCAAGGGTTTATCAAATCCTCTTACGTGATCTGCACTTGCTGAAGTCACTATGATCCGATTTCTATAACTATATCATGCAAAACATGTCATTGGCTGAAATCCCTGTGCGACAATGATATGATGGAACCATGTAGAACACAGTGACACCAAAGATACAGCCGACAAACATGGGTCTACTACAAACACGTCAAGCTGAGTTGTGATTGTCAAGTTAAGAAAGGGGAAGTGCTTGTGAAACAAATCAACCTGTCGACATAAGAGAAAGGGAGAAGTGTCTATGTAAAGTGTATATGTGATGGGGGTGATGTGAAAAGTATGTGAGGAAAGAACTTTGGCCAAAGGGGATCCCTAACAGCAAAGTAAGGGACACAGTATGCGATGAAGAACACTATGATGGTTCTCATTGGGTAATGGTTTTGCCCCTTTAACTCCCTTTCACGACTGCCTTGGCTTGTTACAACCAGAAGAGCGTAAAGGGGAAAGATATAAAAGAAAGCAGGAGGAAAAGGATCTTTGCCACCATTCTTTAGCGTTTTTCATTGTTCAGTTGCAATGAGCACCACAGAGACCACTGTTTATGCATACACTAAATCAGAGGCACGTAAACCGCCTCTTGAAAGACATCCAATGCCACCACTCTTTGATGAACCAACAACAGCCAGAAATTGGCATAAGCATGTCAACTGGGTACATGTTGTTCTCCTTCTCGGCACTCCACTTATTGCAATTTATGGTGCTTTTACCACCAAGCTTTATGCACGTACATTAATATGGGCTTTTATGTTTTATCATATTAGCGTCTTTGGAATCACAGCAGGTATGCCTTTCATTGTCTACATGCATATCACACATTGTTCACCTGTGATGGTATATTGATTACTTAGGTTATCACCGACTATGGTCCCATCGTGCCTATCGTGCTGTGTTGCTTATGCGCTGGATATACTGTTTAGCTGGTAGTGGTGCTGTCCAAGGTTCTATCTATTGGTGGTGTCGAGGACATCGTGCACATCATAGGTACACAAAGAAAGTGATGTTTATATCTTCCAGTCATATGACTAACACATAATGTTTAGATGGACTGATACCGACAAGGATCCATATAGTGCTCATCGTGGTCTTTTTTTCTCTCATTTTGGGTGGATGCTTGTTAAGCGACCCAAAAGCCGACTTGGATATGCTGATGCTTCAGATCTTAAAGCTGATCCTGTGGTAGTCTTACAGCATCGCTATTATCCATTATTTGCTCTTGGAATGGGCTTTCTCTTCCCTGCACTAATCGCTGGTTTTGGTTGGGGAGATTTTAGAGTATGCAGCTATATTACACACATGCCAAATGTCATCTCACATATCTTTTGCATATGATAGGGTGGTTTCTACTATGCTGGTGTGTTTCGACTTGTGCTTGCTCACCACGCCACCTTTTGTGTGAATAGTCTTGCACATTATATGGGTGACGATACATATGATGATCATCACACTCCCCGTGATCATTGGCTTACTGCAGTCATCAGCAATGGTGAAGGATACCACAACTTTCACCATGAATTTCCTCAAGACTATCGCAATGCTGTCATGTATTATCAATACGATCCCACCAAATGGCTCATCAAAGCATTGTCACTGCTAAATCTTACATATGATCTTAAAACTTTCCCATCCAATGAAGTGAACAAAGGAATGATTCAAATGAAGGAAAAGAAGCTGGCGTCCATGAAACGAGGACTCATGTATGGTCCAAAACTCGAAGATCTGCCAGTATACACATGGGATGAATGTAAGTCAAATGGGGATGTTTATAGCAAGGAGATGTGTAAACAAGTCTAACAATGAATTTAAACTATCCAGTCCAAGATTTGGTCGTAAATGGTAATAGGAAATGGATCCTTATTGAAGGAATCTTGTACGACATGGAAGGTTTCGTCAAGGAGCATCCTGGTGGTGAAAAATACATCCAAGCTAGTTATGGCAAAGACATGACGGCTGCCTTTAATGGTGGTGTCTACAATCATTCAAATGGTGCACGTAATCTCTTGACGCGAATGCGCGTTGGCGTACTTAAACATGGTAAGCATTATGCAAGCAGAATTGACATTGCTTTATTGACTTATGTACATGTTCTAATCTAATAGGCATGGAAATCATGTCTAATCATGATTTGTAACAACCATCAACATCCTTTCATCTTCTTGTTCTTATGTATAATGTATGTGTCGTGATTCTTCTTAATACCAAAGCGTAATTTCCCCCCTGCTTCTTGATCGTCTCCTTGATAAATGTCGAGCGCTTTATTTTACATAATATTGCAATTCTCCATATCAGGCATACCGCCTTCTCCTAACTTCATGCCGGGTGCAATTTCTTCCATCATGCTGGCAGGTGGCTGACCAAGATCTTGCATCTATTGACATGACGTATTGGTTTAGTGAATCATTCTTTCATTCTTGTTTCATCTTTTTCTGCATACCTTTTGCATCAAATCCATCAATTCCTTTGCCTTGGCTTCATTCTTGTCGTCAAAGTCAGGTGACTCGTACTTGGCAACGACTTGTTTACATAGCTCATGTTGTTTCTGGTATCGCTCATAATCGGCAGCCGAGATCTTATCCTTGTTATCTTCAAGCCAACTGGTATACTGCAACACAAGTCAATAACAAGGGATTGTTTCTCAATGTATCGTTACTTACATTCTCTGCCATGTGTTTCATAGGTTCATACAAGAGTTCCTTGGACATGAGTTGTTGCATCATTCCTTCAAGCAAGTTTTCAAATTCACCACTATCAGCCATGCTCTCTAATTGACGCATCATTTCTCCCATAAAAGCATCATCACCACCTTCCATGCTGGGTGTAGAAGCCTGAGTCATATAAAATCAGTCATCTTGAAACACCCTTTTCCTAATGACTTACATCAATATTCTTGGAGCTCTCCTTGAGCTTGTTCATGGTTTGTGAAATGCTCTCTTGGAAAGATTTGGTTTCACCAGGTCGTGCATCACTATTGTTGCCAGTGCTATTGGAAGCTGCGCCTACACCTTCTCCTTTGCCCTGCTCGGTCTCAAACGAACTCCAGATCTTCTCAAACGTCTCTCTGGTTTCTTTGTCGTTATCCATTTCTTGCATCCAGTCACTCATGGCTGAAGCCAGCTGCTTTGCAAACTCGTCTTCGTCCATTGAGAAGTCGTCCAGCGATTCTTTCTCGGTCTTTCCCGGTGTTGTTTTGGCTGCTACTGGCTCCTTTTCTTTGGGATCTGACGATGCTGGTTGCTGTGGTTTCTTGCTTTCAGAAGTCGACAATGTATTGAAGTCGTCAAGAACATCTAGCATAGAGTCAGTTGTGTATTGTCCAAGAGTATATTTCGTTTTCTATTACCATCGAGTAAATCGTCCAAGTCAGAGTCGTCTTCCTTTGTTTGTGTGGGTTGTTTTGAAGGGTCCTGCTTGCTTGGGGTTGCCATTGTAGGTTGCTTTTTTTGGGGGAGAGTCAAAAAGATGCGGGGTAAAAGAAAGATGAAAGATAGAAATGGTACTTTCACGTGGTCCATTATACATGGATTTTGTCAGCGGAAAAGACACAGGCACGGAGAAACAAAAAAGTCATGTGCCACGTTTCCATGACACTACTGATGAATATGATGGTCCACTTTGATGACATTCAATAATGTATCATCCTTTGTTCTGAAGCAACAAAGTGGAGCTTAAGATGGTTAATCTTTTATCACTTTATTGAATGACACAAGTACTATAATACTGGATCTTGATGGATAGTGTTGATGTTGTTCAGCACCAGCTGGTCCAATTCATCCTGCTATATTCATGCAAGGATAATAGAGAGGTGTTTTTATATATAAAAGAAGAGAAGATTTGTAAATACAAGAGAAGAAAAGAGAGAAAGATAAGAAAAGGGGCGTGTATACATGAAGATAATGCAACACGAAGGGAAACTATTCACATACATTACTGTCACTGCTGTTACGCTCGCTGCTGTAGTACTTGGCTACTGAATTTTGAGATTCAAGAGAGGAAACATCGACATCTGTGGTAGCTGGATCATGTCCTAATTGCTTCTTCACTCGTTCTTTCCGCCGTCCACTTTCCGTTTTGCGAATAAAATGTTCATCATCATGGGTGCCCGCCATCCCGGCGGGCTCGTCGGAAAAAAGAACTGTTCGACGATGTGGATGTGATGATGATGATGCTGTTGTAGTTGATAAATCGATAGGTGGAGCTGAATTGGGTAAAGGTGGTGAAGTAGTAGCTGAGCTAGAAGCTGAACCAAAGGATCCAGTTGTCCCAGTAGATGTTGCAGAGCCATTGGATAACCAAGATCGACGTGACATATAAGCTGTATCCAAATCATCAGGTAATACACCACCTACACCATTCACTGTGGATGCTGATCTTGTACGTTGTTGTTGCTTTTTGCCATTGGAATCTTGTTGGGGTGATTGTAAAAGTAATGAACGACGTTTGGCTCGATATTGAGAAGGACGCATTGTAGGTGGTTCTTCAATGCCTCTTCTTGCAGGTAATGACTTTGATCGATGAAGATTGTTAAAACGCTGTTCTTCATATTGTTGAGCAGATGTTGTATGTTGATCATCAACGACTGTAGATGTGGGAGAAGAACATGTTGCACCAGTTGATACAGGTTCAATTGTTGATAATCCAAGATATTCGTAATAGGAAGATGACAATGGGCGAATGTTGTTGTAGATTGTACATAGAATGAAAATATAGCTAGCCCAAAGAAAAGCCACAGCGATGATTGCATTGACATAAGTGGATGGATCGTTCAAGTAATATCGCATGTGATTAGTCCAGTCAACATTGGCACCCATAAACAAGATTCCAGAAGCGATGGCAAGAAAAGCTGTCAATATTCCAGAGACAATGGTGATGGATGCAAACAGCCATGTGTGTTTACATGTAGGTGATTGACCAGTGAGTTGTCGATAAGCTGATTGATAATCATTTGCTCGTCTACTGCTATCATCAAGTTCATCACTCAAGTCATCTTGATCCATGGATGATGTACGTGCTAGTAGTTGTGGAAGATTGTCGATTGGTGTCTTTCTGAAAATGACTTGTATGAAACGAAACAAGGATGTTGCAATGAGCAAATAGCCAAGCATCACATGTACTTCGGATGTAAAAGTATCATCTTGTGCACGGCCAACAATCACAGCTAAAAGGGTGAAACAAGGATCAGCGACTGAGAAGAAAGAATCATGCGTGTTGTCGGAGACTATATACCTCTTCCAGTCAGGCACAAGATCAACGTATTGACTATATTCCTTTCACGTAAGGCTACCATCCAAGTTTGCATACTGATAGCAATCGAAAATAGTCCACCAGTGAACCAAATCAATCCAATATTGATCGCTCTCCACTCTGATCCTAACACTGGTACTCCTATAACATGTATGAGTGATTCATCTATCACATTGATCCCCAATTTGAATGTACCTGACATGACAATACAAATCACACCCCACAAGGTAAGAATCAGTGCTTCATAATATTCAGGTGTGGAAGCACGTGGTAGCTTCAATATGTTGACGAGATGTAATAAAACAAGAGTGCCATATCCGAGAAATCCACTGCCCATAGCCAAAGGCATCAAACATTGCTGGATAGATGATGAACAAGTGTCTGTAGAAACAATGACAGCAACAACAAGATATGCATAACCAGTAAGCACGACGATCCAACCAATCACCAGGTGTACGCTTTCCTCAAGTGGTAGTATTAATCGCATCCACCACGTTTCTTTGTTGTTGACAAGCTGTTGTTGTTTCTCTCCACCATAATAAAAGTGGTATACTGTGAAGCCAATATGACCGAGGATGAGAAGAAAGAGGATATAGCCGAGAATAGAAAGAACAGTATGTAAAGGTTGTTGTTGTTGTGAGGAATAAGACGACGACCAAGCTGCAACATAACCGACTAAAGCAACAAGACTGCCTCCCGCTAAGGTATAAAGGTGGTATCGACGGTGACGGCGTGCGCCTTGAATAAGAGACACTGGATAACAAGCAAGAAAAGAGATGGCCATAAGTGAAAGATGTGCAATGACAGTTGGATGGCGGAAAGGTGCATTGTCAGAAAAAGGCAGGCCGTCATCAGTATTGTCCATATTCTTTTATATATTTCCTTCTTGGAGCATTGAAAAGCGGATAGTGCCAGATAAAGGAATAGGAAAGGGTGTCGATCAAGCAGTGGATGTGTGTGGTGCGTGTGAGTAGTGGAAAGAAACTAGTGCGGCACACAACGTCTTACAATAAGTGCCTTTTTCATTTGATTGAATTTCTTTTTGTGGATGGGTTTGCAACATGTGCCACATCACTTGTTTCGGTATCTTGACCTTTTGGCCCTGAAAACGTTCTTCATTTGCTACTTGTATGCTGTTTACCTGGCAACAAACAAATCCTCGCAGCTACTTGCCAATAAGAGCATCAATTTACGCATGCCGCTGTGTGAACCTCCTGCAGTTGTGTCATTTATAACTTATCTCCCTGTTTTTATTTCCAAATGCTTCTTTTTCAATATAACATACACATGAATTTGTCTTGGATGGCGTGTTTATTATAAGGATGATGAGTGTTGTTCGTATGATACACGGGTTTATAAAGAGAAGATCTAACCAATAATGAGCTTGTCTTCCTGGAAGCTGTATTCTATATACCAAAGTAGTGTGTTAGTTGATATTGCAGAAACATGGATATTCAGTACACATACCAGGAACTTCAAGATTAAGAGGAGCAGGACCCTTACGGATACGACCAGAGATATCGTAATGGGAACCATGGCAAGGGCAATACCAGCCACCATAATCACCAGCCTCGCCAATAGGCACACAACCCCTAATAACATGTGATAGTGAGCCTAAATGTCTCCAAGACATCAATATGTTCCGATGAAAACACTTACAAATGAGTACAAACACCCAACATGACCAACCATTCGGGACGCTTGACACGATCAGCATCAGTTTGGGGATCACGAAGTTCTTGGACATTGATATCATTGGCTTCAGCAATCTCATCAGCAGTACGATGGCGAATAAAGACAGGTTTGCCTCTCCACTTGATAGTAACATTCTTGCCTTCGGGAATAGCATTCAAATCAACTTCAGCCTTGGCCAAAGCAAGCACATCAGCAGAAGCAGACATGTTGGCCAAAAAGTCACTGACAGTAGCTTGAGCACCAGCAGCACTGATCAAACCAGTAGTACCAACCATCATGTAAGCAAATGAACGGCTAGCATCAGCACTAGTGTTGTTCTTCTTGTACTTTGAAAAGTCGGGAATAGCAGTTGTGTGGTTGCGGCGAAGCTGAAAGTCGTTGATGGGTGCAACTAGTCAAGACATAAGAAACAGGTAAGGATCACTCTATCTCTCTATCGATATCTCATGTTATATATTTACCATTGACAGCAGATTGGTTCATGAGACCACCAGCAGATCGTTGCTTGATGGAAGAACCGACAAGTGGTTTACCAGGTTGGTCGTGGTGATCGGTGACACTGCCTGCTGAAACGTTGAGAATCTTCTTCAAAGCAGGTGCTGATGCAGGAGCATTGACGTAAGAGCGGCTGGCAACAGCAAAAGAGCGCGACAAAGAAGCCATTGCGACAGTAGAGTGGGGAGCAGTGGAAATACAAGAAAACAAAAACGCCAGGGAGGTTCCAACCCCAGCCGAGACACTTGTTGAGCGACGTCATGCTGCAATGTCATTGGTCAAACTATTACCTTTGTCTCCAAGCAAGCAAACATCTAGATTCATCAATAGACATCTTTATTGTGAATAAAAGCTAGTATAGATACTATAGTTCGATATTGGATGTTCTTTTCTCTTGAATGATTTGGTATAAGCGATATCCTGCAGCACCAATACCTAATACCAAGCATACATAACCAAAGACATCACCAAGGAAACCATACAGTGTCCATCTACGCTTACGAAGTGGCAAGTTGAAGATATAGTCATTGTCATTCACTGAAGGTACATGCTGTGTAAAAAGACCATTGGATACCGGCTCAAAAACTCCAGATAGACCTTGTGATCCACACCGTAACATAGTGAAGCCATTCTCAACTGCCCTTAACGAGTTGCCTTGACTATGATATGTACCAATTGGACCTGTTGTTGTAATAAACAAGGAGATAAGACTTCATCCTCCATATCGATAATGTTATATGTCAGCTTACCCCATGTCCAAGATGCTTGAAGCATCAGATCAATCTTGTTTTTGCTGGCTTGCAACATGAATGATGGGAAATTAAAGTCAAAGCAGATAGCAGCACCAACACGACCAAACTCTGGTGTATCAACGAAGGGCAAAACATTTGGACCTGCTGGTTGGGGTTCCTTTAAGATGATATCAATTGTTTAGCCCTGTCATCATCATACATTGTGGAACAAATGACACTTACCACAAAGGGCACTGGATGTGCTTTGATATAATCGATACCGATATCACCTTGAGGAGTGATGAGAACAAGTTTGTTTTGCTGAATAGGACCAAGCAGGTCATAGGTGACAGCAATGTACACAGATTGCTCCTGAGCTATCTCTTTTCCACGCTCAAGTAATTTAGATTCCTCCTCTGGATCATGTACTTGTGCTGTCTCCTCAGACCATAATATCATCTTTGCACCTGCCTGTATATCAAACAAGAGAGATGAGATTGTTGATCTTTCATTGGTAAGTCGTATTTACCTGAGCAAGTTTGGTTGTCTTGTTGAACCAGTGTTCATGCTGCAATTGTAATTCCTGATGAATATTACCAGGGCCTACAACACAACCAACAGGCACAGTGTCGGGTACATAGTCAGGATAGCCAACTTGGAAGAATGAACCAGGGTAAATGCTTGTCTGAATACCACCATAGAACAATAAGACACCAATGAATATAGCATAAAGAGTGGTTGGTGATTTCCACCATTGAACAGGACGAGGCATTGATTCATCAGTAGCATCCTCTTCATCTTGAAGAAACACAGGGTTATCCCACTTTGTGTGCTTGAGCTCAAGGAGAACAGTACACCCAAGTGCCAATACAAAATCAATCATAGGTCTTCCACCAATAGTTGCAGCAGCTTGAACGAGATCAGACCATCCCAATACAGGATTAGAAAAGACGTATATATCACCAAAAGGAGCGAGTGCAGTAAACAGCAACCAACTACCAGCCCATATGCAAGGGAACACCAATATGCGCTGCCAGATACAAGTATGCTGCACCAAATGATCCACTGCCAAACACCAGAGCACTACCAGGTTGCCGAAAAGAGAAAGAGCTAACAAGACAACCCATGTTAGCAATGGAATAAGTCGTGGTCCATATATCTTATTACCAAACACAGTTCCTGGGTGTTGGAATGAAGGTGCATCTACCTCGCCGTCAAACATGCCCAAGATAGCCAATGTTGTTGAAAGACTTGAAATGGCATAAGCGAATACGACATGGAGCCATTGCTTGCGTGAATAGTGTAGCAGTAAAGCAGGATAAAGGACCGTGAGAATAGGGATAGCATGAAACCCTGTGGCAAATATGCTGGCGTGCATGCATGTTAGTGAAATGATATCATCTATTCAGGGCTTAATGGATACTTACCCTATTGCCAACAGGGGAACCACTGGCCAATGATCATGTAAATGTTGTAGCATTAGAGCAAGATGTGTTCAAATACCGGGAACTTCCATTTCTCTTCCATATTCCTTGTCCTACCACCACACAAAATGCAGTTTTCACCTCTTTATATCCACAATATACAAATCAAGTTAGACAAATGAGCAATGCCGATCTTCTTGCTATTAGTAGTAGTAGTAGTAATCCATTGATACTTTTCCTCCTTGGGACAATAGTCCCATGAATAAAAAGCTCTTCATCATTAAGCGGGATATGATTGGAATGCAACTACTAGAGTCAGATGAAAGGACTTGAACAAAAACAACAGGTGGTTGGGGAAAAGGCCCTGACTGTCATATTTGTAATGTACTACATTCACTACTGTGAACAAAGAACATATGTTACTACAAGGCGTAAGGCGTATGCTGATCTTCGGAGATGAGCATGTTGCCACTATAAGTCGATCAACGACATAAATCCAAAGTATACCAGCACGACATTACATCCACAAACAGAAAAATGAGCACAGTAGAAAGTAAGGATAATAGACATTTGTACTCTTCTTTAGTATACAAACAACACCGCGCTGTACTACTATATTTAGCTCGCATTACAAAAACGTCGTCTCTGCATGAGCCGGGGTAGTCAACTAGCAGTAGACACACATACACATGGTGAAAGCATTGAGTATTATCTACATGTATATGTATACAATCTCAAGTATAGCTTGTCTAGTTGTACGAGCAAAACACTTTCAAAGTCTATCTCAAGATTAGATGATCGACATGACATCGCTGATAATGAATGATAGCACTAATATGTAAGAAACGACCTTCAGCAATGACAGAAATATGAGATGGGTGGAAACAAAAGCCGCAAACATCTTGTGCAACAACATATGCTCGTGGTTTGCATCTCGATTAAGCGAAAGAGGAGGCGTACAGGCCACAGTAAAAGATACACCGAGCACAGGAAGTCACCGATGCGCGCATTTCTATTCAGCAACCCACGAGAAATTTTAAAATAGTTAGGTGACACACAAAGAGCGATCAGCATCGTCCTTTTTGATCGACTTAAATTGGGTCGAGTTTGCCCCCCTTGGGCCCTAGACTCAATTCTTTTTTCTTGTTTTCATTTCTTTACCTCCATTCCTTTTACTCTTTCACTTCTCCACTCATTGCACAACAAAGCATATCCCTTACAACTGCCATTATGGATATTGAGAAACCCAAACTACCATCCATCCAGTTGATGCTTCAAGGTGTTGCTGTTGAAGGTATGTTTCACTTGCATATTGGCTATATATTCCTTATATAACTCATTCTAATGTGTAGATTCAGTTGAGCAACAAGTAGCAGCCCAAACTCGACCCCAAATAGGTCATAGACGACATGTATCAGATCTTGGCAATGCTTTTCCACAACAACAAAGACCTCCTCTTTCCTTGTATCCTCATCCAGAAATGGCTGTGGGAGGATTGCCAAGTCATATGCAAAAGCTATCTATTTCAAAGCCTGCAGCACCCATTGAGCCAAACTTGAACAATAATGGCAATAGTAGCCAACATCTTGGTTCATCTCCTCTTCATCAGTACTTGCAGTATCAGGCACCACGTTTTGCTACACCATCATCCATGTTGTTGCAACAACATCGTTCACCAAGAAACATGCACTCGCGTTCCTTTTCCGATTATTCGCATCCTTATCCACAACCACTTTATTCATCAGCCGCCACTTCTCCGCCATCCATTGCTCGTGATGCTGGTTCACCTTCTCGTACTTCATATTTGCAGCCTGGATATCATCGTCGTGCTATTTCCACCAATACCCTTGACTTGATCTTGCAACCTACTCATCAACATCATTCGCATGATCACTTTACAGCTCCTCCTTCGTTGTATCAGTCTTCATCTACAACTACAACTACAACGTGTAATAGTGCACCCCATAGTCCAACACTTTCTCCCACCAACAAGATTCCTCAGTCACCTGTTTCAAGTGATGGTGCAAGCGATTCTGATTCTAACGACAAGACTACTACCACCAAGTCATCTACAAATAAGGATGCTTCATCTTATAACAAGTATCATTGTCCTTATTGTGACAAGGGTTTTTCACGTCCTTCATCACTACGTATCCACACTTATTCTCATACTGGTGAAAAGCCTTTTGTGTGTCCTGAACCTGGTTGTTCTCGTAAATTTAGTGTGCAAAGCAACATGCGTCGCCACTTGCGTGTTCATCGTCTTGGACGTGCTACCAAGAGATCCAATCCATCCACTGCAACAACAGCAACATCTCTCAACATGACACCTGTATCAACAACATCTGCTGATCGATCAAAGCCATTGGCTGCAAAGCCAACTGCTACTTGGGTTAGAAATGAAGAACGACATCATTTGTCTGCTTTTACTCTTCCAGGACTTTCAGCAAATGAAGATTGAATTGAATCACCCCCTTCAACACCTTGCTATAGATAGATACCTTTCATACGCTGTTATTCTTTTATTGTAATCTTTTGTTCCTTTTTGCATCCTAGTTACTACCTATAGCATTGCTGTCTGGAAATCTCTTTTTCTATCACATCCCCTTATCAATGCACAATGCAAACAACAACAACAACAAAACATAGATGCTGGATCATCGACTGCTTTAGAAGAATCACTTTTGTCGCACAAATCAAGTTGATATTACGAGAAAGAGGAGGATGAACAAGAAGGATTATTTACATAGAAACAAGGGGGAATCCAAGCTATCAAGTATGATGGATTGAGCATATTGACATGGAGAGCTACGACAGTGGATGTAATGTGTGAGTTGGATGATGAGGAGGAATCAAATGTCGATAAAAGAAAACACTATTCTTGTTGAGTAACAGAGATCCTTGGAGCAAGTCGAACCACCACTGTAATACCATCATTACTTGAACTTGCAATAGCTTCCACTGCTTCTGTAGTATTGTTGACACTATCCATAAGCCAGTTGAATCGCATTCGCATGATCATATCGCTTGATTTCACCATATCCAGTTGCGCTTGAACAACATCCACATCTCGTTCACTCACAAGTTCAAGTAAAGATCGACCCAATACCTGATCACATTGCGCACCAACTAGTTTTTCTGCCATTTGCGATATAAACACGATTGTATAGTTGTAGGTGTAACGATTGATGATCAAACAAAACCTTGGCTCTTGTGGATGTTCGACTCGATTGTTGATCCACTTGTTCGCTGTAGCTAATGTCTTATGCATCCTCTCCTGGTTATCATTCCATGCTCCTTCCAAGTGCAATGCGCCATTGGTATCAACCACCCATACTTCATCAACAGAAGTGCTACGTATCTTGTGTCGAATATCTTGTGGATCATATATAAAGTTGGTGCAGACTATCACGTCGTAGCAGTAATGGACCACCGTTTCTAGCATCACGTAATGCCCATCCTTGTGCTTGCTCCTGTAACGTGCCATACTCGACATTTTCTCGTTCATAACATTGGCGGCATGGATACGCGTCAACGAGCCAATGTCGTCTGGGTGGAACAAATCGTATGCCTTTTTACCAACCAGCTCGTCTGGTGTCCACCCTGTTGCCTCCGTAACACTCTCGGAAAGGTACACAAAGTTAGCTGTAGCTGTATTGTCGTAGATCGATATAAAGTTGGGTGGATCGCTTGCCATTGGGAAGTCGATAACAAGTGTTGAGTGAGAGAGTGAGAAAAAGAGAGGAAGAGAAAGGGAACGTACAAGTGGTGGTGTATATATGGATTGTCGGGATCATCCTCAGCACTCTACACACTCTTTGACATGTGTAACAAGCCTGTACCTTATGGTGGCCCTGGGAGTCTTGCAAAAGGCAAAGGAGGTACTCTAATGATAATGGCGATGACGATATTTCATCCAACATTGTATGGCTTTTAATCGTTCTTGTTGTTTATCCCTTTTAACCCCTATGTTTCTACCACAAGTCAAGCATCATCATCGTCATCTTCACTATTGTCAATACCACCAACATACCATATCACCCCTTATCATGATTCATCTATTATAAAGGCTCAAAATGATGTAAGTGATGGACAACATTGATTCATGATCAAGAGGAACTTACATTGTCAATCACTGTTTCTCTCCTTGCATGCATGACGATGTGCTGCAACTTGATGATCTTCTTTCCTCATCATGCCGTGTTGTTGTTGCATGTTACACTAATCAGCCCATGCTGCACACATACAACCAGTACATGTGCTCTGCACGGATTTTGACCATAAGCATCTTAAAAAGGTGAGCAGCACCAGCACTGTGTCTTCTTTTTATGTTATATTGCCATCAGAGACATAGTAGAAATACTATATATTCCCATGATCATATCAGTAAACAGCAGCTATTATACTTCTCCTTCCGCTTGTTTCCCCTGTGATCCAGATGATGGTGGACAACATTGAATTCCCTTCTCCTTCATTGAACATCTCTTTTCTTTTCCCTTATGATTAGCCTGTACGACTCTTTTCTTACATGATCAAGAATATAGCTTCCCATTGTCATCTTATACACATTGATAGATCTATAAAGGGTATATAAGAAGAATCTTTTACTATTTGACTGTTGTTGGTAACGCTTAATTGCAGTAAAACTTTGCCTTTTGATCAATCTTTCGATGCTTTTGCTAATGCTTTTGCTAACATGGGGAATCCAGAACAAAAATGACTATTCTTAGTGTTCTTTTTGTGCTTACAGGTCTATGATGTAACACCATCCCCTGCTGCTTCCGGGGCACTACTCTTTTCCTTTTAACTTACCCCGCAGGTTCCAGGCACTCGGATGTATAGAGTGCAGCTTTTGAAAGGAGTATGCATGTGTGGTATAGCTGTAGGAGTGTGTTTGTTACCATATATGTACTGATCAATCCACGTAAAAGATATCGTGCCAAAACTTTGAGTAATGATATATTCAAAAGCAAGATGTCTGAAAGGGGGATGATACAAAGATTTTATTAGTAGGGAACCTTGCTGTTCTAATAGCAGGATGCTATGGCGTAAGATAACTGCTTGGTTGATGTCCAAGGCGTAAGCATAGCTAGCATGGTGCCAAAAAGCAAATTCTGATGCCGCTAGCCAACATTTCATGCAGCAGTCGTGGGAGTCGGTGGTACAACAATCTCTCTCTTCCCTTCCAACTTACTTAAAAATACTGCAAATCATGACCAAGAATATGCTATCGTATACTGGAGGAGGCCTTATTGGTCTTATCATTCTCATTTTGGACCTTATTGTCATATTTGAAGTGATCAACTCGACTCGTTCTATCCAAGGCAAGATTGGTTGGTCGTTGCTTGTCTTTTTCTTTCCAGTGGTTGGGATCATCATTTACTTGTAAGGATCTCATCTTCAGTGTCTTAGTATTGATGTGCTTATCTTACATTTTGTCATTAGCCTTTTCAGCAATCGTGCCGAGTATAACGCTCATTATGAAGCCATCGCATAGCTATATCCTTCGTTAGCCGATCATATCGTCAGTATTGTTTTATTAGCTTCTTACATATCGTGTACAATGCAACACAATAAATCATCCTGTATATGAAGTGTCGACAACAAGGCAGTATTCTATATGTGATGCATCACTTTTTGTTTATCTTGGCACTATTCCCAAAGAAAAGATCTATTCACGACAAACCCTTACAACTTGGTAAACCCAGCCAAACAACTTTCCTTTTCTCTCCAACGCTTTGCATATCACCTGTTCTTTCTTTTATTTATCAATGCAACCAGAAACACATTTACAGTCTTTTACGAGCTCAAATATTGGACGCGATATGCCAATGACACCCGATAGCAACAATAGTCGACAAGGTCACCTTTCTGTTAGCGAGTCGGAATCTGGTATTGAAGCTTCAATGTCCTCCATGGGCGAAGAAGACGACGACATTCTTCAAAGACGTTCACAAGCAATGACTGACCAAGATCCACCTTTACTACAACGTGCAATGCGTAGTGCAAAACGGTCTGCTGCTCAAGCGCATCATAAGCCTATACAAGGAGGATTTGCAAAAGGGACAGGTGATGGCAGCAGTACCAGTATGACAGCATCACAGCAAGCACAAACATCAGATCTAGAATCACTTCCAAGAGAAGAACAAGATATGGTAATGGCAGGAGTAGCCAATGCTACAATGGGTGCAGATCCTGTAGTCATGTCCACGTCAAGTTCGTCATCCATCGATTCTATCCAAGACACTGATCAGCAACAATCACAGCATGATTCCATGCAGTCCCAACCAAGAAACATCCCCACACCTTCCTCAGGATATGATGGCGATTCAGAAGGTACAACTGCAGATACCAATCGTGCTCCACTATTAAATCGATCCATGGAACATCATCATCATTATCGTCATCACCATCATCATCATCCTTCTTCTCCCTTGCCTACCAAACACCAAATGACCGACTGAATATCTCCCACTTTTGCTCTTTCTTGTATACATCATGTTCTGTAATCAATACAGATGTTTAGGAATCTATTGTACAAACAAAGTTAGTAGTTGCAAAACATCACGTAATGTAATAGCAAATGATGTCATATGCGAGGAAATGCTTGTAAAGAGTGCTAGTATACGTAACTTATCGATGATATGCTCCAAGTCATCATCTTGATGAAGATTATATGCCCTTTGTTCTATCGTTATAAGCTGTAACATGTGAAGAGATGACAATAAAAGCTCAATCGGGCAGGTGGTAGAAAGCTTGGTCCAGTCGGAGATTTGATCTTTGACTACCACTATCATTGCAGCGCTGATTGAAGTCAATTCCCAAAATGCTTTATGTCCAAATTACACCTTGTTCATCCTCCCAAACATTACATGCTTTTAAGCATTACATTGGGCTTACATTCCGCTGCATAATAGTACTTGTTACAACTTGATACAATGACCTTCCTTTTTGGGAAATTCTGGGGGCTACCATTCATTTCCTTGTTCAGAAAACAAGTCGGCATAGCTCAGCTGGGAGAGCGTTAGACTGAAGATCTAAAGGTCAGGTGTTCGATCCACCTTGCTGACACAGCTTCTACAATCAAATTCGATTCAAAGAGTTGGATTGTCGATTCATTCTTTTGTTTTTTGATTTCGGATGATCACGTGATCACATTTTCTCATTTAAAGACGTCTCGTATTATGGATTGCTATCTATCCTTTGCCATGATCTTTTAGCTTTACAACGCTGGCTGCAAAAGCATTCATAAGCTACAGATGAATAATGATCAGTTACAATCATCAATTGACTCCAATATCAAGTTATATCTGCTTTCTTAATATCAGCCATGGAGCGAAATGCTACATGATACTCAATAGTATTAAGATATGCTTCACAACAAGAAATGATTAATCCTGTGTTTCAGTTGTCTTCTATCAGTCTATGGCACCTATGAATGATGACATGTGTGCAAGAGATATCATCTTTACTCGGTTGGCTTGAAAAAGTTGAAGCTGCATCCTCTTTGTAAAGAGATGTAAAGAGATTACTGGTTACTTGTGTAGTTGGAGCATTCAATATAAGTAATGCATATCTAAGGTATGTTGACTGCCAATGTATTCAATATGCCATCATTATTAATGAAGAATCATCTTGCGTACTAGCATCTTCGTTCTGTCACGTAAAGCGATTCTATGATAGGAGCGCGTGTTTGCATGAATGACACAACTTTTAGCATATCGCTACTCCTTCATCCTGATGTCATTAGCATACGTGATGACATGACAATAGCAAACGCGTATCAATGTGTCTCATCGGTATCTATTCTACCTAGTCATGCTTCAGATCGATGTTTAGCACCAGTAAACCAACCAGCTACAGCTTAAACAACGCATTGTGCTTGATGTTCTAGCAGCCAATCTTCCACTTTACTCTTAAGCGCATTCTTCCTCGAAAAGTATTTGGTCCGGCATAAGGATGACCAGCAATGCTGGTAGTGATAAACTGATCACTAGCATGGTAGCTCATTCAAAATGAAATCCTTTCGCATAAAGCAACCAAGAATACCCTATCACCACTACATAAATGAAGACAACATGGCAATCTGATGATTCGAAGACAAGGTGTCATTGTTTCAATAGTATACTGCACACAAGCACAATCCGGTGTCATCAACAATATCCTTATCTGCTCATACAACACTTCATAAACTCCCTCCCAATCATTAGATGCTATAAATGCAAGTGCCTACTATCCTGCATAAAGAGCAATCATTATTCTGACAGCAGGCTAGTCCAAATAGAATGACTGTCGTTTTGGTATAGTTGAGATTTTGCAAGCACTGAACATATCGAGATCGAGACAACTGGTGAAATCAATGTACAAACGCAAAAAAACGCAGCTTGGTCGTCTATCACGGGTTTATTTCTATGTGTTATCATCTGAATGTTTACAAGCGGTCACGGGAGTAGCTAAACAATCACAATGTGAGTTTCTTTGTTGTCACAACAAACAATGTTGATCTATTTACCTCTTGGAGAACTGCTGGTTGACAGTCATGAGCTTGACTTGAGTGTCTTGGTCAATGTTTTGCCATGGGTAAGGGTTGTTACGGCGGTCCCAGACGACTTCAGGACCTCTAGCAAGGCGGGTCAAGTACCAACCAGCCAAACCACAGGCTAAAAGGTTTCAAGTTAGGTATGATTTCTTATCATGTCGGGATTGATGTAGCAACTTACCACCACCAACAGTAATGTAGATGGGGATAATTTCAGGCTTGTACCAAATGCTCCAGAAGGAACGGGCAGCTCTACCAGCAGCAGGACCAGACATGTTGTGTGTTGATGAAAAAAAGGGACGTTTCAATTATTTTTCGGACCCTGGCCATTTAAACGACACTTAAAGTCCGCGTATGATCTCGTCATGGTCATTGGAGCGGATTAAACATTCTAAAACTGATTGGTATTACAATGGAGAGTGAAAAACTGATTATTATTCAGGGGGATTGTAAAAGATATAGAGGAAGAAGCATATAATCGAAAGACAAGTGTGGAATATGATGTCTTCTAGTGATGACCATGGTGATAGATCTTGACGATACCATCAGCACCACCGCTCACCATCCAAGGGAATGATTTGTGGTATTGTACGCTCAGAACGCCTTCATGTCCTTTCCGCCGATGTGCTGAGAATTCTTGGATGCAGTTCTTATTCATTGCAATGTCCCATAAGCGTATAGATGAATCATGTCCTAGAAAGGATCATAAGTATCGTTGACATGCATTTCAAGAGATGTACTTACCTCCTGATACCAGAGTTGTGCCACTTGGTTCAATATCGAGTGTTGATACTGCATCGAGATGCCCAGACATGGAGAATTGACATTTACCTACTCGATACTCTGCATTAGCCTTGCATGTATGCACATCCGTTACTTGACTTACCACTCTTCAGGTCGTAAAACTTGATTTGGTGATCTTCATGGCCTGACACAACCAATGGCATGGTAGGATGTGTAACAACTTTGTTGATTTGAGTGCCCAATGTGCCATCTATCACATGGAAATCAGGATGCTATCACGATGAATTCAACAATCAAGATCCGCCTACCATAATTCTCATTACTGCCTTGAAGAGTTTCAGTCACTTGACCAGTTTCAACATCAAACACGCGGATTTCGGCATTGGTATACGATACAATCATCTTGTTCAAATCGGTATGACAAAAGTCGAGTGATGTCGGTGCTGGTAAACTGGAATCTACATTGCAAAAGACATGATACATGAGCCATACTATCCCAATCTTCGTTCATTCTTCATCAAACCTCGTTGTCCTCCAGTGTTCACGCCATGATATGTCAATGTGCTCTTGAGTAATTGTCCAGAAGTTTGTGTATCCCATAACTTGACTGTACCATCAGCAGAAGCAGATGCAAGAAGGCATGTATTGTTCCTGGCTATAGGGAATAGCTTGAAGTCCCAGATAGCATCTGTATGGCCAACATACGATGTTATGTTCAAGGATGGATCTGTAAGAGGTTTGTTAGTATTATGTTATAGTATTCAAAAACTTGTATACTTACCCACTGGTGAAAATAAGCCATGTCCATCAGGTGGTAGTCGCCATACTCGTATTGTTGTATCCAAACTTGCAGAATAGACTCGATTTTGCTCTGCTGAAATGGCAACACTTGTGACAACATCGCTATGTCCTCGGTATGTGATGGTTGGATCAGCTTCTTCATGTGCAGCCCTATAAGTATATAACAATAAGCAGGAGACATCTTGTGCATATTCTTGCTCGACAACTTACTTGCGTGATGAATGACCATCGCTTCCAATAGAGCGTTTAAGATTCCATATTTTCACTGTGCCGTCGTCTGATGCCGATGCTACAAGCATCCCGGAATGATGGAAGCTTACAGAGCGTACCGAATCGAGATGTCTGAAAAAGGATAGTAAGTAACGCTGTATTGATCGATTACAGTTCTTACCCCTTGATTGTGACTCTGGGCTTCCACATCTTTGGCTGTTGTTGTTGTGCTGTTTCAGTGTTGAGATCGCCAATCTAGTTTGGATGTAAATATTTTGATGTATCACTTTTCTATCCAAGCAGTATACCTGTGAAGCATCCAATGAACCTTTCAGTGAATAACCAGCATCGTCTTGTGGCTCAGGTGATGATGATCGATCGCTACCTAAAGAATCCTAAATTCAATACCTGCTACTACATTCTCTCCTTGTACCTCTTTTCTCATACTCACGTCGTGATTCCTTCCGAGCACTTTTGAGCATCTTTTGCACCTTTTCTTCAGAGAGATTGTATCGTTCTTTGACTTCCTTGGACTATAAATCATGCAATAATGTCAACAAGAGAGACGTAACGCGAAAAACGAGTCTATACCCTTTTTCTTTTCCGTACCAGCAGCACATTTTCATCAAGTGAAGTGTCATCAGTGTCGTTATCCATCTCTTCGCTGTTTGCATCTTCATCAGATATTGTAGCATCGGCTGTTCTTGCTTGGTTGTCGGCATTATTGTTTAGCATGGCCACTTCATCCACATTCGCAGGTACTGAATCGTTACTGTTGTCTTCTTGTTCTACCATAACAGGAGCTGATGCAACAGGTGAGGATGCTGAGTCATTGTCAGTGGAGAGTTGAACAGGATTTTTGCCAATCATGATAGAAAATGGGCTTTGTCTTTGTTGTTGGGATGATGATGATGATCCACGTACAGTACCACCTCTCGAAACAGATCGATTGGATGATTTGGAGTCTTTTGGTGTGTTCTTTGAAGATGATGGACGAGCTGGTGTTGTTGAAAGTTCAGGTGAAGAGGATGAGCTGCTTTTGGATGAAGCTGATGTTGGTTGATTGGATGATGATGATCTGATATCACGACGTGTGTACATGGCAACACTGGGATCAAGGGTATGCATAAGGGGGAATTTGGTTGGCATGGATGTGAGTTGGTTGATTTCCTCCAAACATCTACAGATAAACATGTGTTAGTATATAAGCCATGTGATATTCCTTCATACTCACGACTTCAATACTTGGCGATTTCGTTCCCTTGCTTTGCTGTTGCCAAGATGATCATTACTACTTGATACGGGAGTCATCTTTTGAATATCCTCTTTGTGCATTGCTGGCGATGACGCTGATACTATTGGGTGAATGTCAGTAGGCATATAAGAGAATCCAATCTTCTCAGCTACTTGCCACTATTCGAAGAATCAGTGTTGCTGACATCAGATGGCTGATCTTGTAAATGACGTTTCCTAGTGTGTTTGTTAGATGCACATATCCAACCTAATAAACTATCCATCCTTTCTTACCTCTCCTGTCTCAGGGCAAATTCAAGCATTTTGACTCTTTTCATAAGATCCATTTTGACATTTTCCATCCCACGTCGTTCTCCTTCAAGCAATGCAATGTGAGCCTATAGAATATCCATGTATTGAGTGATGATTCATCCAGATAATGAGCACATGACTTTATACCTTTAGTTCGGATCGCTCTATAGCCCATTCATTCCTTTCACGCTCAAAACGACGCCATTCTGCTTGTAAATAATGCAATACACCTGGCAGCGTATATTCGTTGGCACTTTCGCTCAGCATAATGGATATATTCTTTCAACAGGCTGATTCGACACTTGTCTACAAGAAAGGCATGAGTTTGTCTTTGAATTGCTGGTTTGCAGTAAAGTAGCATAGTCTTTGCTCTTTTGTAAAATAAACTTGACTCACGCTTGTCTGATACTGGCCACTTTGCTACGATGCTCAAGATGGCTTTTTGCTGGTTGAAGCGTCACGGGATTGTAGAAGTTGGATGAGATAGTTTATAAGACACGAGTGGGAGGAGAAAGAACAAGGTGAAAGAGCGGGGAATCGAATGAAACCCCTTAACACAAAGCTTTCCTTTGTCCACACGACCACGCAATCCAGACTTGATAAGGAGTACAACATCTTGTTCTTGTTATTACTGTTGACATTAGTGCATACGTCAAAACAGTGGACATGGATAGACATAAGCATATGGCGTTAAATTGAGGAGTCTGGCGGTGTCCATAGTCGTGCTTTGTTAGCATGAACATCCTGGGATGAGGAGACAACACCTATAGTACATCACGTGATTTAGAATTACAAAATGGATCCACTGAATGAAGCATGTCGTAGCTGTGGTGCCCATCATTCTATATCATCGCTGATATTCAAATCCATGAACGTTACCATGGTGGAAGCAGTTGTTGTAATATGATTTCATCTTACTTTGTATTACAGATCATAAGTGTATGATTATAGCTCAAACAGTGTAGAAGAGATGAAAGTGAATTATGTTGTTGGGGATGCTCTTCAAAGTCATTTATGTCTACCATCGAATTGGAAAATGGATCAATTATATACTGCTACAAGTGAGCAGCATTCACAAGTATCATGTATAGCGTACAAATGAATACAGTGCACTCTAAAAAGAGCAATTAGGTATCCAAATGTAAAGCGTTCCTTGAATCCAAAGCTCACAAGTGAAAAAAGTCCGCGTGGAGTGCTGGGTGATTGTTTCTGTGGCGACTTGAGCTCCAATCGATTTTCCCTCCCTTCTCTTTACTCCAATACCTCGGCCACTACTCAACCATGGGATCCCCAAGCATAATCAAGTCTCCTATATTCAATGTCGTGTTCCTGTTGGTGTCGATGCAGATGAGCAAGAGGATCAACTGGGACGATCCCAATACCTTGTTGTATGCTCGTATTGGCTATTATGGTGCTCAAGTCCTCGTCATTGGTATGGCATATATGCTTATTGGTCTTATCAAGAAGCGAAATGGTATGTATCATGTTTATTGGTTGAGGACAAAGTGATATTAATGGAGGAATAGATAGAACACCCTTGCGATATGTTCCTCAAGCATCCATGTCTAATCCCCAACCAAGTGAAAGTGAAAGCGTGACAACAACCAATATGGAATATGATGTCTCCCAACTTCAACAATTCATCAAGCAAACTGGCACTTCTATTTTGATGATCTCGGCTATGCACTGGTACTTTAATTTCACCCAGCCTTTGGTATTGCAATCCGTCATGCCTATCAAGAACTTGTTGACACACAAGGTTGCTCTTATTCATCTTTGGGGTGATGCACCTGTTGGCGACTTGAAGCGACCTTTCAAGGTAGAGAGTCCATTTGCTGCTTTGCTCGGTGGTGGTAGCAGTGGTAGTGAATCATCTACAGAGACAACAGCTGCTGCTGATGATGGTCATGCCAAGAAGGAATAAGATATTAGGAAAAGTAGGAAGGATATTAGTTTTACTTAGATAAAAGGAGTGTATCTATTTTTCTCTGCCTGTAATTGGTTCTCTATCTGATAGACGTGGCAATCCCATTGTCGCTTTTGTGCGCGCTCTTGTTTATACCCAGCTTTTGAGATTAGCTCTCTTTCCCACCATGTTCAATCTTTCACTTAATATATATAGCTCATTCTGCCTTGTAGATGAGAAAAAAGGATATGACGATGCATGTGTTGTAGTTGATTGTCATTGGGGATGGATTTGTATCTATCAAGTAGGATGGCAACATAATGAAACCACAAGTTGTCTTTATCCATGTGGTGTTTTACGACTGGGGCGCAAATCATTGATGGAACCCCGATCCTTCCAAAAAGTTTTTTGGATACATGATGATACTTCACGGCTATGTACGAGCAAGCTCCTTCCCTAATGGGCTGGAGATATGACGATACATACTCGGCCACCTACCTTGTTACTTTGTAGGGTGTGCTTTTGAAGATCTGATTATCATCAATAGTATATCGCATTAAAGAAAATGATAAGAGTAGCCAGCGTTGTCATGGAAAGCTGGTAGTGTTACCTTGTTTAAATACTACGTTGCTTCATGGCTGCGAGGTAAACTTTGAAAGAGCCTGTGTGCCAAGTGATAAAAAGTCCCGAATACCCAGTCTTGTAATCACATCTCGTAACAAGCCCATTTGAAAAAGGGCTATTGTTTTTCTCTTTGTTTCTTACTGCTATCATCGTCATTGTTTAGTCATGTCGTATAGCTCAACAATAACAATATGACAATGAATATGACCAGCTTCAAATCTCCGTATCCATAGTTTGCTGTCTCTATAGCGGAGGGATCAGCTATACGGAATGTTTTTGTCCTTGGTATGGTGAATCACAGCTATTATTTAAATCATGAGCTATAAAAGAAGTGCAAGTACTATCATTTGAAGGTGAATTTTTTCTTCTCTTCCCTTCGTTTACCTTTATATACATCAAGTCATTCATTCATCTAATAGCTATAATATAATCTATATCAAATATGCGCTCAGGACTATTGTATGTTGCAGTTTGCTTGACACTTGCTGCTTTTACTCAGGCAGCTGATGCCAAAACTGGTAAGTCAGATAAGAAGCACGTGTGGATAGAGTATCAATAATGATTCACATTGATTGTAAGTCACCGAGTATAAGACTGTGACCAAGACTGAATATCGAGACCACGGTAAGTCTGCAATATATGATCATCATACATAAGCAGTAATACAGACTTGATGTAGAAGGCACTGCCACCGATACTGGTGTTGGTGAGATGCCAACGACTACAAGCAAAGATAATGGTGATGATAACACAACAGGAGGATATGATAATGGTGGTCCCAATGATACTACAAGTATGCCAGCACCACCACCTGGTGAAAAGGCAAATCCTCCAGAAGGTGACCAAACTTCGACTGGTTCAGCTTCTCCCACAGATACAAATGCTCCTGCTCCACCTAGCGATACAAATGCTCCACCACCACCTGGTGAGCCCCAACAACCACCCAAGGATAATAAGGCACCACCACCACCTCCTGGTGATGCTACAAGTACTACAACTAATATGGGAGCACCTACCACTAAGCCAGCACCACCACCTGGAGCTACAAATGCCGCTGGCGGCAAGAAGAGCAAGGATAATAGTTCAGCTAGTGGCAAGAGCAGCAATGGATTTACTTTCAGTCCTATTACTCTTGCTCCCGAAAGCAGCATGTCGCATAAGCCTACAACTCTTCGTGAAATGACAGCCAGTAAACCTTCAGCATCCGCATCTGGTTCTTCTCAAGATAGTGCAGCCAACAACTTTTCACCTGCTTCATTTGCTACCATTGCAGGTTTTACCATAGCTGGTGTAGTTGCACTTGTTCAGATGTAATAGAGAATCTTCTTCTTTATCTACTGCTAATAATGCATTGCTTTTCAATAAAAAGGATTGTGTTACACTCGTCCACTTTTATGCAGCAGCAGAGCGGAGGATCATTGTTCATCTTGTCATTCTTCACGTGCACATTGTCATCTTTCTTTGTTTCCCAAAATACATCGTATCTACTTGCTTCTCTTTATTACAACCACTTTTCCATTGAGCCATTGGTAGATTTGTCCTGGTTACACTTGCCAGGTATTCCATTCCCAACTCCATGTCAACATGTCAAAGACGCGCTCATCCTCGTTACTCAGATCCAACGATAGACTTTGTTGTGTCAACAGCTGTTTTAAACCATGCAACCAAGAAAGAAAGCAAGATATACATATCAACATGACTGGTAAGGAATCTCTTTATCCATTTCTTGAAGGAATACTCGAATGTAACTGATATCCAATGGCAAGGTGTCCTCCTCCTCCTATCAGGTTGCCGTTGAGCACTTCCTCCATGGAAAATCTTAATACACACCATCCAGTACCATCATCATCCTTTGGATTGGAGAATGAGAATGCTATTAGTCGTTGGTTGGATGAGGAAGAAGCACTTATCAGTAATAACGAAAACCAGGTGTCAAGCTCCATGGAAGCACAACCAACATCCCAGGTACAAATCTTACTGGATCTCTTGAACCTTGATGGATCATTGACATATCTTGCAGTTTCAATTACCCAGTACCCAACCACCTGTTCTTCCAGCAACCCAACAACTTTTACTGCCTATACAGAAACAGTCTATTGCACCATCTTCTCAATCAATAGCAACATCATCATCCTTTCAATCACAGCGACGAGCAGGTTTGTTTGTTTTGGCGATATCTTATGCAACACATGTATTGATCAAGGTATTCTTAAAGAATCCAATGGTGTCCAACTACGTTCCCCAAGTGATATTGGTACGTGTTATTGACTTTAGTCTTTAGTGCAGAGGAGAGCGAGACATTTGACACTTTGATTTAGGCTTACCATACCGAAACATCTTCAAGTTTAAGTACTTCAATGCAATGCAATCTTCATGCTTTGATAAGGCAAGTCGACACAATATCCATTACATCCACGCGACTTATCTTATCATGTGTAGACACTCTATGCAGATACCAATTTGGTCATTTCAGGCAAGTGTACAAAGCGCTGTATTTGTCTTACAAGAATACTTATCCACATTTGTTTCATCAGCCCCTACTGGATCAGGCAAGACCGCGTTGATTGAGCTCGCAATGATACGCATACTATCTTCTGTCAAGAGTGAAGGAAAGATCATCTACATGGCACCAACAAAAGCATTGTGTTCGCAAAAGGCAAAAGAATGGTCCCAGAAGTTTAAAGCTCTTGGAGCAACATGTACGTGGATATCAATATGCTTACCATTCTAGTCACTTACCATTATTGGTTTTAAAGGCAAAGAATACACTGGTGACACAGATTTCGCCACTGTCAGTGCCATCAAAAGTAGCACAATCATGTAAGTTCACATGAAGCCAAATCTCAATCCAGCTGGATCTTCAACTTGTTTTCTTTTAGTGTAACGACACCAGAGAAATGGGATTCCATGACCCGACGCTGGAAAGATCACAAGCAACTTATGAGCATGATAAAGCTATTCGTGGTAAGTTCGATGGATTCGACATACAATCTCATGTCATGGAATATTTACATTCTGATGTAGATTGATGAAGTTCATATCCTGAATGAAGATCGTGGTGCTGTTCTTGAAGCATGCGTGAGCCGTATGAAGGTATGCATTGGGCTATGTCAACACTTAAGGTGATGTCGTGATCTCATGATGATGTTTTAGACTATGCAACACAAGATTCGATTTTATGCTATATCAGCAACAGTGCCAAATGTGAACGATATCGCAGAATGGCTTCAAGGAGAAGGTAAGCAGTTGACTAATATGAATGCCTGTGGGCTAACATTGTTGTTTATTATAATAGCTTTGACATTTTCGGAGGAATTCAGGCCAGTGAAACTTGAAAGGATCGTATATGGCTTTCCATTCAGTGGTGACAACATGTTTGTGTTTGACAAGAGACTCGATTGGAAGTAAGTTGAATGCTGCTTGTTGCAGGATGATATAGGACTGTGGGATAAGCTGACATACAGGATTTAGGCTACTGGAAATGATCGAGAATCACAGTAATGGCAAGCCAGTGTTGATCGTAAGTTGCTCGAAAGGATGATTCCACTACGTGCACAACTAACATGTAATATCTAGTTTTGCTCTACACGCAAATCCGCCCAAGGAGCCTGTGAGACACTTTGCAAATTGATGGATAGCAAATCCATAGCAACTTTGGGGTAAGCTTCTTTTCGAAAGGTGAGGCTTGCAGTTGTTTCTCACATCCACAATATAAGTTCCAACGCCTGTAGATCAGATACAGTGGATGTCAAGGATAAGAAGCTAAAGGAGCTCTTTAAACGTGGCATTGGGTATCATCATGGTGAGTTGGGCTTATACATGCAATACTTATGCTACATGCAATGCTAATACACTATTGTGTTCATAGCTGGATTGGATGCAAAAGATCGAGCTGCTGTAGAAGGGCAATTCCTAAACAGAAGTATCCGTGTCGTAGGTTGGTGATGACTATTTTGATACCCGGTTATTGTCCAAAGACTGATTATCCTTTTCTTATGTTTGCAACATCAAGCAACGACTTCAACATTGGCTTTGGGAGTAGGTGTTCTTGCTTTGTTTCCACTTGCACATTGGTTGCTCACTCTTTCTCGCTCAATTCATATAGGTCAATCTGCCTACTTACCTTGTTATTATCAAATCGACAAAGTGTAGGCATGTGGATATGATATCATGGAAAAACAGCTTATGCGTCTCATTAGGTTATCAAAGCGGCTCCATGGTGGATTATTCTGATATCGAGCTTTTACAAATGATTGGTCGTGCTGGTAGACCTGGTATGGAGGATTCTGGTTGTGCAGTGATCATGACAACAGCCGAAAAGGAAGAGCGTTACAAGACTATTGTGGATGGTACAGCACCTATTGAGAGCTGGTAAGTCAATCAAGCGAGTTTGCAATTCATGTGTTCTGATTGAAGCTTCCATTAGTCTACATCTTAACCTGATTGAGCATTTGATGAGTGAGATTTGCCTTGGAACAATAAGCGACAACGAATCTCAAAACAAGTGGTAATATCGAACAACTGTATACATACATGAATGGCTGATACATCCACCAATGTTCATTAAGGCTGCGATCGACATTTCTTCATGTGCGAATACAAAAGAATCCAAGTCATTACAACATTCACAACACATCATCGATACGAGGACCAGTAGCAGCAGCTGAAGAGATCTTGCAAGGTATATAGTGAAGGATTGGCATATGTGCTTGATGAATGTATATGCTGATAATCTCTTTGTAGTTATTGGCCAAAAATGCTTTGATGATTTGGTCGAGACCAATCTAGTTGAGAAGCGCACAAAGTCTGGACAAGCTTGCAACAGCTATAATGCCACAGGTATGTGATTTGATAATATCAGCTAGGATGGTCACTCATGTTTTTAAAGCATATGGTGATGCAATGGACAGGTATTATATCAAGTACAATACGATGAAGAATATCATGGAGTCAAGCTCATGCAGCTCAATACGGGACGTGGTAAGGATACACAACAGTGTGCCATTTCCAGCTCTTAAGCAAGGCTCACATATAATCATTCCTTAGCTTGAATTGGTGTCACATGCTGAAGAATTCGCGTCCATGAGATTTACCACTGGAGAGAAGCCATTCCTCAACTCGGTGCTAAAGAATCCAAATATTCGTTTCCCTACTACGACTGGAAAGGCGTCTTCTATAGCTGACAAGATATTCTTGGTCATTCAAGTAAGCTTCATTCACTTGATGTGCCTTTAAAGATGTTTACATATGACATACCTTCTAGTGCGTCTTTGGCGATATTTCTTTGTACAGCACATCAGTTGGGAGCAATCTGGCAGTAGCGAGCGTCCAAATATTGCATCAAGCATCACGTGTCACAAAGTGTAAGTGTCTTCATCCAAGCTTGTATATAGTAGCGTTATATTAACTACGAGCATCAGGTATCATTGATTGCTGTATCCATGAGCAAGATGCCACCAAACTGAAGCATGCACTCGATCTACACCAAAGTCTTCAAGCTAAAATGTGGCCCAACTCTTCCTATGTCATCAGGCAGATTGACAAGATAGGCAAGCAAATGTCAACTGCACTTGTTAAGGCGGGTGTTACGAGCTTTGAGCATCTTCGGCAGATGGATGCAAGACGAATTGAAGTGGTAGGCACTATGCGACATCACAGGACACTTGCTGAACAGACTTGCTCACTCACATTTGACATTGCTAGATCCTTCACCGAAATCCGCCCTTTGGAAATCAGGTACACAATGCATCAAATATCATCTTGCATAGACAATTGGGCTAACTCTATTCAAATATCAGATCAAGGATGCTGTGGATATCTTGCCAATGTTCGAATTGGTTATACAAGCCGTAAGTATCTCATTGCTAATAAAAGATCCTAATGCTGTGAAATCTCATTTTATCCTTTTGCATTGTTATAGATTGACAGCAACAAGAAGACCCATGCCAAACGAGTGACACTACAGCTTGACGTTTCAGTTTCCAACACCAAGACCATTCCTTATCGCAAATTTGGAAAAGGATGCTATGCACAAGTGTGGACAGAGACAGATCAACACCAACTGCTTGATTTCAGACGCATATCGTAAGTGGTCTATTTCTGCTTTCTTGGATCAAACAACATTACTGAAAGAGCAAAATAGGGTCCAGAAGCTACAAGAAAAGAGTCAGCGGTTCTATATTAGTACTGAGAGATTTTCTCAACCTACAGCGATTACCTGCTATGTGCAAAGCGAGGGCTATGGTAAGTTTTCAAGATTATCAGGCAAGGAACATTCACTTATAGCTATGTTGCGTTTCTTTATTCAAGTTGGATTGGATATATCAAGGACTTTGTTGATTGATGGCTATACTACAAGCGAAGCACAATCCACTGATGTTCAGATGACAGCACAGTCAAGGAATGATGTAAGTAGCACCTATCGCTTTTCGTTGATGATCACGGGCAAGAGCTGGTTGAAACTGATATCCTGGTTCATTAGAAATCTCCCACAGAGAATCTCATTGGTGTTGATGTGCCCTTCTTTGACGATATCAGCTTTGATTCGGATACATGGCTTAATCTTTCTGCTGGCAACACACCTTCCATACCAAGAAAGAATGATCCTTCGACTTTGGCAACCACTTCTGATGATAGCAATAAGGATGCGATCAGCAAAGTCTTTGATATCACCACCACTACTACTACAAAAGGGAAGGAAAAAGCACAACCTTCTCGACGCACAAGAAGAAAAGAGCAACAAGAGTAAGTTTTATGATGCTTGAACTATATCACTGCAAGTGTTGACTATATCCAATTATAGATGCAAGCACAAATGTCGCAACAAGGAAACGTACGTATTAGGATATCACCAGATTTGTTGGATACATTCATTGATACATGGGTATTGCTAGCTGCAAGCATAGTTGCTGCAAGGTTAAAGTGGAGCACCCGGTTATCAATTTGGATGATACACCAGTAACGACACCAAAGCCAACACAAGAAGAGCTCACATATGAGTGGGAGAATCTGCTGGATGACTTGAGCATCGTTTCTACTCCAGTGCCAACAACAACAACGAGTATCATCCCACAACAACAATCATGGCATTCAATTCAAGCTGAAGATGCTCTTTCAGATCATGGTGAAGAATGGCAACAATTCATTGACCAAGTGATTAAAGAAGCTGAAGACAAGGCGTCAACAGAAATATCGACACCTGAGAACACTATCACTCTATCGGATGATGGGATTGACGAACGAGTACCAGTATTCAATGTAGAAGATCAACGACGACCACAGAATCCAACACGTTATGCATTTTGGGATAGTATTGGTGACTATGCATATCGCACGCTCAATTCCCAACGATATCCTGATACCACAACATCATTCACAAATCCTTCAACATCATCGTCATCCTCACGGTTGGTTCCTCTTCCTACTATCACTAGCAGTATGATGATTGACACAAACAAGCATGACGATACAACATATCAACAACAGCAACAAGCATCAAAGCAGAAAAATAATCATAGTCTTAGTATGCGCACATGGCTAGATGAAAACACTACTATTGTCCCATCCACACAACCCCACGAATAATCATTTCCTATTGCAAATGTACTCTTGTTGTAGGGGTAATTCTATAATACAATGGTGTGCTAGCTATGTGATTGATGTTGTATTGTTGCTAATGTTCACTGTTGCATACTGCGGATCAGTTGTCGTAAGTCTTTGCGTATGTGTTTGACTTTGATATCCTTTTTGGTGATGCGAGTAAGACGTTCTGCTGGAACATTTCCTCCAGTTTGTAATAGTCTTTGGACGAGATTATCAGTGATTGCAATGACATATACACCACAGTCGGCACTATTGTTTTGTTGTGGCGTTTCCACGGGTACGAAAGAAGGAGGATGATGTAAACCAAGAAGAGGTGTCAGTTGTGCTGTTGTGAGTTGTGCTTCACGTCCATTCGATTGTCCCATGCTGTCATAGTAAAAGAAGGCATTAAAACGACGAAGGAACACCATTAAAGACCAATGTGATCCACTGTATGCTGCCAAAGGACGAGAATCATTGATGGGTATAAAGATCGCATCTGCCTTGTCAAGGTCACGAGGAAGTGCTGATGATAAGTAAGTTGGATCTAATGACGATGAACATTGTCAGCCTTCTCATCACATGGTAGCACTATCATCCCCCTAAGCTTCCCACCACCCTTTTCACTTGAATCTTGCCTTGGATATGCACAATCAATTCAACCATACCAGGTCGTAAAAGTAATATCTTCAGTTTGCTGTCAGTGCTTATCACATTGCGATCCAGGTATTCCATGTGGAAGTCGAGAATGGCGTCGTTCAGCCAGCAGTGATCGGCCAGGGTATCATAGTCCTTAGAGTAGATATATATACGACTAAGCCTTTGAATAAACACGACCTTGACACATCTACTATACTTACATGCTGTCGAATGACAACGTCGTGGTAATGTAGTAGTGGTTTACTAGACGAAGACATACGTGAAGCCCATCCTAAAAGACGCTCCATAACAAAATGCTAGCACTGAGTGTGGCTTAGATAGAAAAGAACAAGAAAGAGCAGTGGAAATATGTTTCAAAGAAGTGTATTTATTATGTATAGCTTATATGGGTATAAGATAGGAAGATAAACCTTGATAGAGCAAGAATTGCTATTATCTATAAACCAGAACGATATATGAGTCATCACATCTTCCATTGATATAAGGGAATGAAAAGAAGAAAAGTGAAGAGTTGGGTATCAGCAGTTGTTTGTAAGGTAGCTAGTTGTTTTTCATCATCGTTTACGAAAAACTAAAGCCAAATGCCAGAATCATCATATCCAACAATGACAGGGATAAGAAAGGGAAAGGTAGGGGAGGAGATGGATCAACAACTTACCAAGTAAACATATAAGAATATGAGACAAGAACAAAGAAAAACAACAAGTGTCAAGCACACGCTCTTCATTTATAGTTTCGTGTAGCGGTTTTTGAAAAAAAAAACTTTTTCCTTCACAGCCAAAGTCGGTCACTGGCACTGGGCACCCATGACAACACATTACGCGGAGACAGTTTCGCGTTGTTAGGCTTTTGGCAGCATCCTGAATAACATGTATGTTGACACAATGGCTATATAGATCATATCAGCTATTTTCCACTTGTGACCCAATGTGATCCTTTTGATTGGTGATACCAAAGAGGCACAAAGCAACACTTTGATCTCACAACACCCTTCTTTTTCCGGGTCCTAAGCATTGGACTCAGCAACGCCGCCCATCATTCGTGATGCTGTGCTGAACAACACAGTGACCATGCATTCATTGTTGGTTTGAAATCTGATATCGTCATAACAATCTATGTATATGATGGACCACATTATACCTTGCTGTGCAAATGGTAGCTTATAGGCGCGAAATAATGTGCAATCAGTCTACTTGAGCACTTGTCAAATTGATAGGTGAGTGTTGGTCAAGAAGCACTCCAACACGTGACAGCCAATGATCTTGCTTTCACATTTATGCTCACGCTTGCTTGATTATAGTAACTCAGCAAATGTGCCCTTTTGAGCTTCAAAGTGTATGCAATTCCTTGCGAAGGATCTTCTTATCCACCCATAAGATGAGATGTTCTACTGTATGACGTATGCAGCAGTTGCATTCAAAGTTTTTGGCTCAATGGTGTGTAAATATGTATGCACAGCTTTCATGTGCCTGCATGAAATGATCCATTGCATTGATTTTGTGCGCGTAGTATTCTTTGGATATCAGTTCAATGTGCGATTCAAGCGAATTTGCGGATAGTGATAGCTTTCACAAAGAATATCTCGTTTAACATAGACCGGCATTGTCAACTGCATCAGGTGAGCACTATCTATGCCTGCATTCGATATTGCGTCCTTGGCTGCATGATATCATCTAGCAGGTCCTATTTTGGCGTACCAATACTTTGCTATGACTTGCATAAACCTCGTGGCAGTAGCAAACAAGATTGCTCATAGTTAAGCTTCTACATTGATTGAGCACTAATTGGATGTTTAAGTGATGATCATAACTCAAATGAAGAACAGTGATTGAAATGATGAGTCGAGTGGTGGCAATTGTATAGTAGGTGTTACTTTGAAACAAACATTAGACCTTTCAACAATAGCAATAAGACCATGCATGGTTGTTATCCACATGACAATTGCTTGAACCGATTTTTGGACCAGCTTTATGTGTGTATGTGTATTCTTTGCTCTTCCGTTTTCATTTCATTTGCAACGAGCCATCGTCATCTTTATGACAATATTAGCAGAATGATACAGCCGGCTTGTTGGGCCGTGCAATTGGAAAAGATATAAAGAGGCAAGCACAAAAGTGTAGAGTAGTATCATCAATTAGATTCTACCAATACATTCAAAGACAATGATGAACAAGACATACGCTTTCTTTATCGCTTTGGCATTGATGGTCAGCTTGGTGCTTGCTGGCGGACATTATCATGATGACGATGGTGATTGTGATTCTTATGGCGGCGTTCCTCCTCCTGGTGGCCAACAACCACCTCCTGGTGGTGTGTATCCTACCGGTGGCACTTCAACTGTTACTGTTACATATACAGAAACTGTTACTGAGACATCGACTGTTACTGGTGCTCCCACTGGCAACACTGGAAATGATAACAACAATAATGACAATGACAACTCGGGTGCATCCAGGTATGTAATCAAGTAAGGGATAATGTATGTCAATGCTGATTGCATATTGTTATAGTCACTTGGCTGGTATTCTCCCCATTGCTATGGCCATTGTTGCTGCAGGTTATCATCTTGCCTAATTCTATTGAAACCTATCTATACGAGTCGACAACAAGAACATTGTAGTATGAATACTCACACCCAGTACACGACGTATATAATAAAGGACTTTGATCAATCTATTTCCTTCTTATAGTCAAGATTTTGATACCATTGCATGCAATTAGTGTTGTGATGAGCAAGAATGTGTATGGATTGCTTTAATGTTGTTAAATACAGAACGTGAAATGAGGAGGCAAACAAACAAAGGGGAGTGATGAATCAGGTTCTTAGACACCGAGCAAGAAGCGTCTGGGATCTTCAACCATCTCCTTAAGTCTTACAAGGAAAGTAACGGCTTCACGACCATCAACGAGACGGTGATCATAAGTAAGAGCGACATACATCATGGGGCGGATTTCAACCTATCGAAACATTACATGAGCATTTTGTCATGAACCAAGAATCCCCTTTTTTGTCTTACCTTGCCATTGACAGCAACAGGTCTTTCCTTGATAGCGTGCATACCAAGAATGGCAGTTTGGGGCATATTGATGATAGGAGTACCCATAAGTGAACCAAAGACACCACCATTGGAAATAGTGAAAGTACCACCAGTCAAGTCTTCGATAGTAATCTTGTTGTCACGTGCCTAAAATGTTACGTGTTACACAAACATGTCCCATTGTCTCCAATTTTCCCACTCTTCATTTTACCTTGGTGCTAAGATGAGCAATGTTCTTTTCAATATCAATAAAGCTCATATCTTCAACATTACGAAGGACAGGAGTGACAAGACCCTTGGGAGTGGATACAGCAACACTGATATCAACGTAGTCGTGGTAAACAATCTCGTTGCCTTCAATGTATGCGTTGACAGCAGGCAATTCTTCAAGACAAACAGCAGATGCCTTGGCGAAAGCAGACATGAAACCAAACTTGACACCATGTTTCTTGACAACAGCATCCTTATATTCCTTGCGCAAGTTCATAAGGTTGGTCATATCAATCTCGTTAAAGGTGGTAAGAGCAGCAGCAGTTTCTTGAGATTCCTTAAGACGTTCAGCAATACGAGTACGCATACGGTTCATCTTGACACGATTCTCAGTACGATTGCCCAAAGTCTTCTTCACAGGTTCTTCAGGTGCAGGTGTGCTAGAAGGAGCAGATGGAGCAGGTGTGGGAGCAGCAGCAGGTGCAGGAGTAGGTTCAGATGCAGGCTTTTCTTGAGCAGCAGGCTTTTCTTCAGTAACAGGCTTTTCTTCAGCTGGCTTAGGTTCTTCTTTGGGAGCAGGTTTAGCAGCACCTTCCTTTGGAGCATCACCCAATTCAAGTTTGAAGAAATCAGCACCAACAGCAACGTTGTCTTCTTCTTGAGCATAGACTTCAATAATGGTACCAGAAGCAGGAGAGTTGACAGTGACATCCACCTTGTCAGTTTCAATAGTGGCAACTTCTTCATCTTGTTGAACAAACTCGCCAACCTCTGTTTTGTTACCCATATTAGCATTTTACTCCATATCCCTTTTCTTCACTTACGCTTCACCCATTGCTTAAGAGTGCCTTCAGAGATAGATTCGGCCATTTGTGGGACCTTGATCACCTTATCAGCTATACGTCATATGAGTACCAATGCTTGGATAGAGTGAATATCATCCATCTTACCATAATGTCTGACTTGTGTACGAGAAACGCCAAAGCTAAGAGGATGTTGACTGTAGCAATAGTAGACACGTGTCAATAGGATACAAGACAAGAAATAAATCAAAGTAGACTATACCTTAAGCGATCTGAACGCATGTACATGGCAGCTGGTGCTTGAACGTGCAAGTTTCTTGCTTGTCGAAAACCGCGAACCATAGAAGAAGCGGTAAAACGACGGGTAGAACCGGAAAGGGAACGCATAGCAATACGAGAAGACTGCATGTTGAAAGATGACAATGTAAAGAGAGGGGCGTTAATGGTAGACTGGGATTGAAGCCAGCTTATGTGTAAAGAGGTAAGAAAGGTTGAAAAGGCTGTTTCGTAAGAAAAAGAGCCGGGGTTTCCAGTTGACCACGCACGCGGCGGAAGAACACAAGGAGTCACGAGCGGGATGCGGATTCACCGGCTTCATCCGTATGTGAATAAAGACTTTTACATCATTAAAGAAGAGAGAAATGAAATGAGAAGCTGTATCATGAATTGTATTATCTTAAGCTACCTTTATATCCATCAATATCACTTTTGGGCATTGGTAATTCTCCCCCACATTGTACTCTTATGGGAATGGCTATTGTCAAGCGCTCCCTTAAAGGGGTCTTTATTGATCGCTGAAGAAAAGTTTATCCGCATTTTCAGGCGCGTCGGAAATGAATCCCCGGTTGGACCCGTCATAGCCTTCTCTAATGCTCTTTACTCACATGTTGTCCCCTTTTTCATCAAGACTTTCCTTAAATTGAACTCTATAAATCATTTTATTATGGTTTTCTAGCTATAACTATGACAGGTTGAAGCCATTTCTTTCGTGACATAAGTCCAAACAACCACATTGTGATATGCAGGAATACACGATTGCCTACAGGTGGTAGCACATCCCATCTTGCTGCTTGCTGGTATTGTTGTTTGATGAATCGACTTAATCCTCCAAAAATTTGATCTTGATCCAAAGCCTCCAAATGAACATCCTTGTATCCCATAGCAACCATACGCTCTTTATATTCATTCATGGTCACCA
This sequence comes from Lichtheimia ramosa, assembly GCA_008728235.1. Lineage (NCBI taxonomy): Eukaryota > Fungi > Mucoromycota > Mucoromycetes > Mucorales > Lichtheimiaceae > Lichtheimia > Lichtheimia ramosa. The sequence continues at coordinate 4,225,977 of CP031823.1, forward strand.
AATTGGCTGGAGGAATTCCCAATATGTGTTGACATGCATACTTTAGAATGATATTACTGTCGGCCAATTGTGTTGCCGCCAAGTCGTACAGGCCAATACTACCGCCTGGGATGAGCTGGGATAATGCGGCGTTGAAAAAGTCCCATCGAGTAGCATAATGGTAAGCAGAATCGATACTGACGATATGATCAAACAAGGGTTGGTCTTTGAAAAGATGATGGATATCAGTAGCAGAACCATGAATGAGCTGAATACGATCTTCCAGTTGTGGATATTGTGTAGTCAAACGTGAGCATGAGACTTTCCATTGTTCAGATTCATTGGTCACGCCCTATTCATTAGAGTTACTATCACAAGTACAGAATGATCCCAATACTTACCATCACTTGACAATTGTATTGATCTAAATGATAATGAATGATATCAACATGATGTTCTACAAGTGTCAGTTAATCCATGTGTTACCAGCAAGCAAGAAACAAGAATCTCCACAGCCATATCCAACATCTAATGTAACTGATTTAGCTTATGTCATCCACAAATGCATGTTTCATATCATCCCTTACCTAAAATACGCGTATTTCTTCTTAACTGCATACTCGTTACTACCTTTTCAACAAGTCGAGCACATGCTTCACTATATGTCTGTGTCGTTTCTTCCCAGTAGCCCATGTTGAACCATAGAGTCCTTGGAGGAATCTCGAGATTGAACAGTACATGACGCAACTTGTATAAGCTGTCACCATCGCCTGTACTTGGGGAATCGAACAAGAGCCAAGCAAGACCGAAAGCATGGATATAAGTCAACAAAAGACATATTGTCCCATGAGTCGTCAGTACAATGAGTGGCAGTAGCAGGATATATAGAGTAAATCGCAGTAACATGTCAAAAAGTTCCCAGCTGCTGCTGGTCTCCTTGGATGCCAACTCTATTTATGTTACTTGCCTATCAATACACTGTACATCAATCACATGATATCCTTGGATATGCATCGCATCGACACTTGGACAGCTAGAACTTAGAATACATATGTAGCATTAGAAGTTTATTACAATTTATTTGCCACTCAATACAGTCTTTGCTATTTTACAACTAGAACGTATAGTGTCCATTTCTGCATCAGTCAATCCAGAATTTGGTGCTCGAATAACAGTTTCTTGTAAAAAGAACATGCAGCCTTGTGCTAAGGTTCGCATCTCTGAAATCTTGGCAAATACACCACCCAGTGCTGTTGCACCACCATCCTTGAGTTGTAAAAAGAGATGAACAAAGAATAGTTCAAGCCATAGTCGTCCTTTGTCACCAAGTGTCATGAAATTGATACTCCTTAAGATGCTCAGAGATAATGCATCCGCTGCAACCAGATTGGCATAAAACTTGGCCACATTCAAGATACGTCCTACTCGAACCTTGCTTGATGCACCAGTGTCTACAGGTTCTGCCATGGCTCGTTCAAGACCACCCACTTCACGTTCACCACATTCTCTGAGGAAATCCCATAAACAGTATTGGAAAGTGACCTTGAAAGAATGACTGAAACCACAGAATCGTTTTCCCACATGCATATAGAAAGGATTGAATGTTTTCTCCTATAATAAACACGTCAGAGTTTGCTAAAGGCATCGCTGAAAAGAGTTACTTACATTGCCTGTACACTGGAGTAATACACGTGCAATTTCTCGCTGTTGAACTTCAGATAAGCCAAGTTTCATAAGCTTTTCAAAAGCATCCAAGTAATCCTAATTGATAGAGAATGTTAATTATGATGGATCCACATATATTGTCATATCAATTACCTCGGCACTCATGATGGTGACAAAAATGCTTCTTCGAACATCAGTGTTCATGCCTTGCTTTCTTGCCAATTTGAGCAATGCATCATGCAAAGATTGATCTTTCCTCAAATCGCTCGCCATTTTGACTTGCTTTCTCTGATTCTTGCTTTCACTGCCAACCATGTTATCCTTCCAAGATGCACCAACCAACCACCATTTGCCTGTTAAAGACATTAGTATATAGCATATGTCATCGTTTTCCAGCTTTGTATTACCTTTGGTATCAATGTTGTGGATATCATCAAGGCTCACACGTAATGCTTCAGTGCTTCGAGTAGCTCGCTTCTTTGATAGACCATTCAAGAACTTTTTGAGCTTCAATACAAGTTCCTTGTCTGCTGCACCTGATGACGTTGGTCCATTTCTGATCTTGTTGTTCTTGATATTGGAAAGCGTTTCAAGCATGAATTTGTGTCGCATACTAGATTGAAATGAGTTATTGATATACACATGAATGTATTCACAACACTTACGTGATTGTCTTTGCATCTCTCTTGGATGTTTCCTTCTGAATCTCATCAATGATATCCTTCAAGGCAGTAGGATCATCTGCTCGAAGTTGGGATCCAGCAGCTAGAAGGAAAGATACATAAGCATGTAGTCAACACACAGAGCTTCTAACACTTACATGTTACAATCTTCATCAAGAGCTCCACATCATATTCATTCAACCCGGTAATCAATACATGGATGATATCATACACCAAAACGCATGCAATCACTTGAAAGTTGTAGAGCTCGATGGCGAGTGTGAGTAAATTCTTGGTCTCCTTGGCACCAACGGCTCCTTCTTCAGTCAAATCCTCTCCTCTTGCAATCGAATCTTTGCAGTTTTGATAATCCTTCTCAAAGGTTTCAACAAGAGTCTGGACAAAGTATGCAGCTATCGTCTTGGTGAGAAACATGACATCAAAGTATATCAGTATAACATACCAAAGTCGACACCAATTAATCGGTATAGGGCGCCAACAAGGGCAGCATATGGGATAACAAAGGAATCAAGCAAGTTGCCTCTCTGAGCAATCGAAAAGATGATGATATTGGTGATGGTGGATGTGACATCTAATGTATTTTCAGTGAGTAAGCATATACAAAACTATGCATTAAAGAGCAACTTACCATGACGTGCATAAGTTCCATAACATTTCTCAATCTCCAGCAGAATGCCATCGATATTGCTTTCATTCAATCTGTTCAACTGACCCTGAAGCACACGCTGCAATTTGATCTGCTGTTCACTTTTGGTGGTGGCTGCCTTTCGAAGATGGGGTGGCACATATTTGTTGGCAGTAGTAGCTGGTTGCTTGTCGACATTCTCTTCAACCTTGGTTGATGCATGCTAAATCAAAAGTTGTGATGTTTTAGGAACAACGGTCATTCTCTTTTCAATTGTTCATTGTTTACCTCTTCACGAACATTCTTTTCAGGAGTGGTATTGTGCTCATTGGTTGTATCCTCTTCTGATTCATCATCATCCATGCTGTCATCTTGGTCATCACTGGCATCAACGAGTTCTTGATCATCCTCTTCTTCAGATTCATCCTCTTCCTCTTCCTCTTCACTGATAGATTCGTCATCATCCTCATCCTCATGATCCACATCCATTTCTTCTTCAGATCCATCATCTTCCAAGCCGTCAAACAAAGAATCCACATTCTGCACATAAAGAGATATATAAACAATCCTTCTTCATCCTTGTGTACTATCAAATTACCTTTTTTGCATCTGATTCACTTGTTGCTTTTTGTCGCTTTCGTTGAAGATAAGATTCATTGCTCTCGTTTTGATCATCTGCATTGGTATCGAGACCATCCAACAAATCCAAAAGGCCATCTTCTTCAAAGGCTTTGCCATAACCTTTTGTCTTCTTCTTATCCATGCCAAGCTTCTTTTCCCAATATGCAATATCACGATCATCATCTTCAAATCTCGTATCGGATGTGGATTCACCATTGACTAGATCCTCCTCTTTCAAAAGTGAATAAAGCTGTGGATTGGATTTGGAAAGTCGTTTCAAAGCTTCATCATTGTCGACTGGCTTGAACTTTTCATTCTTGTTCTTCTTCTTTGAATCAGCAGGAGATGATGTATCATTGTTGTTGGATGACGATTTGTTCTTGTTGATCAGGGTATGATTGGATGTCTTTTGGCGTTTGGTGAGCTGTTCCACATGTTGTATAGCTTTACGCTTTCCTTTCTCCTGTCGTTTCTGCTTTCGAAGCTCCTTACGGTTGGCTGCTCTGTTGACAAACTTTTTCTGGAATCGACGATCGTCTTGCTCTAAAGGAAAACCTGCAGTCAGTACCGATCCAGTCAAGATCTTGGTCACTTTACCTCTTTCTTCAAGCTCCTCACGAATTTGTTGTGGTAGACGGGATCCAATGCTTGGATCGTGAGCACGTTGACCTGATCTACTTGCTCCTCGTCGATGGGGGTGTCCTGACCGATAGCTCATTTGTGTATAAAAGAATAAAGAACCAAAGTTGTCAAACCCAGAATCAAAATGCAAAGTTTATTTCCGACGTGCTTTGGAGTGTGGCACAGAGCTCGATGTGGGAGATAGAGTGACAGTAGGTAATACACCAGACCAACCAGGTGGAGGGAAATAAGGGGATCTCATATCAGGTGCATAAGGTGGTGCAGCTGGGGGTGGTGTAGCAGTAGAAGATCTTAAAGACTCGGCTAAAAGATAGCTTTTCTCATCATATCCTGGTACTTGAGCGACTACATCTTGAAATGAAGGAAGTGAAGGGCTATTCATAGGAGAAAGTGGTCTCTTATATGGACGTCGTTGTGGAGAAGACATAAGCATAAGGTTTTGAGCTGCAATTTCCTCTTCATCTCTTTGTCGTTGCTGCTGTTGTTGTCTTGTTGCAAGAGATCGTTGCTGTGTTCTGGGTGGTGTTGGTGGTAATTCATACGACACAGCTTTAAGTTGGGCTTCCACTCGTAAACGTCGATCAACAGCGTGTTGAATTTGGTCAAGATCTTTATCAATCATACCATGTTGCACCTTAAATCGCGCATAAGTTAATCGAGCTTTAAGGATCTTGAGTAGCTGAATTGTTGTCATGAGTCATTTTTCATGCTTAAGCTATCGCTTTTTGGTAACACTACCTCAGCTGGATCCCTTTGTTTTCCCTCTAAAGGTATTCTTTGTTCTTTCTCATTCATTGTTTGGGATTAAAGCGGGAAAAGAGACATGATGCTACACAACAATTAATTAACGAGTTGTTTCAAATGATGAATTACATGGGGTTTACTGTATTGTACGTTACAAACAAAGCCAGCAATGAACAATGTACAAGTGGATATAATAGTGCTATGAAATATTGTGTATTTTGAATATGCTAGGTGATCGTAGCCTATAGTCCCCTTCACGTGTAATGGATGGCAAAGGTTCGGAATTGTCACTGTTTGCTCCTGGCACTGTGGTATGTTGTTCCTCTCCCTCCTTGTCCATGGTTTGCTCTTTAAGCTTCTTCAATTTCTCCTCTTTTTGGCGTTGGGCTGCTAGAATTGTCTCAATGATTTCAGGAATAAGGCCACATTCACCTGAATGATGATCCACCAGTTGATGTGATAGGAACCAATACTTTTCTGAAAAGGATGGATGCAATACCCAGTTCCTGCTATCACGTTCTTCTCCACCAATAAACATGGTCTTGGTTGATAAAAGCTCGAAACATTCATCAGCATCATAAAGTCCTTGAAATAGAATCATTCGATCACGTAATGAACCCAATGGGATATAGTCAATGCGTACGTCATGAGGAATCAATCGTTGTAATGCAGCTATGTTTGACATGTTAAATAAAACGAGCACGTGATCCAATGTGATGTGTTCTACTTACTGGGTGTAAATGCAAATCTTGTCTTGTCACCTAGGATACTGGAGCACTTCAACTGTAATCGCAATATATGAAGTGCCTGAAGAGATGGCATATGTGCAAGATCACTGGGTGTTTTCAATGTAGGAGAATTGTGTATAGTGCCAACAACTGGTTTTGTAGCAGTAAATGAGCTAACCATGGATTCAGGTCCTGCTGTAGGAACTGGTAAATCTTGAATAGAGTCATCTGGTGGATTCTTCTTTTGTTCAGTTGAAGAAGATGTTGGTGGTGAAGTAGAGGAAGATGTTGGTGGAGGAACAGTTGATGCAGAAGATAAAGGTAAAGGAATAGCAGGTTCATCAGTAGTTGTATTGTCGTTACTGGCAGTGTGTCGATCAATACTATTGAATACTTCAGCAATCTGATCAGGCAATTCCCATCCAGTGCATCGAGCTGCGACCAGCGCTTCTTGAAACTGAAGAATGTTTCTATCTTTGCCGAGAACAGTGTTGAGAATAGCAGGTACAGTGTGAATATCATCTACAGGTTGTGGCGGTGGCGTTTCAGCCCAAGGAAAAGGAAACAACCGAGTATCAGTCCAAATATGTGGTACTGAGCCACGTTCAACAAGACTCGTCAAGGAGAGGAGTAATACACATCCACGTAGATAATTGGCTTCATATTGTACTTCGGCAAGTCGTCGTCTCAAATAAGCAAGCTCTTCAACATGTCTCTGTGATTCACGTTCCTTTTCTTGTCGTCTTTGTTGTTCTCTCTCACGAAATGCGCGTTGTGCTGCTCGATTCTGTGCTCGTCGTTCTTGAATACTCGGTGGATTGGGCTTTCTTCCTGGTCGTTTACGTTTACGGACTCTTTCACCATTCTCGTTCTCGATCCCGAAGTCGGATTCTTGGTCAAAGTGCTGAAAGTTGAAACGAGCAGGTGGTGGTGTTGTTGTTTCTTCTGGTGCTGATGATGGCTCCATTGGAAAAAGTGGAAAGACAAGTAGTCAAGTTTGCTGTGGGAAATGAAAGCTTCCAAGGTAGTAATCTCTATATGGTTAATGTAACGTTGGTCAGAGCCCACTTTCCATAATAGTATCAACTTGGATTACCACAAAAGCCTCCTCCTAATGGTGTCGATGAAAATGGGATCCCAATCCAACAAGCTTTGTATTATTGCATTTAGCTACTGTCATCATCACATTCCATGTATATAGACATTCACTACTCTATTGCAGTAGAATACAATAAAGACTACTATCATTCATGCAATCCGATAAGAGCAGGCAAGTCTTGACTGTCTTGACACGAGTAGTTGCTTGTTGCATGCTTAGGCAATATGTGTAGATGAGAACACTTTTATTTCTTATCATCCTTTTTGCTACAACGCCTGTGATTCCCCTCTGCCAATTGAATTAGATAGACATTCTTCACTTTCATACATTCAATAACAATGACAATGTCACTAGCACCCTACAAAGATGAAATCAAGTGTAATACAGCATAGCTGTGATCACATGTGAAATCCCAAGTTCTGGGGAGTGCAACTATGAATTCTGAGCAATAAAAACACAATGAATGGAAAAGGAAGAACCTGATGGAACCCAAACGGGTGCTTAAGCCATCATCATCCTATGTTGCCTACTGGATACATGATAACATCGAGATTACTGATCGATAGCTTCAAGTGTTGTGAGTAGAAATGGTTGTAATATATCAATCGTGATGGTACCAACAAGTGGATCACACTCTATCCACGATTGAAAGCGTTAAAGCACGTGATTGTATTGTATCGATTGCCTTGAATAGCTATATCATTCACTGCTCTTCATCCATGAGAGGCAACAATGTATGTCACGCTATGATCTTAAGCAACTAATGCAGCTGATCCCAAAGTGCAGCATATTGAAATGAGGAAAGCATCCTGTGATATCTCAAAGGTGCTGTAATGCTGATCCCAATCAGAAAAACACAACGTATTAGACAATAGCTTGTATAGAATGTATGAAGATTTGGATAAAACTAAGGTAATAATAATGATAGCTACTGGAAACGGGATATATAGGAAAGGGGAAATGACATTTGCCGTCAAATTTCTCTCCCTTGCGTTGTATAACAGCAGTAAGGAGGAGAGCTTATGGAGTGAACTATATTGAATGATTAGCCAAAGGTAGGGATGATACATTATATATGAACATATGTGACATACATAGTTGCTCGGCACAATACCAATAGCACCATTATGCTTCTTTGCCTGCCACCAATTGCCACGCCTGTCGAGTATTTCAATTAATTCATCCTTCTCGAAAGATAATTCATTTGGGTCATTTGGATTGGCGCGATCTACAAGGATGTAAAGATTGGTTGTTAAGAATGGTATTGTCTCGTCTGCGTTTGATGATCACTTACAGGTATGCAATGCCTTTACTTCATCTTTTGCAACAGCAGCTTTAGGCGTAGATTGAACAGGTGCTGATGCAGTTTTCATGTTTTGCAAAGATGTTGTTTCCTGTTTTTCTTGAAGTTTTGGAGACTGGGGTGAAACTGGGACAGAAACAGCACTAGAAGTAATTGCAGAAGCTGACGATTGATGCTGGTAACGTTGACGCTGATGTTGCTGATGCATATCATTGTCGAAATGTGAATGGCTGGTCATTGGATGTTGTAGGCCGTATACTGTGCCATGGACTGATGATTGCTCGGTGCTCCCAAAGATGAAAACCCACATATACTAAAGTGTCATTCAGTCAGGTATTGTTCCTTTGTTGTGATTGTGCAACCATGGTACCTGCATAATCACCAAGACACATGCACCAGCAGCTGCTGCCTTGGATCCAGCTCCACCACGACTCAAAAACATCTCAATCAAAAGCGTGAGCATTGCAATACTGATGGCAAGTAGTGTAAGTAGCTGTAAGCAGGTAAATAGGATCAGCATGTCGTTGTATGGCTTCAAAAACTGTCAAGGATGAATACTCTACCACGAGCTGATAATGGCGAAATAGTCGCTTTGCAAGGACAACATAGATTCCAATGAGCAGACAAAGTTCGTATACAATGATCCACCAGCTGGCACCATGGATTTGAGCTGAGCACGCACCAATGAATGTAACAAGCCATCCAATCTACATGGAAAGTGTTGGTGATGACAATGTCTCCATTTTATCATTGATTACACTTTACAGAAGCCAATACTGCCGAGCTTAGTACTATTGGATTGCTTGTAACGTGAGATAGATTGTATATCATTATTCAAGTCGATATGAGTGATTGGAATGAGTTGATCTATGCAATGAGTATTATGCAAAAAGGAATGGAAAGGATTGAGACACAATGAGTGGAAAGAGAAGGGATTGTAGAAACACACAAGTGAAAAGAGATAGGAAAAACAATAGACAAAAGCGCACGAGCCGTTATAAAAGAGAGAGAGAGAGAGAGAATGAATACTGATGATCCCTCCCTATTCGCTTATCCATATAACTCCTTGACCCAACTCCCCTTCACGCAATCGCTCATCCCTTGTTACTTTAACAGGAATGATTTATTGTTTGAACAAGTGACAAAATCATATTCTCTGCTATAGATTCCAACAGGATATGTCTTGGATCCCCTTTAACGGTACTAGATAGTAACAAGAACAACCATGTAAGCAAACAGACTTGACGTTTTGTCATATTACACATACCTTGTGGAAACCAATATCGTTGGCGTATTCACGGAAGCATTGACGGCAAATGTTAAGGTTGTACTTGCGGATCAAAGCGGCAGTGTGGGCGCAGACGCGGCTATATTCACCCATTGGCAAGTATTCGTGAGCCAATCTGGACTCTATTACTCAATGGCGATTTATAAAGGACACATACCATTGACGAGAGCCCTTGCCATATTGACGGGGACGGGAGTTCCAGACGTTGCTGTGGGCCATGTTGGATAGTTCAAAATATCGACACGAGAAAGAGAAGGAATCTGTCAGCCACAAACAAAGCGAAATTTTTGTTCAGCGGCGCTGCTGTCAATTTGCTCTGGAACTGGATCTGAAGCATGAAGGATTGAATGTGCATTGCACATAAGTGATATTCAATAAAGCTTTACTTTCAATTGTATTTGTTATATAAGCTATCTAGTCGAATCTCTTCTCCAAAAGATAGTGGATCCTGGTTGACCTTGTCCCATGTATATCAATTAGACCAATGCAGAGAGCCTTTCTATGTTATCCTATCTTTACTTGCAGTGCACAGATTACTGCGATTGTCCGATCGGTTAGCTTATTGTTGCCTGTAAATGGGCACAGTGTTGTACTGGTCTGACGCGTACTTGTTGTTTCTGATGTTGTATTGAGCGGTTGCTATTGAGCAGCCTTCGAAGTTGTAGATTCCAGCCATTGAATTCCGATTGGCGGCATATCCTTAGGAAGCCGTTAAACCATCACCTTGTAGACTGAAGCAATGTCATTTTCATTAAAGATGTTCAAAGTCAAATTCACATTAATAGATGCATCATGAGAAAAAGTTACATCAAAAGAAATGAGTATGTTGCCCATCAGTCGCTTATAGGAAGATTGATCCTTATTACAAGAGTCAAATATTATGATAGTGAAGTTAAGATAACAATTAAAGAAGCTATGAATGAACATGAAGATCAGCTATCATTCACATGGTCGCAAACGAGGCTCAACTTCATAATGCTCACAATAACTTGGGCAATCAATCTACAAAGAGATTGGATGAAGGAAAGAGAGATGTGTGGAGGATGACGATGCGTGACAACATCCTTTTAGTTGTGGATGGTGGGCGTGGGAGTTTCTGTGATGACAAAGAGTGCTAGAGTGGCTGCTATGGATGATGCATTGATCATGGAGAATAAGCTGATAAAGTGTTTGCATGAACTGATAAAGTGGAAAGGTTCTACACTAGGATCAAGTCTGGTACTTAATATCAACGTCATGACGCACTCTATTATAGCTCCCATAGGGTGATATAATGCCTGAAACTATAGGATGCTGTTTGAGACAATTGCAGGTGCAAAGGTTGTTGTGGCGGACAAATCCAAGTGAAAGTGTAGTGTCAAGAACACCTGCATGAATCCAGGACCCCAGCTTCTTGCTTCTCCGCTGCAGCTTTCTTTCCTCCATTTACGCATCTCCACTTGGTCAACATTATCAGTTATGCCAATCGACGCCTTGTGTGTGTTGGAGCCACCTTTTGCCTTCATGTCAAGCCAACAACCAGCTCGGTGGGATACAATCTGACTGTACGACGAATGAGTCAAGTGTTGGCACCTTTGTTACTCATATTACAACACACGCCTTTCTTAACACTACAACACCTACTTTCACTTGATACAAGGTTAAATTCAGCGGCTGCCTCTGGTTTCATGATTGCGTTGTTGTTTTGAATCCTTGTTGTGCAGCCTTATTCTATGTGAGCAGCCAACAACAGGCATGAATGTATGCAACAAGTATGGCAATATCACAACGATACAACTCGATAGTTCAAACCAAGAGTAAAAGTAATAAGGCGTCAGGTATGATCTTACAAGGATGGATACTTGGGGGAAAAGTGACAATACTTGATATTGACTAAGAGTTTCTCGAAAGATCAAGCCATATCTCAATGACTGGCAAGCACAATGAGCACACAAAGCATCAATGCATTATGAACATTGATATCAAGGTAGTAACATGGAGGAAAAGATGAAGAAACGCATTGTATTAACATCAATATCTCTCTAGTGAAATTGCCATACTACATGTCGTTTGTGTCAGCAAATCAATCCCAATGGCGAATATCATCCACAACAGCAACTTCATCTCATGGAGATTCATACATTTGCTTTTACATATGTTCAGGACATTCACAACGGTAAGCACGAGCTCAATTTGGATGTGTACCAGCATGGTATTGATGCATCTCTCTGAAAAAAGGATGGTATTGTTATATATCACCACTCTTAGTACAAGATTGGACTAGTAAGCGATCACTGGAAAGTGGTTTAGTCGACTCCACTACAACCTGGTCAACGACAAGCATGGGCACCTTGACAAGATCGATGTATGTCTTGGCGTGATTGTTCTTTTCAGGCGGACACAAGCAGTTGATATCATCATTACAAAAAAAGCTCTCTATGGCACAAATCAGCAGTTACTTACATCATTCGACATTGCGACTGTATTGTTTCGCCAAGATATTCATGACATTACCACCAGCAAGATCGACTGATTGTATTCGTGTGTAGTGGATTGATTATGTCCTTTCTAAGGACATACAGGCAGTTGACAATATCGCTCTCTTTTGACACCTGAATCACCTGCCTTGTTTACACTGCACTATCCAAACACCATCTTTTCCACAACCCATTGTCATCATGTAAATAGATAGCACATGTAAATAGATACATATCAATAGAACTATTGTTATAGCAAAACGAGTCATTTTACATATGAAGATGCAATCAATGTCTACCTGTCAGCTTTAAGCTTTCTATCATCATGGATGCTTGATGACTTTGTCAATAATAGCAGGATCTAATTGCATATACCAGTCATACTTTATCACGGGAGCAGCAATAGAAGCACTTTTGGCCTGGACAGTCCTCGTAGTATCAAGACTGAAGAAATGCAGGATGTTCTACTTGTAGATATAAGGAGCAAAAAGTGGTACCTGTGCATATGCTGCAACAAATCCTCTAGAATGACAGATTGCTTTGATCATTTGAAAAGATTCAGCTCCCTGTTACCAACACACGTTCTCCATTGTTACTAGCTAAAAGCGATCCTTAAGCTGAATTAATGAGGGATTGATATGGATGCATCATGCTGCATTAGCTATCAGTGATATTTCCTAACTGGCAAAGTCATTGATGTTAATCGGGAGGATAGATCACACAATACGTCATGCATCTTTGGTGTGTAAAATGGGGTTTGTAGCTTTAGAAACAGATCCAAGAACATGAAGAGAGAGAGAGAAAACCAGAACAAATATATACTACGAACAAAAAGAACAGAGTTTTTACAGAGGAGTGAAAAACGGCAAGGGTCAAGTGGGAAGGTGGGGGTATCAGGCATGGGAACTAAGCTCCTTTTTGTCATGCAATGAAATTTGATTCACCGCATTTGCTCTTGTTGCTTTGCTTCTTCTTGAACAAGTCGTTTTATCAATTGGAAAAGGCGATGTTTCTCTTGCTTCAGCTGTTCCAACTTGGTAGTGATCTCGCTTACAGTCAATGAGGAGGAGGAAGGACAAGTGGATCTTGGACGATGAGCATTTGCTGGTGGTGCTGGTGGAGGAGGAGTAAGTGCCCTTTCGACAGGAGGAGAAGGAAGTCCACCATTAATGTCGTGTGTTGGTTTCTTTTTCAAAGGTCGTTGAATGACAGGATGATATGACAATTTGCGTTTGCTACCTCTGCTGCCATAGCGTTGAACAATAGCATTCTTGATGGATTTAATATGTGTTGGTGGTGACAAGTCATATGTGATCTTCTGTGTGGTAGTACGCGTTTCATCCACTGTATCAAATACCTTGATCGTCATATGAAATGTTTTGAAACGTAATGAAGAAAGGAAAGAAAAGAAAAAGAGGAAAATTGAAGGAAAAAGACAAAGGTGTATGATGCCAAAGGAGGAGGAAAGGGGTTTGAGCTATTTCCCTTTTGTTTAATGATACATGATTCGCTGTGCCTCTTGTTACATCTCCTTTTTGACTCAAAAAGCCATGCTACTAAAGCCTGGTCTGTGCAGTGTTAGCAAAACAACAGCAACAGCACTCTATCTTTTATCATTCACTTTATATCGAATCAGATCCTTGGTTATTATGATCACGTATTTGGGATAGTATAACATGGAAAGATGCCAAAAAAAGCCGTTGGGTATGCTGGATGGGCACACGAGAGACTTATATTGAGTGACAACCAATTATGCTGGAATTAGGCGTATGACACAAGCTACGTGCTACATCATATATATGATCATCCCCTTAAATGACGATTGACATGGATTATGGTAGAGCTAAAGCTATATCATGTTCGATCTACAGAAGGTAGCTGTAGCTAGCTGCTATTATTAGCATTGATTCTCCAGTAGTAGTATAGGCTATGTGCATCGCATTATCACTTGGATATCCATGTATGTTCTTTTATATTGATCCAATCTATATGAATGATGTTGAGATGCAAACAGCGATTCCATATACACGTTCTCCTTTGATGATGCATGTGATTTGATTGTCAAAGACTGCATCTTGCATAGCAGAAAAGTAGTAGTAGTAGTAGTGATGGAGGGGAGAATGAATCGGTCGTTTTGTAACCTTGGCTTATATTCTCGAAATGGGTTCTTGTCCCACAATATCCTTCCTTCCGAAGACCTTTTTTTATCCTTGTCCACCTAACAACTTGTTCTTCTTCTTTTTCCTTCCCTTGTCCAGCTAATGCCTGTACTAATCGGCTGGTCTTGATCGACAATTCCTTTCTTCAACAATACGCCACACCTCGCATAAAAGCTTAGCCTACACCACTCTTGACCCGCCTTCCACTCGTTTCACCACGTGCACCCGTCAACATGATCAGCAAACGTATCACTGGTATATGTTCTTTCCAATATGCTTTCTTGTATCGTTTATTCAGCTAATGTCTTGGTGACTATAGAAAGCGAATGTGCAAACATGGGAAATGCATATCCTACCTGTGCACCACAGACAAGCGACACATGGTATCAAGGAAACGAATACAAGTTTATATGGAATTACAAGTAAATAATATATGCAGAATGAAAGTGACATGCAGGGTCAACTAATGTGCTTGTCTTTTTCCTTTTATAAAGCTTTCCATACTTCATCTCTGGTCAGGTAACCACCCCTGAATCGGATCGGGAGATATTACGTTCTTTATTCACCAACACTATTTTATATATCAGTCGCAGGCAGATAGTTGGCTTGATCTTCATTTGTACTATCGAGAGAATTACGCCTTTCGAGAGATCTTCCATTGGGACAATCTACCTTTATTAGATGGCTCACTTACTGTCACTGTGAATGAATCATGGTTCCCGATACCCAGCAACTCAAACAATCAAACATGGACGCTTTATGGATATTATCTTCCAGCAGGCACCAATGCATCTCAAGAATTGATCAACACATATAGCATGTTTCCTCGGCCATTCAATTTCACTGCAGTTCGTAAGTATATGGATGCAACTTACAGACAAGGTGATCAACTCTCTATATTATCTTAATTAGAACTTGGTGATGGCAGCAGCAGTAACAGCGGATCAAATGGTCAAGGAAACTCTTCTAATGCTGACAGCAATAGCAGTAGCAGCGATTCAGATCATTTACCAGGATGGGCGATTGCAGTAATTGTTATTGCATGTGTTGCACTTGCTGCTGTCATTGCAGCTATCTTGGCAGCAATTTGGTATTTCCGTCGTCGTCGTCAAAACGCCAATGCCCAAGCAGTCAATGTATCATCATCAACAGCACCACCAGCACCACCAATGTCACAAGCAAACATCTCTAGCAGCAATAACAACAATGACACTATGGCAGCTACTGCACATTCATCAAAACCAGCAATACATGGGAATGATGGAGAATCAATTTACTCAAGTACACCAATGATGGCAGCAGTAGCTGGTACAGGAATGTCATCTGTACGAGATTCAAGTACTACTGATGGATCAAATGCATCTCGACCACGCGTATCACCACCTGCAGACACTTTCCGAAACTTACTCCAACATTACCCAGATTGGAAAGCAGTGTTGCCAGGACAAGAAGAAGATCATGATGAAGCACAACGTCGTCGGCTTGGTGAAGCATTACTTCAACGAGAATTAGAGGAAGAAGGAGCTGCAGTAAAACAAACTGATCATCGTGCACTTGCCATCCAAACTGTTGCTCCTCCACATGAACCACAAGAAAGCACTGCTGTTGTATTAGAACGTTCTCCATCAAGCGCATGATTCCTTCTTTTTCCCAACTCATGATTCCTATTCTCCTCCATTATGTACTTTCTACCTTATATATCACTGTATACTTATCAACATCATTCTATCTACATTGTTCATTCAATAATTAAAGCAGACTATGTTACGCACAATGATGATTATAATGCGACAAAGAAGGTGTTTTTTAATATGGGATGATGAATCATTGACTAATGGTATCTTGGGTAGGTCTGGCTGTCACAGTAGGTTCCTTATTGCCGGTGTCTTTTTGATCAGCAGCAGCAGCAGCATCTGGAACAAGAGGACTCTCCTTAACAGGACTAGAGCTTGAACCAGCATTAGGGTTTGAATGTGGGATAGTGTCGGGCGATGGGTGTTCTGATCCAATCTCAACTTCAGGCTCTTTACCGGCCTTGGACAATGCATAGTCTCCCGAGTCAAAATACTTGCGCTCCTACACAACACCACAAACACATAGACGTATTAGTATCATGGATGCAATACATTCATTTAACATACCTTGAGCTTATGTCCCAAAAGATCTTTACGGTCAGGCAACTTGCCATACATTTGGAAGAGCTTACGTTCCTCGTCACTAAGTTGCTACGCAAAAAGAAACCAAAGTGTCAATCTTGGTCCATGGCAAAGCATATTGGTATTCAATGTCAAGCAGTACTTACGCTCAGGTCAATCTTGTTTGCTTTTGCTGGATGCATTGGAGTGGAATGACACGTTGGTAAAGACAAAGCACGCAGGAATCGGTAAGGGAAGAAAAGGTGTGCGTTTTTTTCGGGAAAGAGTGAGCCTATTCCCCCAATGGGGCGCTTTAGCTGCGACTGAAAAATGGTACCAACCCACGCTCGCTTCACTGGAACCGCTGGGAAACAATCATGCAGCCAAAACCCCAGGTGTCCACAAGTTGTACTTTATAATACACATCATTCACACACACACATAGTTTAGCTATACATAGCATTATCATAAACATTACATATCATTTCTCATCACTTTTGTCATCACTTTTGTTACTGTTTCAAGTTACATGCATAATCATGTTTACCGGTAGATTGGAATTACGTCGGCGGTCTTGCTATGGTGGGAGTGAGACCATATTGACGTCAATAAACTCATCTGTATACATCCTCTTACACAATACATTCAACTGGACACTCTTTTCTTTCACTTTTCTTCTTTAAAGAACACTTTTACCAGATGCCATCCTCTACAAGTGACATTCAAAGTCCAGACCTTGTGCAGTTGGACATTCACAAGGTCGATAAAAAGACTCTTGAACCCTACATCTTGATGCAGCGTGCAGCAAACTATCTGGCTGGTGCAATGATCTTTTTGAAATCCAACTTTTTACTAGAGCGAAAGCTCAAATATGAAGATATTAAACCACGTCTTTTGGGACACTGGGGAACATGTCCTGGGATTAGTCTTGTTTATGCACACTGCACTCGTTTAATCAAAGACAAATCCCTTGCCATGATCTTGGTGACAGGCCCTGGTCATGGTGCTCCTGCCAATCTTGCCAATCTCTTTCTTGAACACTCTATTACACGCTACTACTCAGATTATACATATGATCGTCAAGGCATTGAACGTCTGCTTAAAGGCTTTTCTTGGCCAACCGGCTTTCCAAGGTAAATATAAACATATGACACATGATGTGATATCCTAAATAAGCATAATAGCCATACCAATTCTGAAGTGCCAGGTCAAATTCATGAAGGTAGGTCTTGAAGATGAATGAAAGAAAAGACTTTATATCATTGACATCTTTTATATAGGTGGTGAATTAGGTTATGCATTGGCAGTGAGCTTTGGTGCTGTACTTGATAATCCAGACTTGCTTGCAACTTGTTTGGTGGGAGGCAAGTATTAGAAGCTTGCAAGATTGCATATGGCATCACTTACTTTTGATTCATGTAGATGGAGAATCAGAGACTGGACCAACTGCTACTTCATGGCATGGCTTCAAATTCATTGATCCTGCAGTATCAGGTGCTGTTCTCCCTATTCTACACTTGAATGGCTTCAAAATATCAGGACCAACATTATATGGTTGCATGAGGTATGTAGTGCTGAATATGCATTATCTTGATATTACTTTGATGGCAGCAATTGGCTAACAGTAGTATATAACATAGCACTGAGGAATTGGTTTCCTTGTTTACAGGCTATGGATATCAAGTCAGGATCGTAGGTGACAACCTGGATGATATACAACAAGATATGGCAGTTTCCATGGAGTGGGCAATTGAAGAGATAAGATGTATTCAAAAAGCAGCTCGTGAGAATGGTGGCAAGAATCGCATTTACAGACCACGTTGGCCTATGCTTATTGTGCGCTCACCTAAAGGCTGGACAGGACCTAAAGAAGCTCATGGTAAAGCAATTGAAGGTACTTTTCATGCGCATCAAGTACCACTACCTAAAGCAAAGCAAGATGAAGAAGAGCTTGACAAGTTGCAAGAATGGCTCCAATCTTATCATCCAAAGCAATTATTCGATGAACATGGTCAACCTGTCAAAGCTATCCAAGATTGCTTTCCTAAAGATGATTTGCGAATGGGCATGAGAAAAGAAACACATCAAGGCACTTATAAACCACTTGTGCTTCCAGATTGGAGAGAATTTGTCTATGATAAGACTGGGGAGCAATCATCGATGGATCTGGCTGGTGCCTATCTTGCAAAGGTCATTGAACAAAATCGAGACTCTTTCCGCATCTTTTCTCCTGATGAATTGACATCCAACAAGCTCACTCGAGTACTCGATGTCACAAAGAGGACCATGGAAGTAAGTTGTAGTACTAGATGGCTAAGGAGATGATACATATTCATGCCATATGATATAGTGGGATCGTGATTTGGCTGGTCAAGGAGGACAAATCATTGAAGTTTTATCTGAGCACATTTGCCAAGGTCTTCTTCAAGGGTACACATTGACTGGTAGAACAGGATTATTCCCAAGTTATGAAGCGTAAGTGACATTAGCATCATTTGAAGTGTAGTGTGCTAATTGGCTTTATATGTAGCTTTCTTGGTATTGTTACGACAATGGTGATTCAATATGCAAAGTTCCTCAAACTTGGTCAAGAAACACTTTGGAAACAACCATTACCATCTCTCAACTATATCGAGGTATTATAGCATGAAGATGCTACATATATATGGCGTCATTAACAAAGTAACAGAGTAGCACTCTTTGGCGACAAGAACATAATGGATTCAGCCATCAAAATCCCGCTTTCCTTAACAACCTTATGAATCTAAAGTCAAACATGATTCGCATCTATTTGCCACCTGATGGTAATTGCATGCTCACCACGATTGATCACTGTCTCAGTTCCACTGGCTATATCAATCTCATTGTCAGTGCGAAGAATCCTACACCTATTTGGTTGACATCAGCAGATGAAGTTGAAGAGCATTGTCGTGCAGGTGTATCAGTTTGGCCAAAATATAGCACTGATGGTGGCAAGGATCCTGATGTGGTATTGGTGGGATGTGGCGTGGAAACTACATATGAAGTTGTGGCAGCAGCAGCATTGTTACGCCGTGATTGTCCTGAATTACGTGTGCGCGTTGTCAATGTAACCGATCTTATGGTGCTTGGAATGACACATTCACATCGCCTGGAACAAAATGAATTTGATGCTATCTTCACTCCAGATAAGCCTATCATCTTTAACTTTCATGGATATCCATCTGCTATCAAAAGTCTAGCATATGATCGAGTCGACAATCGTAGAATGAAGGTGGTAAGTAGAATGGGATTGGATCTTTATGTCAACTTGAAAGCTTCATTCATTGATCCTTTTTTCTCTTCACAAGCATGGCTACAATGAAGAAGGGACTACAACAACACCATTCCAAATGCTGATTGACAATGGTAACACTAAGCACATATGATGGGTCTCCCCTTTGTTATCATCATGTATAACTTAAACATTGATTCCTTTGTCTAGGTTGCTCTCGATATGACATTGCCATTGATGCATTGCATAGTCTATCAACAAAGGATACACAAGAAGTTGCAATCAAGACACGTACGCTGATATCCAATTACAGGCACGATATTCATCAGCATGAGAAATACAGTGTTGCAACTGATGTCGATCCTGAAGATGATCTATTGAAGGTCTTTGACTGTCATAAGTAATGTGGAAGCAACATTGGCAGTATATCCAAATGTCTTTCTATGTGCGTTGCAAATAAAAACCAAAAGCTTGTTATGAAAGAAGGATTGAAGAAGTATCGGGCAAGTGATGCATAAAAGTAACTGCATCTCCCATTAGGCATGCAGGCCAATTTGGGGATGAATAAGAATCACATTATTGGCAAGATTGTAATGAGTTGATGGATCAAAGGCAAAAGTTGCTTTGTGTCACTCACAGCGGATTATGCATTAGACATCCCATTGGCGATCTCACATTGGTTATCTGAACGTCAATGATCAGCGGTAGTATTAGCGCACTGACTATTTTTGACACAGCTATAGATGTGATCATGGCGTTCCTGCAGATTTGATGACTTACGTATCACATTGTATCATTTCCTTGGTAAAACATGTATGTGTTGTTGTGCTGCGATTGAAGTTGCCTTTGTCAATGTCCTGCATATCGTTGACGCCACCTTGCTTGACATTGAACAGCTTCATTTCTGCTGCACAGCGGTATTTCAATCTTTTGCCCAAGCAGAATAAACATGAGACCATATTTCGACAATCACTTCCAGAAGCATTCACATGATTCATATGAGATCTTTTGACAAGATATAGCGTAATTCAATAAGCATATATAGTGCCTTGTACCAATACAGTCATGTCAAGTGTCACTTTGCAGTAGTATATCATATATGACATGATACTTGTTGACATCCAGTCAAGCAACGGTGATGATAAGATGCCGCGGCAAGTGGCACGAACCATGCTTGTTTGCAGTAGCAATCACTATTTTAGCCTAGCTTTGTTGGTTGCACTCTGTAACCAAAAGTAGGATCACAAGACCTGAGCTAGATGTTTGATCAGAATCGGCGCTCATTTCACACATGTAGTTGTTGATTTCTTTTCTCTTTATCTTTATGAATAGCACAACACGTAGCATTAGTAAGTGATGCTACGAGGAGAGCACATGTATTTCAGTCTGTGCCAGCTATGAAACGTGCAACGCAGCATGATGATGACATAACAAACAAACAAATAAATATATTGATATGGATGGCTAGATTAAGTAGGTGATGTTGTCTATGATATAAGGTGTTGTACGTTGGTTTCACGAACCAGGATCTTCTTACAGTGAAAAAGTCTGAGAGGAATTTCAAGGAACGGAATGGTTTTGAGTATTCCATCATCTTACTCCGGTCTTTGTAACATTGTCCAACAAAAAGGATTCAGCATAAAGTGGATTCCAGAGTGGAGGATGATACAATACAATGCGCATAGCTGACATTTGTAATGTGCATATAAAAGATCAAGCCCAAAAACAGGTCAAGTGAATGAATCTTGTCGCATATGCTGCCGTGACTCAATCCCTTTTCTCCTTTGCTTTAACTCGGTTCTCCTCCCCAGCAGCAACAGCTTGTTACACCAGTCTTCAGACATCGGGCTGGCAGCAGTCTCCCCCTTCCCTTCGCCACCTTTTTTTTTCTTATATATTTCTACGAACGTAGTATTGTGCATTGTTTCTCTTTCTTTCTCTTTCTTTTCACTTTTTTATATCCAATGGCAAACGATAAGCAAAATGGCTTTATTTCAAGAACTGTGGGACTATCACTCGGCTTTTTGGGGATCGTGGGACTAGTGTTATCGCTTGTGTCTCTCTTACCAGTCAACTTTTACAACATCTTTGTGGCGGTCACTGCTTTAACTCAAGTACTAAGGCATGAAAATGACTGGTGGGCTCTCTCTTCAGAAGGTACCTTATACGCTGTTTTCTTGACTGGAGCCATATTGTCCTCTTTGATCACGATCGCCATGGTGTTGGTGACGGCATGTCGTCAACGTCCACACGATGCACAGATGGCAGCAGCTTCAGCAAGTGTTGAACAAGATATTGAAGGAAAAAGGAGATCAAGCGTTTGGTTAAGTCGTATGGGCTGTCTTATTTTTGTTGGACAGATTAGTTGGGCGTTATTTGGTAAGTGCATAAGCGGTGGCAAGGAGGGAAAAGAAAGAGCGCGTGTGTACGCGGATGATTTGGAACAAAGAGAGCGGAAGCATTGACATTGTTGTTGTTCATTAGGCACCCATCTTTTGTTCTTTTTGGGAGATACCAGCTTACCTGCCACGATTCACAAATCAACCATGTTATCAGTTCTTATTCTTTGGCTAAACTACCTTATTCTCACTGTTTTTGCATTCATTCTCTTTTGTGCCTCGTTCTTTATCATCCTCGGTGCTCGTCGTCGTAATCATCGTCGTCCTTCCACTAGACCACCTTCAGTTGTTGTTGGAGAAGAGATGCAATACCATCGTGAGGAAACTACACCATTGCTTAGCAACAATAATCCCTCCTTGTAACACAATGCATCAACACACACAAAACTCATCACACGCTCTTGCATTCCCCATTACTACCAACCACTACACACGCTCTTGACATCCCCATACAACTTGATTCCCGGTCCATTACATCTTTGTATACATATCCCTTATAGCTTATTCATGTTCATATTCTTTTCTTTTCTTCATCTAGTACTTTATTCTTGTATCTTTCGCTTTAAACAATGCTTTCTATACTATATTATATACATCAAAGTGAAGAGCTATGCGACTCATTGATAACGAATATTAGGATAATGAATGACATTGCTATCAGCATATCCCAACGTTCGCGCACGAATTCCAGGAATTGGACCCCATTGACTTCTTCCACTTGGTCCATCGAGTACGTCCGAATCTCTTGGTTTAGCAAGCCAACAACTAGATAGAATGTTTCTTAATAAAAGGGACTCCAAGAGTCATATTATCCACTTACCCATGTATGTTTCCTTTTCATGCTTATAAAATGTAATGGTTCCGATACCCTAAAGCAACGACATGTGAGCAATGACCGTGTTTCCTCTGATATAATATCACACTTACAGCAGCATCCAATTCTCCTTGTGTTGGTGCAACAACCATGCTCAGGTACCAGCTGTGCTTTACAATACGGTGATGTGGCTCAGGCTCGCGTTTGAAAATGTGAATGACATTGGCATCAGTCCATATGGCTAAAAGAGTCCCACTTTCATCCACTTCAGCACCCAAAGGAATCTCATATTCACTGGCTGTCTCCAATCGATCACCATAACTCCAAAAGTAATACTCGGGTAGAATAGACTTGTCCTTGTTCCTATACAGGTACTTGCTTTCCTCACTGTCGTATTTCAGCACATCCACTCGATCTGTGTAATCCACTGTCAAGAATTGATTCTTAATAAAAGGCACCACCAATGTTTTGCCATCCTTGGAACGAGCTATTGAATAGAGTGTCAATATGAAATTGCTTGTATCATTCAAGGCGCACATACTCAAAGAAAGCCGTGGCATTTTAGTTTCAACGCGATCATGATGCAGCTGATGCGTACCATCCACAAATGCCATATACTGCACGTTCTCCTCACTGTAAATCTTGGTCTATATCCGCACATGTGTCAGACAGGGATCATCATTCTCTCTTTCTCACTTACAGGATCAATAATGCTCTTATCACGTTGCTTCCATGTATTGGTCGTCATATTGCCATCAGTGATTGTAATGTTGACATGATAGTAGTCCCGGGTCTTGTGTACATCAGCAGAGAATACGCGATAAGTTTCATTGCTAGGTTTTGAACAGTATATAAGTGAATGAAACTTGATGACTATTTCCAATACTTACGCTGGTGAATAAAGTCTAGCAAAGACGGCACGATGCTTTTGTGTAAACTTGGGTTGGTGATATCCTAATAGATAACATTGAGTGATCATCATTCATGCATGCATTTTACATCCTCTATGCATTACGTTTTATCGGTTCACCAGGTATCATCTTGTCCAATGGGATACTGATTGAATGTGGAGGATGGTGGAGATTTGCAGGAAGTGGTGCGATTCGAAAACGATAAATGTCGGGATCTCTGTTGCATGAATATTAGCTGTTGCAATCCATAGATGACCTTTTTATACACTTGCCTTGAATACAATATAGATGTATGTTCTAGGTTGAACCAGTCAATCCAAGTTGTACCTCGCATGATCAAATCTTTGTATTCCATGACATTAGTTGATTCTTCTTCTGGGATATAATAGACACGAGTGATATGTTGTGCATCTTCATTGTCGAGAATATGATACATGACTGCAAATTGGAGATGATGATTTGAATCAGAAGGTGCTGGAGGAGGAGGTGCATACGATATCTTGGAGATGGGACCTGAAAGTGTATGCTCGAATTGTACAGTCCATTCTTACACAGTAGATAAGTAACCCATTATTCAATTTCTAATCCATGCTTACTTACCATCTGATACCAATGTGCTTCGATTGCTACGCAATGTCTCCAATGGCTTACGACGTTGTTGCAGCACACCTAGAAATACACATAATCAGTGCCACTGTACCTGGAAGAAGAAACTAGCCCGCACAGACACACAGACACATACCTACAACACCAGTTTTCATGGGTCCTATGCCGTGCACCACGCCATTTGAAGAGGTTCCAGGCATTGGCATCTCATACCAGATCAGCGTTTGATAGAGAAAGTCGTCTGTCATTGTCAAGATAACTTGGTTGGGCTGGGGTCGTTTCATTCGCACAGGATTGGAGGCGTATATTTGAACAGGTCGTGGATAAGGTGGATCAGCAAGAAGACTAACAAGTAGCACTACGGTCATGCCGACCGAGAGCATGACGAATGAGCGCCATTGCATGTTAGTTGATACAAGCGTTCAGGTGCTTTGTGGGCTCTTCAGTAAAATGGGGAGAGTGAACCAATGAATCAGCCAATTCGAGGAACAGACGGACTTTGCTCTTTTACCAGATTGCTGATACATGTCATTCCTGCTTATCCATAGCACTATTTGATAGCTCAACGATGAAAAGTCTCTTTGGTGACGAGAATCAAGGACAAAAGTGGTAATACACTGGAAAAAGATATCATAACAGCAGACTGATATCATTGTTTAAAGGTGGATATTGTCAGCTGCCGATTTATGCATGGACAATCATGGGCCAAGGCTCCTTCACACATCCGCTCTATCAGCTCATCATGCGTCACTCTATTGGTTTATGGGTCAACGCCAAAAAACAAGAACTTGTCGCCTACTTTACACATACCTTTTGTACATCTTTTGGATCCTTAAAACGTCAAAATACCTTGGTAAGTATCATGATTGTAGTCTCTTGGGCATCACTGACCATTGGCGTCATCATTCAAGTGCTCGTTATGAAAGCATATAGCGATGCAATGTATGCAACAAGACATTCTATAAAGTCTATTGGGTCCCAAAGTGTAACATTGACGCTTTTTGTATGTACTATTGATGAATGAGCAGAAGAAATTGGTAGATGAAGAATGATTGTATGATATTAGATGCAGGTTTTCAAGCTAATAGTAGCACAGCTGCAGGTTGGTATTGGGTATCACTAGGCGAAAAACGAAGAATAAGATTGTACTCTTAGGTGCTGGTATAAGAACAACAGGAAGTCAATGTAGTGCATACCGAAATAAAGGCTGTTGATGATCAAGATACTATGGCAAAGACCAGCATTGAAGGATGCGAATCCTAAAAGTAGAGAAGAATGATCTATACTCCAGCTTTCCTTTCTAGACATAATAACAATCATGATACTTGTGCTCATCAAAGCTACATATGAAGCGTAATGATATGATGCAAGTGGTGTTATGCAATTTACTAAACTTTATTCAATCGACATCAACTGATTATTGCATGGCCTGATATCACGCTATAAGTAATTGCCAAGCGACAAATGATGGATATGATACTATGTTATACATTGGAAAAGGGCATATAGCAGTACTATTTATAATGACAATGACAATGAAGCTTCTTTATTGTTACTTACACTATGATGGTGTGGAAGGGGGTTGATAGCAACTAGTAGTGAATGATAGCTATTACAGATCTGGGATCGAAACTCCTTACATCCCTTTTCGACTAAAAAAAGCAAAGCTAAATGCCATGACACTCTTGATTCTCTTCTTTCTCTCTTCTCCATCTTTTAATTCTTGTGTTATCCTTTCCTATCCTTTTCATTCAATTTGTAATTACATTTGCGTTGTAAGTATAGTCCCAGACTGCATGTCACATGACGTAGAACCCTAACATGATTGAGCTTTTCCCCTTTCTATAAAAATCGGTTGTGTTCAATGCAGGGCCCGCTATGACTTGGTCTTCACCACAACAGCAGAAGCTTGAGCCGTGTCTCGCTCGCCTCGGAACCATGCCAGAAGGTATCCAACATCCAATAAAAATGTCATTGCACAAACAAAAGAACAGCTGTCTTACCACAAATCATCTGGATTTCCTTTTATCAACAACAACAACAACCTACAATAGACAAGCCGTCATTTGTTACCCAAGTCAATGCCATCAATGACACTGAACAACTACGCCTTATGCTGTTTGAGAAAGAACGAGAACGAGCCAGTTTAGCCAACGATCTAGATGTAGCAGCACAACTAGGACTTGTCGTCTCTGAAACGAATGAAGCTTTGCAACTCAAGGTAAACCAGGAACGAGACAATGGCCGACATCTACCAACCGACAGTAGCTCATCCCAAACTGCAGCTAGCATATTTAGAGCAGGAGAATGACATGTTACGGCAGGAGCTCTCTCAGATACAATCAACGACTGATTCCACCACTTACAGTACATCGATCCATACCCATGACGCCACTACATCACCTCCACCCGATGATGATGCTACATATACATATGACACACTCAATACAGCAAACGAAGTCGATGACCGGATACACCTTACGCAAGAATTGAATCAAGCCCGTAAAGAGTTGACCAAGTTTAGAAAGGAAATGGATGGGTTATCAGCACAACTAAATGACATGGCTTCAGAAATGGTATGGATATCTATTAACTTTGAGATTCGCCAACTAAGATCTTGTTATAGGTGGATTCTCGTGCAAGAGTTAGCATGTACGCAAAACGACTTGGTAATGCATCTCATTTTCTTTGTTGTAATGCATCATCTACTTATATCTATTTGATTAGCCGAAGTTGAGCACAAGCTGGCTACCACTCGTGAAATGAACACCAATCTACAAGCTGTTTTGGAGAAAGCACTTACCAGTCAAAAGCAATCCAGTTCCAACACATCACATCTTGTACGCAATTTACAAGCCGACCTGAATAGAGTTGTCTCCGAGAACGATCAATTACGTGCTAGAATTGCCGATTTGGAAGGACAGCAGATTGAATCAGAAGAACAGCTTGCCATGATGGTTGCACAAGCCAAAAAGTACTCTGCTCTTCTTGAACAAGCCCAAGATACTATTCACAGTCTCAGCGAACCAAGATTATCTGATGACGACACTCTAAGTAATGGTGCTGGTTCTGTTTCCTCTTACTGGGATGGTGGAAAGGAGACTGAGATCACCAAGGTAAGTTAGGATCATTTGAAAAATAAAGGTGGATGGGACTAATGCCAGGTACACAGGGACCAGTATTTTCAGCAGAGTTCAGGCAAGAAATGCAAAAAGAGATCGAGCGCAATCTTAACTTACGCAACGAGATTCGACATCGTATCATCACCCATGAATCTATCAGCTCTGATAAGAAAAAGACCAAAGAAGGACTCAAGTATCTATTATCAGAACGCTCCAGTGATGCAGGTCTTATGTCTATCAGCAACAGCACATCCACTACATCCTCCACTATGACTATGAAACAACATCAACAAACTGATGACGATCATTCACAGCAACAACAACCATCATCATCATCATCACAGCAACCTACAAAACAACATCCAACACCCATCACTGCAACCATGAATACCCTTCGACCAGCTAGTTTCCTTACAGGATTTGGTGGATTCGACAATATGGGAACAGGATTGGGTACTACAACCAACTTTATTACTCGAGGCGTTCCTACTGCATTCACAGCGCCACGGGGAACAGGAGATACGCCAAGTATAAGTACTCGCTTCTTTCAACGCCTTGCGACTCGTTTCGACCAACAAAATGACAAAAAGGGGCGGTAATCTATAATCACCCTTCTCTTACTACCTATCCAATAACAACGCATCACCCCTTTTGTTTACTATCCTAATAAAACCATGCCATGCATCTCTCTCTCTTCGCCTATATTCCTAAGTATGGTAAACTGTTAATGAAAAATCGGGGATTGTCATCTATTACCACATGATCTATCATGACTTATCCTGACGAGATTCACTTTTGACGAGCAACACTTGTTTCACGTGACTTTCCTTATGACATATCAGGGACCCAGTGGAATCAGTTAGACATCTCTCTTTTGAATCAATCGCTTGAAGCAAATAAATGAACTATGGATCATTGAGTGGTGGTAAGGGAAAAGTGATCTGTATTTATTGTATCCTTGGTAATCACTTGAGGAAATGATGGTGTTTATGTTATAGTGAAGGTTGTCATGAATGATATAGAGTAACAACAATGAATGCAGCATCAAAGATAATCAGCACGTACACATGATACGACCTTGTGATTCACCAGTAAAGGGACGCGGGACTCGAAAGGAATTCAAGACAACTCCTCCTCCTTTGGGAAAAGCAAAGCTTTCGCACAGCGACTCTCCTCTTTTCCTACTATTAAGGAGAGCAGCTCATGTTCTCAGCTTCTACACGACACAAGCAATGAGTGGCAATGACTCTGATTCCTCTGACGACGACTGGGTTATCACTTCGACACCAAGCGATGTGTCCACTTCAGTAACAACATCTCCTTCTCCACCAACACAGCAACCAACAAAGCCAGAAACCACCACTTCAAAACGATTGCAAAGACCAACCGTGTCCAAGGCAACTGTTCGTACTATTCGAGCTTCATTGTCCAAAAAGCAACTTGCTGCAGACCCACACAAAACACGATCGGCTGCCGAGATCAACTATATCAGTCAAGAGCAGTTAGAGTCAATATGTTCAGCCATGGACAGCCGTCTTCTTGTACGACGATTGGTGGAGACATACAAGAATGCAGAGACTTTTTTGCGCATCAAAGATATCGAGACAGCTAAAATGACATTTGATGCCAGGCTCAGTGAAACGCTTTATCTATGCAGTGATCCAGGATGTTTTATATTGGTAAAGAAGAAGACTAGGGTTGTAATAGAGTGAATACGATGATCGACCACCATCCCATGAATTTGATGTAGGATTTCATCAGGGCATTGGATTCCTACTTTACGCAACGTCGCGATCGTGATTTGACACCCAAATTTCGTCGATACCTTGTCCAGGCAGCATGTCAAGCTTATCAAACATTCCTGGATACACCACCCAACGAGTATAAGGTGCCCAACAAGAATCACACCAAAAAGACAGCAACATTGAATCAACCAGAAGAGATCGATCTTATCTCTTTTGCCGAAGATGATGAGCCCAATCTTATTTCTTTTGATGATGACGACAATGCACCACCACCTCCACCACTTGCACTTGATTCGAATGACGATTTCGATGTGACCATTACCGAGATGATGAGCTCCAATGATGAAGAAGAGGATGATACAAGTGATGATGATGATATTGAAAGTGGCATGGCCAAGGTCACTTTTGCTGAGCTTATGGACATTCCAGCTGAAACACTTGATCGCTATCGATTGAAGTATGCACATCAAGAATCATGCATTCATCTACTTGACGTGATTTCATCACCCATTCTGATCTATTATGCTATGGGGGTATTCAAGCTACACTCCTTGATTGCTCATGGCTGTGATTATGAGGAAGAAGGTGTACGATTATGCGAGATGCTCATTCAACACAAGCATTACAATGAAGCAATTTCATGTATTCGTCGACTTGATCTTTTCCATGCATTTCCAGTGGAGAAAATGGCTGCTGATATGATATCAAATGGAATGTCCAATGTTATGCCAGTCTATGTCAGTGGTCATGAATCATTGCAGCGTCAGTTGCTTGATTACATCAACAGTCAGCTACGTTATACATTTGCTGGATCACTAGGCATTGTTCCTGAAGGTATATATTCATATTACTTTATCTACCACTTGTAACTCATATGTATCCATACATAGAATATCTTGAAGATTTGGAGAATGATTTACAAAGAGTCCCACCATTGCCTCGTCTTAAAGAACGTCGATTCCAGAAAGATTTGACAAGTTGTTGTGGAAAGATTATGCAAGAATTGAATGAAGAACCAACAGCGTACTACTTTATTTGGCTTTCGCAACGCTATGCATGTTTGAGATGGATCATTATGGAAAGGGCTGCTCAGCAATCAGCAGAGAATGACTATTCAGTATCCAGTAGTTCCAACTATAATGGTCTGATTGATCTTGTCACAGCTGATGATCCAGCACTTGCAAAACTTGCCATCAAAGAACTTGTTGACATTGGCGACCCTGTGGCACCTACTTATTTTGCAGGACGTTTGAAACAACAACAATTCTTTGTCCAATACTATCAACGACCATTGCAGGAACGTGCTGTAGGCATGTTCAAAGGAGAACAGCTATCCCAACCTCGACCTATTCCTTCACGACATGCCACCAATGAGAATCAACTGTTTTATCAACTACCACCACATGCTCGACCTGTCATGGTAGACAATCAACAAGACTTATTGTACATGAAAGCAACACTTGCCAAGACACGAGTCTGTGGCCTGGATACTGAATGGGTGCCACAATTTGCTAGACAAGAAAAGTTGCAGACAGCTGTCATGCAAATTGCTTCAGATACTGGCTTTGTGTTTTTGGTGGATCTTGCTACTTTATTGCAACCGACCCATGTGGTGCTTTTACAGGATTTGGATCTTATTTTGCGCATGCTCTTTGAAGCTGAGCATACTGTTAAACTAGGCAAGTACATGGATATGTTCTTTCTTTCAATCTGATAACCGAGTTTCATGTATGTAGCCTATGACTTTGGAGGCGATTTCTCGTTGCTTGGTCAATGTATGCCTAGTGTGAAAAAGTGGACAACACGACATTTGGTGGACTTTAAGAATCTACGCACTGCAGATGACAAGCCTATAACTGGTGGTCTTTCTGGCACAGTCAAGCACTTTTTGGGTGTTAGCATGAATAAGAAGCAACAACTCAGCAATTGGGAACAACGACCATTGACTGTGGATCAAGCTACCTATGCTGGTAAGGATGACAGTGGAATGATTTGCCAGTGATACTCAAGAAAAGTCTTTTCTATATGTGATAGCAAGCGACGCATTTTGCTTATTGCAGATTTATGAAGTGCTCTTGGCTACCAACCATCCATTCTTAAAATCAATACCCAAAGTTGCAACTGCGACTACACCGACACCTTCACCACCCATAGGATATGCTCATCCACCCCCAGAGCAAGATCTTTTCCAGTTTTGAACCAAAAAAATGCATCTATACCTCAATAAAACAATACTTAGATGTAAATACTGAACACTATGTATATATAAGATTAAGAGGATGTGACATATAATACAGACAAGTGGATGAATACAAAGAGGATTAAAAAGGGTGGAAGGAGAAATGAAAAGGTGAGGATGAAAGAATTCTTGTATCAGGATAAACCAGCATCTTGCCATACAGCATCCATTGCTTCGCCTTCATTATCATCATCGCCTTCGTACCATTCAGTTTCTGCCATTGCTGCCATACGACGTCTATCTTTTCCAGCTTCAGAATCATCTTCTTCATCCATGAGTTCTTCTTCACCATCAAGAAAGCCTTGTATATCAGGTGGAATCTCTTGCATTTGTATACTGGGAGCTGCATCAAGGTATCGCAACTGTTCCATGGCTCTCTCTCGCACCTTGAGAAGATATTGCCTGTCATTCTGATTCTCGACACGACCTGAGAGATGTGGATGAAGCTGATAATCAGGCTTGAAGAAATCAATGTATTCATTGGGTGGCAAATCATTGGACAATTCAGTGTCAACCAAAATAGATGTCTCATAAGTCCAACAACGAGCAACATTTCTGACCGTGTAGCCACCACCACCTACGACCAGTAAGGGTATCTTGAATTCCTTGACATGCTGTACACATTTGCCATGTGCTTCAATACTAAGATTGAAACAACCAAGTCGATCACAGCCAAGCGAATCAGCACCACATTGTAATACAATAGCTGAAGGTTGAAATGTGTTGATCACTTGGTCAATGACTTCTTTGAATAACCAAACGTATGCATCATCATCAATTCCATCACGCAGTGGGACGTTGAGTGAATAGTATTTGCCAAGTGAGCTGCCAATTTCATCAATATGACCAGTGCCTGGAAAGAAATCACCGTTGTACTTGTGAAACGATACTGTCATGACGCGATCTGTTGTGTAAAATGCTTCTTGTACACCATCACCATGATGAATATCAATGTCAATGTACAATACACGAGGAAAGTAACGCAGTAATTCAAGAATGCCGAGAACAATGTCGTTGACATAACAAAAGCCGCTCGCTTCACACTTTTTGGCATGATGCAATCCACCTGACCAATTGATACAAATGTCGGCACCATTTGCAATCAGCTTTCTTGAAGCTTCAATGGTGGCTCCTGCATATCGTTGACAGAACTCGTAAATGCCTGAGAATACTGGACAATCGTCACCAACGTTGAATCTTTGAAAGACATTCTCATATTCCTCAGCGTTGTCAGGTGTCACTCTATATATCATCATGGCATCCATCAATAAAACTGATCCATTCACTATGGATACACATACCTTTTGAGAAAGTCAACATAGTCAGCAGCATGGAATTCCAAGATCTCATTATCAGTTGCTTTCCTTGGCTGGAATATCTCCATCTTTTGATGCAAGCCATATTTGAGTACAAGGTGGTTGGTAAGCGTCAATCGGTGGGGCTTCATAGGATGTCGTTCCTGTTTTAAAGTAGATAGAGCATTAGAGACACTTGTATACAAGACGATCCAAGAGAAAACGCTTACACCATAGTGGTAATTGCCAACGCCTTCATCGTGAAAGTACGCGACTCGTGTCTTGTTGTGAGAAGCTAGTCGCATTGATCGTGGTGCCATATACTTTGACTTTTGTGTGGTTGCAAGATCTTCAGTAAAAGTGGCAACGACATTGGAGTCGTTATAGTTGCGGCGAGGCATGTGTCGGTAGAAAGAAAAGGAGAATACAGCTGATATTAAAGACCACTCGATCCTTTTGTGTCGCTGGAAACCAAAAAGGTCCGTCCTTGCCAGTTTCAAGCTTGAACATCTATGCCGTACAACCTACCTTGGAACACATTGATCCTTAGATATAGAATCATCCATTCATCTATATAAACCAATTTGTTCCTTGATAAGATATCATGCTTATATTGGTTAAACTGCATATGTCATGGTAGCCAAAAGTTGTTTCATTCATATACTTAAAGTGTTCATTACTGACTGTATTGCATATTTGGATGGCAGATGGGATGGCTCATCAACTCCTAAGGAGAAGAAACACTTGTACAAGAAGCTCCAACTTTCCAGATGTCCTGGACTTGACTTTTGACTACAACTTCATGTAATCATGCACTGTTATAGTCCACATGAATACCAAAATGATACAAGAAGCAAGAGAATGCATGTGCATGATCAAAGACTAGCACTTCAATGCTAAGATCATATGAGCTATGTAGTAGAAATAGGGAAATCATTAACTAGTGATGATGCAGGTATATGCTTATCAACCAGCATAGGGTGTCAGTGCAGGCGGATGTCTCACACAGACATGCCATGTTTTGAATCATACTCAGCACAAAGCTTCCATTTACTATCTTCTCTTTCACACCTTATGTCTACCACAAAGAACCGACAACAGTGGCCCAACTTTCGACCCATTGCTCCTTCATTGCCACAGTCCACAGGCGTCATTGGCCAGTCAGCTTTGAAACCAGGAATAGACGATCTCGAGAAACGTAAATGGGACGATTTGGTCAGCCCAAGTATGGCCAATCTTCAAAGTATGATAACCAAAACATGTATTTCATATGCAAGTTGCTTAATATGCTTATATCATTTAGTTCGAGAAGGGTCAATAGGGAGTGACAATGATAGCGTATATAGTAAGTCATCGTCATCCTGATGATAGTTATGCATAACTGACAGCAGCCACTTCTTAGATAATGCTGTACGCTTGGGTGTCGGGGAGAATACACAGGTAA
The DNA here is from genome assembly GCA_008728235.1 of Lichtheimia ramosa. Taxonomy (NCBI): domain Eukaryota; kingdom Fungi; phylum Mucoromycota; class Mucoromycetes; order Mucorales; family Lichtheimiaceae; genus Lichtheimia; species Lichtheimia ramosa. Next base: position 4,259,932 of record CP031823.1, read on the forward strand.
GTGCATCTTATGTGCTCGTATTAGTAGTTATTAAACAATAGAATAGAATTTGACAGCAGAACAAAAGCAACGACGTAAAGAGCAGAATCGTGCAGCACAAAGAGCATTTCGAGAACGCAAAGAACGCTATGTCAAAGAATTGGAGACCAAGATCAAGTTTATGGAAGAGACACATACAACCAGCATGCAAGCAGTTCAGCATGAGAACACTGAGCTACGCGATGTCATCAAACGTATGGAGTCTGAATTGTTGGCTCTGAAAGCAGCAGCATCCACATTCAACGACAAACTCGACCACTTGCGACAACAAGGCATTGATGTACCTACATTTACTATACCCGACATCAGCCGTGATCCAATCAATGACAAGAATGGGGATGATGGTAGTGGTGATGATCAACAACCTGCAGCTAAACGCATCATGCGTGTGCCATCATCAGCAGTAGCATGTATTCGAGACAAAGATGGTGTTTCATTCTGCGAGAGACTCAAGGAAGAAGTTTGTTCATCAGCATACAATCAATTACTTTCAGAACAGCTATTCGATCCTTCTGGTTCATTGAATGACACTGTTACGCAACACCCTGTACCCATTGTCACTGGATTGGATAACAAGGGATTGGAACACGACTTTGACAGATTTATGAGCATCATGTCAGAAGGTGTAGTCATTGATCCATCAACATATTCAACCAAACTTGTCCCATGCAATCAAGTATGGCAACGACTTTCAGAACATCCACAATTCGACCATTTTGATTTGGATTTGCTTTGCAACGAATTGAAGAAACGTGCAAAATGTTCACACGATGGTCCAGTTTTAGAGGAACATGAGCTAGACCAAGTGCTACGTCTAATGGAGACAAGTCTAGAACGATGATATCGCCAAGGAATCTATCAGCTATCACTAGTCACCTAGCCAGCACATCCAATTAACAGAGCCGTTCTCCCTTCTTGTATTAATTACGTTGACCATCCACCCCCGCTTATACAACAACAATGATGCGACTCTCAGTTGTTTATTACATCAGCTGTACTTTTTCCGATGCAGGATGCAGCTAAATCAATCTCCCAAGCCAACTTGCTTTTTGTATAATAAATATACATACTTTGAATAGATCATCTCTTAAACGTCTCTTTTCTCTCTCTCTTTCTCCTTTTGCTTTTACGTAAATCATGTTGCAAAACAAACAAGGATATCCTTATTCATCTCACAAGCACAGACCTGTTTCTCCTCATCATCATCATCAGCAACACCAACCAATGATCATGACAGGAGCTCCACCTGCTTGGGCTTATGTACCTTATACAACAGCTTCACCTAGCAATAACGAATATGGACATTGTTGTTGTCAGCCTAACAACATGGTATATGTGCTTCAACCAATTACATTACCGCCACAACGACAATTCAGGCATAATGACGATCATACTCCTCTCGTTCATCTTACAAACAACAAGAAATATCCTGCTTCTTCACCTTCAACAAGAAACATCCACAACAGATCTCCTCCTTCTTCTCCTCCACCACCATCCCCTGTTTCAATTCAACGTCGACCTGCTCATCAACAACGTGAAAGACCTATGCATCCAAATCATCTTCATCGACAATTTAGTCATTCCAATATGTCTTCATCTCATCACTATTATCATCAGCACTTACCTAAACGACGACCAAGTCAAAATACAGTGGCAAGTGCAAGGACCCCTTTAACACATGGGAGTCATAATAAAGAGCCTTGGCAACAACAACAACAGCGGAAGCGTTCCGAGAAACAACAACATCACCAGTTAGGAAGATCAGCATCATTACCTACACGCATTCAGACAACACCACCTGATTGTGACACAACACATCATCATGCAAACCAAAGGTCAAATTTAGTTACTCGAGCAAAACGTTGGTTCTCATTGTCACGGAAATAAACATTACACAATCATCTTTATCCCTTCTCCTTTTGTGTTTTTTATTGTACTGTACAAGTAGCACTATTTGAATGACTGCCACGACCATCCCAGGCCAGCTGGGTAACAAGCCCAATACGCATGTGGTGAGCAGCAAAAGCATGGGCCTAAATAGAACGTAGTACAATCAGAGTTACACGTGGATATGCCTTGCGTGGATATAATAAATGCTTACACTTAACCATGCATCACCAATATCAGATGTATATTCTTCTCCAAGACGTTGTTTAAGAGCTGATACAAAAGCAGGACCAACCAGTGCGAGATGATCTGGATGCACATTGTATTGGGCGTGTCTAGAACCAAGCTGTTGCAGTTGCTGCACTGTAGTGGCTGCTGTGACAGCAGCAGGTGCACGAGTAAGACATGATATCATCCCAGTTAATGCTCTTGCTTGTGGAAAGATGTTCTTGAATAAGAGCCGTGTTTCTGGTTCAAGAGCAAAAAGAGCATCATAAAAAGCAAGCCCAAATGCATGAGCTGGTGATATAGCTGCACCATCACTTTCTTGGCGGAGCTCTGAGACACGTTCCCAACTAGAGCGCACCAGCTCAATTTGTTCATCAGTTGGCTGTTTAGGTGACGACATGGTGCGAGACAACTTTTTGCGTCGTAACAAATCAACCGATGTAGTGGACATGATGGATAAAAGGATGAAAGAAAAGGAGAAGGAAAAGACAATTAACACGGAAGAGAAGAAAACACACGACCTGGTTAAGGTTTGATCAACTTTGAAGGTTCCCCTTCCTCAATTGCAAGCTCAGAAATAGGAACTTGTGTAATAGCATGAAGATTTACTATCATCCATCACTCTTTTACGTTATCGAGAATATTCATTACCCCTTCCCCTGTACTGCTCCCCTGCTTTAATGTCATTAACAAAACATCTTGGTCTGGACCACATGATTGATACATAAAGTACTTTTGTCAAAAACAGACGTGGCTCATGTTTTCGGATTCATCAACAACATGGCATAGTCGTGCGACACTTTTATAGCAGAATGGGCTGTCATTTCTTATCCAAGTGTGTCAATGGTTACACTGCATCATCTTCACTGCTTAAAAATCTTACCGTTTGCCGCATGTGAAGCCTGTGCACACGCACAACAATAAATACAGGTCCGTCGGCACTGATCTTCCCAAAATTCTTGGTGGGTCACGCCACTTTATCAAGGCGCAAGTTGCCTCTTTTGTTTGCTCATCCTTTCTTCTCATATCCCCAACCTGATACCTAATCATCAATGTGAAGAATAATGACCATGGCTGTGCATAATGACCATGATTGTGAGTAATGATCATGGTCGTGATACTGCTAGTACTGACTGCAAGCATTCAAACACAATATAACCAGCAATGTATAATCTAATGGATATGTCAAGTCATCCTGGAGAGAAAAAATGATGATGATAACAAAGATGAGAAGTTATATAAGGTCAATGCACAGATTAGTTTGCTCACATGATGCGGAAAGTGAATGAGAAACGATCAAGGATGTCATTGATGGCGCTTACTTGGACTTGATCACATACACCCCTGAAAGCCACAACAGGGAGTTATATGTGTTACCGAGATCACTATACTCTTTGCAAGGCACGGCTTGCTACTCATTGGCTAAATGAGACAAGCAACCAATCATGAAAGTCTTTGATCGACCAGGCTAGAATACTCTATATAGACTCCATATGAAGCCCAATGTATGATGCATGAAACACAACTATGCCTTACCCGTTTAAGATTCATCGCATGCTTCACAAGATCAACAATTGTGTTCTTATCATATCTTTCTTTCTGTTTTACTTTTCCTCCACACATCTTTTGGCTACGTATTCTCTTTGTGCTTCATGCTATGAGCAGTAATTTCTTTTCAATCCCAGTGTTCTTTATTGTTTTGCGCGAAACTTTGGAAGTGACTCTAGTAGTATCGATCTTGTTCAGCTTTATTCAACAACTATTTGATTCTCAGTCACTCGTGTACCGGCACTTGCGACGCAAAATATGGCAAGGCACATTGATCGGCTTCAATGTAAGCGTCATTATCGGCACAGCAGTCATTGTTGTATGGTACACGGCACTACGTAACTTTTGGAGTGGTACCGAAGATATCTTTACCAGCGTGTTATGTGGAGTTGGTGGTGTTTTGATGACAATAATGGCACTTTTCATGGTGAGAACAGAGCGTCTTGAAGATCGGTGGAAGCATCGATTAGCAAAAACTCTTCAAAGCACATCAAGTAATCCTGTGATTCGCTTACAGCAGAGCTCATTTATGGTAATCCCCTTGCTTTCAGTTCTACGTGAAGGCATAGAGGTGTTACTTTTCGTGAGTGGTGTATGTATACTATTTTGATCCATCCTTGGTGCATACAAACATTAAGCTATATATATTTATGTACACAGGTTGCTATCAATACACCTGTGACCGAAATACCTATTCCTGCTGTTACTGGCTTGCTGTGTGCCATCCTTATTGCCTACTTGCTTAATCGCTTCAAGACATTTTGGCGTGTTCGTCGATTCTTCGTTTTCTGTTCTATCCTCTTCTTTCTTATGGCAGCTGGATTACTGGCGCGCTCTATTGGATATATTGAAGACTACATATGGGAAAAAGCTATCGCCAATGTACCTAATAGTGATACTGCTATAGGTTACATGGTGACAACAGCATTATGGCATGTCAGCTGGGGTGATTCTAAACGCGTGACAAGTGCAGATGGTGGCTGGTATGTCGTAAACATTCAAAGAAACCATCACAATGTAGTAATAACGCCCAATATTTAGGCAACTCTTCCGTGCTGTATTAGGATGGGATAATCTTGGTACTATATTCACTGTCACCATGTACATCACCTATTGGGTCGTTGTCATTTGCGCTCTTATTTATATGCATTGGCATGAAAGACGTAAGGCTATTCGCAAAGCTCTAGCTGGTGAATGGTCTACAGGAGATATCGCTCTGGAGAATGCTGAAGATTGTATTGATGCCAATGGCGATATCATTGTCAGTTCTTTAGACAGCACAAAGCTTATCCTTGACCATCAACCACAACAACCCACTAGCGCATACACAGAATCTGGTGTTTCAGCATTCTTTGCTGGTCGTTTCAGTTCCTTTTATCGCAATTCATTATCATCCACACACCATTATCGCTATTGAACCCCTATATCACCCTTTCCCATATCATCATTATTTAAGATCCAAGTTATCCCAACATTATACCAGAATCAACTGGTGTCACCTACTCCTCCATATCATATCATCCAAGTTGTAACGATTATAGAGTATTATTGCATATATCGTATTCATTACATTGGGCGTTTACGCGATCTACATTTGTGCATAATGAACGACACCCGGTCCTTGAGCTCGTTGCTGGCATTGGCAGTATCACTTAAAGTGTAATCTGATAGAAATATATCAGTGATACATACTTTAATCCATAAGCAATGCTTACCTGCAAGTTTCTGAAGCACAGAGTCAAATCCCTTCACAATGCTAACTGTGTCTGCAATAGGATAAAGGATGTCGACCGTATTCTCGATAAATTCAATGCTGTAAGGTGGATCAGCTGACTCGAGCACCTGTATTGGATGATAGTTTTTGAGTAAAAGTACGCCCTATTCAGTCCAGACATCCACATACCAAGGTTATAAAATGTACCGTCAAACTATAGTCTGCATCCGAAAGTGTACGCTTCACAAGCTTGAAAACTGGGATGGTGTATTGTAGCTGAACCAAGTATACCAATCGCTCAATCCACCGTTTTTGCAGTGTTTGCTAAAGTAAAACCATGATAAGATATTCGAAGCACACATACACATGTCTTGCTAGTGACATACCAGGATTTCAGGTGCAAAATTTTCATAAGAGTGTGATAGACAGTGTTCAATCACCTGCAAGACTTGAGGTCGTTGAAGAGGATGTTGATAAGCAATCTCGTCCAATAAATGGTGTGGAAGTGGTATATCAGCTGATCGGTAATATGTCTCATAGTAAGGCGTCTTGGTTGAAAGATACTCTATCCAAAGTAACACTGCCATTGATGCTACAGGAAGGCTAGACACTCGTAGTCAGCCATGTAACATGTCGATACCACTCTGCCCATCCCATCCTACCTAAGGCTTTCCAGAATAGTCCCCATGGATTGTGTAAAGTCACCACCAGTTTGATTGCTGCGAAGTTCTTTCTGAAGTGATTGTAAGGTGTTGCATGCATCCTGGATTGCCATAGTTTGGTCCTAATACATTGTTTTTGATCAGTATATTGGAAATACCACGATATGGATGAATCAATTTACCTCTGGTGGTCGAGTGGGATTGAACACTGTTGCATAGCTCACAATGTATATCATCTTGTCCACCAGTTCTGGTCGTAAATGTACTGCTGGATTCGGGACAAATAGTAGTTTCAATAGTTGTACTAGCATGAAAGCAAGTAAGTATATACAATCAATCAATCACATGATGATGTTCTCTTACTGATCAGCTCGTATTCGCGGATATGGATGACATTGGGTGGGTTTTTGGATTTGTACTCGTCATATACCTATATGATTATGATTTAGCTTTATGTATGCAATGTGAGTAAATCCCATATTCGTCACTTACTGTGAAAAGATCAGCAGGCGAAGGTTGACTAGAAGACCTTATTGATTTCAAGGCGCTTGCTAGTAGTGGAGGAATGTCGTTTGCACATGTTCTGAGAATGTCGACTAATTCGCCACTAGTAAAAAGTTCACCTGGATTTAGCAATGATTCTAGACCAAATATAGCCTACCACTTACTATCCTCTCGCTGTAGCAGCCTTTTCCAACTCTTTTGATAATCTTGCAAATGATGGACTGTCAAAGTCTTCATATAAACGTCTCAAAAGCACTTGCGCATACAAGTAAAAGTGTTCTTGCTCACAGCACACTCTCTATGCAATCCAGCATTAATCCATAAGCATTTTTGTCCTTACATCCCTATACTTACCACAAGATCTGATATGCTTTCATCCACATTGATGTCATCCTTCTTAATGATCTCGCTAATAGTGTCTCCAAGGATCAAGCTGTACACCTTGACATAATTGGATGATGTTCGTAGTCGTGCAACTTCATCCTTGTAGCCCGATTCTGCCATACGCTACACACAAATAATGCCACAATCAACTTGCATGTCACTCTTCCTGCATAAATCTTACCATCACTGCCACATTTAAGAATTCACAACGTGGATATTTGTCAAGCAAGTCGTAAATGGTACGTCGCCAATGTGCGTCTTCAACAAGAGTATCCAACCAAGGCATGGGTGCTGGTCCCTGATATTATGCACTTGTTCAGTTCATGATAAATGCTACATCCATGACACACGTACCTCTGCTGTTACCAGTGTTGCATCTACACGTTCTGGATCAAAATTCTCCAACAGTATCTGCTTTATCGTGTCTCGGAGGATCGTTTGGCAGTTGACACCGATCAACTCTGCCGAATCAGCAGCAGCTTTCACCATGGAAGGAATACCAACATAAGACTCGGATAGCAAGCGTGTCGCGTCACTTTGAGTACCACCACAGTCAATGAAGGGTGCAACAGCTGTACTGTAGATACCAGGTTGTAAAATGGCGTCTTTTATCGATTGGTGTAAGTTGACGTGCTTCAAGGCATCCATGTCGCTCGCTCACCTTTCTGTTCTAGTTGTTTGCTGTAATGCTCAATAGTGGGATCGATTTCCTATGCCATTGATAGTATGAGGAGCTGTGCATGGACAAAAGTAGTGGATTGTAAAAAGTACCATTGGTTGTAAAAGGTCAGAAGCAGCTGTACAAAGAGCAAGAAGATGTAGCGTTAATTCCTCCCTCCTGCAACACTTGTACCTCTCCACTCCAAATTTGTCCGCTCTCACTCAGACTCTTACCCATACTCTCTCACTCACACAAGTATACAATAAACCTACAACAATGATGCCACAATACGCATGAGCATGTACATACAGTCAACTTGTCTTTATATCATTTGGATATCAGTCATGTGCTCATATGCTAGATAGAAGACAATGATCCCTTTCACACATTCATTCAATAAACTAGGGGACAATAACCCAGTATCTTGATAATGAAGTATATGGTACAAGTTCCAAAATGGTAAGTGATTGTCATTGTCAAAGGAAGTCTATGAAGTGTAGTGGGAAATACGTAGCAATACAGCAGTAACGATGGGTGCCTGGACAAGTCAGCTTATGCAGTGGATGTTCCAATTGATAGAATTTCCCACGGTGATGACCGACTTTAAACCTTTCCTCATTTCCCCAGAAGGAATCGACACTCTTTTTCCTTTTACTCCAAACTACATACCCTTATGCAACCTGGATTTAGACAACTTGCCAGTCGCTCCTTGCATTATATTCAAGCAAGTGCTACATTTATATGCACATTAATGTTTTCACAACGCGCACTGACACCTTTTGTTATTCATTAGAGGAGGGGTTATGCTGCTGGTTCAGCACAACCACAAGATGGTATCAAACAAGGTGTTGCTCATTCACTTTTATTAAAGCGCACAGCAGAAGATGCATTACGTAACCCTGAACTTGCTCATATGAGTGCTATTGATGGTATGATAGTGATGAATGATTTGTGTGGGGTTCTTATTCTCTCTCCGGCTTTTAGGTGAGACGCGGAAGATGAATTTGTTCCAAGCTGTCAATGATGCCATGTCAATTGCTCTTGCCACTGATGATAATGCAGGTAAAACATTCACTTTTCCAATACCCAATCACCTTTATATCAACACAGTTTTCATTGTATGCAGTGGTCTTTGGTGAGGATGTGTCCTTTGGTGGTGTGTTTCGAGCAACTACTGGTCTGGCAGAGAAGTTTGGCAAGGATCGCGTCTTTAATACGCCCTTGACAGAGCAAGGCATTGCTGGTTTTGCTATTGGTATGGCTGCAGTAGGTCATACAGCCATTGCAGAAATCCAGTTTGCCGATTACATTTTCCCTGCTTTTGATCAGGTTTGTATAGCATATGTCATTCGTTTCATTATTTTACTGACACTACTCTTGCATAGCTTGTCAATGAAGCTGCCAAATACAGATATCGATCCGGCAATCAATTCAACGTGGGTGGAATGACAATTCGTGCACCATGCTCAGCTGTAGGACATGGTGGTCATTATCATTCACAAAGTCCTGAAGCTTTCTTTGCCCATTGTCCTGGTTTAAAGGTATTACAATGAAAGAATGGAATAAGGGATTTCAATATTGACTTTTACATGTAGATTGTCACTCCACGTAGTCCTATTCAAGCTAAGGGATTGTTGCTTGCATCTATACGTGATCGTAATCCTGTCATCTTTTTTGAACCAAAGAATCTGTATCGTGCTGCTGGTAAGTCAATTTTGATCCATGAACAAGAAAACATAATCATCTAACATCATATGGATCACTCTAGTTGAAGAAGTGCCTGTTGCTGATTATGAGCTTCCACTTAGCAAAGCTGAAGTGCTAAAGCGTGGCAAGGATGTCACTATTGTCGGCTATGGTGCACAAATGTATACATTGGAAAACGCTGTTCAATTAGCTGAAAAGAAGATGCCAGGCTTGAGTTGTGAATTGATTGATTTGCGTACAATTATGCCTTGGGATGTGGATACTGTAGTCGAGTCTGTAAACAAGACTGGTCGTCTGGTGGTGGCACATGAAGCACCTAAATCAAGTGGTATGGGCGCAGAGATTTCCTCTACAATCATGGAGAGATGCTTTTTGCGATTGGAAGCACCTATTCAACGTGTATGTGGTTGGGATACACCTTTCCCACTTATCTTTGAAAAGTTTTATATGCCAAATATGATTCGATGCTTCGATGCCATCAAGAATGCTGTAAACTATTAAAATAAACTTTACATCTATCATAGAAAGTAGTTTATTTCTGGTATATCTATGTAAGATCTGTCTGGGTGGAATACAAATGGGATGTGCTATCTAAGAGGTGTAGCTGGGTCACGTGATAGCAATCACCTGCATTATGCCCCGCTGGGACCATGTATGAGTTGGATCGGCGATGTTCATCAGTTTCTCCTTCTCGATTAATCCACCATGGTACGATATCATCACCAAATACGAATGCTGAATCACGACGACCTTGAGAATCAATGGATGGATGAATGACAAGAATGGATGAATATTCCAACCACTTTTTCCTCTACGATTTTCAGTCGACACGATTCCAGCTTGACTTCAGTTCCACATGCTCACTAACGCCATTCTCCCCATTAGACCAAGGGTACCACCTCGTTTGGTAAACGCCAGACCAAGACACACACCCTCTGCCGTCGCTGTGGCAAACGCTCATTCCACAAGCAAAAGAAGACTTGTGCCAGCTGTGGCTATCCTGCTGCCAAGATGAGAAAGTGTAAGTGAATGTAGCCTATCCATAAGCCAACTATGACTCACGAGTATTCTATAACAACTAGTCAACTGGTCTGAAAAGGCTAAGCGTAGAAGAACCACTGGTACTGGTCGTATGCGTCATCTTAAGGTTGTTCACCGCCGCTTCACCAATGGCTTCCGTGAAGGTATATTTTCATCATGCATTATGCTGCATATCACACGTGCACGTATTAATCTTGCATATGAATCTTGTTTTAGGCACTCAAGCCAAGAAGCAACAAAAGACTGAGAACTAGAAGCACGAATACGACATTGCATTTATACAAGGACACACAGCCAAGACCGAATCGGTTAGGATAGTTGATTGTGCGACCGTATTTTGTGAATCGGGATGCATATAAAGATGAGCTACAACAAGGAAACAAGATTTGATGTCTATAACAATGATGGCAAAAGGAGTGAAAAGTCATGGATGAACTATTATGCAAAGAAGGGGGAGTTACAAAAAGGAGAGAGGATTATAAGATGCCAGAGTCTTTAAGAGCATTACGCAGGATCGTTTCAGCTATAGCACCAAAAACCATTCGAATCTGTGATTGCAGCATAGGGTTAATGGATGAATAAGCCCTTGTTTTATGTATATACTTACATTGGTTGTACTGGTTGCCTCTGTCAGACTATGCAAAGAGGAGTCAGAACAAATTATGCAATAAGGGGTTCTGAATGAATGATGCATGTGCTTACTGTGGGTAAATGTTAAGCTTGGCACGATTTGTTTGGTTGAATCGCCAAAGGATATATTTGGTCGCTTTTTTGATATCTTGGCCACCTGCATCGACACATAAATCCTGCTTTTAGCAATGCATTCATTCATTGTAACAAAGTCTATAGGCTTACCGCCATAGTCTGGAAAATAACGCTCGAATGGAAGCTTTGGCAGTTTGCTTTTGAAGACGTCGATCTTGTTCAAAAACAGAATGATCGACGTGCGTAAGAACCATCGGCTGTTGATAACTGATTCAAAGAGCACTAAACTTTCCATCATGCGATTCTATCGTCGTACATAAGCCATGGTGGCAATTTTCATACATGTTGTAGTATTGTTTATACCTGTCGTGATTCTTCAAGAAGCACCTGGTCATATTCGCTCAATGATACACAGAAGATGATGGATGTTACAGCTTCAAAACAATGAATCCACTTTTTTCTTTCTGATCGTTGGCCACCGACATCAAACATGCTATTTTTGCAAATCAATCAATTAGCTTGCTGCATAGTAATCAATGGACTGCATTCTTGTGATTTATACTCACTGAATGTCCAGCTGACCCATCTTAAATCGCGTCTCTGTAATGCCTGTAGTTTTGGATCTTGCACGTAGCACATCTTGCTCACAAGGTACATAATCTGGTTGGCCTATCCTTTCAGCATGTTCGAAAAAGCTATGTCAAATTCGGCTATTGTCAATTGTTTCTGGTTATTGTCGGTGTTTTTTTTGCCAAGAACATACTAGGATGCCGAGTCCATAAGGTAAAAATCGCTTCCATCCTTTTCATCAAGCAGTTGTGCCACCACTTGGTCTCTCCATATGCTGCTAATGGCTGCTGATAACTCTGGAGTCACAATACCACCCACGGCATGACACTCCTTGACGCGCTCAGCATGATACTATAATAGAAATAGAAGCGTAGTATATGAGAAACGTTATCAAATAGACTTATGCATGATGCACATTGATACATACCATGTTCTTTTCCTCTTGAAACTTGTAATCAAACTTCTCCAGACCATTAACTAATACTTGAGCACATTCAATCAGGTTCTTGTATACAGTAGGTCGCCATGTTTCCAGCTCGTCAGTAGTATAGCCGTTTTGATGAATGATCTTCATTTGCTTTACGATTGTGGATTTCCCTGATTCACCACTGCCTATGCATATGTATATAAGATGTCATGTCAACGCTGATAATGTATATATACAATACCAAGTAGCAATATCTTGAGCTCGCGTCTGATGCGTAATGAATCTTCTTCTAACATACGATCAATAGCTTGACTATGATTGCGTTCAGCGCGTTTTTCAGATGATGCACAAAGACCCATTGTGTATGGAAAAGGAAAGGAGTAAAGATGGTAAAGTAACAGGGGAACGAGGGCAAAAAGAAAGAAAGATACATGATAAAGGAGAAGCAGGGTTTTATTTTTTGCACAGGGATGAAAGCAACAAAAAGATTGGTGTTCACAAGGAGAAAAAAAAGTGATTGCTTTGTATTCCCAAGTCTATGTAGCAGAGTAGGAGGTTTGTGTGTGTGCGTTCGTATACGTATGCAAGTGCCAATCGAGGACAAGGGGGGAAATAACAAAAAAGGTGATCTTCCATCATCCAGATTTGGTTCGCTCGGCATAATCCGCCCAACTTCCAGGGTAATTGAATACGCTATTGTAAATATAAATATATTATCAGACACGATCATAATTTAAAACTTACCGCATGTATCCAATATCACGCAAGAAGTCTGCTGCTTTGTTGGATCGAATACCAGCTTGGCAGTAAAGAACAACTTGATCTTTCTCACTTGGCTTTTCAAATCCAAACTCATCTTCAAAATCCTCTTCTGACATGCTCCATGCTACTAGAAATTTGCTCTATCATTCATGCATGAGAACTTCTTGCATACTTGATCCCTTTTCCATCATAAGCTTACCAAAGGAACATTCTTCGCCGATGGAATGAATCCCTGCAACAACTCATTAGGCTCTCGGACGTCAATAAGATGAACATCCTATACAAACAACGCATGAGTAATCCATACCACCGTTCCCCTTTGGATATAGAACATTCACCTTTTTCTTATCCTTGATGATGGTTTGAACATAGTCATAGTCAACAGTATTGTTTTCAGTAGCTGAAGTGAAACGACGCGTTGAAACGAATGCACTGCGTTGCCAAGCGATCGGCTTGAATTGACTCGATGCTGCCACTGCTGCCGCTCTATGAAGCACACGAGGTTGATATCGCAACACGTTTTGACGCAAGACGTTGGAACAAGTGACTCTTATGACTTTGGGCAAGTTCATGGCGTGTTGTGTGTGTGTGTGTGTGTTCGGGGAAAAAGAGTAAGCTATCGAGAATTACATGAGCAGCGTTATCAACCCAGCCAGCTATTGGTTGGACGTAGGACCAAGTCAACCTTGTAAGTACCACACACGTAAAAGCCCAATGTTTATCATATGTCAATTAGTAGGTTCAATATAGCTACATTGCATCAGGATTCATGTGGATTGGTAGTCGAGTTGGTTAGAAACAAACGCAGTAACAAGTGTGACAAAAGAACATGCCTAGAGTGACTCTTTGACTATATGATGACTTTTCAAGGTTGGATATTCAAAGACTAACGACAACTAGACTAATACTAATTCTATTGTATAATCAAGATTCCTGGTGTAGTTTGCATGATGTGAAGGATGATGGATATAAATGGCAACCAGCTCCACCGCGTGCGGGATGTTGACTGCTTTTCAACACTGCAAAGTCCACTTACCACAGCTTTACCCTTTCACCGATCCAGTCGCCTACAATGTCAAGCAAAGTACAGAAGATTATGGTGCAGCCCATCGTATGTAAACTGCAAACGTAACAGTGATACGGAATAGCTCTTTAACAACTCTTCTTTCTTGTTCTAGAACCTGATTTTCAGGTATCTGCAAAACGTAAGCCATCGCACTCATCTATTGCTTCAACTGCAAGTACTTATACAATCCTATTAGAAAACAAGAGTGCAGATTTGGTTGTTCGACAAGGCTGATATGCGTATCGAGGGTCAAATCATTGTATGTTGGGAAAAACGTCTTTCGTATGGTGTATTGAAAAGTAAACATGTCACTGATTCACGTGTCTAGGGCTTTGACGAGTTTATGAACTTGGTTTTGGATCAAGCACAAGAAGTGACGACAAAGGAAGGTGGCACTAGAAGAAACATTGGTAAGAATAGAATGCAGGATCTGGTTAAGGAAAAGAGACATCTTATTGACATGCGTGGATCGCATTGCTAGGTCGAATCATGCTTCGAGGAGACAATATTACATTGATACAAGCGACTGGAAACTAGCTACAACGCGTATAAGACGAACCAGAAGGGAAATGCATCAATTGGAGACGTGATAGCTAGCAAACAGATGATCTTTACGTTATGACTTGCCAAGCTTTTATTATACATCTTTTTGACAAGAAAAACAAAATGTACACAGCGTGATTCAACATATTCATCTCTATGGTTGCATAGTGTTTGGGTGGTGGCAGGCATTAGACATAAATGTGGCAGCGATTTGTAGCGGATGCACAGTGTTCTTCCCCCTTTTATAAGCTCACATATATGCCATTATGGTAGATACCCCGGTCAAGACTGTTCTTTATACTTCAACATCTTGCTGATGTCGTTGCTCTTTACAGGGACAAGAGCATTCCACTCAAAAACACGATCGGCTCCACGACATTGCTGAAGCTGGTATATGCTTTGACGACCTTGTCCGTCATTCACACGTTGACCTGTGTCCCACGTAGATATGACCCTTTCCAGCGAGACAAGCAGTGGTAACGAAGGTAACTACAAGGCTAGAAACTTGATTAACACATATAAGTATAGTGATTGAAAGTCGAAACACAATGGCCGAACATGATGATGAGCCTGTTGATCAGGTAAACTAGCATCACATATAACTTTAGTCTTCAGCAACTTACGCATCAGTACATCATAGGGGATTATACAAGTTGTACATAATACAGGCGATGATGATCAAGAAGAAGAAATAGTGAGACTGCAGCAAGTCAAGCGAGTAAGTGATCAATCTATATAGTGCCATTTCATTGTCTAATAGCTATCTACACAGTTTACTCCTCTTGTCCGAGAGAATGAACGTGGATTTGGCCTTGATGGATTACTTGGTATTGCAGTTGGTAGCAGATCATCCAATGTTTCACAAGAGCACATCAAGGGGATGGAAAGTAAGCATCAGTATCAAGCATGAAAGGATTATATTGAAATGGCACATTGTTACTAGTTGATCCTGAGCCATTGGCTGATACACTTTTCCGGTTACACCAACATACAGAACTTTATAAGAGCCAATTATGTGAGCGACAGGTATATATTATGGCAAGGGGAGTTACAAGCTAGGTGAATAGTACCAATGTCTCTTGTATAGAAAGGATTGCATGATCAATTACAATACGTTGAGAGACTAAGTCAGCAAACAACACAAGCATTGATACTCGCTCTGAATCAAGCCAAGCATGCCAATGAAAGGATACCAGAGATCAAAGCTTTGACAGTCCATGCGGACAAGACACAAGGATTAGCAAGGAAGATAATGAAAGGATTGACCAATATCAACAACCATCTCACACCTGAAGATCAGTTGGACAATGCAGCACTTGAAACAAGGTGGCCAATGTTGTCTCCACTATTGAATACCACAGCAGTAGATACCAGCAATATACAATCAACGATGGATGTGTCATTCTGACATGTTGTCAATGCCGCCACCACTGATGACAAATAAACTTTCAATCCCAACCTGATCTGGATATGTGTTACGACAAGATAATAGCGTGTGAAT
The DNA here is from genome assembly GCA_008728235.1 of Lichtheimia ramosa. Classification (NCBI taxonomy): domain Eukaryota; kingdom Fungi; phylum Mucoromycota; class Mucoromycetes; order Mucorales; family Lichtheimiaceae; genus Lichtheimia; species Lichtheimia ramosa. The sequence goes on from CP031823.1 coordinate 4,275,881, forward strand.
ACTTGTATGCTGGAGACGCTTTATTTGTATCAACTGTTCTTTCTCCTCTCTTGCTCCAATATGAAAATAGCAGCTGTTCAGGTACTTTTTCCCATCGCAAAGAAGCCCATTTGACTCAATGTTCCCATGAGCAGTTTTGCATCAACCACGACGAGCCACACAGTAACTGGTCTCGTATCGAGGACTATATCAAGAAAGCAAAAAGCCAAGACGTGGACTTGATCGTTTTCCCAGAGTAAGATCATTATCACCATCATTGTTATGTCCAACTAACCACTCTAGATAGGTACCTTATTGGTGGACCTGGTCGTGAAAAAGCAATTGGAAAGGAGGCATGCGAACGTTTCTGCAGTTTGGCAAAGCAATATGACCTGGATATCGTGTCTGGCACCATCATCGAAGTGGATCCAGAAGATGGCAAATTGTACAACTGCGCTTACTACATTGACAACCGTGGTCAAGTCCTATTAGAATATCGCAAAGTCCATCTTTGGCATCCTGAAAGAGATTTCTTGCATCAAGGTACAGTTGACTATGGATGACTATCAACAATTGTACTGACTTTATCCAAGGCAAACATGGATTTGGTACTGTCAAGAATCGATTTGGAATTACTGTTGGCATGTGTATATGCTGGGACGTTGCTTTCCCTGAAGGTTTTCGACATATGGTATTCAAGGATGGTGCTCAATTAGTGATTGCTCCAGGTATGTGAGATATCATCTCATGTCATATGGATACACAAAGTGATTCTTAACAATAATGTTTAGCTTATTGGACATTGGAAGATGCTGGTGCTATCGGTCAAAAGCACAACGTATTCAGTGAATCGGCATTCCTTGATTCTGTTGTTCCTGCACGCGTGTTTGAAAATGAGATTTGCATGGTCTTTTGCAACATTGGTGATCCAAATAGCGAGGAGCAAACAAAAAGCCCATTTGGCTCGTCAGCTGGATGTACCCAGATTGCAGTTCCTTTCAAGGGAGTCATTGCTCATTGTACAGGACGTACCGAGGAGATGATTGTGGCCGATGTGGATGTTGAAGCATTGACACGTGATGCAGAAACAGTATACAAAGTGCGAGAAGATTGGATCAAGGGCAAGATCTTTGGTGGAAATCCTGATTATGAAACAGAGACTATAGTTAAACCTGGTCAGCAGTAAATAGCTTATCCCATTATATCAACATGTACTTTTTTTTTTCCTATATCGAGTTAATACATAAGAGCTATGTACTTCTTATATGGTATGGGTATTTGGATGTTATGATCTATCATCTTGCTGTGTTGGCTGTTAGTAGATGATGAAACGTGTGGATCTGATCTTGGTTACATGAATGGACATTGCAGTCAGTAACAGGTCATCAAATACTTGTAGATAATCAACATATATTTATATTCATGCATGCAAAAGGAATGTAGAAATGGGACATTTTATGTAGAAGCAGCGCGCTTATTGACATAGAGATTCATGCCATTCTTCATAGGTAAGGTAAGGGATACTTGGTATGTGATTTCTTGACCAGGAACCAAAGTGAACTCATAACGCTTAAGCAAAAAGATGATAGCGACAAGAGCTTCAAGAGTAGCAAGATTTTGGCCTATGTGTTGCAAAATTTAGTTGCATTGTCACATGCTGTATCAAATGTAGTATACCTAGGCAAGTACGTGGACCAGCATGGAAAGCAGGCCATTGTCCTTGTGATTCTCTACGTAGTTCACCTTCAGGAGTGATCCATCGTTCTGGTTTAAACTGCTTAGCATCAGGACCCCACACCTTTTCAGAGCGGCCTTGAGCCCAAGGATCCCAGACAATATAGTCGCCTTTCTTAATATTGGTGCCATCAGGCCATACATCATCATTAAGTGCATACTTTTGGTTTGCTGGCACTGAAGGATGAAGACGTAGCACCTCGTAGAATCTATAGAGATGACCACGTTAGGAAATCTTTGTGTTTTGGATGGCAAACAGCAACTTGATATACATACACTGCATGAGCATATTTCATGTCCTTGATCTTTTCGTAAAGTGCACGTGCATCGCCTTCAATGTCATCAGTAATATATTCATTGATCTCTTGGACAAGCTTGTATTCAATGCGAGGATGACAGCAAAGGTTGTAGAAAGTCCATGATAATGCTTGGGCTGTTGTGTCTCTTCCAGCAATGACAAAGTTTAATACAATATCACGCAACTAATGATAGCCATTTAGATGAGTGAATTGTCTATATGCAGACATGTGGAAAGTCATATTACCTCTGTGTTACTGAGCTCTTCACCATGTTCATTCAAAGCGTTCATAAAGCGTGAAAGCAAGTCATGGTGCACTTCACCTTTTGCAAGCTGGGCACGACGTCCTTCAATGACATCATTGGCAAATGAATCAACAACATTCAAGTGATCCTGGATGGATTGTTGCCAAGGATGCATCAAATTATGAAGTTTCTCGGTGATTTGCCAAAGAGGATTGACAAAGCGTTGGAAGGAATTCATCTGACAATGATCAAAGGAGGCAGCAAATGGCACTTTCTCCTTGCTGCTAAGAGCATTAAGCTGTACACCAAATCCAAGCCTGCAGAATTGGTCAATGTTAACATCTATATCATGCATATGCATTAAAGAGGAAGAATACTTACAAAATGAAAGAGTCCAAAGTAAACTTAAACATGACATCATGGAAATCTACTGGCTGGCCATCTTCACAAGCTTTGTCAAAGATCAACTTGTTCATGAAATTGATTTCCTGGATGAAAACGCTATGTCGAATGAGAAAAAGTGCATGACAATAACAATGTATGCATGATGATGGTGTAACTTACTCGGTGAAATGGTCTCTAAAGTTTCTCACTAAAGCAGGAGCAATGTGTAAGTGCTTGTCAAATGCATTGTAGGGGAATTTACCACGTACCATTGAACACCAGTGAAGCTGTTTTACGCTGATATTTCCAGTGCTCGCCATTGGCATTGAAGATACCATGACCAAGAAGATCAGTAGTAGCATGGCTGAATTGGGGTCCTTTGACATAGTTTTCGAAATTGTCTATGTAAAGTAGGATAGGTTCATATTAGAATTTGCATGAGTAACACTATTAGCTTATATCGCATTACCTTTCAACACTCTTTCAACGTTGCGTGGATCAATTGTCACAATACTACGAGGAATACCAAGTGCTGATGATGTGCTTTTTGATGTCGTGAGTGGGATGTCATTGATGAATACTGCAAATGTCTTACGATGTCAAGCTATCCGACAGCTCGAAGCCTTCAAGGAACATATGATGAATTCTTTCCTTATTAGCAACAAGAGTGGGAAGTATGCCGACCAAAGGCCAGCCTTTGGTATAAGGAATGCCTTCTCGATGCTCGTCAAAAATGGCACGATCTGGATATTTCAATGCAAGAAGTCCAAGAACAGCTGCTGTAGCACCACCAATAATGCCAGCTTTCTGCAACACTGGATTGTTCTTTCGATCACCGAGTAAAGACATTGAGTGGAAAAAGATGATTTGCATTTCTGGCAATGGGCCACCTCCCTTCTTTTATATGCATCATCATCTCCGACATTGGTAACACGATGTTATATACCCCACACCTTTTTCTTGTACACTGATCGCTCTATGAACATTCATCATTTCACACAGTATGTACATCATATATCATCATACTATTGCTACTATCCCTATGACTCATCCAGGAAAGCATTTGACAGCCAAGTATAATAGTGTCGCTCTTAATGGACTATGTGATGCATAAGCATAAACGATACAATTATGGTGAATAAAAGCTTGCCTAATCATGTGTGATCAACTGTTGACATGATGCATTTTATGTCAAATCTTGCTGTTTTGAAACTACACTACTTGCTGTGGCTGGTACATGGATATAGCTCACTTTTCATTGTCTTTAGCAATATAAGAAATGGCTGATTGTTTTATTTAAACAATGAAACCTAATCTATCTACATGCGAACATCAAACAATGGAGTTGCTATGAGCATTTATACGCCTAATGCTGATCAAGGGAGGACTAGTGCATGCATGTTTGTAACCCTTGTGCCTTTGTTAGCCAAAACAATGGTGCAATGACTAGCAAGAAACTGTTTACTTTGGGAATCATACTTGGTGACACATTTTTGGGGTATGTCATATGCTATTAGGGACTGAGAAGCACGTGGAAAAGCTGTCAGGTCAGTGCATAACATCAGCATAGGTCATTGCTTTCTTTCCTTATTACGACAAGCGTATATTCTCTTCACACTGCCTGCTGTACCTTGGATTTGGACATGGAATGCAGATGGCATTGTATGTTACTCTTGCCATATGATTGCAGAGGGATACAAAAGGGGCACGTGTAATCCAACGGAGCAGAAATTGTTTCAATGGAGGACGACGACTCTTTTACTCTTTTTGGCGACTTCACAGCCGACGAACAAGCTTTAAATGAGAAGCGACAACAATGCATGCGTGAAAAGGCAGTTGAACGTTTACGACATTTACCAAGTGAACCTTGTCAGCGTACCATGCAAGAGAATCGGCTTGTCTTCAGTCATGTTCGACAAGATCGCTTTCAAGAACCCCAAACGGCAACACAGTTGTTTACACCTGATGAATGCAATGATATCTTGAACACATGTCGCAAGATGGCTGGCTGGACTACTCAACGGCATTCGGCTTTTCCAACGACTGATATCCCTATCAAGGAGACGGCGTTGGCGTATCTTGGTGACATGATCAAACAACGCCTATTTCCGATGCTCGGGAACCATTTTGGGTTTGATGCATGCAGGGATCTTGCTTTCCGTGATATCTTCATCGTCAAGTATTCAGCTTCATCACAACGTGGGCTTCGTGCACATACCGATGGATGTTTAATGAGCTTCAATGTCCTCTTGAGTGATCCAAATGAATTTGATGGTGGTGGTACTTGGTTTGAATCCATTGACAGCGTTGTACAATTGGCTCAAGGAGATTGTGTGTATCACGATGCTCGCATCATGCATCAAGGTATTGACATTACACGAGGCGAACGATACATTCTGGTGGGCTTTGTAGATACTGTAGATACTTTAGCTAAAGATGCCCGTGCTATTCGAGACATACAGGTCAAATAAAACATATCATCTTGGTAATTAGAAGAGTAAGGTAGTGGCAAATGATGGTCAACAACTGTTTAATGCACATCGCAGAAGGTTGTGGAACAACGTGTGAGATTTCAGCATCCTTTGTTATTGTTATGTGATCCTTTCATATGCAAAACCACCATGCAATGTAACCTATTCCCTGCAAGTGCATACACCGCCAAATAAATACTGGCATGTCGAAACATCTCTCTCTCTGAAATGAATATGTGTGATGTGAAAGATTAGTTTGTAATGGGCAAGTGACAGCATTGCAGATGCAATTCAATGATAACATGACTTGGGAGATGGGATACATTTTGAAAACGCTTTCATGATCAAATATGGTAAATGTGTCCTAACTTTAGCATAAACGTTTTCTTAGAACACATAGAAACATTTAAAATTTACACACGACAGTAATCTGCATCTTGGCGTGTTTCATGATGGTGATGATGATATGGGAACTACAATTGAATGATAAGAAGTTGACCAGTTTACGTTTATTTACTACGATATAAGCATTTATAGTGGGAAGATGTATATGTAAGTGAAGAGGAGTTTTAAGACAATAAAGCAATAGCTGCAGAGAAACCCAAGCCAAGAGCAATCATAGGAACAGGTTGTGATTTGGCACTGGCATTTTCTGGAGATGTTTCTTCAGGATTGGCAGCTGAAGATGATTCAGAAGAGGAAGTGGAAGAAGGAATTGAGCTACTACTACTGCCACTTGCAACAGCTGAACTGGATGGAAGAGCACTTGATGATGCTGCTGACGATGACACAACAGAAGAGCTTGCTAAGGCACTGCTACTAGCTACTGAAGCACTGTTGGATGAAGCAGCAGCTGATGATGAGGCAGCTATAGGTTTTGGTTAGTGTGAGTAATGATTGTTTCTTGTATAGAAAATGGATATAAACACTTACATGGTGAACCAGTACCAGCTTCAATGGTAAACTGTGGGCTGAAACCCAAATTAGGCGATGTGCCAAAGATAAGAGCATCTAAGAAAACATGTGGAAAGTTAGAGAAACTGGGTATGCCAACAAAAAGGAGAAGTGGACCCTGTCATGTTGGCAGTCTCCTTGTCGTCTCCTAATCACATCAAACACAGGGATACTTACAGTCTGTGCCAGCAGTAGTATTTGCAGGAATCGACCAAGTATAAGATCGTGCTGCAGCATCCACATTACTTGCAATCACACCAATACGTTGAAGGTTGTTTGGATCACCATGAGCAAGCGCAATTTCGCTGATAGTCTCCACAGTTGGATTTGTCCTAAAATCATATGCAACAAGGAGTGTCAGTTGGATGGTGAAGATTGTAATCCATCAACAAGTGCTCAAAAGGAGAGAAGAGACTTACCATGTAATCAAAGCATCTTTACCAGCAGTATACACTGTACCTTGAATAGGTGATGTGACAGAAAGGATACCTGTGGATTGAGCAGAGATAGTAGAAACAGCAAGAGCAGCAATGGCAGCGACAATAGACTTCATTGGAAAAGAACACTGAGTAGTAGTGAAGAAAGAAGAAAGAAATACAACATGTACTCAACACTCGAGAACCGCGCTTTTTATGCTCTTGGTACGAAAAAGGTAATTCTATGTCTCCAGACAACCTTGCAAGATAAACATCAACTCCGGCTATGCATAAAGGTGGTTTACTACTTGGCAACTACTTCCGACATACTTTTTAGAGGGATCACGCGCATTCCTTGGCTGTTGCACCAACTTACACTGTGTGCTGCTTTGTGGTGCCCCAGAAAAAAAACCCAGCCCACACACATTATCCACTCTTCCTCTCTTGTTTTTCCCTCTCTTTGTATACCCTGTTGCTCATGATAGCGTCACAGCCACCTGATCCTTCGCAGGACAATGCATCTCATATGGAACGCAAAGATGACCCCATTGACGACTTGCAATTTGAGCCTGAAGAGTTTTCTGAAGAGGACGTGTTGCCATTCCTGTTGCAGGCACAAGATATTATTGCAAAGTTGGAATCAAGAGTAGTGGATCTAGAAACAGACTTATCGGTACGTGTGTTGGATGCTTATAGAAAGCAAGCATGTTTATATATTATACACTTTAGACGATCCATCGAAAGTATGAACATGATCGACATGACTGGCTGGTTGGATTATCACAAAAAGATCAATACATCCATCATCTCTCCAACAAGTTACAACGACTCGAGTTTAATGGAAAAGAAGCAATCTTGCTCTTGACTGATACATTGAATGATGCACAACTTGATGAATCAGCACAATCCAATTTGACACTTGCATTGAATTATCTTCGACAAGCTCATCTCACTTCTACACCACCTGCTGATCCACCAGTTGATTTTCCCGATGTGACAGCAGATGATCTTGAAGAAGGTGAATTGGAACGACGTGCTGCTGCTGCTATTGAATGGAGGAAGCAAGAAGATCCTGCAGGGTCGTTACGTGTTTCACAGTGGGCTCAACAACAGCTGCTAGTCGGATTAGAATCATCCACTCAAGATGGATCTCAGATTGATGCTGAACAATTCTCCACGACAACATCACTTTCATCCATGACAAGAATGCCATCCAATGAAGATCAACCACCAATCAACAACAACAACAATAACAACATTTCAACACGTAATAGTGTACCATTGCCATCTGACAATACTTTCTGTGGCAACTGCAGGCAGTTACTTGCACAACTAGATCAACAAATTGAGCAAAAAGCATACATGAAACGCGACTTGAACAATCTTGCATCTGCCCTTTCAGATGAAGAACAATTACGATTCAGCATAGAAGAAGTCAAGGAATCTTTAGAGGAGGATATTCAAGATGTGACAGCATCATTATTCAAGGTGTTGAATTGTATTTTGATGGATGAAGTCATGGATCGTGAAGGACTTGTACAACTGGATCGGGAGACCAACGGAAAGCTTGCCGATGTACTCCGAGCTTGGGATGTCAGGGAGGAACGCCTGCGTGAAATCAAGGAGCAACTTGTTGAATTGGATGCAGCTGTACATCAAAGCAGCAATGCTTCCGATCGACTCAATCATTATGCACGAGATGAACCAACCAATACAGCAGTACCACGTTTGAGTATGATACGACACAATCCACGTTTTTCTTCTCCAGGATCACCTTTGGTGCCTTTAAGTGAAGATGAAAGCAGTACACATGGCATGTTGGGTAGTACTAGCACCAATCATCCAATTCGTATCGATGGCCTTGTCTTTGATGAATTCCAAGAACATGTCAAGACTTTGTCATCATCATCTTCCCACCTTGCTAGTATGTCGACTCGATTCATGAAAAGAGTACTTGCCGAAGATGTGGATCCATGTTTATTTCAAAACACGACTTCACTTTGGTGGAAATCTCCATGGTTCAAACGCAAATTGACAGACGCCATTGCTCACAATCGATGCGACATTCAATATTGGAATTCACACAACACTTGTTCTTCTGCACTTTCATCCTCCTCCTCTTCTTGTTCACCTGCTACAAGTCATATCAGTACTTCTTCAGCCAATGTTACAACTACACATCATCCATCAGCACCTCGAACAAAATGCACATGTTGTGGACATTTGCGTATCTGCGAGTTCCGCATGCGCTTGCATGGTCAAACATCTCAAAAGCCAGCTCCTTGGTTACCTTTGGATCGTTTCTGCAGAGATAGAATCGTAGCTGTATGCGATTTCTTTTCTTTCATTTCACATTTGCGTCAAGGTCATATGCAAAAGTCGCCAGTTTTACACATGTTCAAGCATTGCATGCATTATCGTCGACGTATGAGTATTGCTCGTGTAGGATGTCTGGAACTTTTTGATGATGACACAACTTCACCTTCTCGTTTCACTTCACAATACCAATCCAAAAGACGTTCTCGGAAACGTGAAAGCCTTGTTCTTGATCATTCTGGAAGTGGCAGTGATTCTGGTAGTGTTGTAAGCATTACGGATATTCAAGGTCTCGGTGGAACTAGCCAGATTGTCATCGTGCACTGATTTATACCCCCCCTCCCCATGCCTTTTGGCTCATTTTATTCGCTTGTTATCTTATCCCATTATACACTTGTTGAAAACAAAGACTTCAGGATATTGTTATCTATTGTAATCTTACATTGACACAGATTAAAGTGAATATATACATACAAAAGCTGAAGGAGAATGTTTGGATAAAGGATCATGGGTACCAACATGATATACTAAGCAGCAGTTATTGCTTCATTTCAACTTATAGTATCACATCTAATGCTGACAACTAATTATGAGCACTGCATCCAACGATGGGAGGAGTTGGTTGATGATTGATTCAGGATCGGTGTTGGCTGGGTCAGTTTTACTACTCCGATGGACCAATGGCTCACCATAATACCAGCATTCACTTCAAAATTACGAGACATTGAGCTCCCATACAGAAATGCTGTCTTCACTAGTCAATACTAGGGCGAGCCTGCTACAGCAACATGGACATCCAACAACTTCTTGACGAATTTTCCAAATTGGGCAGGTGCTGCACCCTTGTCTCTTTATTGCTTTGCATTTGCAGAATAGGGAACGTGTGTTGGGTATAACGCGTATCGCGGTTGTTGTGGAAACAGCGGAATCAAAACGTAGTATCACAATGACCATGGTTAATATCAAACAATATGATGTGCCTTCAATGATGACAAAACTTTCATTTGGTTAAGACACTACTGAAAGAAAGATGTGGATACACTGTACTACGACGGTATCTGAGAAGCACATGCATTTTTCATTCAAGTAATTGGATCAGGTATATGAACGACGAGAGGAGATAATAGGGTGATGGAATGGATTTTGCTACTCATTGATGTTTGACATGATGGTGATGATGACAAGAAACAACATTATGCCAAGTCAAATTGCAAGGTGGATTTAAATAGCAGGCTTTTGTTTATTTGCTGCAGTCGATGATCATATTGCATTTTGTTTAGTGCATGCCAATATCTTCTCTCATGAAGGCGTCTGAAGAAGGCTCACGACCGAGGAAGTCTACTAGAAGATCCATTCCATCCCTATTACAATATGAGATGAGTCTTGGTTCAAGTTGTAAGGATAAGTGAATATACTTACTTGCTGCTACCCTTTTCCAGAATACATTTGCGATAAGAATATCCAGTCTCGGATGAAAGTGTATCAGATTCAAACTTGGTATAGAACATGTCACTGGAGAAGACCTTGGACCACATGTAGCCATAATAACCTAGATATAAGCATAAATTGATGAATACGTACTCTTATCCAATGCCAACCTTTGTTGCATTCTACTTACCAGCGTCATAACCACCCATCAAGTGACCAAATGATGCTTGTCCACAAGAACCCTACAAATCATGATTGTTAGTGCATTCAGGAAATGCATCAACTATATACTATGACATACTTCTGGTGCCTTCACCAAAGAAATCTTCTCGCGTAGCTCATTGTACAGTTTGGTGGTATCGATATGCTCATCTATAAAAGACAATGAGTATTCACAAAAAGAAAAGAAAAGCCGGATCGTCTTACCTTCAGAAGTGTGGATCTCCATATCGTAGATGCCAAAGAACAATTGACGTAGGTTGAAAAGAGCAGCAAGGACATTCTTGGACTTGATGATGCGATCAATCATGTCATCTGAAATAGGCTCTCCAGTTTCAAAGTGAGCTGAGAGATACTTCAAAGATTCACGGTCATAGCACCAGTTCTCAAGCATCTATTCACATTTTGAGTTAATTGTCACTAAAAGACATTGCCAATAAAGCAGTATATATATATACCTGGGATGGAGCTTCCACAAAGTCACCTTCTACTGATGTACCATGGAATCTTGCAAACTTGGTTCGGCTGCACAAGTGATGCATAACGTGACCCTATAATCATTGTACTTAGCATACAATCCAGTGACATTGATTCCAATCAGACATACCAATTCGTGGAACAAGGTGACAACTTCATCGTGCTTCAAAAGAGATGGCTTGTCAGCAGTACTGTGTAAACATGATTGAATTAGTGCGATCTTTCTTTGACTGGTATCATGATATACATACGGCTTGGTAAAGTTAGCCACCATGGCTGCGATGGGAGCAACACGTGAGCCATCTTCAGCAATGTAAGATGGTTGCAAGGGGAAGCAAGCAGCATGTGGATCTAGAGTTTCTCTAGTCAGTAAAAAAATGAAGAGCAGACAATCATCGATACTTACATTTGTTGTCTCGAGGGAAAAGATCCAAGTACATGTAACCAGAAAAGCTCTTATCTTCGACAGCATCCCAGCATTCAAATAATTGGACATCAGGGTGCCATACAACAGCTTTCTCGGCAGGAATCTTGACAAACTTGAGTCCGAGTACCTTTTCATAGATCTCCAACATCTCTGTTATTATTGTATGTTAGCTATGTCCATGTTATAAGACTATTTTCACTCACTTTGAATAGTAGTCTCCAAGCTAAAGTACTTTTTGATCTTCTCTTGGTCAAGGGAGTACTCCTTCTCTAAGAGAATGCGTTCGTAGTAGCTGGTATCCCAAGGGTTGAGCACATCGTCAAACTCTTCACCGCGTGCAGCTATGCATGAAAAGATCTTGTCAGCCAATCATTTGTCAATGGTTCATGCGATCCAAAGAGATATGAACCTTTTTCTTCCTATATTGCAAGTCTTAGTTATGGGGTGGGTAAATCATGTAATATACAAACTATACCTTCTTAATTTGCTTCAAATCAGCAACATCCTTCAAACCAGGTTGACGCAACTTGTTGGCAAGATCATTGAGGAACTATCCAAATCGAGATGAGATGTTGTTCTGACAAATACAGGATAGTATAATCATACATTGCGAACTGCATCAACAGTCTTGGCCATCTTGACTTCGAGGACATAATCAGCATGAGTCTTGTAACCGAGGATCTAAATAGATAACATGAGCATCAAGCTATTAGTATAATCGATAAGTGGATTCCTTACCTTGGCACACTTTCTGCGAAGACGTAAAGCCTATGCTTTGTGTAAGTAACATTCACATGTCATAATGTAGTCGACATACTTCTTCTAACAAGACAATGTTCTCACGATTGCGTGATTCGAATGCCGTGGCATATGCCTTGCGAGTGTTATCAACCTTGCAGAGCTTCAATACTGTATAAAGACTGAATCAGATACGATTGCATCCCATATGACTTTTCCAGTTACATACCTGGGCGGACATCTATGGGCAATTGGATAGGAAATTTGAATCATCATGTCAAGAAGTGATCGTGATTGCATACAATCACTTACCAGGATACCTAAAGACAAAAAGTTAAGCATCAGCTAGCATTTCCACACCGTTAGGTCAAAGACTTACTTCATGGTCAAAATGTATTTCTTGACGCCATCTTCTTCGACAGTCTTGAGACCACCTATTGATTCAAGCATGAATAAACCAACATGAAATGATCCAGACTTGACACTTACCTAAAAAGTCGTCATCCATGCCTTCGAGCTCTTCCTGTAGACCATGGTTTAGACTGTATGCCAGCATATCCAATTGTCAATCTGATACGATACCTTGGTGAACTTGATAGCTGGCAGGTGAAGAACATGTGAATGAGATGCATCCTGCATACATGTTTAAAACAAGGTACTTACTGCTGCTTTCATTGCTCCAGTTCTTCATGTATTCAATGCCGACTTCACTCAAACGCTTACGCAGCTCTTTGAATTCATTGCGTTTGTCTTCAGGCAAGTGCAAGCCATTACGGCGGAAGCTGCGTTCCATCTTGGATAACATACGAGCTTCTTCATGATCAAGCGTTTTGAGATCAGTCTTGTCAATCAATCCTTGGATAACGATGTATAGATCATGTCGCATGGTTTGTTCAATGCTGAATTCTTCATACTGCTTCTCAGCTGCAACAGAGGCATCACGAATAGCAGCGTCAGGGGAAATTTGACTCAAAGAGCTCACAAGCTGAATCTTGCCTATAGAAGAACATGGTTGGATATCATACAACATGGGATGCTTTCATATGAGATGTTACCAGACAAGGTGTTTTCAATACGAGCAAGTTTGGGCACAATGTTCTCATAAGTGCGATCCTCTGGTTTAAGAGCTGCAATCTCGTTGTTGACGCGAAGCTCTTCATCAATAATATCCTTGGTGATCTGTTTGACTTGGTCTGCGTTGATGCTAAAGTCAAGTGCTGGTGCTGGTGCAAGTTGTGTCATTGTTGAAAGAAAAGGTAAAAGTGTGGAGAAGAAAAGGAAACGTTGACGCGTCGTTACTGCTTCACCGATGCCAACCCCGTGTTCCGTGGGAATCACTAGTTGCTCCACATGCATAACGTGGCACAACGACTACTATGACCCAGTACTCAGGGTTTGGCTTACACCCATATTCCTTATTATTACCATCCATTATATATGCTTAAAGGTATGTGTGATACTACTACTACTACTACTACTACTACTTGCTTCTCATTCATCGCTTGTGACATTATGACTCAGAAGCAGGCCTTCTCCATGGATGATGATAACAGCATGGTGCCATCATTTGTCTTTCACTGGTTGAAATACAAGCAAAAGTACATTTGAAAAGCATCGAATATGATGATACAATGGTACTGACGTGTGTTTATTGCATATAGCATCCCTTTTGTCTTCTTTTTAGTTGATCTGCAGCAGTTGATACACCTTTTCATTCTTACAACACACAAGCCAGCTCTCCATCCTACTTGATTGATCTGCTTCAAGTTTTCTTCCATCACATTTCAAGGTATTCCGTATGATTGTTGAAGGAGCTAGACCAGTGTTCGAAAAGTGCCCCTGTGATTGAATGACAGGTGAATGTTCTGGGTACGCAACTGCAAGTCCGTTCTCAGCATGACAATCATAAGCATTATTCCTTGTACGCATTTACTTCTCAAAAACAAAGAACCAATCATTCATTACATGCTCATTGTATAAACAATAAAACAAAAACTTAAATTACATGCTCAAACAGATTTGTATTGGGTCAATGCATTACTCTATGATGACTCTGTAGGCTCTTTGAAAGTGGATTCCTTTTCTGCAGCTTTCACCAAATCTTGAGTCATTTCATCCTTGATAGAAGGCTCGGAATGGGTTGGTGGAGGTGTGGTATTGGATGAAGTATGCTTGGGCTTGTTGATAGAGTTATAGATAGACAATGCCTAAAACACAAGTTTATGTGAGTGATAAGATATAGCCATTTTCTTCATTTCTTCTTACCTGTGCTACCATCGAAGCTGCGTCATTTGCTGATGCAGGGACAATCATGGTTGTACCTTCCTTGGCCATTCTTCCAAATGCATCCACATACTTTTCAGCCACTGTCATAGACACAGCATCCTTGCCATTCATTTGTCCAATAGCCAATGCCACCTTTTCAATACCCTTGGCAGATGCTTGAGCACGGAGCAAAATAGCTTCAGCTTCACCACTGGCTTTGTTGATTTGTTCTGACTTCTCGGCTTCAGATGCCAAGATCGTAGCTTGCTTTCGACCTTCAGCAACGTTAATAGCAGCTTGTCTAGCACCTATCCACATGTAATCAGCATTGTTTGTTCCTTTTTGATGACATGATCTTTTCCAAATTACCTTCAGATTCAAGAATTTGAGCTCGTTTGGTTCGTTCAGCGGAAACTTGTTGATGCATGGATTCAACCACCTTTGCAGGAGGATGGATATCACCTAAATTACATATGTTAGTGATAAAAAGACATGGAGAACTTGGTCTGCTGTATACTTACGAATCTCATATCTCAAACAACGAATGCCCCAGTCATCCGATGCAGAATTAATGGCGTCGACAATGTTGGAATTTAAGTGTGCTCGCTCTGCAAGAGTACGATCCAAAGTCATTTGACCAATTTCAGCACGCATAGTCGTTTGTGCAAGTTGAGTAATGGCAAATTCAGCATCCTCCACTCCATAAGAAGCCTACATAACCCTTTTGTCAATACAACATCACTCATATCCCCAAGATGCATTCATTGTACCTTGAAAGGATCCACAATACGATAATACAATACGCCATCCAGTTCAAGAGTCACGTTATCTGTTGACAACCTATTAGCGTATATCCACATTCCTCTCTCTTCAAGACCTACCTTGTGTAATAGCACTCTGACTGGGCACTTCAATAGCTGTTTCCTTTAAGCTCTTGACGTATTTGATGCGATCAATGATGGGCATCAAGATATTTAAACCGGGTTCCAGCATACGATGGAATTTGCCCATACGCTCGACTATCCAAGCTTCTTGTTGAGGAACAAACTTGATGATCTGTAATAGCACAAAGTCAATACACGTCAATCACTAGACTTGGATGATATTCGTACCGTGTTTCTCGGCAGTGTTTTGCGTTCCAAACCACCCCAGCTTGAGCCTGAACCAAACTGTGAAGGCGCACCATATGTATCATAATCGTTGTTGTATCCATATCCACTATACGATCGTGTAGCACGTACAAGAATGGCCTGTTATTCAAGTCAATAAAAGGAATTGGTAGAACAAAGGGCCAAGTGTGCTGCGTAAACTCGTACCGTCGAGATGGTCTTTTGAACCTGGTGGGTCTGTAATGCCAAAGAGTTGCTTCTAATAGGACGTATAGCGACGCGTGATCGTTGAAAGGCTTGCATCAGGGTCTTAGTAAAGAGAGTGTGTGTATAAAGAAAAGGGGAGTTGTTGGCAGTGGACGATAGGGTGTTGCTGACGAAATGCAGGATACGCGTGACCGGCAGAGAGATCAATGCGCTGCTTCCAGTTGTCCGCTCACTATTTCAACCACTCCTTCCTTCAGTTACATGTTGGGCTTGATAGACCTGTGTCAAACCTGCTATGTATTGTATCTTGATAATAGAATCACCACTGATATTCACATGTTCTCTAATACTTTCTTCCAAAGAATACAATGAAAAGCAATAAACGGATGACATGATTGGTCACTCTTACTGTTTCATTGTAAAGTGGATCATTGTGTGACAAAAGTCAACTCCAATGGGTTCTTGTTTAGCATTAGATAGCATATGCAACATCGTACGATGACGCTGCTATTCATATTTCTCATTGTCATGTGAAAAATTGATCCAGTACTTGTCAAATAAGCAATACTTGCTTTCTAGCAAAGAAATCCTTTATCAACACAAGGATGCTACTTCTATTTCAAATCTCAATACATCCTTAAACAAGTATTCAATCTATTATTGGATAAAGTTGATAATGATGGAGTGATTGAACATTGATGGATGATGCGGGGAAACAAGCGGGGAAGGATAAACTTCGCGGAGGTTGTTTGTGATATGCAGGTGACACGGAGATGTGGAAAAGGTCAAAGTAGTTTATGCGGGGCAACAGCAGTATTTGCTCAACAAAAAGTAATAACATCATCATCAACTGTTGATAAACAACATGGAAATGAAGCATGATCAAGTGATACCTAGTTTTACAGTATTGGATGTGGCGTATTCCACATGGGTTCACGGCAATTTGTTGTTGATTGTCAAGCATGCGAAAATTGCTGACATAGCAGAAAGGTTCCATAAGCCCATTAGTAAAGCGATTTGCATTTTGAACGACCGCTTTCCATATAAACCGATGTCACTCAGCTTTTGTCTTCAGCCTCGTCCTTCTCTTGCTCTTCTCTTCATCGATGACTTCTTTCAATAACAATATTCCTACAAAGTTCCCTGCACTTGGTCCTGCTCCCCCTAATGGCGACTTGCTTTTGGCCAATGAGCGCGCCAAGGCTTCATTTGACGTCAAGGAGATGTCAAAGTTTATGTACACCGAGGAATATCTCAACAAAATGTACAAGGTGCTTGACGTTCTCGAGTCTGAACCTGCTTTCGACAAGTCCAACAGATACCATGAAAGTCGTCCCGAAAAGATTGCTTCTTCTCTTTGGAAGGATAAGCGTCTTGTTGAATTGCAAAAGTAAGTTACTTCATTTACACGTGATAGCATAATACTAACTACTTCTCCTTAGGGAACACAACTGGGACGAGACTGATGTTTCCATTGCCAACTTTTTGTATGATCAATCCACTCCAGTAAGTATATTTCGCAAGTGGATAGAGCTCTCTTGATATTGATGTGTCTTTGTAGTTCACCTTGCATTACAACATGTTTATCCCCACTTTGAAGAATCAAACCACCGACGAGCAGAAGAAGTTGTTCCTTGAGCCTGCTTTGAAGCATCACATCATTGGTTGTTACGCCCAAACTGAGGTGAGTATAAGGGGATTGGATGGAATGAGATGATCAAAGTTAGCTGACTAAGGGGTATTGTGTATCTTCCTTATCAGATCGGACATGGCTCCAATGTACAAGGCTTGGAAACTACTGCAACCTATATCAACGAGACCAATGAGTTTGAGCTTCATTCTCCTTCTCTTACTGCTGCCAAGTGGTGGATTGGTGGTCTTGGCAAGGCTGCCAACCATGCTATTGTGATGGCTCGTCTTATTCTTAATGGCAAAGACTTTGGTCCTCATCCATTCTGTGTCCAAATCCGTAGTCTGGTGGATCATCGTCCTCTTAAGGGAATCACTGTTGGTGATATTGGTCCCAAATTTGGCTTCAACTCTGTCGACAATGGTTTCATCATGTTTGATCACTATCGTATTCCTCATGTTGCCTTCCTTGCCAAGTATTCCAAGGTTGTTCCAGGATCTGGTGAATACATCAAGCCACCTAATGCCAAGCTTTCTTATGGCACCATGGTGTTTGTTCGTGCACATATTGTTCTTGGTAAGTGATTTATTACTTTGATATCATGATGACATACTAACGTGATCTCTAGGTGCTCGTATGGCTATTGCAAGAGCTGCTACTGTTGCAACCAGATACTCGGCTATTCGTAGACAATTTGTTGATGCAGCTAACCCTCGCAAGTGGGACAACAAGGTCATTGAAACATCAGTTCTTGATTATACCATGCAACAATATCGCCTTTTGCCTATGATTGCCGCTGCTTATGCATGCTTCTTCACTGGACGTGACATGATCAACCTTTACAACAAAAACCAAGAAGAAATGGCCAAGGGTAACTTTGACTTGCTTGCTGATCTTCATGCAAGCTCTTCAGGCTTGAAGTCTTTGGTCACTACAATGTCAGCAGCTGCTATTGAAGATGCTCGTCGTGCATGTGGTGGTCATGGTTACAGCATGTTCTCTGGTCTTGGTCAATTTTATCAAGATTACTTGCCTAATGTTACTGTAAGTCTACCAGGAATGGGATGGATGATGATGATATTGACTTGAGACTTTTAGTGGGAAGGTGACAACTATATCTTGACCCAACAAACAGCACGTTACATCTTGAAGACTCTCCGTAATGTTGTTGCTGGCAAGGCTACTCAATCAGAACACAATCACACCATCAACTATATGCTTCAATATCTTGAGAATCCCAAGGCCAAATGCCCTGCACAAGCACCTGCTGATTTCTTGAACCCTGAATTGATTCTTGCTGCATTTGGTTTCCGTGCTGCTTACCTTGCTGCCAAACTTGCTGAACAAATCGATCATCAAGGACGTTCTTGGAACTCTGTACTTGTCGAGATCAATCGTGTTTCACGTGCTCATTGTCAATTTATGCTTGTTCGCACCTTTATTGTTTCTTTGCAAAATGATGAGAACCTTTCCAAGCCTGAAAACCGATCCATGCTTAAGGCTTTGCGCACTCTTGCCTCTCTGTTTGCTTTACACACTATGGAACAAGAACTTGCAGAATTCTTGACTTCTGGTTATCTTTCTTCAGAACAAGCTTCCATGGTCAAGGATCAAGTCATTGCTCTTCTTGAACAAGTCCGCCCTGATGCTGTTTCTCTTGTGGATGCCTTTGCTTTGCCTGACTATTACTTAAATTCTGCATTGGGTCGCTATGATGGAAACGTGTACCAAGCCTACACCAAGATGGCAGAAAGTGAGCCACTCAACAAGACTTTGGTTGTGGATGGTTATGAGCAATACATCAAGCCCCTTGTTCATGATGGCCTTAAAAACTTGGATGGCACTACTCAAGCTGCCAAGCTGTAAAATCGTATATGAACCTTCTTGTCCTTTTCCCCCTTCCTAATGGTCCACCATGTCTATATACACACTTCCTTTCTTCTCTACTACCTTTATCATCTGTATGAACACGCTTCTATAGAATTAGATTGTCCACAGACTCATAGAGCCTGATAGATTATCCTTGGAATATAGAACAATCGATTCCTTTTTGATCACTCATGTTGCAATTGTTTATTGATAAGCATTACTACTACACTAACATCTGTTGTTATTGGATAGCGACTGTATATCAGTGTTATGTCATCTTTGCTCTTTGCCAAATGATTGTCATAGCAGCAGGCATGCAGATGTGTATATTGTTGTTATATGCTTATCACTTTATAGTGGATCACTTGTATGATGCAAAAAGATGTGCTAGTTCTCAATGCAAGTGGAGATGGTATATTGGTTAAGTCGAGCGGGAGAATAAGGCACACAAGTGGCTTAGTGGGATGGAGACGCAAAATTTGCCCTGCCTTGGTCGACAGCAAAGGCTCCTCCTCTTTTGCTGCACAATGGAAAACTCTGAAGGCCAACTCGTTGATTTGTACATTCCTCGCAAGTGGTTAGTTATCGTTTGACGAGAATGAGCAATATAAACCACACAGATAAAGCTGATACCTTATACCAGCTCTGCCACCAACCGTCTTATCACTGCCAAGGACCACGCTTCGGTTCAACTTAACGTTGGCGACGTCAACGCAGAGGGCCGTTTGACTGGCAGCTTTGCTACCTATGCCTTGAGTGGTTTTGTTCGTCGTAACGCTGAAGCTGATGACAGCATCAACCGTTTGGCTACTGAGGATGGCTGTAAGTGCCAATTGCTTGATTTAGAGATATCTCTTATGAATGCACCATGTGCTAATGATTTTATTTATTGATAGATCTCAAGAACGTCTTCTCGTACCAGCAGTAAATTGCATCTCGATGATGATGTTATTGTTGAATAAACACATACACACTAGCAATCCAAGTCTTTCTTTTTAATGATACAATGACGTGAATGTAAACTATATAACTTGGTATCCTATTTCTTCTTCTTGTTCTTCTTGCTCTTTTGTTGTGGTTTGGGTGATGAAGATGCTGGAACAGCTTCAGGTTGGGCAGTGGCGGAAGGCTGAACGACAGCAGGTTCTATCAGGAATGACATGTTCAGTATCCCATTGACCTATCCCTATCCACCCAAGCTTCATGCTACTCTTGTTATATCCTACCTTCTAATACTCGGTTCTGCATTTTGCACATGAGACTGAGATTCAGTCTGGTAAACCTCTTCAGATCCGTTGCTTGGTTCGTTTTGTATTTGACAATCTAGAGTAGTCAGTGCCAAACGTCAGCTTATCCATCCGATCGTCAAGTAAACAAGTTCACAAGGTCAGTGTACCTTTCTATCGTCAGTGACTTTGAGAATAAGCTCGCCATCAGAGTGTCGAAAACGAGAAACGTAACGCGTCTGTTAAGTCGAGTTAAGTACTCAATGGAAGGCGATGGCTATTTGTAATGCTTCAAGTGTCGTTACCCTTTCTGGTGAAGTTGTATAAAGCTCCTCGACTGCCTTTTGGAACTCGTCCCAGTTGCTGATGTACATTGTGGAAGCTGCAACGTCAAGTAGGCGTGGACAAAAAGTCGCTGATAGCTGAAGGCACCTAAATTTGTCACCGACACTCGTTGTTCAATCAATCAGGAACTCAAGTCTTAGATGCAGGATCACATTTTATCCCAACAGCTGCTACATTATGATTAGAAAGCCCTTTATATCATCACATCTTCTTCTTCATGTACCGCATTTAATAAAGGAATCCATCCAGAACTGGTGTTGTGGACAAATCCCTTGCTCAGTCGTCATTGCTGCTCAATTCCAGATAGCTATCCTTTGTATAGAATGATGCATGTGTTTCTATATCATATCAATAAAGACTTTGTAGCTTATGACTATTATATAAAGGACGCTTAGCGCTCTATGTCCTTGCAGTGTTCAACATCGTGCTTAGCCAAATATAGATTGTCAGCTCTAGAGAAGGAACAAGTCCTATTGATAACAATCCCAGCAAGTATTGCTTAGTGCATGAAAGAGATATGCCGTAGATCTTATATATCAGACAAGCGATAGCAAAAGTAAATTGCTTTTCATTGATAAACTATATTGTATTGCATAATGAACTTTACATCATATGATATAACATGCATGGGTACAAATGGGTTGTGCATGAGTACAAATCATCTGCATGAAAAAATCAGCTCATCTGGCGTGATCAGATGCCCATGAAATAGCAATCTTTACCGATAAACAATGGCATGGCGACTGCTTAGTATGTCAATGATTGACAGAGAAGAACTGGGCCTTTAACCGTGGGAATGGCAAAGTAAAGACCTTGATTCGGTGTTATAAAGAAGATCGATAATTGTTCCAACAAGGACTATGCACTTTCTGATACATGTTGATGACAAGTACTTATCAGCAGGATCACTGCACATGTGATATCACCCTTTTACCTCGTAAACATAGAATACATCGCACCATATCATCATCATGCCACTCGATCCTTTTGTTCTGCTTCGGAGTTGCTAGGCAACCTTTGAATTGAAATACAATATCAGTCAGTTACACTTGCCTTTCTCACTTGCTCTCTTTTTGTTCCAATGCCAATGTCTACAAGTAAATGTCCAGGCACCTTGTTTCTATATATCGACATGCTAACATTGTATGTTTTACATTGGTCTTAAAGCGGTGGAAATACGTATCGCGTGTGTTGTAAGTGTATTGGTGGAGTCGGGTCAACTATCCACTGAACTGATCGCTTGACGCATAATGTTGTTTCCTTCAAGATGGTGGGACTTCCTGCTCGTGGCAAAACATATCTCGCCAAGAAAAGTAAGTCAAATGTACCATGGGTGTCAAGTACTCGAGTGGGAGGAGTGGGGGTGTTGCAAAGAAGAGTGATATCATGTTGTGTGTTCTACGGCATTCTTTTTACATTTTCCTTTCTAACGCATCCAGGCAAGTCCAACGCTATCTGCGATGGTTAGGAATTGATACTGAGATCTTCAACGTGGGATGTGAGCGACAAAAATTGGCGAATCATATCGATCATACCTTTTTCGACTTTCATAATGCAAATGGGATGAGTCAGCGTGAACAAGCAGCAGAAACAACATTGACAGCCATGCTGAATTGGTTCGATGAAGGAAAAGGAACAGTGGGGATTTATGATGGCAGCAATTGTACACGAGCAAGAAGAGCATGGATACACAAGGAACTTACATCACGAGGGATTGAAGTACTCTTTATTGAATCCATATGCCAAGATGAAAGCATCATTCAAAGCAACATTCAGGATATCATATCCAAGAACCCTGATTATCAAGATATGGATCCTGCTGATGCAGAAGCTGATTTCAAAGAGCGTGTCAAGCATTATGAAGAAATGTATGAGACGATTACAGAAGATCACCTGACTTATTTGAAGATCATTGACGCCAACCAACAATGCATTATCAATCTCGTTCGAGGATATCTTGAAAGTCGTATCGTTTACTTTTTGATGAATGTCAAAATCCGCCCCAAAAGCATTTGGTTTAGTCGAGTAAGTAGGGAAAAAGATGTTATGGACGACATGGATCATTTATCACTGGATTCCTTTTTCCAGCATGGCGAATCACAATTCAACGTGGAAGACAAAATAGGTGGTGATGCTGATTTATCATCCAGAGGACAAATGTATGCCAGTCGTTTACCTGATTTGATCAAGGAACACGTTGGTGATCGGCCATTGACAGTATGGACATCATCAATGAAGAGAACAATACAAACAGCCAGTCATCTTCCATATCCCAAAAAGTCATGGAAAGCATTGGATGAATTGAATACAGGTGTATGTGATGGGATGACATATGCAGAAATCGAGGTATGTAAAGATGATGTGGAAAGCTGGTGGATCTTTATTTACATGCATACATATAGGAAAAGTATCCAGAAGA
Organism: Lichtheimia ramosa; assembly: GCA_008728235.1. Classification (NCBI taxonomy): domain Eukaryota; kingdom Fungi; phylum Mucoromycota; class Mucoromycetes; order Mucorales; family Lichtheimiaceae; genus Lichtheimia; species Lichtheimia ramosa. The sequence goes on from CP031823.1 coordinate 4,299,037, forward strand.
CTTTGCACGTCGAGATGAGGATAAATTCAACTATCGATATAGGGGTGGAGAGGCAAGTAGAACATGAGAAAATAGTGGGACATTGTTGTATTAGGGAATGGGATGGGAAACTAAATCTTGTCTTGTAGAGCTACCGTGATCTTGTTCTTCGAGTGGAACCTATTATTATGGAGCTTGAACGACATGACAACATTCTATTAGTGGCGCATCAAGCAACACTTCGATGTATCTTTGCTTACTTTCTCGATGTGGGACATGATGAATTACCTTATATCAAGGTTCCTTTACATACGCTGATCGAATTGATACCCAATGCACATGGATGTGAAAAACATTATTACAGAGGTAGAAAACGAGTGGATTTTATTGTATGCTTGTTGCTGATATGATGATATAGGCAATATTGAAGCTGTGGATACGTTTAGACCCAAGGGTGATCGTGTAACTAAGCTCAAGGACACAGATGCTAGTAATGCAGGTGCCATTGGTGAAATTGCTGATGCCAAAAACCCAATCTTGCCACTAAGTCCTAAACTATACCCGAAAAAATCCACTACACATTAGAGAGTACCTCTTGTTTATTTGTCGTTAATGAAAAACATGCCAAAAGTTTATATCAATGAAGGGTTGAATAGTCTAATGGATAAGCTATGATATGATTCAAATGAGTAACAAGGACAATGAGAAAAGATGATATAACTTACCATTTCCTCTGGATTCACCACTTGGATATACGCGTCTTGCATTTTGTCTGAAGGATCGAGGACGAGGAAGTTCAGCAATACTCTTGAAGGTGAAACGACCACCACATTCAGTAGCAGGAGGTTCTTTGATAGTGGATGCTCTCTTTGTAGATATCTTCCATGCAGGAGTAGATGAAGAAACAGGTGATCTTGTAACAGGTGGTGGTGGTGGTCTTGTAGGAGAACTTGTTCCAATAGGTGTTGTTGTTGTTGGTGGTGGTGGTGGAGGAGGTGGTGGAGGTGGAGCAGCAGGTGAAGAAGGACCAAAAGAGGATGTTGAAGAAGAACGTTTTCTTCCAGGTGGTAAAGGTGGTGGAATACCAAGTGTAGATGATGGTTTTGGAGCTGTAGGAATTGGAGGAACAGCACGAGATGGACTTGCTCTACCAGTTGTAGTAGTAGGTGCACTTGGTAATTGACGTGAAGGACTACTAACTGTGGGAGGAGTTGGTGGCACAGCACGTGGAGGAGTCGGAGGTACAGGTCTTTGTGGTGTACTACTAGATCTTGTTCTTCCTGGCATAGGAGGTGCCAATGATGGTTTAGGTGAATTGTTAACTGATGAAACTGCTGGTGGTGGTGGTGGAGGTGGAGGAGGTGGTGGTGGAGATGCAGTATTTGATGTTGGTGCTGTAGGTGGTGGTGGTGGAGGCGGTGGTGGTGGTGGAGCAGCTGAATTACGTCCTGGAATAGGTGGTGGTGATTTAAATGATCGAGGAAGTGTTTGGCTTGGCTTATTGAATGTAGCTGATGGACGTATCGAAGGTGGACTTGGTACTGTAGTTGGTGCAGATGAAGTAGCAGTATCTATACACACATGCAGTTGTCTTAGTAATGACTTTTTGTCATAACAAAGTACTTATATTTACCCTGTCCTCTACCAGTAGACACTGCTGCTCCCCTTGTCTTTCTCAACGTTGGCATTCCATTGGCAAACAATCCTCCAAGCTGTGGTCCACCTCCCAACGATGGAGCTGCTGCTGCTGCTGCTGAACCTGTACTGGCACCACCACCGGGAACAGGAGGTCTTGCAATACTTGGACCAGATGATGATGGACCACTTGACTTGGCATCTGCAACAAGAAGTGTAAGTTTCTTTTCGAGAAGACTTTTTCTTGACCCACACTACTTACTACCAACCATGGGAGCCGATCTATCGTTTGTAACTGCCTTTCTTAGTTTCTTGCCATTCTGAATGTCTTTGAGCAGGCTGGAATCCATATTGGACAAAAAGAAACAAGCTCAAGAGCAGCATGATTCCTCTTACTGCTACTTTTGTATCGCCGATCACACGTATGCTTGGCAAGGGTGCATGACAATAGCATGTATGTTTCAAGTAGTAGAATAGATGCCAATAGATCACTTTCATCAGTCAATGTATGTTGAACGCTCCCTTGCCATCTATACCATCACTTGTTCCATCATCTTTGAATAAACACCTGCATCTTTTGATACAAGAGCCAAATGCGTGATCATTGACAATCCATCCATCTTCACACAATGCCAGCAGTAACATCAGCAACAACAACAATCAACCAGCACATGATGCGAGACTAGGATAATGAAGCACAGGCTCCAAAAGAAATAAAGAAGCAATCACCATTATCACTTACAATGCCATCATCTTTCTTGTCATGTCTAATTCCAAGTGTAGCAAGCTTAACTTTGTACTAGCGAAGGTAATGCCGGTATTCATTCATGAAGCTTGTGATCAATGTCATTGTCTATAGTGAGTACATACATAATATTGCAAAAGTGGATTGTCAACAATAAGCAAACTATCATTGATAAAACATGTAGGTACATGCATAGAAACATTCGCACTTTACTGCTCAAGAACCTATGACTAGGATATAGTAGGTAAAAGCAGGTTTATCAATATGCTTGTCAACAACGTAAATCAAGTGCTGTCAAACAGCGCATTAAGCGGCACTTTATCTCTTCCGTCCGCAGCATACACACACATGGCAGGGAAAACTGCAAGTAAGCTTTACAGTCAACGGTCAGGATCTCCAAGGCTAATCGAGACTAGAGAAACGTGCTTTCAATAAGCCAAACACCAATCAGGTCGATTCAGTAAAGGAGACTTCACCTGTCAACAAACGACCAAAGCGCGCAGCAGCAAAACGCAAAGAGACCAACAACGATGCCGAGACAGCAAGTGACTCTGACAATGACACCCAACAAGTGAACCAAAAGGATGGTGGTCAAGCTGTTACAAGTGCTGATGATATGAAGCCTGGACTTATTGCTATACCTCGACCTAAAGGATCACCTTTTCCGGATGCATTATCACCCGATGTGCTTCAGTTTATGAGCGAGTTGAAAGAGAACAATCATAGAGACTTTATGCGATTGAACGAGGTAACATCATACGGAGATAGTAATACGTATGCTCATGTTCATGCTATTATTCGTATCAGAAACGATGGCATTCTGTTCGCAAGGACTTTATCGACTTTATTGGTATGGTGATTGAGCAATTGCATGAGATGGATCCTACTGTATTAGTGGAAGAACCGCGCCAAGCAATCTACAGACAAAAGTAAGTGATGAAGGATGATAAAGAAAGAGATGATTCATCTAATTTGATACAATAATAGCCGAGATTTGCGATTCACCAACGATCTTCGACCTTACAAGACACATCTTTCAGCATCCTTTTCACGTGGTGGGAAGAAATCGCCATTTGCAGGATATCATATATCAATCAGTCCTGGTGACAAGTCATTTGTTGCAGCAGGAATTTGGCAACCTAGTCCAGATCGATTGGCACGTTTACGCGAAGGGATCATTGAAAATGCCAACCTGATGCGTGAAGCACTGACAATACCAGCAATGAAACAAGTTTTCGGCAAAGATGGACTCGACTTGCTGGAAACAGATGACAAGCTCAAGGTGGCTCCTAAAAACATTCCACGCGATCATCCCGAGATAGAAATGCTGCGTTATAAGAGCATGGTTATCACAAAGCAGTTCACGGATGAAGAAATAGTATCAGCTGGTTGTCTAGATCGTTTATTGGATGTATTTGAAGCATTAGTACCCTTTGTTGCAGTTTTAAATTCTTGGACAGGCTAGATAGTAATAAATCAAGTTACATGTTACACAATGAATGTAAATGGGTCAGTGCGTTGTTTCTTACAAAGTTACGCGCTTTTTAAGTGGTGCACAATATGTAGAAAAAAGGTTTACAGTCAACTGGTCAACTGACCTACACCGGCATCTTCCCTCCTTTATTCAATCCGATCCTTTTCCTCTCCCTTTCACTTGTTCACCCCACATTATGGCATTTTCTGGTAATCCCAATTCACATCAACAACAATCATCCATGTATCAACAGCAAACATCTTCACATCATCTTCGTGCTCCTCATTCAATGTCTTTTGATAACAATAATCCCAATTCAAATATGATGTATGACTATCACGCTACCAATAAGATGCATAGAGGATCAATGAATGGTTTACGACAAAAGCTACGTGAAGCAGCTGGATTTCCTTTACGTGAACAACACACGAATAATGGCATGCATTCAACATCAGGAGCAGGACAATATGGAAATACAAGTATTGGACGTGCAAGTTCAGGCAATAGAAAGGATTATCGGAATAGCAATATCAACGACCCGGGTTTTCGTGGTTCACATCAGAGGAATTCATCCTACTACAACAACCAAGATAACACAAAATCGTCATATGGGCTACACCAACCGCCACCACCACGTTTTTCTCATCAAAGCTTTCCCCAATCATCCATGATGATGACGCAGTATCCACAACAACAATCAGGACCTATTATGCCAAGAGGAAATCTTTATGAGCCTAATTTTGGACCAATGATGGGACCCTATAATATGCATCAACAGCAACCAATGTACCACCAGCAGCAGCAATATTACAGTAATCTTGCAGATCCAATGATGGGAATGGGAATGGGAATGGGAATGATGCCAATGCCAGAACCCTATATCAACCCTTATCAGCCAATGCAACATGCATCCATGTATAATCAACCCCCAATGATGATGTCTTCTTATAACAACAACCCAATGTTTCCTACTATGGTGCCTGACCAAGCAGGAGGAATGTTTCCTAATACCATGATGCCATATGGGAACTACCCATCCAGTTATCACAGTATGCCTTACAATAACATGTTTTCAACAGGGTTTTGGTGATCTATGTAATACTACTACAATAAAGCTTTACACTAGACAATCTGCATGATTTCTCTCGGCCAGCTGCTGTTACACAAAAATGGCAAGCACTCATCTTACGCTTTCAGCTTTCTTTTGTTACACCCGTCTTTCTTTATCCACTCCACCTTTCCTTGTCATATCCAACTCGTCATTTTCTTTCTTGTTTCACAACCCCTGAGACATATATACTTTGATGGATAGTCAACTTATCAAAACAGGTTCGTGGATGAGAAGGGGAAACGTGTTTCTTTTTGCTCGACATCTCAACATGCTCTACTACTACTACTACTACTACTACTACTACTAGTCAACAAGCTTCAAGATGCTTTTGCTACAGTTGGTGTACACAACCCTGTGGATCTTCCCCAGATAACTGTGATTGGTTCACAATCGAGTGGCAAGAGCTCTGTGTTGGAGAACATTGTCGGTCGCGACTTTTTGCCAAGAGGCACGGGTATCGTCACCAGGCGACCTTTGGTAACATAACATGTTTCCTTCTTGACAGCATCCACCATACTTACATCTCTTTTCAAGGTACTACAACTTATCAATCGCCCTGCACCAGAGAAGCCATCCAGTCCAAATGGCAAGCAAGAAGAATCATCTGATGAATGGGGAGAGTTTTTACATTTACCTGGACAAAAGTTCTATGACTTTAACAAGATACGTGAAGAGATTGTTCGTGACACAGAACTGAAAACTGGAAAGAATCTTGGTAAAGTCTGCTTCCATGGAAAAGGATGTAGCTATGGTACTTATATATGTTTGGATAGGCATTTCACCCCAACCTATCAACTTGCGTATCTTTTCACCCAATGTGTTGACTTTGACAATGGTGGATCTTCCTGGTCTTACCAAGGTGCCAGTGGGTGATCAGCCAAAGGACATTGAGAAGCAGATTCGCGAGATGATCTTGAAATACATCACCAAACCCAATGCAATCATCTTGGCTGTTACTGCAGCAAACACAGATTTGGCCAATTCAGATGGTTTGAAACTTGCTAGAGAAGTGGATCCTGAAGGCTTGAGGACAATTGGTGTTTTGACAAAAGTGGATCTCATGGATCAAGGCACTGATGTGATTGATATCTTGGCAGGTAGAATGATCCCATTAAGACTTGGTAAGTGGAATGTGTATGTCGGACATATGTTGTTTTGCTTGGCATTGACATGAAGATTGTAGGTTATGTTCCCGTGATCAACCGTGGTCAACGTGATATTGAATCCAACAAGTCAATCACGAAAGCATTGCAATCTGAACGCGAGTTTTTCGAGAATCATCCTTCCTACAGAAGCAAAGCACAATATTGTGGTACACCTTTCTTGGCACGCAAGTTGAATATGGTATGCATGCTTTTTAGTGTACATGAGGAACATTCATCACTCATACAATGACTTTTAGATCCTGATGCATCATATCAAAAACACCTTGCCTGAGATCAAATCCAAAATACAGACTGCCCTTGCCAAGTACCAGCAGGAGTTGCTTCAATTGGGAGATCCTCTTAACGACAATCACGCTAGCATGGTTCTTAATATCGTCACCGAGTTTTGCAATGAATTCAGGACCATCATTGATGGTAATGCAAATGATCTTTCAAGCTTTGAATTGTCTGGTGGTGCACGTATCAGCTTTGTTTTCCATGAGCTTTATTCCAATGGTGTCAAGACAATTGATCCCTTTGACCAAGTCAAGGATTCTGATATTCGAATGTTTCTTTACAATTCAGCGGTAAGTATACACTTGGATACTTGATTCATCATCATTTATCTTATATGTACTTTTGGATGATAGGGATCTTCACCTTCTTTATTTGTGGGTACAACAGCATTTGAAGTGATTGTCAAGCAACAAGTGAAGCGTTTGGAAGAGCCAAGTCTCAAATGTATCTCAATGGTGTATGATGAGCTTGTTCGAATCCTGGGTCAGCTCTTGAACAAACAGGTATTGTGTCTCCTACTTTTTTTCTACCAAAAGATACCCATCATACTGATGTTGCTGTATAGTTCTTCAAGCGTTTCCCTGCTCTTAAGGAACGATTCTACCATGTTGTGCTCGCTTTCTTCAAAAAGGCAATGACACCTACCAATAAGCTTGTCAGTGATCTTGTGGCGTAAGTTTCAGAGATTGGATCCGAAAAGGAAAAGGATGATTCTTATTGAAAGGAGCAATAGGATGGAAGCTTGCTATATCAACACAGCACATCCAGACTTCTTGAATGGTCATCAAGCTATTGCTATTGTGAATGAACAACTACATCCAAAGAGCCAGTCAGGACCAGATCATGAAGTACCAACATCCAAATCAGGTCGCCATCATCAGTCTTCGCAACAACAACAGCCACAGTTGAATGCATTACAGACCAGCAACTCCATGTCGACTCATATGGATAACAGTGAAGGCAATTCTTTCTTTGGCAGCTTTTTCTCGGGATCCAAAAAGACGAAAAAGTCTGCTGTTGCGTCGATGGAAGCTGTGAGTAGGCGAATACAATGAAGCAGGATATGATATTAACTACATTTCATTTAAAGCCCCCACCGACACTCAAGGCTACAGGCGAGTTGTCTGAGAGAGATCACATGGAAATTGAAGTCATCAGTAAGTTGTCAACATGGGACGTGTTGTATTTGATTGCTTATGATACATTTTAGAGCTGTTGATTCAATCATACTTCAATATTGTCAAGCGCACAATGATCGATATGGTGCCCAAGGCAGTTATGCTGAATCTGGTTGCACGTGCTAAAAAGGAACTTCAACAAGAGTTGCTCTCCGAGTTATACAAATCTGATATCCTGGATGATCTTTTGCAAGAATCAGAACATACCCAACAGCGTCGTAAGGAATGCAAGAAGATGATTGAGGTAAATGCATGATGGAATGATGATGATATACAGCTATCTAACATGATCAAAATCAAATATAGGCACTCCAAAAGGCAGATGAGATTGTAGCTTCTGTTTAATGATCTTCATTTACTCGAATCTATCACTGTGTATTTACGGGGGGTATAAGAGTTGTATACATGAAATATATTTATCATATGCATTGGTATCCTTGATTTTGCTTGAACATTGGTTGTTGCTCATGATGGGTTGTGGAGGGAGCATCACTTGTGTTGAAAATAGCTGCGCCACAGATAACTAGAATATATGCAATGGGGTAAAAGGGAGGCATCTAACAGCAATGTGTCAATTCAAAATCCACCGCCATTGTGACCTATTTTACATTACCTGTGCATCCAAGAATACTAGGCTTGCCAATAAGGAATAAAAGTTGGATGTCATAAGACTCATACTGAGAAAAGTGGCATTGGACATTCGATAAAGAGTGGGTCCCAATGAATACATGCATGATAGGCAAATCACGTAAATGGAAATTAGGCCAGCTAGATGACAATGTGAGTCATGTGTGATATCCACTAAGCAATATGATTCCATCTTACCTATCTCCCATCGCCATTCAATGGATACCCAGGATTCATGCTCGAAAACAAGTCTAAAAAGTTGCATAGGAATCATTGAGCATCACTGTCATTGCGAATGTATGATGTAATCCACTTACGCTTGCAGTCCACTTAAAATGGAACCCCACATTCCTGCACGGGTCAAAAATTGTTCAGTTGTACAACGATTCACCAAATATTCTTCTGTCACATTGCTGACGGCATATAGCGTTGCACTCGTCAGCTGTCAGTCAACGTGAGCCAATCGTGTCACCTTGTAAACATAAACAAATGCTGTACTTACACAAATAAGATCACCGATCCAACTATGATTATCTATACTTGGCAGGTCAATGATTTGGCTTGTAATGAAAGCATGGATTGTCCCTTACTGTTGGTAGTACGATCGTTAGTGGCATCGGTCCAGATAAGCGTGAACAATCCGATTAGACACAAGATGACACCTCCGAAATGGGCGGCATAATAGCGATAGCCAAGACAGCACATGGAAAGTAGCATAATGCAAGGAAGAGTCCAAGAAGATATAACAAGTGCTGATAAAACTGATGTGTTTTTGAATGCAAGTACAGCAAGTATGTTGGCTAATAACAATGATTGAGCATTGACATTCCTTTGTCTCCCCAATAGCAACTCTACCTTGAACATCTGCAAACGAGAAACCAAAATCTTATTGCTATTGTCAGCACAGTGTAACCTGCCAGATTGAATCATTTACTCACAACTCCATCCTCTGCCTTGCTTCAATTGATGCCAATAACTTTCTTCTTGTCGGTTACGACATCCATGTACCACAAAGAGTACAAGATAAGTGAGACAGTTTTGACTGTAAGGAATACTGACGTTGTAATGTGTCCACAGAGCCGATGAAGCAACACTAGTACCAGTGATGCACAACGAGAGGATCTGCCCAAGTGCAAGTGGAATGAGCCATTGCACCTTGAATCGTGCCATATTGCAAGTAAGGTTGGAAAAATAGCCAAGGAAATGGTAGCTGTATTCACTTTTATAGATGAAGAGAGGAGATCAAGGTGACTGTGCCCGTGATGTCCCCAGCAGCAAGTCCCACAAACTCACATTACCGAAACCCCCCTTCCTCGATATACCCGAGTCTCCAAACCACCGTGTGAAAGTATATGCAGATAATAAACCATGGCTTATATGCAAATGTCACTCTAATGTCTTTGAGCCGTCATTAGCCGTTGTTTATGCAACATTATGATTGCATGAATCATCATGCACTTTAGTACACCTTGGATACAATCATAACATCTTATAGAATCCAAAATGAATCTTCCTTTAATGAACAACCAAATTGAAAAGTGAATACAAAAGGGGACGCTACAACATTCGATCATGTCCTCGTGATGAAGTCAAAAAGTATTGTCGTATCAAAGGTTCAATTTCATCCACTTGAGCAATTGTTTGTAGTCTTCCACGATCGTCAATGCTTCGAAAGACCCTGATCCCATGTAATGATTGAACTTTGATGGATGCCTTGGGCTGTGGACGATACATTGCATCATCAAATTCTTGTGGAGTGCCCAGTATCTTGGTAGGTTCATTCTTTTTCTCACATACGACTTGAAATCCTTTCCCTGGTACTCTCTTGATTGCAAGCTTTCCATTGTCGACCAGACTGGGGCGATAAGAAGAAGGATTCCATGATGAAGCACTAGCAACTTCAGGTACTCTTGGAGTCGATGATGATGATGATGATACAACATTGGGTACTTGATTTGATCGTCCTATGGATAGCGATGATGATGCAGGAACTACTTTGGGTACTCTTGAAGTGGTTGATGATGATGATGCTGATGTTACTGGTGGTGGAATATGACTCGATGATGCAGATGATGATAGGCGTTGTTGTGTAGTTTGGGATTTTTTGATTGATGATGATGGTGTTGAAGAGGTGGATTGTTGCTGCTGTTGATTGTCTTCTGGTTGATCAGTCTTCTTACGCTTGTTTCTCTTCCTTTTGTGCTTTGGATTGTGCTGATCGGATGTGTTATGAGTTGTAGAAGCCGGTTGAGGAAGTGATTTTCTATATTGCACTATCTCATTCATGATGCTCGCTGCTTCATCTGTCATATATCGTCGTAATTCTTCCCATCGTGTTTGTTGAGAATCAATATGCCATTGAATGTACTGATCATATGCATCCTAACATATCATAGCAATTAGCTTGTGTTTGCATCACTGGAAATGGTTTCCATGGTACCTCTGCCTCCTTTCGAAACTTTTCCCGGTATATATCATCATTGCTAGCGCAATCCAAGACTGGACTATCATCATCACTCTACAAGTCATGGTTAGATCACTGCAAGACATAGAAAAGTGGATAGCTCAGTTACCATATCCATTGGCTCGTACTCCGAGGACATCATTGTCTCAGTATCTTCAAGTAGCTTATCGATCTTGTGCAGATTGTCTCGTAGAAACTTGTCACCACATGTGAATTCCAATAAAGGCTCTTTCTCTGTTGGAGCGTGTAAAGACTCTTTGTCAAAGTGTTGTGCTATACTGTTATGCGATTGCTGCAACTCATAGGCATGGCAACGGATGGCGCGTTCGGTAATGCGTCGGTTTCTTTGTTGAGTAAGCTCGTAAGCGCGCTGTGTGCCACGAAAGGGTGTATCAGGTGCTAAATAGACATCAGGACTATGTAAAAAAGGGAATAAGGAATGATATAATACGTGTACAAGTTGAGGATGGATATACCTAGTCAACGCTTCTTGTGCGTACCAAAACAGGTTGAGATCCATAAAGCAAAAGAGGAAAGAAAAAGTGCTGTTTAAAAGAGATTACATACAGGTTTTATTGTTGCTAGGATGAAAAATGGAAATGATTTTATGCTACTCGAAGAACACCAGCATTCATCAACTTGCGAATGTTATTGGCAACTTGGGGATTCTTCAAATGTTCTTGTGCAGCCTTGGGATCTTGTTGCATTTGTTGGAGAATTTGCTGCATGACTGGATCCATCAAAATACGCTAAAGTGACACGTCAATAAACTGATTCAAAGATCAAGTATCAATAATAAGCTTACCTGAACTTCAGGATCTTGTGCTGCACGCTTCAAAGCTTCTTCTTGAGACACTTCATCATTGGAACCACCAGCAGTCATTGGATTCATGGCATTGTATGCCTTCATCATTTGTTGCTGGATTTCACGAGCACACTTGCCATCCTTATCATGTTCTTGAGCTTCCTTGAGCACATCAATCGACTTTTGATATTCCTTCTTTGCAAATTCAACAGCAGCCTTGCGGATATAACCACGTACTATGATTCATGTTCAATTCATGCATCCACCATTTTCTTTTCCCATAGTACTACTTACCAAAAGTGGGATCAAGCTCAATACAACGGTTGGCATCCTTCTCTGCTTCATAGACTGCCATCAATTTCAGATAGCATGCTGCACGATTGGAATAGGGACGCACATCCTTGTCGTTGCGCTTGATGGCTTCAGTGTATTGTTCAATAGCACCAGGCCTATCATCATTTATCCAATGTCAATCCCTTGAACTTTGTTCTTTTCATCCATGTAAACACTTACCAGTTCTGTTGCTTGAAAAGTGCATTGCCTTCTTCACGTGCCTTGTCAGCAAGTTCAGGGTTGTAATAAGCTGCCTTCTCACGCTCCTTTTGAAGTTTCTGGGTGTCACGCAACTTTTGAAGAGTATCAGGTGTACGATGTTCAGTCAAAGACTTTTCATAGGAGTGAATAGCCTTATCCAATTGCTCCAACTTGACATATGCGTTTCCAATACGTTGCAATGCACTAAGAAAGCCATAAGTATCCCATTCTTTCCATAGATCATCCTTCTACTTACCGTGCAATAAGCTTATAATCTGCATGGACACTGCGACCAACTTCAATGGCTTCTTCACAAGTCTTGATACAGTCTTCATACTTTTCTTGCTCAAACAATACAGCTATGATAATATAAGATATCTATATTTCCTTGTCTATCCATGATAAGAAACACATACCAGCTTTGTTGGTGAGAATAGAAATGTTGGTGTCATCGAGAGACCAAGCCTTTTCGTAATGGGAGAGAGCTTCTTCGAACTGCTTCTTCTTGTAAGCCTGATTGCCAAGTTCCTTCTCAGCAAGAGCTTGTTGCTTGTTGTCGTCTGCCATAGTGGAGTGAATGAATGTGTGTCTGGAAAGAAAAGGTGAACGTAAACCCCCCAAAACGAAGTGTCTGTTTTTTAAGCAATAACGCGCGTTTCTCGAACCATCCATTGGTCTCCCGCCTTCCCATCAACAAGTGTGGCTGCTGTTACTATGCATCATCATCGTGCACGTGCCCATCCTTCCATATACAACAACACCACCATCATAGATAATGAATTGCTCATATCATAACATCCCATGCATTAGAATCCCTTCATAAAGACCCACTCTTGTATCCCTTTTGTTCTTTTTCAATCACAGCATACACAATGGACTTGGTACAATTGAATTATACTGTATGTATGGCTCGGTTTTATGATGTGTTTGTGAGTGGAATAAAGGAAACAAAAAGAAAATGACTATCGTTGTATAAGGTTGTTTTAAGCAGATCCCACCAAGATGTTGTTAATAGGAATATGAATCAACTAGTCAATTCTGGTTGAGTATCCTCTGCCATTCATATCGTTACCATACCCTTACCTTGACAAAGTATCCAAGAGCACCGAGAGCAGCAAATCCCATAGCAACAGCTTGTGTGATTCTCAAGAATTCTAGAAAGACAATATCAGTATATCATGGTCGTAGAAGGAAGCGCGTCTGTGTCAAGACGCGATTGGTTACATACCTTTCTGATCTGGCTTTCGACACCGGTTAATAAACTGTGCGCCATCTTTGAAGAACTGTCTTGGTGCATCGACAAACTCTTGAACCTGATCCTTGACGTTGTCAGCGCTAGTGGTGCTCATTGTATTGATGTAAGATGGGAGAAAGGGATGGGCAAAAGAAGGGCGGGATGCAAATTAACTTGGGATGTCTGGAAAGCCGCTATTGGACCACGCAATCTTCCAATCACTGGCGAGATCGTTGCTATGGAGAACTACGTTACACATGCAGTATCTGTCATAGTCTAATGTTTGTCACCAAATCATCACTTGCATTTAGTTAAAGACATGCACAAATGCTTTATTGAAGGGGGGAAATTAACATTACTATATGCCTTCGATTCTAATGCCTTTCTTTGCAGCACTTTTAAGGATATCATCTCTAGCAAGATCACCATGATCCACGCTAATACTCTGCAAGTTGATACTGCTGTCAATGAGATGCACCATGCCTTCATGAGTCACATGTGTCAATCCAAAAAACGCTACCCATTTCAGACTGCGGATAACACCAAGACGTTCTACAGCAGTGTCCCTGACTTGATCGATATCTTCCAAGGTCAAACTCTCCAAAGAACGTGATCTCCTTAACAAATGAGCAAAATGATTGAATCCTTCAACAGATGTGTCCAAGCAGTTGCTGATGGATATTGTCCGTAATGTCTGGATTTGAGCAAGCGAAGCCAAAGCAGCGTCACTGACACCTTTGCCACAAGTGAGAAGAACATAGGCCAATCTTGATGTGTTTTGTCTATCAGCATGTCGCTCAAAGAATGATTCGAGACCAGAACGACTGACTTGGTCGGTAGAAAAGATAGAAAGTGCTCTTAAATGATGTAAAGAAGCCAATGCATTGAAAATACTTGAGCTGACAGTCATGTTGGAATAGACAATGGTGAACTTTTCCAGAGCAGGAGATTGTCGAATCATGTCAGCAACAGTTTCATCGGTATATCTGCCAATGCCACAGTGAAGGGTATGAAGTCGTGTAAATGTCACATTGGTAAACGGATGCCATTGTTGAAGAGCTCCAGGTGCATAATCATTAAGTTCAAGTCGAAACTCTTCAAGGGTATTGCTGTTGCGTTTAAGCAGTGGTATAATCGTTCCAAAATCAATTCTGTCTCCAGAACATATTGAAAAACGTCTCATGCCGATCTGATTGCTGTTGTTGTTGCAATTGACTGACATTAATTCTGATAATGAAAGATATCGATTGATGTATAAAGTCTCAAGTCGTGGACAATATTGTTCGCTTTGTAAAAGAGCTGCTGCCATAAAACTCTTGTGAACTACTAATCCACGTAGATCAGGACATCGACGAATCACCCATTCCAAGTCAGTAGGTTGCATATGCTGGGTCCACAAACAAAGGTTGACAAGTTCAAGTCGTGTTGGTAGTTGATGATTGAATGATGTTGAAACTGGAAGCACTGATGATCCTGATGTGCTGTAAGCAAGATCAGTCAAGTTGGGACAAAGTGATAACACATCCACAAAGGAGAGAATGTCAGAACGTGTTGAATGTAACTCCAGTCGTCTCAAAGTACTGCGAGTTTGGGACAACACCGCTGAGAGATGTGGATTGCCAATATGAGATGGTTCGTTTCTATCCCCTATTTCATATATGATTAGACATTCTTGTTATCACTTCCAGTTTCAATGCACTTACGATCCATATTCAAAGATTCCAAACATCGAAATGCACCTGCCTTGAGTAATCGAATGACACGTTGCTCCACTGTAGTATCTGAACACACCAGTCTTAAATGTCGTACATGTGCAGCAACAAAGGCGATTTTGGTGGATACTTCGCCATTGATCACTTGAATACTTCTCCATGCTTCAGCACATCGAGCCAGTCTTTCACGCCATTCAGTAGAAACATTCATGCAGACAGCTAGTGTATCAGTTGACAGTCGTATAAAGATGTTGGATAATATCTCTGTTGGAAGAAAGTCGACAATGTTGATACGTTTCTGATCTTGCTTCTTGGCTTTTTGAATGCCATCCACCAATTGTTGATACTTGTTGTGTGATATAGGTACAGAAGCTAGGCCATCTTCATATACTTTAAGTGCTTCCCAAGGCTTACCCTGCATCACATATAATGATCCCACTCGAAGATATCCTTCAGCTGAATCAGGTGCATAACGTATCATTCTACGAGCGTCGTTCAGTCCTTCCATAAAGTAACTGCCTTTAGCATGTGCCATGGCTCGAATGTCAAGGATGGGAACAAGACAAGCTCGTAGTAGTTCACTCGCTGCTGCTGAAGCTTCATCGATCGCCAACTCGTAATCTCCCCGAGCAAGTGTTTCACTGCTACGATAAAGTAGCTGACGCCATGGTTCAATGGATGACTCTGGTGCAGATCGCTTAAGTGTCGCCCGAGGATCGTCGAGACTTCTTCGTTTGGTCATAAAGAGGATGTTACAAAAAAAGAAATAAGACGCATGGTCATATCTCCTGTATTCGGCGATATGCTCCTCTCAAGCCGACAAGCTATTTTATCTGCGTCTATGCTGCTAACCGAGCACATGTTTCGTATCACATTGTAGCTCTTTGGTACACATCTAGTCTTTAATTGTATATTTGTATCATTAAATGGTACATTGGTTATCATGTTTGCTCAACTTGTCTCTTTCAGATGTGTGTGTGTATGCCATATGTCAACAATGATCCCTTAGTTGTCCTTAAGATTAGTGTCAAGCAAGCAAATAAGCATGTCATTATAATAATAGAACAAATTATAGAAGGGGTAATAAAGGAACAACCAGAAGAATGAGATACTCTATATAGAACTCGTCAGAGCAACCCAATAAGATCACTCCCAGCTGCTAGGTGGAAGTATTATAGTCACTTCTTTCAAGCTTCTTTAAGCATTTGATATACTCTAGTCCTTTATTAGACCTGATTCCACTCCAGAAGTATAATCTATCTAATGTGCAACCATGTTTGTCATGCAGCCAACCAGCTCCGCTCTAAGAATCAGCTCCATCCTCCTATTAAATATGTTCAATCTGCAAAGACACTTGAGTTTAATATTGAAGAAATCATTGTTCTCTATTTATGGATGCATATCACTCAATGAAACCATGATCCAAGAAGATTCAACATCAACAATTGATAGATCCACCCATCACTTGCACTTGTTGTAATAGGTGTCATTGAAGTACATCACACATGGCTTATGACCATGCCATTTTCAATTGTGCCGCTGTGTGATTGAGAACAGCATCGCCTGAAGGTGTCAATGTGTCAAAAGTAGCAAATCCATGGATAGTTCCCTGATATCGCACTGCAACAACTGGCACATGGGCAGTCATCAATCGTTTTGCATAGATTTCTGCCTCATCGCGCAACACATCAGCTTCAGCAGTAATCACCATGGTAGGTGGTAGGCCTGAAAGTTCTTCCAAAGATGCATGTATTGGTGATGCTAAAGGATCTTGTCGCTGTGATGCATCTGGTAGATAATGACCCCAAAAGAATTTCATCTCATTCGCTGTCAAATCATAATGTTCACGAAATTGGTGATACGAAGGGCGATCAAAGTTAGCATCCACCGCTGGATAATAAAGAACAGCGTATTTGATAGCATTTCCAAGTCCTTGACGCTTGGCAAGCACTGTAGTATAATACTGTTTAGTCAATATAAAATGGGATGTTCTTGACATCATTCTTTATGCATTCAGACTTACAAGATACTGCTGCTGTCAAGTTGCCACCTGCTGAATCACCGACAACTGCCAGCTTTGACGCGTTTACCTTTATGCTTGAACCATGTTCAATTGTCCATTTGAGCGCAGCAAAGCATTCTTCTAATGCTATTGGGTATCGTGCTGCAGGACTTCGTGAGTATTCCACAAAGACTACTACAGCATGTGCACGAACTGTCAACTAAGATCATATCTATTAACCTTTCTGGTATTATATAACTCTTGTTCTTTCACAAGTACCTCGGTTCGAACACGTTTGTGCGTTTGTGCATCACCAAATAGCCATCCTCCCCCATGCCTGTGACAAGATTTAGCAATTATTAGACTATTGTTGTGTATTATCATCATCCTCTTGATGCTTACAGGTAAATGATCACTGGTAATGTCTCGTTCTCGGATCTAACAGGTCGTGTGATGACAAGTCTTATTGTTTGGCCATCACCATTGGGTGAAGGGATCTGCTTTTCTTCTTCCAATACATCCAACCCAGTATTATTACGGCTGTCTTGTGCCTTCTTTTTGAGGATCTCATCAGGTGTCAAGGTTGATAGATCAGATGATGGCGCATGCAAGAGCATTTGTTGGCACTGGGCTTCTAACTCCACCTCCAGTTTGATTGTCATTGTGTGGTGAAAAAGTAGGAGTGAAAAGAAAGAGAAAATGAACACATTACGTAGCCCTGGGAACTCATCTTTTAAGGTTTACGAGTGAATATGTGTTACAGCATGATGCTTACGTTGATTGGTTTTAAAGTTTAGACAAGTGTTTTATTAGGATGGTAACATAGTAGTATAAAATAGAGTATGTACTAGCGATTGTATGGGATCATAATGTGCATGATTCAGGGCTACTTTTAACAGCATTCCTTCAAATGCTTGTATCGACAAAGTGGCGATGGGTGAAAATCACGTGATTGCTCTTAACTCGATCATGGTGGGTGAATTTCCTGCGTACAGCATCCCGCCGGGGTTCAGCTTGTTGCCTTGACGGATTTCTTTTACTGCCACCAGTCTTTTCCACGTCTTTCAGGAGCCACCCTATCACTTTGCACTGAGCAATGTCAAAGTTCTTATATGGTGCCCTTTTATGGGTGCGTTGGATCGCGTCAAGTACTCCTGGATACGTGCACCCGGATGAATACTTCCAGTCTCCTGAAATCACGGCCAACGCCATACTCAACATTGACAGCTACATCCCTTGGGAATTTGAAAAGGAGAATGCCATTCGCGCCGTGATACCACCGTAAGTCCTATACTATGTCTTGAACGATACGCGTTTTTATCTCACTTGTACATTGTCCAGTTTTCTTACAACAGGATTGCCATTTTGGGTTATGAAGACTGTATCACAGCCAAGTATAGCATCAGTTAAAGACGACAAGTAGATGATATATACTAATGATGCTTATAGTCGTCCCTAACGCAGTTGATATGTTCTTGGTGGAAAGGTTTTCGTGTTTGGTTATCACTCTACTTATGGGTAAGTTTGAAGCGAGCACTGCATAAAACATTGTGTCACTTACTGAGTATGTGTTTAGACTATGCTATCTATCGGATATGCCGCTCTCTGGATAAGGATCCCAAGTTACCATTGGCACTGTTTGCGACAAGTCATGTTGCACTGGTGTATTACGTGCGTCCCTTTTCCAATTCATTCGAATCGCTCATTCTATGCTTAAGCATCTTGTGTTTCTGTACCTTGCTTGAAGATGTAGGTCATAGTCACTTTTTTTGATAGATTCACAATGGCTGATACATTATTGCAATAGGCAACATCTTCAACATCATCTCTTGTACTTGGAAGCCTATTGGTTGCTGGTGTATTTACTAGGATCACCTTTGTTTTGTTTGGATTACCAATTGGCGTTGCATATTTGTACAATTTCACATCAAGGTAATGAATGATTGGTGGGGATAAGGCAAGTTGAAAAGAATGCTCATCATCACAACATTGTCATTATAGCCAGCCAAAGCGTTTCCTTTCCTCATTGATCCCTTTCATCTTTGGTGCTACTTTGGTGGCCATTGTCTTTGTTCTTGCTGATTCTCTCTATTATGGGACCATTCAGGTGATGATGGATAATGTACCTTTGACCGACTTTGTGCAAGTGATGGATGCGATAACTTATCCCCAGAAACTCTTGACTATACGTGCATCGGTAAGAACTTGCTATCGACATCGAGTTAAGCGTCACATTTGTATTGATCAGTCAATTCATGTAGGGCTTTCCTGTATTGACGCCTTTGAACAATCTCATGTACAACAGTGATAAGAGCAATTTAGAGCAGCACGGTCTTCATCCCTTGTATCTTCACTTCCTGGTCAACTTTCCTATGCTATTTGGACCACTGGTGCTAGGAGCTGTTGCAGCTGTAACCAAAGCGAATGAGCAGCATGTAGTTTATCGAAGTAAGTGTTACATTTATTCACATATAGCTTAATACTGACGTCTTTGTCTTAGCACTTGCTGCCATCGTGGTTTTTGGACTGGGAGGATTATCATTTGTGCCCCATCAAGAAGCTCGTTTCTTGGCTCCCTTGCTTGTTCCTTTGATCCTGATATTCACTTGGAATCGCACAAAGCTTTCACGCACGTTTTGGGTATGCTTTATTAGGTGGCATGATTTAGATAACAATCATTACTCATTCGTCTATGGTTAGGTTATTTGGATGCTTTTCAACCTTATCACGGGTTTCATCTTTGGCTATTTGCATCAAGTAAGCTTTCAAATCTCGTTGGGATGCTTTGTCTTCTTGGTTACTTATCAAAACATAGGGCGGCGTAGTACCATCGATGATGTATCTTCAGCAACAAACTTTGGGATTACGCAATTGCAAGCTTGCTGCCAACAGCGAGTTGATTTGTGGTCTTAAAACAGCCGGTAAGTGCCATGCTCCTTTTGTTTGTAATTGGCATTCTAATCTAAAACAAGATATAGATATGGCCTATACCAACGAATACAATGTCACATCCAATGTTCTCTTCTACAAGACATACATGGCTCCACGACATTTGATTGGATATCCCAAGGCTTGGGAAGGTAATTTATAATGGATATTCATGATAACTTTGATCTGATGCTATCAACAGTGTCTAGAGATCGGCCACATGTGCGCATTGAAGATTTTGGAAGTGATTGGGATCGGCTTGGCAAGGAACTTCACTCGAGATCTGGTGTGACACTTTTAAACCTTCATGATGAATATGAACCACATGTCAACTTTGCTCCATCCAAAGACGGAACATTTTTTGAGAGGTAGGTTAGGGGATCAAGGGTCACTGTGCTGCAAATGACTAAGTTACATTTATACTAGGACACTGATTGTGGCACCAAGTACTGCAATGTTACCCAGGGTGGAAGATGCACGTTATTTGCTTGTTGCCAGTTTCAATCCACACGTCAACTTTGATGATGGAGACATATTATTGGATGCTATCAAGGAAGGAACCTTCTCCCGTGCTATGATCGGTTTGAATATCTATCTTTTACTATCAGACGGGTGATCAATTGTCCCCAGGTGAAATGTCAACAGCGACAACACTTGACAACAAATAGATTTCATTTCGACTCGAACTCACACGACATCACACACACCCTCCTTCATTATTACATATTTAAAAGCACCTTATATATCAACTTTGTATTACAACTTGTTTTGTCACTTGTTTCTTCATGCGTTTATCAATTGCACTTGGGATTACTTTATCCTATTATCTTGTTTCAGCAGTCTCTGATGACACTGGTGATAAAACTGGGAGTGGAATCTTGGCTGTATCTTCACCAGCATGGCTTGCAGAATTCCGTGGACCAAGTGAAAGTGCCCAAGGACACATGTTCAATGTTGATGATAGTATCAAATCATCTTTGCTCGACACAGTGAATGGTCTTGATCTTTCTCGTTATCCACAGCCTTCCAAAAGACCACCTGTGGATGATCCAGAAGTAAAGGCTGTCATTGATCAACTCGATTGGTCCAAAGTACCCAAGATATCCAAACGACGACTTAAAGGTGAAGGAGAGCTTGATATGCAGGGTTATGATACAAAGATGGATCCAGATTGTTGGTGGTCAAGTACGACATGCAAGGAGCCAAGACTGAATTATATACCTGAAGATGTCAGCTTTTGTCCACGAGCAGGAGATTGGGGATTGAATTATGATGATGGACCTTTCCGCGTGTGGAGCAAGGATGCAGCAGAACAAAAGTGGCAAGAACCTCGTTTATACAACTACTTGGCAGAGCAAAACAACCAGAAAGCAACTCTTTTTTGTAAGCATGAATATGTTGCATCGTAACTTTATCTGACGCTTACCTATTTCATCATGCATAGATATTGGGTCCAATGTCATCTCATTTCCAGAAGCAGCTCAACGCGCATTACAAGATGGTCATACAATTTGTTCGCATACATGGTCACATCCACTTATGACAACACTTACCAATGAAGAAGTGGTATCTGAATTCTATTGGACACAAAAAGCCATCAAAGAAGTCTTGGGGATTACGCCAAAGTGCTGGAGACCCCCATTTGGCGATGTGGATGATCGTGTTAGAGCTATTGCATGGTTGATGGGTATGCGTACTATCATTTGGGACCGAGATACCAATGATTGGGGTCTGGTAAGTGTATATAAGAGCATCCTATACAATTAGTGATGCTGACAACAAAATAGGCCAGTCAAAGCATCAATGCTACTGAAGTCGATGGATATTATAAGGAATGGCTTGATTCACGTGTCGACAACCAAGATAATGAGCATGGTCATATCACTCTACAACATGAATCTAGTCGAGAAACAGTAGAAATGGTTGAAAAATGGCTTCCCAAGCTTCAAGAACAGTTTAATGTCATGCCTATTCATCAATGTTTAAACGATCCATATCCTTATTGGGAAGAAAACTGGGTGTATCCTACAATCGACAATCCTACTCCTGGAAAGGATCAGCTACAAGCAGCTTCAGCTGACAAAAAGCTAGACAACAATGAATCTTCTTCAGTACATCAAGACCATCCAAGTGACAATCATCAAGAGGAGCAATTCTCACCATCTGCTGCCAACCGATATGTTCCCAGCATTGTATTATTGTTCTTTGCTAGTTTGCTTACTATTCTTTAATTCCATTGACCATCACTCCATCATTTACCCCCATTGCCCACGTATTTTATATTGAAAACATCATTTATAAAGTCATTGAATCACTATGCACTACAAGAAAATGTGTTCTAATTTGGAGCAATGTCGGAGCCTGGCCGTCACAAGGCATTTCCCACTTCTCTTCCGCTCTTCAATACTACTTCCTTACTACAAAATGGCGGATCGTATGATCGTTGACGAAGGTTTGTCCTTGGATCCTACTTGTCTTCTTCCTCCAATTGCGCTAACTTGTTTGGTGTTGAATTGTCTTTCAATAGCTTCACAAGTTCGAACAAAAGGTCGAGGTTTTTCCAGCAATGATGGTACGTTTCCTCTGTTACAAACGCTACGTTGGCAGATTCGGTAACCCATTTCACTTTGGAGTAGATGCTAGAGCACGAAACGATATGCGTATGGATGAAGACGTTAGAAATAGTGACTTAGTACCTGAGCGTTGTAAGTATTGATTCTATCAATTTGGATGTGTAGCCGCGCTCTAACGCGTGGTTGTACGTGTTGACGTTATCCCATTACTTTTATACTGATTGACCCATGTATCTCTAGCGATCGAAGGATGGATTTTGATTGTGCGTGGTGTTCATCCTGAAGCTGATGAAGAAGGTCTTATGGAACGCTTTTCCGATTATGGCACTGTCAAGAACTTGCACTTGAATCTTGATAGACGAACAGGTTATGCCAAGGTAGGTTTGGATAAATGTGTCATTGGATATGTGAGCTGACTCTGTTTCTTTATAGGGATATGCCTTGATTGAATACGAGACTCTTAAAGAAGCACAAACAGCCATCAATGAAGCCAATGGCACCACCCTGTATGATGAACCCCTTCAAGTCGATTTTGCTTTTACCAAGGATGATGATGAATCACGCGGATCTCGGCGAGGTGGTGATCGACGTAATTACAGAGATAGAAGTTTGAGTCCTGGAAGATAAAAGAATACATTTGCTTTTGGATTGATCAACACAAAGAGAGATCTACTTTTGGATATCGATTTGATTGGGATCAAAATGACGTTGCATAACAATGGGAGTCTGTGGTGTGCAAGTGATATGTCAATCATGATACATTACATGTGTCCACCATTGCTTGCTATATTCAACACGACCAGTATCTGGATTCTTTGTCATGCATGCAATAAAAGTAGGTCTCACTTCTTGATCTATTCTTATACCACTGTTTCTCAAGAGCATCTCATACAATGACTTTAGATCTTTGTGCAGTTTGATATCACTTTAGTAGCCTATTTGATGCTGCCACTATCATACTTTATTTGTTTTTATACGAAGCACATGCGTAGAATAGTATGAGTACGGAAGAATAACCTATTGTTGTGATGCTGCTGCTGCTTTTGCTCTATATAGTCCAGAATATACCTTCCACCTTGTTGCGTGAATTATCAGCTCATGTATGATTGGTGTCCCTGTTTACATCCTAACGTTACCAAATGATATGCCAGCACCAGGATTGTCAGCTTGGGTACATAAGATTGAGTAGTCAGGTAACTTTCCAGCTGTAGTAGTACAAGGCTTGCACAATGAAGAAACAACTTGTAAAAGTGAAGAACTTTACTTTGAGCCATTTAGCATTGCTAATAGCATCATTATAAGCTTGGATGGCTGTATATGATTTGGTCATGCATATCCCATAGTGGAACCAGTTCCGCTAAAGATACACGAGATTCAGTTCCACCGTAGATTGAGCAGCTAATAACTCCAACTTGGCATCACTGAACTTAAAGTTTTTCCTAAAAGGAGCTATCTGTTTTCCGGTCGGGAGGACGACTTCTTTGATGCATAAAGACATTCTAAAGATCGTTCTTATCGGCGATGGAGGCGTCGGGAAGGTAAGAGACCTTTAAAGTAGTTCAACATCTCACTTTAAGCAGTGGCGTTAACATTTGGTTGTCTCTATAGACCAGTTTACGCAATCAAGTAAGTCTTATTGGAGTCAGCATTGTCAACAGCAGCCTTTCCTAATAGCTATTCAACATAGTTTATTCACAAACGGTTTACGAATGCATACAAAGCTACTATTGGTATGGAATGGAGTGGAAAAGGAATACAGGTGCTAATGGGGTATACAATAGGAGCCGACTTCATTACCAAGCAGGTGGAAACAGAGGATGGCAAGAAGGTGATGCTACAAATCTGGGACACGGCAGGGCAAGAGCGTTTCCAGTCTCTTGGAGTGGCATATTACCGTGGTGCGGATGCATGTGTTCTTGTCTATGATGTCAACAACTTTCTTTCATTCCAGCATCTTGGTAAGGTGCATTGATGAGGATCTATGTTCATCTATGTTAATACCTATAACAATAGGACGATGGCGTGAGGACTTTTTGAAGCAATCATCATTACCGGCAGAAGAAGCTATGCATTTTCCAATGTTGATAATTGGTAACAAGATTGATATTGATGATCGTGTTGTATCTCGAAGACAAGCAAGAGCATGGGCTGAACAGAATTCGAGTGAACGTATGAAGATTCCTTGTTTTGAAGCGAGTGCCAAGGATGGTACCAATGTTGAAGAAGCATTCACTTACATTGCCAAAATTGTCAAAATCCCGCAACTCGAGTTGGATCTTAATGGTGGTGGATCGTCACTGACATTATCAACTTCAGAATCAACAAAGTCCAAGAAACGCTCCTGCTGCTGATATCATCTTTACTATATTATACACACACTTATACTATCTAGACCCATCTTCTTCTTCGCACATGTCATATTCATCCACATTACATACGCCCTTTCCTCTTTGTGTATATGATTTACCTCGATATGGTTATAAAGTACCTTGCATCATTGTTTACCCCTTTTTACAACAATTAGACTTGATTCTCACGCATTCGTCATTGTATTGGATACACAGTAAAATGCTCATGATGATGATGATGATGGATGAGAGGAATGAATGATGCTTTACAGTTTAATCACAGTAAGGTTTAAGGGTGGGGGGGAGAAAGAAAAACATAAAAGATGAAGAGGATGCTTTTGAGTGAGTTGCAAGAAAAAAGTCTATGGGTTGACACCAAGGGTGAGTCTGATGCCCAAGCTCATAAGCTCGGTAGTCAGGTATCTGAATACGTAAGGGATGGCGACGAGCTCGATGCCTTCTGAAGTACCACATGATCGACATTCAAATGTGCGCTTATTGGCCAATGTTGATACAATCTTGGTACAGATAGGTGATACCAATGATCCACATAGTCGGCAAACATGAGCCTATAAGATAATGTTGTTAGTTTCTTTGATTGCATCATACCTTTTTGTCAACACTTACTTGTGAATAATCGGAGCAGTTCATTAATCGATCCTGCAATAAGAAACTGGTACCGTGTGCAAGTAAAGAATCACGCTCCATTTCACCGAGACGAATACCACCAGCACGCTTACGACCCTTGACAGGCTGCATCGTCAGGTTATGTACAGGACCAGTAGTACGCACTTGGAACTTGTCATTCACCATGTGTCTCAAACGCTGGTAATAAACAACCTAAAGATGACACAATTGTCAATAAATGTCATGCTTCCACATTTGCATCATGTACTTACGCCAATATAAATATCCATCTTCATTTCAGTACCAGTAATACCAGAGTACATTGGCTCATTGCCATGATAACTGTAGCCAGCCTTGAGTAATTGTTCACCAAAGTAATCTGCTGCAGTATATTTCTCATTGAATCTAAGTTCTCCAAGTCAGATGACATGCATTCAAAGGATCAAATAGAATGACACACTTACTTGAAAGGCGTACTATCTTGTGAAATACCATGCAAGGCACCAGCTTTTCCTGCCAAACTCTCGACAAACATACCGATTGTCATACGAGATGGGAAAGCGTGTGGATTGATAATAACATCAGGTTGCATACCAGATTCAGTGAATGGCATATCAATGGCAGGCCATTTTTGTGAGCACACACCCTTTTGACCGTGACGTGATGAAAACTTGTCACCAATGACAGGAGAACGAGTAATACGCAGTTTGATGTGCACCTTTTGTAATTCACCATTGCCTGAATCATTACCAAGAACACGTACTTCATCGACATAAGCATCTTCAGGACCCTTGTACTTCTTGACAATGCCACGACCTGTTGCTTGATCAACATAGCAATACATTGGATCATCAGCCTTCAAATGGACACCAATATGAGGAAGACCATCATTGCCTAGCAAACTGCGAAGCTTGTTGTTGTGCTTGTTATTGTCACCAAGACCAAAGTGATATGACACACTTTCACCATTGGCACGCATAGATTCCAAATCCACAATTTCAGACTTGTAGACAGTACCATATCCAAAACCACGCTCATGTGCTGACTTGTTCAAAATCATGGCATCTTCCATATCATAACCAGTGTATGAAATAACAGCTACAATGGCATTGGTGCCGTTAGGGAAGCCATCCAAGCCATAATCGTTGTGCAATGCAGGGCGTACAACAGGTGTTTGACCAGTTTGCAATCGATACATCTTGTTGTCAGTTCTGTGGTTGAAAACAGTCGAAGGTGTACCCATTGTTTGTTTACCCATCTACATTATATATGTTAGTCAGAAGCTCATACTAATTCTTCAATTGAGACTCACCTGACACTGGTACATGTTTCTTGGGGATTGATTGAAATCAGAGAAAGGAGTCATGTTGGCAACAATACTGAAAATGTTGGTAGGCGTAAATTCTTGATGCGTAGTGACACCAGGTACAACTTCATCATCCATACAAGCAATATCCATGTAGACTTGTTCAAAGGTACCAATCATATCCAACTTGCCATTAGCCAAGAACTTGACAGGACGCATCATGCGAGCAGGTGTTGAGAAAATGTATAAACCAGGATATTCACCACCATAACTGCCAGGCACATGTGCAATCTCCATATCCAATGGTACTTGCTTTTGTTGATTGACACGCCATACTTTGAGACTCTTGGCAACCTTTTCAGCAGTCTTTGGAGAACACCAACCAACAATACGACCATCCAACAATACAGCAACATCACCAGGGCGACTGATTGAATGCAAAATGGGTTGTGATACACCAAGTGATGCCAAATGAGCAGGTAGGCTGTTTACATCCAAAGGCTCGTTGATCACCTTACACTTGTGTGCCAAATGGTTGAGCAAACCACATGGTGAACCATCAGGTGTATGTACAGGACAAAGGAAACCCCAAGCTTCTGGCAAAAGCTTACGCACTGCAGTAGTCTTCAATTCAGCAAAGAAAGCACCACGATGGATACATCGGAAATGGGAGATGTAACGATAGAAATTCAGCTTTTCAGCAACGATTGTGTAACCGCTGACCTATAAAAAGTGCTTGTCAATGTCATTGTTCTCATCACTGACAACAAAAAACATACCTGCTGCAAATCAAGACCTGTTTTGGATACCAGATTACCAGTGGCTAAGAAATAGGCTAGCTTTTGACCAACATCTGCATTCACTCGTCGCATAGCATTCATGATATAATTGCCTAAAAAGGTTCAACATAAGTATCAATACGCTGCTAACAGTATCATTTCCTTTGTACAATTCACTTACGATCAAAGAAATCAACCTTTTCAGGATTCAAACGCACATTTGTTCTAATCTGGGTCTTGATGCCCTGAAGCCAATCATAGATCTTTTCCTTGATAATCATGTTGTAAAGATGACCAGGCAACAAGACTTCTTGGTGTTGAGGAGAATCAGGATTGTCAGCACAGCATTCACCAGAGACAAGTGCATACAACTTGCGAATGATGTAACTATCAACCAGTTTTAGTAACATGAATCCATATCCAATAAAAGATAGGTCTATACTTACATGAGCAGATTGAACTTGTCACGATTGTTGTTAAGATGCACCAAGATGATCTTGTCCAGAACAGCTTCACCCACTTGCTTATCAGTCAAATCATCATCCAATCCCATAATGATCCTGAATTTCTCGCCAAGATAGCTCAAGCATGCATCACGAGTATAGAGTGAATAAATCTTGAAGCTGCGTAAGAGCAATTCGATACGATCTGTCAAAAAGGTATTCTTGTAATCACCCTGACATAATGCATCAAAAATCTCCTTGTCTGAAGTGTCCACCAATGCCTTAAGGAAAAGTACAACAGGAACCATGTATTCCTGCTTTCTCCAAGAGAAACGAAGCATAGCATTGCCGTCATTGAGATAGTGAACAGTGTTGGTTTGAGTGGTCTGATCAGGACGTGCACATCGAATAGCACAACCATATTGCGAATAAGCATGTCCACGATTCTGGAATGAATTACGGATGATGGCTGTAACATGATTGCGTCGTGGAACAATCAATAAACGAACAAGCTTCTCGATACCATTGACGATGAAATAGCCACCCATTTCTTCTGATTCTTCATGATGCTCGATAAGTTGTTTGGGAAAAAGACCCTTCAAATTGCAACGATTGGATCGCACCATAACAGGAAGTTGACCAAGTTCACGAATATCTGAATTCACTGGTCCATCATCCACACGCCAACAGAACTTGACTTGAAGCTTGCCACTATAAGTCTGCAAACGCTCACGACAATGACTGGGATAGATTTTGCGATGCAAAGAGTAAACGTCCTTGTCAGAGACCATAGGTTGCGAGATCTTTGGATCCTCTGCCCAAAAGGTGATCTTGTGTCCCAAAGCTTCACCATTCTCTTTGACGTTGATATCAGTTGGTTTGCCGTCAAATGCTGAGATCGCACCAATATCTTTCACGGCAATATCGAGAAGACCACCTTGTCCCGATTCACCAAATTGTGTCAAGCAGTTGAACGACTCAATGTGCGGCTTGGTTACTTCTTGAAGGAGTGGGACACCAAAACGTTTACTGGATGGGTCTTGGAACATACGTTCCCGTTCCAAGGTGTTGAAGGTCGACGGCATAGCTGAAAGCAACACACAACACACACAGCGTTGACAGGTAAAGAAAGAACAGGTTGAAGGGAAAAAAAAAGCTGGGTGAACTTGCTGATGCGTGACTCTTTTCCAGCAAGAAGGCTTTGCTTCAATGGGCAGCCAAAATTTGTCTTCTTTGTACACACTTTCCACTTCCCCTTTGAAACAAAGACAGCAATATGGCATTCGGCAATCGTGGTGGTGGACGAGGTGGCTTCCGTGGAGGTAAATGGTTAAACCTTTATTAGATTGCAACTCTATATTTGACACTTTAAATAGGCCGTGGCGGTGGACGTGGTGGTTTCCAAGGTGCTTCTCAAGGTCCTCCCGATCAAGTTATTCGTATGTACTTCATTCAGTTCTATTCCACTGATCTGCACCATACTAAACAGTATTGAATAGCTATGGGTTCCTTTATGCATGCTTGTGAAGGAGAAATGGTCTGCAAATCGATTAATCCCAAGATCCCTTACTTCAATGCACCTATTTATCTCGAGAACAAGTCTCAAATTGGCAAGGTGGATGAGATTCTTGGTCCTATGAATGAAGTCTATTTCACTGTCAAGATGGATCAAGGTATGCTTGCCACATCATTCAAGCCCGATGACAAGGTGTATATCAGCACTGATCGTCTATTGCCTTTGGAACGTTTCCTTCCTAAGCCTAAGGCTGTCAATCAAGGTAAGCATGAATACTAATTACCATTTTTGGTACAATAGTACTCATTTCATCATCAATTTAGCTGGCAAGCCTACAGGTCTTCAAGGAAAAGTTGAAAAGAAGTCTGGTCGTGGAGGATTTGGTGGTCGTGGTGGCAGTCGTGGCGGCTTTGGTGGTCGTGGCGGAAGCCGTGGCGGCTTTGGTGGACGTGGTGGTAGTCGTGGAGGATTTGGTGGACGTGGTGGTAGTCGTGGCGGTAGTCGTGGCGGCTTCCGTGGTCGTGGCGGCTTCCGATAACTCATTTGACACAAGAAGAGTTCAACATCATTCTATCTGGCATTTACGAATCCTCATGAAGTCTTCCTTTTGTACATTACATCTCGTTTTATACACCAGAAATGAAAAAAGCACTTTTGGTTTTGCAACAGCTATCTTACAAATAAACATCAATCGCAATTCTTCAATATCATATCCTTAATGTTACACCATATGCATTTCCCAGTAGCTACATCAATAAGCTCTTCTAGTAATAAATGAACCTTGCTTATGCTATTAGCAACATGACATATCTAATTGGATCCTTTACATTTGCTGAATGCCTTTTGATTGAAGCAGTCTTTCGTGTAATCATCTATTGATCATGTCCACTTGGTATAAAGTTCTTATGTCCACAAGTAGTACATTGATAGCCAGCATCTTCAGCATCTTAAAAGCAATTACAAGGTGTATGGCATCTTTCCTATGTATACCAATCTTGACGTCATTTGATAATTCAGACTGACATTGGCCATTACTCGTTTAATGACAACATAACCATGATCCAGTACATAATCCACAACCAACATAAAGTAGAAAACAGTCTTTATATGCTCATGATTGAAAGAGGACATGATAAATGTTTTTGGAAGAAAGAACAAAAAATACACAGTAAGATTTCTAGCCTGCTTTCCTTGTTCTCCAGCGATCTTCTTGAGGAACCACACATAAAGAAGAAAGAGAGAAAAAAGACGACAGCAATGATAAGATAAAAGGAAAAAGTGATGCAAGGATTTGTGCTGCGAATGACGAAAAAGTGAGAGGGAAAGGCAAGGGGCGGGTTATATGTATCGGATTCGCATGTGTGGAAGTGTGTGTGTGATAAAAGGTGTGAATAAGAGTGTAATATGTGTGGTGAAATGCTTTTTGGAACATGCATTACTGATTAGAAACCATGGTATTGACCTTGTGGACCAGATGGTGGTGGACGAGCACCAACATATTGACCAGGACCTGGTGGTGGTGGTGGAGATGCTGCCCAATTACCTGGAACATTTGATGGTGGAGGAGGTGGTGGAGTAGATGATGCATCATTTTGTGGACGGAATGTTGGATAATAACCACCAGCACCTGCACGAGCTGGAGCTTCCTTTGAAGGATCAAAAAAGCCCATAGGATCTTGACCTGATACATCAGAACGACTGCTATAAGCATCATCATCAAATTGGGAATCCGCTAAAAGACCACGTTTGCTTTCATCTTCATCAGGTGGTACAACAGAATGCATAAAGTGTACAGGTCCCATTTCACGTAATTGGCGTTCTTTACGTTCACGACGCTTGTTGGCACGTACACGCTTTCGTTCATAATCTTCCCAACGCTTGAGTGGTACTGATGATGGATCGAATACACCATCTGCATTGCCATGACCATCACCTTTCTTTTCACCTTCAACTTTACGAGTTTCACCCCATGAAAAGTCATCAAAGTGCCAGAAAGAGTAAACAGGCAAGATAAAGTTCCATACAGGCAATCCAATAAGGTAAACAATCATCCAGCAAAAGTAAACCCACTTGCGAGTTGTCAAGAAAATGAGCAATGCCGGTGAGAAAATAACCACGATAAGCAAGACGAGTGGTACAGCTGTTTGGAAACTGGTGATTTGTGTACTTGCAATCGAAACGATAAGCACGACAGTCAAAACGATGGCGACAGGAAGTGTCAAGGTACCAACAAGATCCATAAAGACGACAAACTGCATAGAGAAGCAGAAAGTACCACAAAGATTGCGTACAAGAACCAATTCAAACAAGTTGTGGATAGTCGAGTTAATCCAACGACGACGCTGTGACAATAACACCTTGAATTCATCAGGAACGATAGTCTTGCAAATCTAGATCACGAGGAGAATGTTGGTCATTGAATAAATACAAACAATGAATGTTTCATGATACTTACAGCTTGAGGAGTGAAAGTCATTTTACGATATGGGAAGTTGCGAAGCATGAGCGTAGTCAAGAAACGATCTTCACCAAGAAGCAACAAGTTCTTTTGATGGAGAGTGTCGATAGTGTTGGATGAATATTCTTGTACAATCTCAGGTTTGGTAATGATAGGAACCCAATCACCATCACCCTTGCGTGCTTTGAGACGATACATGGAGAAACAGCCTGGCAAACAAGTGACACCACCAAAGACAGCTTCAAAGCCTTTAGCCAAATGATGGGAAATAAAGTACTCGTAGACTTGAATAGCAGAAACCCAACTTGCACGCTTGTTGGCAATCTTGGTTTCACCACAAAGACCCATAATCAAATTGTCGTTGACCATACAATTGACAAGATAGCGCAAAGCTGATTGATAGACCTTGGTATCTGCATCCACCTACAAAACAATGAAATTGTCAGTTGACCAATTCTCCCATCATGTTCCCAAAATAAACTTACCATGAGACATAATTCAAAGAAATCAGGAGTGGCACCCATAAGCCAATGAATCTTTTGGAAAAGGTCATAATCAAGAGGTGTCATGCGATCATTGTAAGTAACACGGCTGAAGAAGTTCATAAGGATGAGCTGAGAATCACGCTTGCCACGATTGCCAGGCTTAGGACCACCTTCTTCTTCAGGATTGCCGCACTTGACAACTAAGATCATCGGAACTTTGTGTCCTTTGCAAACTATAACAGAAAAGGTTGGTTGAATTGCCACAGAAGATGGTGACACATAAGCCATGTGTTACATACCATAATGACCTGCGTAAACCTTTGCACGATTGTACATTTTAGCACCATTTGCAACAGCAATATAAGCCTTGGGCTCTGGATTAGCCATGGCTGGATCATCAAAATGCATAAGGCTGAGACACATATCAGGTGTTGTCATGGTTTCACCGTGACCAGTAATGATGCCGTCAGCAATCAGGAACAACAATTTGCGATCGTCGGGATAGTCGGTCATTGATAACGATTCAACAGTGCCACGAATACCTTCCGTGTTCTCGGAATAGCAAGTGATCAACATAACTGTGTACAAATCGTTGCCAATTTCAATCAATTGCTTGCTCATGCTTGAACCAGCTGCTGCTGCTCCACCAATAGCACCCATTTCCATAGACTGATTGTGATGTACTGTAGCAGCTGCACCAGCAACAGGTGGTGGAGTACGAGATAAACGACGAGAGATGAACCATGCAAAGATCAATGCCATAAAGAAACGCGCAAATACAATTGAAAGCACACATCCAAGAGCAAAGTACAAGATCAATTGAGATGCAAAACAACCAGGTGTAGCCTTATCAATGTTGCCAGCCTTATACTTTGCAATCAAACAATCCATCGATGCTTCAAACTCGGTACGACGTCTAAACATCTTGGTAGCATCACGTCCACCAGCTGCATAACTGCTATTGAGAACGTCACGAATCAAGGCGTCAAGAGGGTCACCAGCAATAGCTGAAGGATTGGCGTTCATGTAGGGTTCCATGTTGAGTACGTTGCCGTCAATGACAAAGTAAGCAGTCAAATTGGAGCTTGCAAGGTAGTTCCAGTCGTAGCCGACACGACGTGTTGTATTCTCGACCTTAATGTTGCTGAAAGTGGACTCGTCAATAGTACCAAGAGAACATCCACCATTGCCATTGCCAGCGGAACAAGGGTCAAAAGTGACAGCAGTGAAAGCGTTTGCAGTTGGATTTCCAGTATCTTGACAAGAAGGGATATCTGTGCCATGCTTGAATAGATTGGTGACATCAGTGCCAGGAACATCCGTGTACTTGAAAAAGTCGGCACCTTCAGTTGTAACAGCTTGAGAAACATTAATGGCCCAACCTTGAACACCAAGTAGACCAGCTATAGAAGTGTGTGTAAATAAATGAGTACGTGTGCTTGATTAATGAAGCAAGCCTACTCCTTTTGGAAGGATGCACCCCCAGATCCCAGCCCCATACTCTCCCTTCATCATCATCATCTTCTTTACACTATCCCTTCACTCCCAAATGATATATATCCACTTACCACTTGTTGCTGTATCATTGTATGATGCAAAATTGGCAAGATTTTGTGATGCATCAGGTGGACATAATACAGAGCTGACACCAATAGTAATAAAAGCGACAATACCACCAAGACAAGCAATAAGGAAACATAATGTTATCTTCTCTCTCCAAGCTTGTTGCATACCAGGATCAGGCATCTTCATAGCTTTAAGCATACCAGGTAATGCCCAAAAGGTAACAATACGTGAAAGTAACACCCAAGGATCAAACCAAGAATGACTTTTTTGGGATTTGCCTGTCAATAGTGGTGGTGGTTCTTGGTATCGATCAGGTCGAATCAATGTACGACCACGTTGGATATTTTGACCTGCATTGGCAATACTATTGGCTCCAGGTACAATACGTCTAGTAGGTGCTCGACCAAGTGTTGTTTGTTTTCGACCAAGAGAAACATTACGATTGGCGTAAGCATTGCCTGTAGATGAACCATAGGCATTATCTGAAGGTCCACCGCCATAAGGAACTCCTCCTGGTGGTGGTGGTGGCATATTTGAAGGAAAGGAAAGAGGACTAGATGTCAATAAACAAGTGGCTGGACAATATAAATATCAACAAATGAAGCTGGATGACTGTGGTGATAAAAACACACACACACAAAGGACCCACGATCTGGAAGGAGGAGGAAGGGGAAAAAGAGATTAGAAAGAAAGAGTAAGAGAGCCTGGAAGGTACCGTGTATAAAAATAGCCCCTACCACAGTGACAGCCATGCACGAAGAATACTTGTGTTCATTTGCGGACAACGAATCACTGGGATCAAGAACACACGTTGATTACCTGATATGTTTGCCTACCTAAAGTTGTCTTGCCCACTTCACACTCCACTCATTTGATAATGCTTAAATGTGTTACCTTGTTTACAGAATTATCCCAGCACTTGAAAGCCATAGCTGTCATGTGTACTTGGCTAAGATTTCTTTTGCTTTAGCCCATCAAAAAGGATCGACCATACACCGCCATCAAGCCCGACGATGGCTAGCGTTGACTTTTGACTTCTCAGACTCCGCTAAGCTTATCCAAAGTAGATTTCCCACTTGATATATTACATCTTGAATGACCTGGACCCATTCACATGGCCAATGTAATACATTGGGCTTATAGATATCAGCCATAAAGAGATTTGTAGATCATAGGATGGGACAAACATTCTTTTTATACATGATATTCTACACTACACATTTACATTTGTACAATCATTATAAGCATTCTATCATTCATCTATTATCACCGTGCTTGGTTTGCTGTGGTATTGCTGTTATTAGTACACTGGGCACCTTGAGCAAATGATTGAGGAGTTACTGTCATGATACTGCTTCCATCTGGTTGAGCTTGTGCATGTTGTGCATGCAGAAATGATTGTTCACCCACTGACTGGGTGAAGCGTTGTGCTGGTAGCTCATAACGGATATCAAGCTCGGTCAAAATGTCTTTCAAAGCAATCATAAACTGGAAAGAGAAAAGGGGGAATATGAGATTGATGAGTAAAATGTTACATATGCATATAACAATGTGATTGCCCCCACACTCCAATGTTTCCCATGTTTCTCCTCTTTTACCTTGGTACGACGTTGAAAGCGTTTTCCAAGATCTTGCCAATTACCCTTGTGTGGTAACCAGAGTGACAAAATGATCTGATTCACATCAATAATGTCAGTGACTCTCATATCAAAACCAGGTGCAAAATCTCTCGAGTTGCTATTGACCCAATCAGCTAGACGAGTATGGAGTAAATTGAGACGTTCAGTGGGTGTACGAAAGTCCACATTGATAATAATGGTCTCGCCCATATCAGGAGATCTCCTGACGTTGACAATCAACTTGGTGCGTAATACTGTTGTAGGTGCATACAAGAGTTGGCCATCACCACGACTAAAAAAGATTCATTGTAAGCAAGGTTCATTGTTGATAGCATGCATTGCATATTACATACATGAACACAGTCCCCATCAAGCCAAGATTATGCACCAAAAGAAACGTGTCGTCGATCAAGAGATAGTCACCTGCGTCGTACGGGTGCTAAAAGCAAGTAACATAATGTAAGCAATGTGTGTCAAGAAACAAAAATAGATCTTTCATACCGTGACAAAAAGGAAGATGACATTCTCGAACGTGTTCTTGCACGTGTCACCAAACACAAATGTCAAAGCCAGTAAGCACGAGCCCAATGGCAGTAAAGAATGCCAAACATCCACATTGAAGATAGCCAAAGAGATAAATGTCGTAATGATAATGCTAAAGATAAGTAGCATCATATCAATCTTGCCAAGTGCTTGACTTGTATCGCGTACACATTGTGCCAGAGCCTTTCTCTCCTTGTAGATTTCCAATACAGTATCTCGGAATTCACGCCTTGTCAAGCTGCCATTACCATCCTTGTCAAATACTGAAAATGCCTTCTCTGCTTCTTCTTGAGAATGAAAATAAGGTGCAAAGTGCTTAACTTCGAGTGATTTCTTGGCTGCATCATCTGATGTAGGTGGCAATTCATTTGGATATGCCAAAGAATAAAAAAGCTTTCGTGCCACCTTCTTTGCATAATCAGTAGAATTGATATCCACTTTGTTGCGATCAATGGTGCTTCTGATCTGTGGCTGGTCTGTAAGCATCATGTTTTGGATGCGTTTCTGAAATTGGTTGAAGAATTTGGGATCATTGCCAGTAGCACGATCATGATCAATGCCAGTGCTATATGCAGTGCTCATGTTGGATTGCAACTCCTTGTCAGAGGTAGAGCTTCCACTATTTGGACGTCTGTTTCGGAGACCATCTGGACGTGAACGTCTTGCTTCTGATTTGCTTAGGGTATCGAGAACTACATAAAAGATGTGTAAATGACTTGACTTGCATGACTTTGAACAAAGAAAGCTGTCGGATGAGCTTACTTTTCAGGGCATATTTGTTTTGCTGCAGTCTGTCGCTGAAGGCTTCCTTGTGGAATCGTGTTGCTAAAAAAAGGTTAAGACCAATGAAATGCAAGCTTACAAGTCTACTTTTTACCAATCAATTGGACAAGGACTTTTTGAGCAAAAAGCCAACAACATGCCACAAAGATGCATGCAAACACCTTGAAGATGATGGTAGCATAACCTTGATTCTTGACAGACTTGAAAAAGTAGTAATCGTGATGAGTTTTTGATAGCGAAACCCCTTATATTTCCACTTTTTCACTTACATTAAAGGGATAATCTATGAGAAATGCCCATGAACCCCAATTCCATGATGACAGGAGAAGTAGCGTGAGATAACGCTTGACACTAAGGTAGTACTAAGGAGTTTGTGGATGTAAAACGAATATAAGACAATGAAATGTGACACCAGACGATCATTGTGCAACATAGAAGCCATTTACTTACCTCCATGGCTGACTTGACACGTTCAGAACGACGTCCTTTGAACAATTTGGTCCATAATGACACTGCAGATGGCACTGCTTCAACAATGACAGTAGTCAACCAAAAGATGTGCCATTGAAAAGCAGCCCAATATAACCAGCATTGCAGATTGCTTCGGATGTTTTTAAACCCTGGTTGTGCTCTTTCTTCATCTGTTGGCTCTGGTAATAATGCATATACACATATAGCAGCTGAGATGAAAAGACATGAGCCAACAATGGCGAATATAAGTCGCTTGGCAAAAGGTGACAAGTAGTTCCAACAACAAGGTCTTCGCATGGCTTCATGGATTCTTTCACGCGTTGTTTTACGTCTTCTTGGTTTTGGTTGATCTGGATCATCGTTCCAATCAAAGTCATCATCGTCATCATCATCATTGGTCTGTTTTTTCTCACTCGGAACAGGAGATGGTGGTGTTGGAGGATGATGATCACCCCTGTGCAGTATAGTACGATGAAGAAATGACCGTTTAGGTCTTAGGTCCGAATGTGCTGCAGCTTCGACGTCTTTGTGCATGTCAACATCGTCATTGGTGGCCATGGGTGCCGGATCTGCACATGCAGGCTTGAGTTCTCATGCATGTATTTGCAACACAAAGTAGCGGAAGTTGTTTTCTTACCTGTCATCAGGCTTTTTTCATCATCTGGAGCAATACGCACAGACTTTTTGCCCATGATAGTTATCGTTATCGGTGTGTTAATAGAGGAAAAAGAAGAACAAGATGTCTAAGTGGATGTCAACATGGTGACAATTGATCGGATATATTAGCTGGGTGTGCTTTGTTTCAGCTGTCTATAATGGACACTTTTTCTCAGGGAACCATGAATTTGCTTGGCTGGCTGTAGACAAAAAAAAGGAAACAAGTGCGATTAGGGAGAATCACTTCCGGTCTGGACCAACAATTCACAATCGGAGCAGACTTTGCTGCTGCTGCTGCTGCATTCAGCAAAAGAAAAAGTAGCCCTTGCCGCATGGTTCAGCTCTTGTGGTGTAACAAAGTTATCCCCCTTTTTTTCAGGCCACACTTACACCATTATCATCACCGGACAACTCTCCTATTCCAGTATTAGATGTACATCACACACGAGCACACACATACACATAACACACCATACATACTGCATACACAACATGCACGACGCCACATTTGCATATAAAAAGTTGACTCTCTTACCATCTCTCCCATTTCTCTCGCCACTGCTCATCTCTTTCACTCTTTCTCGTGCTGGTACACACTCTACCCTTTCGTTCAAATCACAAACTTTTATATCAAACACATTCAATCATGATCACAAAGTATCGTCCCCAAAGCCATTCATCCACTCCTGCTGCTTTTCCACAGCTCCCACCACAACATACTGCTCCCACTCGCAAGCGTACACATCTTAAACCTAGTCAAGTGGCAGTTTTGCAAGAATCATTTGTTACCAATCCTCTTCCTGATGCTGCTATCAGAAGTAGACTTGCAAGAGAATTAGGTGTTACTGAACGCACTATTCAAATCTGGTTCCAAAATCGTCGTGCCAAAGCACGTAAACTGGAAGCTGTTTCCAACATTGGTGGTGGCAAAACAGGCAGTAACAAGATTCCTTGTCTAATGCCTAATGTACGCACTGGTTGGATTGAACCACCTTGTCATGGAACGCCACAACGTTATCAAGCCACTTTTAGAACAATGATGACTCCTGAGCGATTTGAAGAGCTTCAACAACAACAGCAACATCAACAAGATGATGAAAATTGCAACAATAACAACACTACTTCTCTTCGACGTCGTGCTCGTTCTTGCTCTAACTCCAGATTTGACTCCACAAAAGCTGTTGACTTTGATCTTACCACTGCTCGTGCAGTATCGGAAGGTGCGGACCGATGGCTATCCAAACAAGGTAAGCATTAATATACATTACAAAGGAGATTGATCCCTTTGATTCTCATCAATATGCATATTTTCAGGAACAACCGCCACTGGTACTTCAAGCATCGCATTTCCAGTTACATCTTTGCGTGTTGGTATTTGGTCTCGATTCACATCGAACCCTATTGATCGACAAGAAAGCTGGGACCTGTTTTGTTATGCACATGGACGTCAGTTGATCTGGCAAATCCAAGATGGTGGACATCAATTCCGCATGCAGATTGACTTTGATGCTATCCAGCAATTAGTGCTGTCTTCTGAAATGCGTGATGACATGACTATGGCTGATCAATTGGCTATACATCTCTATCATCCTGGTGATCTTACTTTTTCCATGTGGCGTACTGGCATTGACACTGACTGGGTGCGTTGTGGAGACTTTTCAGAAAACAAACAGGCTACTTTTGATGCAGTTCATGTTTTGCAGGGCAATCATGAATCTCTTCGTCAGCCATTGTTGCAACTTTTCAACCAAGCACCTGATCTTTTCTCAAAATGTACCATGGATAACAACACAGGTGTTGCTACAAGCAATAACAACAACAATGGAAGTGTTCCACCCCTTGATCTCTGTCGCAGCTTCACATTATCACCATCAGCTACACCTGAACCTGCTATCGCATCTTTCCAGCCCACTAACAATACCAATGGCTCTGGAAGTCAAGATTGGATGATGCATCAAGCCGATACAGCTAGTAACTTGCTCACTGCTGCTGTTGCTGCTGATGGTAAGCCATCAGCCATGGATTGTTGGGCACAACCTGCTGCATGGAACTGGTCAAACATGCTTCAACAACCTTCCATCACATTTACTGCTCCATCATCCAACAACAACCCTTTGGCTGATTTCATGTGATTGATCCACACTTTTCTTTTTTGCCTGGTGCAAATACTTTCTCACTCTCTTGTGCATACATTGTGATGTTGTTTCTTTCTCTTTTACATATATCTTTATCATGTTGATATTCTTTTTGAAAATAAAATACATTGTTTGTTGCATATCACCCAAAAAACAACCATATGGATCATGCATACATTGAAATGCTGTGTAACAACATGTGTTGTCATGAAAGAAAGAAAATAAAAGACATGATGGTATCACAGCATACACTAGGTATGATGCAAGACCATGAATCTAAACTGTGGATGCATAGCGAGACTAGAGCTTGCTTGAATGATTCAAGGGGTGGGTATTGTATGAGTTTCCTTTTACTTTGTATGCCACCGAGAAAACCAGTACTACCTCCTTCATTCTGGACCACTGCCAAGGAGATGTTTGTAGGCCAGAATGTTGTTTTATTCCCACATCATTCTCGTACACAAACTTAAAACTTGACAATGAAAGCTTTGTTTACTTGTGTTTGTAGCTTGTCATACGCATGTGCACAATCCTGCTGCAAAGCCGAGCAGCTTGTTGAATACAATCGAAGAAGATCTTATCGATTTAGCAAAGATATACCTATAAAGGCTAAAGCCATCCAATATGGAACAACTGGTCCCTGGACCTTTTTGAAAGCCATAATTAAGGCAGGTCTGGTCCTTCCGACAACGACGGAATGTCAAGTGAGCAGTAAAAAGTCAGCTTATTGACAATCACTTGCCAAAAAGAGTATCTTTGAACAATTGCACTGATGTGCAACATTGGGGTCTTGTTTTTGTATTGACCAGTGTATTGGTATCGTACCATTGGTAAGCGGCGATTCCTTTATGATCATAAATGGTCATAGCAATTTAGGATCTGGCAGATACCATGTTTGGCTTTAATGATGATATCCCGACTGATGTCAAGGTCAATGTGAAGCAAGAGACTTCACAATCAATGACGTTTGAATTGACACTAGAGGAATCTTTGATTGTCATTTTCTCTTAAACAAAGGTGCAAGGGTAGAATCGACTATTGACATACAAGATGGATAGCATGATCTCCTTTATTCAAAAGCATCTGCTTACTAGCATTACTGTTTCAATCAACAACTACTGGTGAATTCTATAGTCAAAGAGTATATTCAGATATAAAGGGTGATAAGGATATCTAGCGACAAGCATTTTGTTGGTGAGGATGATCCATCATTTCGAAAGACTTGAACGGCGTACATATCCCTTTTCTGCAAGCCCATGGTCGCTACCTACAACTCACAGATTTCAGCAATGGATACACAAGCACCTGTTGGTCACCCATACTACAACGATTCACACCGTCTCTTTATGCAAAGTATGCTTTCGCATCGACTGTTGACTGAAAAACGAGCACAAGAGCTATATACCCGGATTTGCGAAGTAACTGAAGGTTAGAGTGAACCTAGGCTACAATCTGCCAATGGTGTACTGATCCTGGTCCTTTAGAACGTGAAATTGACTTTGACGAGTTTGTTGCAACCATAAATGACGAGATCAACGAGGTGGATATGGTCTTAAGGCGTTCGCGTGACGAAACGAATGGTGTTCCTGTCATAGCACTGGCAAGTAGCTTTTTCTTAAATGTCACGAAGCTCTTTGTCCTTTCTAATACATGTCTATATAGGTTAATACCAAAGAGGATCAGATCGCACAATGCGCCACAAACTACACACCAAGCGAGATTGTATACTTTCGACAACTGGTATGTCGTGTTGTTACGCGTCAATGTCGCGTGAATGAAGATGATGATGATGTCTGACATATATATCCCGCTTATGGATAGCTAGAGATGATTGTCATGGCAGATGATGAGACATATGCAGTAGCAACTATGGTAGCATTACGACTTGGACAAAAGATGAAGCCACCTATTTCACAACGAGATGTACAAGATTTGATTGACAGGCTTATTGAAGATGGATGGCTCGCATTGTCACCTGCTGGATCATCTTATGTCATGGGAACACGTTCTGCTCTGGAGTTACAAAGCTATTTACGCGACCAGTATAATGATATGATCAAGATGTGCAAAGTGTGTATGGAGATGGTTACTATGGGTGAGCGCTGTGAACGTCAAGATTGTCCTGTGCGTATTCATCGTCATTGTGCTGATGGTCT
This sequence comes from Lichtheimia ramosa, assembly GCA_008728235.1. NCBI lineage: Eukaryota > Fungi > Mucoromycota > Mucoromycetes > Mucorales > Lichtheimiaceae > Lichtheimia > Lichtheimia ramosa. The sequence continues at coordinate 4,341,372 of CP031823.1, forward strand.
TTTCACTGGCAATGATATGGAATGTCCCGAATGCAAAACTGGATGGACACGACTCAATACATTTGGACTTGGATTACCATTGTAGAAAAGTAGATAGTCATCCCCATTTGTCTTTTTTTGATACATCCACCTTTACAACATGTAATTTTGTTTACTACTTTTTATTGGGGAATCATATCTATTGCTGTCGAACACATTCACGTACATAATTATCTACACTTTCTCTAACATCCATATTGGGAATCAATCCATCTAAACCAAGCTTGATTTGGGTGTTGCAATCTTGACAGCAAAAGTCGTTTTCGAGCATGTAGCCACGGATACATTCATCACAAAAAGTTGCGCCACAGCATGGAGTAATAGTTGCTTCTCGGAAAAGACCTTCACAAATAGGACAGCGTAAATGATCAACCACTGGAATAGACCCATAAAGATCCAACAAATCACCAGCTGTGGATGTTCCAAGATTGGATTTGGCAACATGTTTGTCCCATGTCGATCTGCATGAAAGCATTAGAATCTATTCATACATCTAAATCTGTGCTTGCCTACTTACGAATCAGCTTGAGCTACTACCAGATCGCCTTTGGGAGTCACCATTAAGCCACCAGTACCAGATTTGACAGCATTCTTGGGCTCTTCAATCACTTTCAAGAAACTACGAGGAATACCAGTGGTTCGCTTTATCCTTGGATGCTTGTCAAATTCCTTGTCACCATTGGTAGGACATTGATTGATATAATGACCTTAATAAAGTATAAGAAGACTGTATTGTACCATCCACCTATAATGTTTACCTTTTTGTCCACATCTGTAACACACATATGTTGGCGGGGGTACACGTTGTGGTTGCTGTTGCTGGTTATCGCCTCCTTCATTGCCATCTCTTTGTGAATGATGATATCCACCTCGTCCTCGACGATAATCGCCACCACGTGGAGTATAAGGGATGTATTGTTGTCTGTAGAATATTAGAAAAAGGTAAATGAGTGAACCAGTCCTTGTAAAGTCATCTCAATGGTGAAAATAGCCATGACATCCATTTCTTTGTCCACATCAAACACACACACAACGCATACACACACGCACAATGGAAAAGAAGATCAATGTAGGGTGTATATATAAACTTGTATTGTTGTTTTCATTGTAATACATGTCCCTTTTCCCACCAAACACTCCCTTTCCACCCATCAAAATCACTTACTCTGCAAGTTTCTCCTGCATAGCTCCCCATTGATCAGTTGTTTGTTGAAACATTGCTTGAATACGTGCTTCTTCAGAATCATCTGCTGGTGCTGTTGATGGTGTTGCTGTATCACTGCTTTGGGAATCCATTTGTGATGGTGTTGGAGATAGTTGTTGTTGTTGTGGTCTATTACGGTATTGGGGTGCATTCAAAACCATATTGCTTCTACCACTGTTGCTAAATCTTTCTGCAGCTGATCCAGGTGCTGGTGGTCCATGATGATGTCCTCCACTTGCTCCTCCTCCACTTCCTTTCATCATTCCTATCCCACTGGTTCCCATTCCTTTTCCATCTGCTGGTAATGCTCCTAAAACATATCGTTGTGCTGTTCCTTTGCCAGGTCGTGATGCTGGAAGTCGACGTACAATAATCGATGTGTTGCGTGGAATGATAAAAACGTCATCCTTGTATTCTATACTCTTCTGTAAGTCTATTTTAACACTCTCCTTTGTCACAATAGAGACTCACCCTCGTCCGTTTGGGCATTGTATATAGCAAGATCGAAATCTGTACCCTTGCCTAGCTTTTTGGCTCGTATGATCTCTCGTTTCACATCAAAAACAGAAGCACCAGGTCCATCAAAGGTGAAGACATCGTAGTCGGAATCCTTGGCTGCTTTGAACTTGTAGTAGATTACAGACATGGTGAGCAGGAGGTAAAGAAGTCCACAAATCCAACGAAGCAATACGCCAACTCTTTAACGCTCCGCCCAACATCCAACTGCGGCATGTAGCTATGACTACATCCATCACTAGATGCACAAGACATCGTGTTCTTGCCTGTGATATCACTATCAATGACTGTTATCTGTGACATTAGTATCCTCGTTGAAAATTAAAGGTTTGTTTGTAGATGGTCTCGGGAGCTCCTTTGATAACTCATCACCATCACTATTCCCTTTACAGGTATCCATAGCAAAACACTATCTCTCTTTTCTTTTTTTCTTACTTTATCATGTCATGCAGCAGCACCAGCAGTAACAACAACAACACTTGTTTGCAGTTCAGCAAAGGAAACGTATCATTGGCGTTCACTGATCTTGGATTGCCAAGAGTAACTGATAAAGCAACATGGATGGATTTCGACAAATTGACAGAGTTAATCACTCGGCCAGAGACAATTGACTGCATTGGCAGTATGATCAATACTCTTATTCATCCACCATCCAAACAGCCCAATCAACGTGCACGTATTTTTCTGACAGCTTATATCATTCTTACATGTCCAAAAGCGATTCTTCAGGAAACTCCAATCTCTTTGAGAAAGGTTGGTTACAAGTGACAGGCTCATTTGAAAAAGACAACTCATCTTTATCATCACACAGCGACTACAAGTAGCAGCCAAACGACTGTTGACATCTTTTGAAGCCTATGTTGCTTGTCAGAATCCTGATACAGATATGCAGCAGACAATTCAATCGCATTGGCAAGGATATGGACGTTTATTTCAAGCATGGAAGAAGAATGATCGTGCTCAACTACTAGCAGCTACTACAGCACATTACAATGGGTTGATGGATCTTAAGCAGACAATACAAGAAAAGACACCAGATGGCCCTGATAGACGTGAAGCATGTGATGCTTTAGAAGAACAGCTGCGACAAGTACAAGACAAGATTGAACGATTAGGTGGACCTGTAGTTCATGTTCCTAATGACCAATCTACTGCTAGTACAATACCAACACCACCATCCAGTCATCATGGCAGTGATGATGAAAATGAGCAGCAGCAAAGTGACAACCAAGAACACAGACAGCAAACTATTCGTATGCTACAAGGCATGTCCCAAAAGAATGGTATCAGCAATGAGCAACTGGCACATGAAATCATCCTTGATCCTGAATTCAAGCTTGAACGTGCCAAAGGGATTGAATATCAAGTGACAGCTGCTGCCAGACGTGCATTCTTTGACAAGTTGGATCAAGATCTCACTCAAGGTGTAGCTGGTGCACAAGATACATTGCTTGAAGTAGTGGCAGATGTGCGACAAGTACGTATGGCATGAAATAACATGATATCAAAAAGGTACTAACCAGCTTGCTTTATACAGCAATTATTAAAGGTGGCACCAAGAAATGAGCAGGAAGCGATTCATTGCAACATGGATCTTGAATTGATGCAGCAGCAATTGACAGCATGTGTATGTGACCTTGATGCCAAGATAGACTGGATCCTTTCAGTGATGCAACGATCTTGTGCTCCTATACGTGATACGGCAGTGGAATCAATCCATCATTATTCTCGTGTCAGTCAGAAATTGGAACGTATTGTGGATGTGCTTCAGGATATGGCTCTTGATATGGCAAATGCTAAATTACATGCTTTACGTCCACATTTGCTATCCATGGCTGTCGATTATGCTCGTGCCAAGTTTGATGAAACCATTTCTGGGAATCCTAAAGTTCGAGCCTTGCCACACACCAAACAATGGCTACAAGAAGCATACAATCGACTTTTATCCAGCAACAGCAGCAACGCCTTAACGACAGCAGCAACACCTACTCATGAAGCTGTTGTCCAAGATGCAATGATACATTTGTTACTATCACCCAAGTCTGCAGCAGAATGGGCTCCAGAAACATTGTGTTTGGATATCTCACGTCTAGTACAATTCCAAAACACAGCACAAGCCATCACTATTGTAGCAGCTTTATTAACATTGGCACGCAACTTTGGTATTGTTGATGAGGAGGATCATGCTGAATTGGCTGAAACATTGTTTACATTACTCAAGGACAACAATACTAGTCCAAAACATCTGGCAGCTGAAATTGAGCGACGTGTTGGAGACAACAAGAGGGAGGAAATGATTCGCACCATGGTGGACAAGACACTTTCACATAATGATGCCATTTATGCCCTATTATCACGACGTGTTGCATCTGTGCTCAGATCTTATATCGCCACACGTGACATGGCAGCACCTACTGCATTGTATAGTTATGGATTGCGTCATGTATCAGAAACGCTTCAAGGACTTTGTGAACATGTCTATGTCCTTGCTGACTACCATTACCGGGTGCATGAGCAGCGATATAAAGTTATTATAAATCAAATTATGTAATTAGAGAACCATTAGGAATAAAGCTTTTATCTTTAAAAGAAACTCAAGATTATCAAAGCATATGAGATAAGGAAATGTGGAGAATAACATCCCGGAATGATTGTATTAAACGATTCACCGAGCTACCGGATAACGAGGGATGGTTGGGTGGGACAATAAGGCATGAGTCCGACTAGCGCGTCTATTTTTCTTGGTACTCAGGCAAACCACTGCTGTTTTCTCTACTCTTGCTCCGTCTTTTACATTCACAATGTCTACTGCTGGTCAGGTACTTGGATTGAGCTTTATTCTTAGTGCCATTGGGGTCCAATGCTTACTTTTGTCCACTTGCAATAGGTTATCAAGTGCCGTGCTGCTGTCGCATGGGAAGCTGGCAAGCCTTTGTGTATGTAAGCCAACATGAAAAGACACAAGCAGTCAACTAATATATTTTAAATAGCTATTGAACAAGTCGAAGTTGCTCCACCTAAAGCTCATGAAGTTCGTATCAAGATCTTGTATACTGGCGTGTAAGTGTCAAGAAAGTTGTATATACGTGTATGTTGACATTTGTCTCGTGATTAGTTGCCACACTGATGCCTATACTCTTTCTGGCAGTGGTAAGTAATAAGAACAAGATCAAATCGATCAATATACTGATCTAAAGAGTATAATAGATCCCGAGGGAGTATTTCCTGCAATCCTTGGTCACGAGGGAGGCGGTATTGTTGAATCTGTCGGTGAAGGTGTTACCGAAGTTGCTCCTGGAGACCACGTCATTCCTTTGTACACTGCTGAATGTCGAAAGTGCAAGTTCTGTTTGAGCGGCAAGACTAATCTTTGTGGTTCTGTGCGTGCTACTCAGGTAACACATACTTTGCTTTTATCCACATATACTGTTCAAACGTCAATTGACGCTGTTCGTTATGTTAGGGTCGTGGTTTGATGCCTGATGAGACAACTCGTTTCACTTGCAAAGGCAAGACCATTTACCATTACATGGGTTGTTCTACCTTTTCTGAATACACTGGTACGTGGTGGTTGCATATATCAAATCTTGTATTCTTTCAACTTACAAATATGTAGTGGTCGCTGATGTTTCCGTTGTCAAGGTTGATCCTAAGCCAAGTCTTCAAAAGCTTTGTCTTTTGGGCTGTGGTATCACCACTGGTTTTGGTGCTGCTACCAAGACTGCCAAGGTCACTGCAGGCTCCTCGGTAAGGATATCTTCATTCTATCAATCAATCGACATGGTTTCTGACACACATGGCTATATCAGGTCGCCATCTTTGGTATGGGTTGTGTCGGTTTGAGCGTTGCACAAGGATGTGTCAATAATGGTGCCAGGTAAGAAAAAAAAAAGTGATATGATGAATGTACTGATCCTAATCTATTGATAGCCGTATCATTGCTGTTGATGTGAATCCTGGCAAGGAAAAGGTGGCTCGTGAGTTTGGTTGTACTGAATTTATCAATCCCAACGACTATGACAAGCCTATCCAACAAGTCCTTGTTGATATGACTGATGGTGGTCTTGACTACACTTTTGACTGTACTGGCAATGTCAATGTCATGCGCGCTGCTCTTGAAGCTTGTCACAAGGGTTGGGGTGAATCTACCATCATTGGTGTTGCAGCTGCAGGTCAAGAAATCAGCACTCGTCCTTTCCAACTTGTCACAGGTCGTGTCTGGCGTGGCTCTGCTTTTGGTGGTGTTAAGGGTCGCACTGAAATGGGTGGTCTTGTTCAAAAGTATCTCGATGGCAAGCTCAAGGTTGACGAATTTATCACTCACACCTTTGAACTTAACGATATCAACAAGGCTTTTGATGCTATGCACTCTGGTTCTTGGTATGTATATTCATTTATTGATCTCATTACTTGTCATCTAACACTGTTTTCTCCTTTTTCCTTAGCATTCGTGCCGTTGTCGATGTTGCTAAGCCCTAAATGTATCACAATGTACAATAAACTACTCTTTCACATTTGCGTTTTCCTGTATATCTTTACAAGTAGCCTTATATAGACGCTGGTCATCTTATCATCTTTTTTTTCCATGTGCAACAAAGTTGTTTTATGAAGGATATTTTCTCTCTGCATGTATGTGTGATTGTGTTTCTTGTTTGAATGAAAGTACGTGCTTGTGAGTGATATTGATGAGATAGAACTGGTGAATGGTGTGAATATATGTGTGTAGTCAATGACATAGTGTGAAAGAAAAGGGAATGTTGCTGTGCATCTAATGCTTCTTGTTGTTTGACATTCGTGCAGCGAAAGCATCATTTGCCCACTTGACCATATCCACGTCGACATCTTCGTACTTTTTGATAAAAGGATGTTCAAGCAGTTTTGCATAAGTCGGTCGTTCCTTTGCATCCTTGTGTAAGCTAAAAAGAGACCATAGTCAGATGAACTGCACTCTTCCCATGACCTTTTTCTTTGCATGATATACTTACCAAGAAGCAATAAAGTCGCATGCATCATCTGAGAAATGCTCTGGTAACGTGGGTGGTTCCTCATCAACAATAGCCTTCAACTGAGCAAACATGTTGTCATATGTGTATGGGTATTTGCCACCTGCCATTTCCACCAAAGACAAACCAAGAGACCAAACATCTGAAGCAACTGTGTAGGTGTTGGCTGCCTTGATACGTTCAGGCTAAGAAATACCACATAAACATGTCAGATCTTGTCTATTTTCCATGTCATCCCATATCATTACTTACAGCCATGTAACTTTGGCACCCAATATTGGTTTTTGCAAGCGAACGATCGAGTTGACCAGATACACCAAAGTCGCACAACTTGATTTGACCCTTGCTATTGACAAGTACATTGGTAGGCTTAACATCTACCAAAAATAGTGAGTTACTCGATTTAGATGATGATGCATGAACAAGAACATACCTCGATGAATGATAGAAAGCTCATCTTTGAGGAATCGAAGTCCTTTGACCATCTATAAAGCACAAATGTCAGCAGTTTTCTCTTGGCAGTGTTATGAATATACTGACCGAAATCGCAATCTTTGCCAAGACATCTTCGGGTACGCCTTCACCATACAACTTATCCAAAGATCCACAATCCATATACTCCATACAATAATAGACACATGACTCAATAAAGAAAGCACCATAAAACTCGACAATGTAATCACTCGTGCTCTTGTGTAGGATATCGAGCTCCATCAAGATCTGGTGTAGCTTGGTTTCATCAAGTTCGAGACGAATTTCCTAAATGACAACATAAGACACTGTATGGGATACAAGGAGAAAAAGACCTTACCTTCATTGCCATCACGACATTTGTCACTCGGTGGTACACCTGGTGCATTGGTGGGTCATGGGTCAGTGAAATGTTACACGACGCGCGCCTCCATTCCACCTAATACGCACGCACAGCTCCCACAATCAATCAATATACCTTTTGTACTGTGCCATATTGGCCTTTACCCAATTCTTCTTGTAGTTCCAAATCAGCCATCTTGATAGCAAAACTGTTGCCATTGCTGAAATCAACACCGTCTGCATGAATAATAGCCTTGCCAGCAAAGTTAAGCTTGCCAGATGGATCCCTATTCATACATGTGATGAATGTCTAGTACCTTTTTCTTTGTATATAATATACACTTACACATATTTCGAAAAGTTGGCAAAAGGCGTATCAGGTTTAGGTGCAATACCAAGTTGTGATAAGTTCAATCCAGGTTTCTTGCCTCCCATACGACCTGGTAAACCACCAGGAGGACCACGTCTACTATTCAAGCCTCCTCCAACACCACTAGATGGTCCAGCGACAGGTGCTGCACGTCCTGAAGCCATAGGTGGTAAAGGCGATCGGCTCATGGGTGGAAGTACTGAACGCTTGATACGAGATGCTGTTGGTGTTCCTCCTGCTCCTGTTATTGCTCCTCCTGGAATAACACCACCAGGTCGAGATGTAGGCATTGCGTTTTGTGGCGATGACTGACGTTGCTGCGGTGGAAGTGGAGAAGTACGTTGTTGCTGTTGTTGTTGTTGCAGCTTGTCCCTCTCATTGAGAGACATGTTGTTCAAAGATTTGTCGAGATCCAGTTTGAAAGAGTTAAGGAGAAGGAAAAGAAAAAGATAGCAATGAATTACACACTTTGGGTTCGCTTTCATTCCCAATCCAATCACGGGTCCTGTGTTTCCATCCTCTTTTACTATCCATCGCCGATGATACCAACAGCCACTTGTACTTGCTTTATACTACTTGTTTCAGATCCCAAATACAAAACATTGTTCTATCTTTGTTCGACTTTTTCCATGTTATTACTAATCTCTGCCAGTGATGGAAAATCTATCCAGGCTTATTGTTTGTATTCTTTCACACACTATTACTTGTATGACACCTATCAAATACACACCTATTGGAAATATTCTACTACCTTATCCACTACTATAGTGTCTTATAAAGAGACTGTCATATCATCTGCCAATCAGTTTGTGTCACTTGAGTGGGCGGTGTTATCTTTGTAATGCAAGAACAAGTCTCTTCTTTCTCCTTTTCTTCTTTGTGCTCCTCTTGCATCTTGGTTTCATTGTTTAGACGACATTGTTTTCTCTTTTATCCCACTTTGTAAATGCTTTGTAACAATAAATACAATGACATTGGGTCCCAAGATAATGAACATCAAAACGCTGCATTGCCTACTCGTCAAGCAACAAGCAACAAGGAATCAACATACAGCCTACTACTACTAGATGACAAAAGCCAACAATTGGCCTAGCGAAAAGATATGTTGTCAAAGTCTTGATACAAAAGGAGAGATAGTTTGAAAGTCTTTTGCAGTAAAGGATTATCATTTACAGCCAAGCATATATGAAAGTCAGTGCATGATCATCACAATTACAACACAGGATCTCATTTTGTGATAAATGAAACGTCTTTGCGCCACTAGCATGCTGACTTCACACCTATTTCATCTCAGCAGATTCAGTGTGCATGATGGTAGATCAACTGACAAGATCAGATCAAATCCAACTTCATATGCCACTTGTTAAGCCAATAAACAAGATGTAGATCTACATAGAATAGAATAGTACTAGTAATGACAAGGATGGTATCACAAATGTGTGGCGTTTCTTGTTTCATTGGATGAAAACAGAACAATGTGAAATGGGCGTAGGAATACTGATAGACACAGCAGAGTCCTTGTTTGCTTAAGTTGGAATCAAAGAGATCGAAATGCAACACTGTATATTCAAGAAACAAAGAAAACCAGTCATGGCTAGCCATATAAAGACTTGCCGATCTTTTTTGCCTTACAGTGACCCACGGACTATCCCCATAAGCAAGTTGGTTGTGCAAAATGGTACTCTGTGTCACACTGCGCTGAAAACGAAAAACGATTGTAGTCCGTGCTCAAGAGCATTGGATGGCATAAATAAAAGGTATTCATTCAAAAAGAAAGAGAGGGAAAAATGCAATGACGACTTTTACATATTATGAAGGGATGTGTGAGATATGTTTGCAATTGTAATGAGGAGGAGGAGAAGAAGGAGGAGGAAATGTACACTTGTATGATATTAGATTTCCCAAACATAATCCCGTATAAACTCGCCGATCGTCTCAAAGTATCCTTCCTATGATAAAAGTGTCAGCTGATACACATCATCACCTAGCTTGTTTTCCCCTTACCTGCATGCAAGTGTCATTGTGCGTTGCATGTTCAAATTCGCGCCATACTTTACCACTTCTTGTATTGGCAGCCATGTGAAGTTTGGCCATATGTGATGGTGGTACGAGCTCATCTTTGCCACTGGAAAGGAACAAGATTGGGATCTTTCGAATAAATTGGATGTTTCTGTAGGAACGCCATCGCTGATGACAAAGATACATCAAATGTCGCATCGGTGGGAATACATGTGGAATGAGCAATGGCTAAAGTAGAAAACATGTTAGCTTTTTGATTGATGATTTGATGGATCAATAGATAACTTACAATGCTGAGAAATGTGTTTTCAATGATCAATGCAAAAAACTTGTCTTCATATTTAGAGACAAGGTAAGTAGCCACGGCACCACCCAAAGATTGGCCATAAGCAACAAGTCGTGTATGTTTCAGAATTGGATGGCGTTGGATATATTCGAGCGCTGTCTACAATGAACCCCCCAAATGCAACCCCAATCACCCCATCAGTCAGTCACCAGTTTTGCGCCGCATTGTCACCCTTCTCTCTTTTCCAAGTCTCCCCAACATACCTGAGCATCAATGCGTAATCCTTTCTCTGTAGCTTTGCCTTCACTAAGCCCATATCTATAGTCAATTGGTTAGCTTGGATACCTACTTGTTGTTCCTGAATCATATCCTTACCCCCGGTATGACAGCATGACAACGTTGTATCCCAGTTTCCGATAAAATACTTGTGCAATGGGCAATCGGTGTCCCATATTACCTGCATGTCCCTATAAAGAAACATATGGACGATGAGATCGATGTATATATAGATGCTGATGGTATCGTACATGTAGACATAGTAAAGTAGGTGATTGTATTGCAACATCGTCTCCTCGTTGTATAAGCACATAACACCTTATGCGGAAACCATCTTTAGTGACAAGAATCTCTTCTTTATCTGGTAGACCATATTGCGAAGGACGAGCGACCTGAATAGGATGTGTGTCGTTAGAGATAAGATATGTCTAAAGGGGCCGATCGAGTATGAAACTCACCACTGATCTCGAGCCTGGCGGGAAGAACGCTGGGTAAAGAAGTTCACATTGGTAATAATAGAGTAGAGCTGAAAGTCCAACTGTAATGGCCGTTGCAAAATAGACAAAGACGAGGACGTAGCCCATCATGATGAGTGAAAAGGGTTCAAGCAAGTCAAAAGTGTGTTCTCTCGTTGCCGTTTCCCCAAAAAACTGCTCTAAACGGTGATTACCTTAACCGATACCCCGCACTTTAAGCTCACGTGCTGTTGAAAGTAATAAGATAGCTGACCAAGCTTATTGTCCATTAGCTAATAAAGCATCATTCTCTTACATCAATAAGCATTTGTATGACTGTTTTCCTATTCTTTTTTTTCTCTCTTTCGATATTCTTGTTTCAGTGTTGTGCCATAAGCAACTGGGTTAATGCATATCTTGGACATGATTGGGGTTCAATTTCAATTGGCTCAGAGGACAAGGGAGGAGAGAGAAACACCTTTCTACCCCATCAACAACTACTTCCTTCTTCAGCTACTACTTATGCCTTCCACTACTGACAATACCCGTAACGCTGCTTGTGACTATAAACCACTTCAAGAGTGTCTGTTAAAGAACAACAACGATCGCTCCAAGTGCATGAAGGAATGGCAGGAATTTCAACAAGCATGTCGTGAGAAAAAGTAAAAAAGACTTTATTAAGCTATACACAAAAGAGTATTCATTATCTGTTTAGGAAACAAGAATGTGAAGCTTGCAAGTAGCGTTATTTGGATCGAATACGTTGCAAGAATGAACGACGTCGAGTATCCTTATTACTTTCATCCTCTCGTTCAGCTGGTGCTTTGGCGATGATGACTGTTGATGGTGCATGATGCACACAGTGATCGCTGACACTTCCAAGTAGAGTCCTAGAATAGAATAATGAATATATAAACACCCTTTTCTTTATCAATACATACCTCCTTATTGTTCCCATATTACGAGATCCCATAATCAATACATCTGCATTTGTTTCTTGTACTTTGCGAACAATCTCTGCTTTTGGATCACCAATCATGGATACTGCCTTGCATGCAATCTGCTTATTCCATAATCCTGACGCATATTCCTTTAACAAGTCATGACTTTCTTCTTTACGCTCTTCTGCAGCATCATCCATGTATCCAGCTGAATCTGCATAAGGTGCCATTGGCATCTCCAATAATCGTACATGGACAAGTACAACCTTATACATCACATCCGATCAATATCAACGCCTTTGTTTGATCCGATATTGTACTCACCAGATCCTTGCTGGGTTGGATAAAGTTGTCGACTGCCCAGTCAATGACATATTTCGCAGAATTGGGATCAATCGATATCACCACTACACGCTGAATGTCAACTTGTTGTTGTCCTTCGACTAGTGGATAGTGTTCAACTATTGTATCGCGTCTCGTATCACGCTTTGACATGATGAAAAGTGTGTTTTTTTGCAAGAAGAAAACAAGGTAGCCATTTTGTCCAAGAATCATGACTCGTTTATCAGATATAAAACCCATGACATAAACATTCATGCATCATACTCGATTTCCCACTAGCCATTTTGCACATAGTCGAATTGGCTCGTGACTTGAACACTCTATGAATTCATGCATTTGCATACATATCCAGTCAATACATTGCTTTTCAATCTTTGGGCATGGTTGAGCAACACCCGTTTTCTTTTTATACATTGATGCAAGCAGAAATGAACATGGGGGAAATCAATAAGGGGACGCGTGTTGTTGAAAGAGTGCTTGTATGATTGCGTATATACGTGAAGGGATAATTAATGGATATGTTTTGTGTACATGAGCGATTGTAATATAATTTAAGACTTCATCTCGGATTCATAGAAGCCAACAGTAGGGAAGCTTGAAGAGAATTCGGCAACTTCTTTCTTGAGCTCTTGAATAGCAGGAATTTGTTGACCATCACCAACATGCTTCTTAAAGTCAACAAGCTTGGTGCTACCTTGAACCTTGCTCTTCTCCTCCAAAGCAATTTGAACAGCACGATCAATGAAGGAAGCAACTTTTTCAAAGTCAGATTCCTTAAGACCACGGCTAGTCATGGCAGGAGTACCGATACGAAGACCACCAGGGATCAAAGCACTCTTGTCACCAGGAACAGTGTTCTTGTTAGCAGCAATGTTGACAAGTTCAAGAATACGCTCTACACGAGCACCATCAATGCTCTTGGGCTTCAAGTTGACCAAAAGCAAATGGTTGTCAGTGCCACCAGAGACAAGTTCGTAACCGAGATTCAAAAAGGCCTTGGCAAAAGCTTGGTTATTAGAAAGCACTTGTTCTTGATATTCCTTGAACAAGGGGCTCTTGGCTTGCTTAAGAGCAACAGCCAATGCAGAGATGGTGTGATTGTGAGGACCACCTTGATGACCAGGGAACACAGATTGGTTGATGGGATTTTCAAGATCATACATGATTTCTACCAATAGAATTAGCATTATGCCATGATTCCTTTTCTTTTTCTGATTACTTACGATTGCCCTTCTTATCAGTCTTACGTACACCCTTACGGAAGAAGATCATGGAGCCACGAGGACCACGAAGTGACTTGTGAGTGGTAGTAGTGACAATATCAGAGTGTTCAAATGGACCAGGCAACACACCAGCTGCAACCAAACCTATTCAAAGGTAGATGGATGTATGTTAACACAAGTGATACTCATCTTTTTGTTTCCAACTTACCAGAAATGTGAGCCATATCAGACATCAAGTAAGCACCAGTCTTGTCAGCAATGTCACGCATTCTAGCGTAGTCAATGTTACGGGCATAAGCACTAGCACCAGCAACAATGATCTTGGGGCGATACAAAATGGCATTGGCTTCGAGAGCGTCATAGTCGATTTGACCAGTCTTTTCATTAAGGCGGTAGGGGAAGGTTTCAAAGTAAGATGACACTGCAGAAATCTTTTTGGTTGGCGTTTGGTAACCGTGAGACAAACTAAAAAAGTGTCAATATTGAATCATATCCTTCAATCAGCAAAGATGTTACTACTTACTGTCCACCATGAGGAAGATCCAAACCCATCAAACGATCATGTGGCTTCATCAAAGCACCATACACGTAAAGGTTGGCAGGAGCACCTAATGAACAAGGTTTGGTATATGTGTCAGCTGGCATTCAAAAGACCAAACATCCACTATCACCCCGCAATTACCTGACAATGCTTGAACATTGACACCCCACTTGTCACTATCCAAGTTGAATGCTTCAAGAGCACGTTGTTGACAAAGCTTCTCAGACATATCAATGAATTCATTGCCACCATAGTATCTATATACATGTAGTAGTTAGTACACAACACGTCTTTTAACCCCTTTGTTTCCATAAACCCCGTTTTTTTTCTTTACCTGGCACCAGGGTAACCTTCAGAATACTTGTTTTGCATCACACTGCCAAGAGCATCCATAACGGCACGAGAAGTGAAGTTCTATAGACATTGTAAGTAAGATGTAACATGATGTTTTGTAAAGCTTACCTCGGAAGGAATCAAGCAGATGCTTTCGCGTTGGCGCTTCTTTTCACCTTCAATGATCTTGAACATTTCAGGATCTTCAGTTTCCAGATGTTCATTAAGGAATTCGCGTTGACCAGCAGGGAAAACATAAGAGCGCTATACAAGAAATGAGTATTATATCTAGATGATGAAAATGATGATGACTTACAGCACCAATATAAATGGCAGGACGAGCGGTGGTACGTGCCAAAGGCTTTGAAGTGGCAAGCAATGATCGAAGCATGATGGGAGTGGGGTTGTAGAAAGAGAAAGAGAAAAGAACAAGAAATGAAACTAGTGTGGAGATGAAATGGTCCTTTTATTTAAACATCATCCTAAATGGGAAACACAATGCGTCTTTGATCTGGGCCAACCCTACCTTTACAGGTGATCTACTTGCCATTAGAGTGCCACCCTGTTCACCGGGCAAGTCCACCGAGTCAGTTTTTTTTTCTTTGTCTATTCGCTGATAGGCCCCCACCGGAAGAACACCCCAACTCCGATAAAAGTATCCAAGATGTACAAGCAAGTGTATATTGTAATATATTCACAATCTTCATCTACGCTGTTTTTTGTCTCAAATCTTCTAATCTCTTTTGTGCTATCTCTTCTGATACTGGAAGATAATAAAGATGGGGTGTTGCTTTTGTTTTGCGGAAAAGTTCATCCAATGATGCTGTTGGTGCTGCTATCTTGTCTTCTGATACTAGCATTGTTGTTCCTTGAACACTATCCTGCATTATGTTTGTCGGTCGTTCATCCAACATGGTAGATGCTGCTGTGTTGTTTTCAGATGCTAATACTGATGCTGTGGCAGCTACACAAGACACAAGAGTTAAACAAGAGTCTTTTTTTTTCTCCATTGTCTTTGTCATTTACCTTTTTGTAATTCACGCGTGATTTGAGATATACCAAAGAGACGTGGACGTCTTGCATCAGGACTATTGGATGATGTGGATGGTGATTTGTTGACTTGTTCGACTTGGCCCTTGATCACTGATTCAATAGCTCCTTCCCAATCAATCTTGATACGTCGATCCGCTGCAGATTGTTCTTGCTCAATCAACACTTCAGCTTGTTGTGGAGTAAGACTACCCACCGTGATTTGTCTTCCAGTGTCACGAGGAAACACAATGCCATCAATGCCATCAAATGCTGCTTTTGCTTCTTCTGTTGACTCGTACTATTCATACAAGACATGGATTAGTCAACGATCCAATTCATATCCCATGTCACTTACAATAACATAACAATGTGTCTTGATTGCATCCATCCAAAATCGCTTCACTGTTCCATATTGTCCAATCAACTCTTGTACATGACGTACAATCAATGGCCGTACAAATCCCTTGATATAAATAGCAGAGCTGGTGACATTGTTCTCCTTTGGCTGTTGTTGTTCTTCTTTGGCTTCTGGTTGTGGTGGTTGTGATGGCTTTTCTTCTTGTTTGGGAACTGGTTGTTCTTCTGGATGCTTGGTCTATCATATCACATGATTAGAGAATACTGATATCATGCATGATATGTTACATACACTGTCATCTGCCTTGGTGCGCTTTTCAGGCTGTGGCTCTATCATCATGATCATCCTGTTAGTCTTGTCTTGTATCATATATGTACTTTACTGACTCACCTTTCACGTCTTCCTTTTCATCCACACTACGTTTACGCTTTGTTCCACGATCTTCTTCCTCTACTGACTTTGCTGCTTCTTCCTTTTGAATAGTGGTATCTGGTGTACTTTTGTCGTTTGTTGTGACATCTTGAACTGGTTCTTTTTGTTGGTTTGTTTCCTGTGTAGTAGTTGTTGCCTTGTCGTCAGATGACTGTGGTTGGTTCTCTTCAGTGTTCTCTTTGGGTGTAGTGTCAACTTGTGCTGATGTCTCAATGGGTGGTTCTGCAGCTTCTTGTTGCTGTTTCTCTTCATCAAGCGATTGTTGAAGACGTGCGATCAAGTCGTCTTTCTTTCCTTTGAGTGGGAGATTGCGTTTGGAAAGTTCTTCCTTGAGATCGACGACGCGTAGTGTAGAAAGGTCTTCGGGTAGCATAACACAAAATGTCCGGCAGGAAGAGGAGAGCGCTTGAATTTGGAACAGCCAACCTGAGTATGTGAAACTCACACGCGACGTCACCACGCGTTGCCGTGTATTTAAACGCGACAGGTAATCAATCAAATTGCTACTTTACTCTCTTTTAGAAATCATGTCTTATCGTGGTGGTAACAGTGGTTATTCCTCCAACAGTGGATCTGGCTATAGTGGCAGTGGTTCTTATTCCTATGGCAACAACTCACAAGGCAATCATTGGTGTTCTCGTGGACCATCTGAAGCATCCGGTGGTTCTTATCACTATTCCAACTCCAATGGTAGCTACTATTATCAAAACTCCAATGGATCCACCTACTACAGTGACCCCAGTGGACAAGGCCATTATACCTCTCCCTCTGACAATCCAAGAATGCCTTCATCCAGACGTTAATCCCAGTGATTGTCATACTAGTTTATCACCCTTTTAGTAGTTGTAACTTTTTATTCCTCTGTCTTTTATCATTTGATTGAATAAGATACTTTTGGTGGGAAGGACGACGGTCTTGGTTCCGTTTCCGACTGCTTTTGACATACAATGTATCACAAGATGAACATGTAATGTGAAAGGAGTAAAGAATAAAGCTGTATAGAGTCAATATTCCTGGTCAAACAAGTCATTCAACGACTATCATCTTTTCCACTACTCATGTTTGTTGTATTCAATGCTCCCCAAAAGATGTGTTTGGTTTTCAAGTGGTCTTATTTGAATGGGATATTGGTGGAACATGTTACCGGCACAAAAGAGTGCCCTATTTTTATCTCGTATTCCTTGAAAAGGGAGACACATTCAATTCGCCTCCTGTTCCTCTTCAGCTCAGCCCTTTTTTCTTTTTCTTTTTCCTCAATCTAC
This sequence comes from Lichtheimia ramosa, assembly GCA_008728235.1. NCBI lineage: Eukaryota > Fungi > Mucoromycota > Mucoromycetes > Mucorales > Lichtheimiaceae > Lichtheimia > Lichtheimia ramosa. Next base: position 4,358,817 of record CP031823.1, read on the forward strand.
AACATGCATTTACGTAGGCGGTTGCTGTCAGTACTCTTGTTCGCATGTTTGCTCTCATCCTTGGTCGTCAATGCAGAGCCATTGCTCATGAAACGAGGTAAGCTCTTATTTGGCTTATTATAGCATTTGACAGTAACCTTGTCTTTTCATAGTGCCCCAAGCAGAAGGTAGTCTTTATTACAAGGAGTGCAATGGATAAAGATAATTAACCTATTCCTTATAAAGGACAACAACCACCAGCAGCATCAGGTGATGGACAATCCCAGCAACCACCACAACAGTCTGGCAATAATCAACAACAGCCTTCAGCAGCACCACAACAACCTTCTGGAAGTGGAGCCCCTGCTTCATCTGGTGTAAATCCACCCAATACAGCTCCTCAACAAGGTGGAAACAATACTGCAGCACAATCATCAGGTGGTCAATCTGGTATTGCTGGTCTTCCAACCAGTGGTAGCTTTGGCAATACTATTTATCCAGGCACTGTCACATTTATCGAACCAACTGGCAGCAAATCAGTCTCACCTTTATATCGCATCGATTCTCGAGAAAATGTTACTTTTCGTTGGGAGTTCCAATCTTTGCGTGTACGACCTGTCAATTTGACTTTGGCAGCTGTTGGTCCTCAATCAGCTACTTATACCATTGCCCAATTGGATGGTGCAGCTACAAGTGCAGTATGGCATTTATCAGATGTGCCTGCAGAGACTCCACTCTTCAATGGAATGTATCAAATTCAGCTTTATGATCAAAGAGGTGTCAGTGCTCATCCCGATCCAGGTTATTTGGCACCAGCAACACGTCTTACTATCGCCTTTTACAATCCAGAAAGTTATGGACCTATGAGTGGATGTAAGTTGAGAAAAGTAAAAAGTAAACGTCTTATCTAATGAATCCCTTTTGTAGCCGACTATTGCCCAACATGTTTTTATGATGCAGCACAACGAATCGGTCATTCTTTTGCTGGTCTCGGCATTGCATTTGGCATCGCTTGTGTCACATCTGTCTTCTTCATTTACGGCATTCTTAATTGATACCATTAGATTGACGTCTCTACCACTCATTCATATAATGCCCCTCATTGACACTTAACGACACCCATACTATTGCTTTGTAAATCCTCCCATTGTTCTGATATTGAATCCAAATGAAAAAAACATGATCCCTTGACTTATACTATCGACTATTTCTATAAGATTGGACTGTGTCATCATGCTTTTAGAGCCCATGAACTTATATGTATGCCATGTCTATCTGGACAAGTACAATGGCTTCATTATGCATACTTTCGCTTGCGTATGATCTATATTAAGCTGTGAAAGACTATCAAAAGCTTGATAACATGGATAACTTCACTCGGCTTTATGAAGCTCTTAAAAGCGACTGTATACAGCCATTAGATTTGTCATTTCATGCTTATATTTCTTATTCATATGGGTCAGGATCGATTGCAAGCCAAATTTTAGTGCATGGCTTGTATCACATCAAATCAAGGTACCAGCAAGAGTCTAGAAGCCGATTATCATGCAACATTCTCAATGCAAATACTGTATTTCATTACGTGTGTTCTCCAATGACGTATACTTGACTACAACATGTCATGCATATATATAGGAGCCTTGGTTTTCAATTACAAGCTATCGTCACAGTATGAATGTAGATGGCTTTTTGTATGGGAGGAGAATAGAATAGCAGCAACGGAGTCCCGACAGGGGTATGTAAGGGATGTAGTGGTATAGGGCTTGATGCTTTACTGTTATTCCGCACTTGGATGATGGTGCAACGTGTATGCCCAATGGGTGGTTGTAATTGAAGAAGCGCCATGGAGCCTGGGTTTCTACACGTGCATATATCCGGACAATCATTTTACATCTCGATGAACAACATGTGTGTAGCAGGTGTCATGCTTAAGCATTCTATATGGCTGAATGATATCATGCCATGAATACAACTGCGTTATGTAAACAGCCGACTTTCCAGAAAGAACAAGAAGCATCCATAGCAAAAGAAACAACCGAGACAAAAGATTTGGGACATCTCGTCAGGGCAGTGAATCGATGTATGGTGTTACAGATATAGACATATGAAAAAAGTGAGACACGTGGCCATCTTCATGATAAAGATGCTATAGCGTCTCTTTTTTGCTTGCATCGACAACACACTGGGGTGTAAAGACTTGCATTTCGACCAATCGAGTACAGCAACACACAGACTGTGAATAACATGTTAGTCTAACTGTAAACAGGCCACAAGGTGGAATGCTTCAAGTGGTAACAGCAGTCGAAATAAGAAAATTGACTATAGCCAATAAAAACAACAACGCATAGTCTGTGTCCTACAGCATGTATAATACACTGGTAGTCGTTTCTCTTGATGGTGATGGTTCCCACGACAGCAGGTATTGAATCAGCATTACTATTCTCCCTGTTCTATCATGTACTCTATTTCCAACATGTACAAGATGTGCACAATTTGTGTCGCAGATGGTGTGATATAGTGTAGTGATGTTGTTGCAATATGAGTAAGAGAACATTGGCAAGGAGCATAAGATAAAGGGGGGAGGATGTCGAGGAGAAAAGAAACAGGGGGAAGGGGCTTACCATATTTGAATAGAAGCTGCAGTTGTTCACCCCACTGCAACCAAGGTCACGACTCCCAAGAACCTTGTTGCTTCGTGCAAGCATATAAGAGGAGGCTCCCATCGCCATCGTTTCTCTTTTTCTTTTCTAAAAGATATCCCTTGCTTCAAAATTACGCCTTCACATTACCATCGCCTCTTTTCACACTTTAATTTCTTTCTTATCCAAAGATCATTTTCAATTCTCGACTTGTATACATACCTGATGGATCTCAACATTTGTCTCTATTGTGAAAAGCGCTTGTTTGATGATGTAAGTTGGTTCTATAACATGGTTATCTTTGTTAAAGAAGGCTTACTGATTATGAAAAAGAATTTGAGCTTTTGCTCTTTAGCCTGCCAAGCACAAGAAGCTAGCAAGCATTGTACATCCATTTACGAATCTGATCCATATCTCTCGAATCAAAAGCATCCTCTTCCACTGATGCAACAAAGCCGTATGAATAAACGAGCATCATCCTTCCCATCAGCCATATCGTCATCATCACCTATTAATCCAGCATCATCTTTTGACATGCCTTATCATCGACGCCGATCATTCATGTTTTCATCCAAGGAGCATCCTAATACCATTTCACCAGCACGCAGTTCTTCCATGATAGGAGATGGCCATGCATCGGATGTTGCCTTTCTTTCGGCATATATGCAATTTCATCACCGCGCACCTGTTGATAACGCATCCCTTGTCTCTAATACAAGCAGCAATGGATCATCCGATATGGATAGTGTATATACAATGTTCTAAAAAAGCCCCAACTGGCATATCACCCACTAACAGATACCTTCCTTTCGATACATTTAAACGACCATCACTACCACACCACGCATCACTTTTCTTCAACACATATGCTGCTATATGCTTTGCTTGTACATCAATCTTCGGCTATCAAGCCGGTTAATGCAAAAACAACACCCCCCCCCCAAAAAAAAGAATATTAAAATGTCCATAGTAGTCTTTGCTTTATACTGAATCATGTAATGTTTAAAAGGATGACAATGATGTCATGTCTGTGATGATGCGATATTAGAACTGAGCTTATCTATACTACCAAGAGAGGATTAAGATGTTTTCGGTCTAGGCCATTAGCTTGGAACAGGTGCTTCTGAATCACGGGATGTGTTAGTTCTATACATACTTGTACAAGGACTATATGCTCGATCTTGCAAGTTGTTCTTTATTTAGTCATTGTCTTTCAACTTGTAAATACTAAACAATGGCCCAGAAGGATACATAATAAACCATAACCCAGTTTATCACTTCTATCATCATGACAAGTCTTTCTGGTAGTTGTGTAGTTGCTTAATTAGCCGTCAGAAACTCAAGCCAAGGGCATGATTGATGCGTGGCTGCGATTTGATTCTTTGACACCCGCCAACTGTGTACTGCATCTTTCTCTTCTTTACCTTACCACCTTTCCCCAATGTCAGACACTGTGGACCTTGATATCGATCTTGACAACCTTGACTATGGCGACTTTGACGATATCAACCCAGATGACCTTGATATTGACAATCTTGAACGAGAGCTTGGACTTGTGAGCGACAATCCAAAGGAAGAAGCAGCCAATGACAAGACTACTTCAAATACCAGCGAGCCATCTTTGAAAGAGCACTCCAAGGATACAAGCAAAGATGCGAATGCAGAAGCTACTTTGTCAGAGACACCATCAACTGCAAAGATTCCCGCATCGCCAAAGAAAACAGCTCCTTTGACCAACAATAGTCCCAGTAAGACTGAAGACGTTACTTCCAACAACCAATCCAAACCATCATCATCCCCTGCACGACATCAACAAGGAACCAATGGTAATCAGCAACAATACAATCCTCGTATGAACCGCAGCAAACATCCTATGAGTAGTCAGCATCATCATCCATTTAATCCAGGCATGATGAACATCAAGTATGTTCTGCAGTCCCTCTCATTTTCACTCATCTCCTTGCCTTTCCTCCCGTTTCTACATTCATCCTCTTGATTCTTTTGTCGCTGTTGCTATTGATACTGTGATTTGCCCCCATCTACAAGTCCACATTGGCAGATATCCCACAGTTGTTGGTTGCTCGTCACACTTATGAAAAGAGAAGAAAAAGAAGAAGAAAAAAAGGATTATGAAGAGACAAGAAAAAAGAGAAAAGAAAAGAGGAGCGATGGAGATGTGGCAATCACCTTTATTCATGATTCAATCTGATATTGATACTAACTCTATGATCGTATATGTGTAGTATGATGATGATGATGCAAGCTCAAGCTCCACGATTCCCTCCACATCTAGGTTTCCCGACAGGTTTTCCAGGAAAAGCTATTCACATCAATCCAAAGTTTGCAGCAAAACATCCTGATTTATTCAATGGTCCTCCTACTTCAGCACCAGTAGAAACAAGCTCAATGTCTCTTCCTACAACAACAACAACAACGCCTTCACAAGATGCACTTCAACGACAACGTGAATATATTCTGGAACAACAAAGAAAGCGACGTGAAAGAAAAGCAGCAGAGATGGTAAGAATGATGAAAGGATTGGTACAAAAGAAGAAGCTAATATGATATATCATAGAATACAAGTGGATCCATGGATGCTGGACAAAAGCGAACAGCTGACAATGACAATGAACATGCTTCAAAGCGACCATTTGCTATCAAGGGCATGGGTGCCAAAGGAATCTCGATCAAAGGTGCTGCTGCTGCCGCTGCTGCTGCTGTATCTACTCCACCATCCTCATCCAATTCACCAGTACGATCACCTGCTGGAACTACTCCAAGTATTCTTAGTCGCATCAACAATCATACAAGGCAACAAGGTCAAAAACGCTCTGCACAAGATGATATCAACAAGCAACATCCAAAACGACCTGCATCCAATGAGACTGTATCATCTTTACAAAAGCAGCCAACTACACCATCATCACCTATTCCAATCTCTACGACTGGCAAATCATCCAAACTTGTCATTTCCAACTTGAGTGATACAGTGACAGTGGAAGAGATTCGTGAATTGGGTCAAACTATCCAAGGTGGCATCAAAGACATTGACATTGATCGAGAGACACAAAAGGCGAATGTCGTTTTCAATAACGCTGAAGCTGCTGTCATCTTTCGAAGAAAGTACAACAGGCAAGTAGATTTGATCTCATCCTTGTGTTTGGATTATAATTGACATGATTTCATCATAGGTCATTGCTGGGTGGAAACCATATTCAAGTCTCCTTTGCCGTACAATAATCTTCCCTTTACACTTGTCCAGTTCATGTAAATAGACCAGCTTTTTCTACTTACTTTGCAATCATAAAACAAAATAACATTTGACTCTGACTGAAAGGGAAAAGCATGTCAATGTGGTGTCGCGTGATACAATACTTTATGCGTTTGACAACAGCAATGCAGATCACTTCCAAAATAAGAACTTTTGCAACAAGCCTTTAAATTCAATCAGCAAAAACGAACAATAAAAGAGAGAGAGTATGTGTGTGGTATTACGTGTAAATGTATAAACTAGCATCTAAATGGGTCTACATGGTTGGGGATGGATGTGTGTGTGTTGGGGATGTGCTCAAAAGTCAGCAAATAAGTGTCGGTATGGATCGCCATCAGGGTGTTTGTAATGCTTTTCTGCTGGATACTTTTCAAAGTTACTAGTGTCATGTTCATTTGCATGTGATGGAACAAGGGGTGCCTATTAAAAAAGATCGTCATTAGGGATATAAGAAGGAGACTCATTTGAAAAAGGCAAATGAATACGCACCCGCACCGTCCTGTTTAATAATCCTCGCCAGTCAGTTCCTCGAAAGAACTTGTGTTGTGCGATATCATTTCCTCCTCCACGTAAATTGCCTAATCTTCGTGTTCGATCCACCACTAGTAATCCTTTGACAAGATCTTTGGCTGCACTGTCAAAATGCCGAGGATACCTTACTTTGCCTGCCAGAATCTTCTCATAGGTACCAACATGTGTGTCATCATAAAATGGAGGATATCCTGCAAGCATTTCATAAATAAGGATGCCCAATGCCCACCAATCTACTGCCTTGCTGTGTCCCTTGCTTTGGATGATTTCAGGTGCAAGATATTCAGGTGTACCACAAAGTGTCCATGTCCTATCAGTCACCTTTTTCGCAAAGCCGAAATCAGTAATGCGTATATGTCCTTGAGAATCCAATAAGATGTTTTCTGGCTTCAAATCACGATAGATGATGTCTTTGCGATGTAAATATCTATAATGATAGATAAGTATCTATGGGAGACATGACATCCTTGTCCCTGTGATATGTCCTCCCTCCTATTCCACAACTTACTCTATAGCCAATACAATCTCTGCTGCATAGAATTGAGTGGTTTGTGTTGAAAATCTTCCAGCCTTGCGCAAATGTCGAAACAATTCACCACCAATCACATACTCTTGGACCATATAAAGACTATGGGTGTCCTGAAACGTGCAACACCTGATAAAGAAGATGTTAACATGCATTGTTGCTGTTTCTATATAAGCTACTTACAATTGAACAATGAAAGGAAAGTTGACTTGAGAAAGAACTTGTCGTTCGCTGTTGATATGTTCTACTTGCTTCAGACGAACAATTTCTGCCTTCTTTAAGACCTTGATTGCATGATAGGACGTGCTTGGTTCCCTTTGTTTGGCAAGATGCACGCGACCAAATGTACCGGTACCTGACATAGTAACAAAGTCAGCATCTCCCAAGTGCTATTGTACAACTAGCCAAGACACTTACCCAACGTTTCAAGTAACTCAAAGTCGTCGAGACTCATTTTGGCGTCAGAATCGAACTGGGGAGCAGCATGGTGCCATTCAGACAGGATCTGGGTAAGCAAGTCGTCGTCATGGGAGCTCGTTGTTGCAGCATCGCTTGCTTCACTGCCACACTTTTTTCCAGTATTGAAGCCATTCAGTGTAAGAGACGATCGAAAAGTGATGGTGGAGTGTTGTCGTGGTTCCTGCTCAGTTGTGTCAAGAGCAGGACTCGAACGCTCTTGGGGTGGTTTCCTCAAGAGGAACGAGGCAAGTGTAGAAAAGAGTCGCAGTGGAATTTTGACGACGTGGTTAATAAGCTGTTGAATAGATATGTCGGATGCGTCGTCAAGGCGCTCAGTATAGATAACAATGTAAAAAGAAGAAAGGACAAAAGGGAAAAGACAAGCTGGCTTTCAATAAAACCCACCATCCATACAAAAGCATTAGAGATATATAAGAGTGCCGTTCTCCCGCTGGCAATTCTATTGGGTAAAGGATGTGTTCATGCTTCAATATCAATCCATTGTGTCGTATTCTTCATTCGTGCAACCAAATGTAATATGCCAGATTACTGCTGCTGCATCTATCAAACATTGGCATTATGCAATGCTTTACCGAGAGAGTTCTTTTTTGACCGAGATAGTTTATGATATCATATCACTGCAAGTATTCATGTTAGCTACAAGTCATAATGTATCAAGAGGGATGAACATATGGACTCCTACTGCTTGATGTATGTGTGACCTAAAATGGCAAGAGATCATTGTATCTACAAAATGGTTCGCTTGGGATGTTGATAGTGATTGTATATCTCCTCGGTAGTGGTAGTGATAGTAATAGTGATTTCAATGCTTAACATATGTATACATTCGGCTAGTTGCTGAGCAATTGTCAAGACTAATCAAGTGGAATATGCTGTTTCATGTCATGGATGAAAGGATGAAAGGTTTACTCCACTTTTAGGATGATTTAGAAACGTGCATTCTAGCGGCATCAGAAAACCCACAGTACATTGCGAATGAATTCCTGCTGAATGTTGATTGTTCCCAATACTCAATTCCCATCAAACCAACACCAGTAATCACTCAATGAAAGCAGTGAACCTCCTCCCTAATCATGCAATGCATTATTCTTTCAGTGACGTATAGCATCATGTTTAAGAATGCAAGAGTTCAAGACAAGAATATGTGTGTTATGTCATTCATAAACAGCAGTTTTGTGTTTCTTTATCATTAGAGTTGTTTACAAGATGTACTATGATGTATCAGTATCAGTTATGTAATAAAAGATTAGGTGGATAAAGAGATATGGAATGGTGGAGGATTAAGTAGGCAAGATGTATCGGTCAACGTCACGGCCAGCGGAGTGGACAGCCTTGTATAAACACAAAAATATATCTCCAGAGCCAAGTGTCTTCACGCAACTCTCCAGTCCGAGGATCAGGTTGGCATTCACGCTTACCTTGTTGAACAACATCGATCTCTGTTTCTGATAAGCAACCAATAGTTATCTCCCCACTCTATAACAACAATGTCGTTTGCCACTAAAATGTGGGCGCGTCGACTCGCCACTGCTGCTCGCCCTGCCTTTACAGCCAACCGAATGACACCAGCTCTTCGTCCCATGCGTCAATGGCGTGGCATGGCTGCTGTCGCTGGTCAACAGACTATTGATAACATTCCTACTACTACCATCACTGAAGACAACGACTTTGGCGGTAATACTATCTCTTTTTTATTACGAGTAGGAAGCAACTAAGACTTTTGTCTTCATGTAGTTGGTGAAGAAGAAGGTGAATCCAAGATGCGTAACTTTACTGTCAACTTTGGTCCTCAACATCCTGCTGCTCACGGTGTGTTACGTCTTATTTTGGAGTTGAATGGTGAAGAAATTGTCAGAGCTGATCCACATATTGGTCTCTTGCATCGTGGTACTGAGAAGCTTATTGAATACAAGACATATCTTCAGGCGCTTCCTTACTTTGATCGTCTCGATTACGTTTCCATGATGACCAACGAACAAGCTTACTCACTTGCAGTCGAGAAATTGCTCAACATTGAAGTCCCTGAACGTGGTCAATACATTCGTACCATGTTTGGTGAAATCACTCGTATTCTCAATCACATCATGGCTGTCATGTCTCACGCTATGGATGTTGGTGCTTTGACTCCTTTCTTGTGGATGTTTGAGGAACGTGAGAAGCTTATGGAATTCTATGAACGTGTTTCTGGTGCTCGTCTTCACTCTGCTTATGTACGTCCTGGTGGTGTTGCATACGATCTCCCCATTGGTATCTTGGATGATATTCATGACTGGGCCTTGCAATTTGGTGATCGTATTGATGAAGTTGAAGAAATGTTGAGTGGCAATCGTATTTGGCAAATCCGTACTGAACGTGTTGGTGTTGTTACCACCCAAGAAGCCAATGATTGGGGTTTCTCTGGTGTCATGGTCCGTGGTTCTGGTATCAAATGGGATATTCGTAAGGCTGCTCCCTATGATGCCTATGACAAGGTTGAATTTGATGTCCCCATTGGCAAGAATGGTGACTGTTTCGATCGTTACCTTTGCCGTATTGAAGAAATGCGTCAATCCCTTCGTATCATTGGTCAATGTGTCAATCAAATGCCCACTGGTCCCTTCAAGGTTGATGACTGGAAGGTATGCTCTTATTTGATATGTATATTTTTACATGATGCTCATATTTATGCTATTCAAGATTGCTCCACCACCCCGTGCTGCTATGAAGGAGAACATGGAAGCTTTGATTCACCACTTTAAGCTCTATTCAGAAGGTTACTCTGTTCCCCAAGGCGAGGTATGAATTGGATCATGACACATACAAAACCAATTATTGACACTACATTTGATCTATTAGACCTACAGTGTCATTGAAGCCCCCAAGGGTGAATTTGGTGTCTTTTTGGTTTCTGATGGTGGCAACAGACCTTACCGTTGCAAGATCAAGTGAGTATTCGTATGCTTAAAGGGCTGTTATGAATAGCTGACTGATAAATCATCAAGGGCTCCTGGTTTCAACCACTTGCAAGGATCTGACTTTATGTCCAGAGGACATTTGCTTCCCGATATGGTCGCCCTTATTGGTACCATGGTAAGTGCATTCATGTCTATTCTTGACGAGAATTTGCTCACGATGTGTGTTTTTCTTTAGGATATTGTGTTTGGTGAAGTTGATCGATAAACGCCCCCTCTTTGAATCACCCTTATATAAAACGATACGAATAAAGCAACAAGGCAAACCCATTATATCATCATTTGTCTTGATCAATAGAAGAATCACTGTATGCAAATAGAATTAGGTACAAAAGAACGTGAATAGTAGTCAAAATCCTTTCATCGAGCACTATTGTCGCCAACATACACAACACAAAGAGTCAAGTGATTCCCAACAACAACAACTACCCGATTTCATTGTATAGACTTTACATTATGTGCATGAAATATACTTCTCCTCTATGGACCATCTCATTTGCTACCACCAGAAATCACGTGATCCCCTTCATGATGTGTTGACACTTGAAGTGATGTTTGATATGGACAGCAGGATAGTTTTCAAATTGATATGTAATTGATTGTATGTACTGAATAAAGTAATCTATGCTACATGTTCTAATTGAATATCTGCGAAATCGGTTGCAAGGCTCCTAGCGTCGTTTGTTTGATGCAAGACGTAGAGAACAATAGCTGCCAGCAGCCATGAGATGACAAAGATGATATCATACCAGTGTCGAAAGTAGTCAAATTCAATGTCTTTGAGAGATGATGTAAGAAAGTGACTAGAAACAACCATTAGTACAAGATCCTTTCAAGTCAATAGCACATACCGGTATTCTGGTGGCAAATTGCTCTGCATCATTAACACTGAGCTCAAAAAGTACATTCCCATCATGTGCGCGACGAATAAAGTGATGTTGATTTTGGATACTGTCATACGACGCGAGAAGGAGCGCATGACTTTGGATAACAAGTTGACAAATCCTCGTACTGAAACTGCACAAATGATGCCTGCTGCAAAGAAGCTTAATTGTTGAGACCAGTAACTGGTATCTGATATCCCAAAATGGCTGATCAACACTGAAAGCATTCTGCTGATTGGATCTGTGGTGCCGACACGACGCAAAATAACATTGAAGGTAGTCTACAGAATACAATATGGAGCAATTAGGTGACTGGTAGATTTCACAGCCAAAAGGATCACCATAACTTACCACAGCAAGCCTATAAATGCAGTATAGACTGAATAAATGGCTGATCATGTTCCAGCATCGTCCACGCCATGTCATGGAATATTGTGTCTTGGCTCGCTCTCGAGTCAACTCGCTAAGATCAGCTTTCATATCTTCCACCAGGTGCTCCAGCTGCTGGATTTCAATCTCCAATAAATCGTATTCTTTCAAAAACCAGTAAGTTGAATGAGTAACGGTCTCATTGTCATATGCTCACCTTGCTTGGATGATCCCAGGAAGTTAAAAAGTCGACCTAATGAAGATGGCTTCTAAACAACGTTAAGCTCACTTTCACATGATACATTGACAATATAAAGCATACTTGTGGATCCTGACGAGTCATCCTTGAAAGCGAATCAATCTTATCTTGAAGCATTCTCTGGGTTTGTTCGTATGCTTGTTGTGCGTTACGCAAGTCTTGTTCGCTCACTGGTCTGAAGATGCATGATTGAATCAACACATGATATAACAAGCACCTTTCATTCATGGCATATACTCACTTTTTAAACATACCAAGTGTGTTGTAAGGCGTGTTGACTACACCGATGCCAGATAGAATGGATGTCACAGTGACGCCTACGATACTGACACGAAAGATAGCTAGCTCTGACCATGATAATGGTTTATCTAACATTGAAGGTAAGAATCCACTGATTGCTGCATTCAGATCCTGACTTACCTGATGTTACACGGGTAAAGAGATAAAGGTATATCATCCATCCAATACATGAACAATAAAATGCCACCTTGTGCCTCCAACCTAACATTCATTTTTAGTCAGTATATGCTATCAACAGCTCCTTTCATCATATACTTGCCTCGTGTGTGTCTCAAAAACGTGTATAGCTGATACCATGGTATAAGTATGACAACCAGGAACAACAGCACATAGAGATTGATATTCCAATATCGCCACCGAGTCCTAAGTTGACCTTGCCATAAGTCTCGTGATAGATACTTGGCTACTGTCTGGCACTTACGCGATCGACGATAGATCCATAATTTCGGCAAAGACCAGTAGGAATAAGGTGCAAGAGCAGCTCATGGTGAGAGCAAAGATAACTAGTTCTGGTGTCATGGTGAGGGGTTCTTTGAAGAGAAGCTTGGCAGCAGCATTTGCACCGATGGTGAGAAGCAACAGCTGCAGAATGAGAAGCAAGACATTGTCAAACATTGGCCAAAGGTGCTAGAACAAAGAGGAAGGATGGATTTGCATGGAGAAAGAGACGAAATCTGGGTTCCTTTCCTTATCAGGTCGGATTCCAATGTATTGCAAATCACTGTATCGGCCTTGACAGGTGCTCGTTGCTTACTTGCAATATCTTTCATGTGATATAGCTGTTGATAGCTTGAGATTTGTAAGCGTATTTGCTCATTCCTGATTGTTAAGCTATGAAAAGATGTAGTTTGTAGACACGTGCTTTGTTTTCATTGTTACAGAGTCATAATCGATGATGGTTGGTCACTTTAGCAACGGTTGTCAATGCTAATTGATATCAACCCAGTAACACTTATAGCCAACGATGTTATGTTGCGAAGAATCAGCTACTGAAAAGGATGCTTTGTCATGTACTTGAGTGATCAAGAAACACTTTTTAATATAGTAAATGCGTGATAGAGTTGGTGTATTCTTATCTGGGAGGTATATAAGGAAGGGAAATCTTCATTCATCAAGCATACAATGTCAATTGATACAAAAGACAATAAGTGTATAAAGGAGGATCATGGTTTCATGTAGTGAATCATGCCGCCAAGAATGGATTTGTTCCGACAAGTGGATCGCCCAAAGGCAGTAACCAGTGCCGCTCTTGCTTCACTTTCTCTCTTTTGCAACTACGCACCTTTCTCCATGGCTAGACCACTCTATTCGAAACGACTATCGAAAGAACTTCGCGGTAAACATGTCAACTAATACTAACATGGGAACAACTTGGACTGATGAGTGAGTGAGTCGTTTATAGATCTTGCAGCCAATCCTCCAGAAGGTGTATCAGTACAAGATGCCAACGATTTCAAAAGGTAGTGAATATCATACGTGTATTCCAGCAAGTGTATACTGATAGATATATGACTTAGGTGGAAACTTCGGATATGTGGAGCACCCGGTACGCTTTACGAGGCAAGTTGAACGACGCATTATGCAATGAACAATTCACTGACGCATTTCCAATAGGGAGAAGAATTCGATCTGGAGGTGAGCATTTGGATTGCATCACCTTGGTGTCATCAATGCTAAGATACGAGTAGTTTCGATTTACACCAGAGTATCCACTGGAGTCACCAGAAGTGCTTTTTGTCCAGCCCCGTGTACCGATTCATCCACAGTATGTTTTGACAGCCAAAGAGAACATTCTATCATCATGTGCTAATACATTGACCATAGTGTACGATGCTTGAACCATTTTATCATGTGGAAGAGCATGTATCTCATTCTCTTTATATAGATTTATTCCAATGGTCACATTTGCCTTAACATCTTGTACAAAGATTGGTCACCAGTCCAGACTGTGGCGCAAGTATGTTTATCTATCCAATCAATGCTATCGAGCTGCACAAAGAAGGTGAGTAGCACACATCAAACCATGACAATGACTTATATCCTTTGATCAGGAACGACCACCAGATAACGATCTCTACGTCAAATCGGCACATGCATCACCCAAAAAGACAGCTTGGGCTTTCCATGACGAGAGTGTATAAACTAGTCAACTGCATTATCACCAATAAACAACAAGCAATAAGAACAAATGCCATAGATGACTGCATGATTGGATCCGTGGAGGAGTCAAACAGGGGATGGGATGCTTATTGTGTATTATGAAGATGTTTTAATACATGATGATAGTAGAGGATTTGGATATGATAAGACTATTGGACAAGATATGCTTCTTAAAAGATCCAGGCCAAGGCTCGCTTATACCAAGGCAGATAACCAATTTCTTCAGTATCCCTTGCGACATCAAGATCAGTGACGCGACCCGTTTCAAAGTCTATATCAAAGTATTAGCGTTTCCCAATACGATCAGCAATTGCGAGAGATACTTGCCTACGTCAAGCAGTGGCACAACCTTGCTACGTCGAATAAGCTTATATCCAACATAGCAAACAAATGCAGGCACTAGTCCAATGTAGTTGGTAACAAAAGTGACACCATCAAATGGAGTGAAAGCGCTATAGCCTAGTAGATCACATGAATTGTACATAGTAGTTTAGTATTCAAATGTTGATTATGCAATAAATGAATGCATACCTTGTCCAAGAATAATCAATATAGTAAGCACAACGGCAAAGATGCCGGTGTAAGGGTAACCAAACGCAACAAAAGGCAGTTCTTCAATACTGCGTCCCTGTCTGACATAGGCTCTTCGGAATCGCAGTTGTACAAATGCAATACCAGACCAGCTGATAAAACCACTCACAGCTGTAATGCTCAAAAACCAAGTAAAAGCTGCTTCGGCACTACGATGACATGTCAATGTTATTGCTAATAGGATCATCATTGTTAGTCAGTCTTACCTATAGATCGAGACAAAGACACAAGCAAAGCCAATCAAAGAAGAGAAGATAACAGCCCAAAAAGGAGAGCCAAATCGATTCACGCGACCCAAAAAGGCGGGTGCATTACCATCACGTGCAAGACCAAGTAAAGTACGGGATGTTGTATATAGAGCAGAATTTGCAGCAGACAGTACACTGAGAAGAATAACAACATTGACGAGATGACTGGCAACTTCAATGCCTGCAATTTCGAAAATGAGAGTGAAAGAAGCAGTTGTGGTATCTTCACCATCACCCAATCTTGGATCATTTGATGGGACACACAAGCCAATCAAGAAGATAGTGATGATGTAAAAGATGACGATACGCCAAAGAGTATTGCGAATGGCACGTGGGATAGTACGAGTGGGATTCTTGCATTCACCAGCAGTAAGACCAACTATTTAAATGAGCAAGACATTCAAAGTTTAGATCAATATGATATAACAATTGGGATGTGCATTCATACTTACCCACTTCTGTGCCTTGAAAGGAGAAACCAGCCGATAATAAAACGCTGACTGTACCAACAGCATTATCTACAAAGGCTCCAGGGTCATTCCAGTATCTGGATGTTGCAAAAGAAAGAGTCAAAAGAGAGTAAAGGACATCAAACTGGATGAGTATCAAGCTTACTTGAAACCTAAGGCACCTGCAGTACCAACAGCACCAGTGGCAACAAGGATACCAATAATGATAAACATGATGACAATCAAAATCTTGACAAGTGCGAACCAATACTCTATCTCGCCATACAATCTATATTGGTCATGGCACGTGAGAAAATCTATGCAACATCATGTTCAAGATTCTGGCTACCTGACACCAACAAGATTAATTGCAAGAATCAACACCATAAAGATGGTAGACCATGCTGGATCTGGCATGACAGGTTCCCACCACTTGATGATTGTAGCTGCTGCAGCCAACTCTGTAAATAGGCAAATCAATTAGCACAAGTGATTTGAATAAAGTGTTTTGCTTATCATGAATGCATACCAGTGGCAATAGTGACAGCCTATGATGGTTCCGATATGATTAGCTTTCATGTAGGTGTACGAGATAGGCAATGTTGTATCACTTACCCACTAGATGAACAGCCGAAGTAGTACCAAAAACACATATTTAGTTACGCTACCCTTTTGTCTGATGATATTGTATTGCCTTACCGAGAACCTGAGAAAGAAAGAATATTAGCAAACATAAAGTGTGACACAAAAAGCAAGACTTTTCTTACCAGTAGTTCCAACCAAGAGCAAAACCAAGAGCTGGATCCACGAATCGAGTAGCGTAGTGGTTGAATGAACCAGATACTATGCACAATAGCAAGGTAAATATCTTTTATGTTTCAAGGGATTTGTACTTTACCTGGCATATATGTAGCCATTTCACCAAGGCAAGTCATGATACAATACACCTATTCCATCAGCAAATGCCATCAGATCATCATGTCAATCATATTAACTGTTACTTTTTGTTTACCATGAAACCAACTAGATCACATCATTGTATTAGTGAATACGTTTGAAGGCGTTAAGCTTGATGAGCGAGTTTTGATCCGATATATTTCACTTACTGACGCAGTATCTACATCCAGATAGTATGAGCGTCATATATAAATGAATAACAAAGCAATATGATTCACTTACGCGATGAAAGCACCGGCAGGTCCAGCCTACATCTTCACATTAGATCATGCCTATGATATGTCAAAGATCATCACTTACTGTCGCAATGTTTCCACCAGAGTTCAAAAACAAACCCGTGCTTTGTTGTGTTTGTAACAATCGAGTGATGAGTTTTTGATTCATGTTGCTTCTCTTTATACACAGGGCTTACCCAATAGCACCACCTAAAGCAATCATTTGAACATGACGTGCATCAAGGCCACGTTTGGTTCCTTCTTGCAAATCGATTGATTGTCTTGATGCGATGGAACCATGGCCTATAGTAGTCGAGTACATATATTCTTCCTCGACCTTTTCAGAGTCTACATGGGGTCGTATGGATGCATCAACGACATCGTCCTTTTTCTCACGAAAGAACATTTCTTCCTTTAATACAAATAATGGGGTGGGAAAAGAAAAAAGGGAAAGGGATCAAGAGAAAAGGCTCTGTGTGTTAAAATACAGCCTTATCTTGACGCAAAAAGCAAGAAAAGAGGCACAAGCGCATGCTCGAGACAAAAGATAAAGCATCCCACTCCGATAAAGAAAGATGAGGAGCTATCATTGGATAACACAACCGAATAGGAAATGTAATGTCGTCTCTGTGCGCATGTGAGCTTCACTTTTTACAACATCTTCCACTCCGCCCATCATGTAGCCAATGGTTGCATCAGCTTAGTTCTCACAACATACTTATACGTGCTTACATTTCCGGTCTTTCTTTTCTCAATCTCCTGGTATTATACATGTGTGCGGATCTCCAAGCATGGCACTTTTGTTCTTTTTGGTGATGCTTGTGCACAAACACATTACCGATTCTTTGTGCGTCGTGGTAGCCACTTTCTCTATCATGTGGAGATAGCAAAAAAGCAACAATAAGCCCAAGGGGCTCAGTTGTTGAAGATACAAAGAGCAATTATCAACATCTTTGTCTGTGATACAATGATCCAGATGGCGCTGTTTTACTGATCTGTTACAAAAAAGGACCCTGTACATGATGATGCATAATGCTTTGTGCTATTGAAAGTAGAATCTAGTGATAGTATTGCTAAGAGAACAAGTTGGTGTCACAAGATGATAATAGTGAGCAGATATATATGATCCCAGATACCTCTTTTATAGGAGATGAATGTCCAACAAACTGCTCGATCAAATTGAGCACACGAGATGTTCCGCCAGCCCCAGAGCACGGTATTGTCCTTTTGTATATTTGCTTACGTTGACTTGTGCAACATATCAAGACGTCATATGAGCACTTTTGTTATATATAAGCAAGGTAGCTTCTCATGATGGTGGCATTTTTGGCAATGGATGAGATGCAATCAAGTTTATGCATCCAATTCTTTCATGCGTGGTGATGTGATTAAGCTAATTTGGCACATGGACAAACATTGACGCATGAAGCATTCGCATTTGGTAGTTTAAGATTACTATATATACGCATGTTATCATCAACATTCCCTTGAAACTGATTCTTGATGAAAATAAAGAAAGATGACCTATCCAATGCCATTGTTCACACGGAGACCGGGCAATTGCCCCTTAAAATTTCCGGAGATGCCATGTAATAAAAGCAAGCCATTTTGTCGCTGTGACAACAACGTCTTGTATTCTCAAAAGCAACAATGGCGACTGCATTTCAAAAGATCCCTCTTGGTATTCCTCGAGCCAAAGTACACAGCTTGATCAAATCATTGATTACCAATCTTGTGGATATCAAGGATACATCTGGTGAATTCTTGTTACGTCTAGAAGATGGTAGCATTGTGGATACCAAAGGATGGAATGACTGGGAGTGGACACATGGCATTGGACTCTATGGCTTATGGCAGTATTATGAAATGACCAAGGATGAAGAAACATTATCAATCATCCAAAACTGGTTCCGAGATCGATTTGCTGAACCACCTCGACACAAGAATATCAACACAATGGCAGTGTTCCTGACATTGGCTTACTTGTATGAGCACACACATGACCAAACATACTTGCCACATCTCGACAGTTGGGGAGAATGGGCCATGTATGATCTAGCACGTACTGATTATGGTGGAATGCAACATGTCACATACCTGACTCCCAATACACAACAATTATGGGATGATACATTGATGATGACAGTGTTGCCACTGGCAAAAATTGGAAAGCTTTTGAATCGCCCACATTACATTGATGAAGCCAAACGCCAATTCCTGGTACATATCAAGTATCTCTTTAGCACCAAGACTGGTCTCTTTTATCATGGATGGACATTTGAACAAGGAGGACATAACTATGCTGATGCCTATTGGGGACGTGGCAATAGCTGGCTCACTATAGCAATTCCTGAATTTATTGAACTACTTGATCTACAACCCAGTGATCCTATTCGTGTCCATTTGATTGATACACTTGATGCACAAGTCACTGCTCTTGCCAAGTATCAAGATCCCAGTGGATTATGGCGTACCATCATTGATGAAGAATCCTATCTTGAAGCATCTGCCACTGCAGGTTTTGCATTTGGTATTCTCAAAGCAATTCGTAAGCGATACATTGGCAAGGAATGCCTGGATGTTGCTTTAAATGCTATCAAGGGAGTCATTGACAACATTAATGATCAAGGTGAACTTGAAAAAGTATCATTTGGAACACCTGTAGGCGATACAAGACAATTCTATAAGGAGATCCCACTTACATCTATGCCATATGGCCAAGCAATGGGAATGATGTGTCTTGTGGAGTTTCTCCGCTTATATATATAAAGATTGATCCATTGTAATAAAGTGCATTGTTTATTGGCTAATAAGTCATATTGACTTTCTGTGTGGATAGCAAATCACCCCTTTGAGATCGCCGCCACTTGCAGCAGTAATTCATCTTGAGAAATTAACCGGCCGCTGTGTCTGTTCTCCTTTACGTCCTTTCTTTCATTCCCACCATCCTACTCCATGGTCGATCCTTTTATATGGCTGCTATTACTCTGCATCACAATGTTCTTGGGGAGCTTCCTTGCTGGTTGCATACCTTTATCGACAAAGCTCTCCGAAACCAAGCTACGGAACTTGACAGCACTTGGAGTAGGACTACTCATTGGCACTGCACTTGTTATCATAATACCCGAAGGCATCGAGACTCTCTACAGTTCTAACGCGGTTTCTACTACTGGCAATGGCACTGAAAGCATGTTACAGCAGCATGTTACAACTGCATCTTCCACCATGGACACTCATACGACTGATACAACACCAGTATGGCAAGAGGACTCTAGTTTGCAGAAACGACAACCACACAACCATGCTAGTGAGGATGAGGATGAACACAAGTCAACAGAGCATTCGACTATAGGATTGGCTATGATTGTGGGATTTGCAATGATGTTTGTTGTTGATCAAGTGAGCTCTTTGCATGTCCATGGATCATCTTCATCGACACATCATCATCATCATCATCATGAATACAGTGAACTTAGTCTTATGGATGGAAATGGATCATCTTCAACGGCAACATCACATGGCAATGGGAATGGATCACCAGAACAACGCTCTTTATCACCTACATCCAAGTCAATTACACCTACTGTTGGACTAATTGTTCATGCTGCAGCTGATGGGATAGCGCTGGGCGCATCTGCTACACATCCAGAATTATCCATGGTCGTGTTTCTTGCCATTATGCTTCACAAAGCTCCTTCTGCATTTGCTCTGACCACTGTTTTACTGGCTGAAGGTCTCTCACGAGTCAGCGTACGTCGTCATTTGCTCATTTTTTCATTGTCAGCACCAACAGGAGCTATTGGTACCTACATGTTACTTCATGTGTTTTGGTCTTCTACTGCATCCACTGATCTCGCTTATTGGACTGGTGTATTACTGGTATTTTCTGGTGGAACCTTTTTATATGTTGCTATGCATGCTCTTCAAGAATTACGACCATCATCATCATCTTCCCATGCTGAGAAACTGTCAGGATCACAAGTGGGTGCTATTCTGGGAGGCATGTTCCTGCCGATCGTACTCAATGTTGCACATTCCCATTGATGGATATTACACATCAAACCAAGACTACGGCTCTTAATGGACGCTTTACACACATACAACGCTCACTTCTTATTGATACCTTTCTTTTCATCGCCATCTCCTTTCTTTTTCCAGTTCTTTCAGATGTACAGATCGTGTTGTTTCCCCCTTCTTTTCATTCCTTCTTGTTGGTCATCACCCCGCACCACTATATTGTAGAGATTACAGTACTCTATCATTCCCCCCCACCTAATAGATTATCACTACTAGTATTAGATCTGATAAAGACCTGCTTTAGATGATGTTAATGTTGGGTATGAATACTGGAGAGTCGAGAAGGTTCTCTGATTGTTGGGGGTCCCCAACTCTGCTGTTTTGTATTGTTGGTTTGCGCTTGTTTGCAACATGTCATGTGAGACAAGGGACTAAATGGCGGGTCCACATAATAACGCAAAGTGTCGTGGCGTACATTTCTCCTTTTTTACGTTCATTCCATCATCAACTACCCTTCTTTCTACATAACAATGATAGATTATAACAATACTTGTCTTGTATCCCATCCTGTATCAAGGCAAAGTTGCTCAATGGTGAATGCCCTGGATTCAGATTTACATGATACACACAGGCGATTCCATCATAACAAGAAGCAATTGAGCACCAAGAAATTCTATATCGGTGACACAGCTGATGAAGAGGAAGATGATGACAGAAGGAGCATAGAGAGCATTGAATCCTTTCCAGGACAACATTGGTCAACCCAAGATAGTGACGAGGATGATATTGAACCCATCTTGATGACACCTACACAACAACAAGATGAATGGTGTTACTATGCATTGGAAAAAGAGTCATCCAATAGCAATGGTGACAGTGACAATCATCATACCATTCTACTACGCCGGTGCAAGACAAGATACTATCAAGGACTGAGTAATTTAGCTGCCAGTAGTTGACTTGGTATAGTTACAGGTCCAATTATGCAATCTAGAATGAGTCGTATAGCGACAAAGCAGAATAAACACCTTGATTTGTATGGGAGGAAAGAAAAGTTCGTTTATTAATGTACACATCCTGTGTACATGGTGTAACAGCCCATTCAGTGTATTGGCCAAAAGCAGCAAACGCTTATATCATCATATGCTCTAGAAAACCGATGATTGACCAGTTAATTTATTGTACACAATGTAAGAGGAATGGTATGTTGGTGATGATATGAAAAGAAATGCAATACTAGGGCTGTTGAAAGAAGGGAATAACAACGCAATCAACAAATGAAGAGATAGTTGGGATATCTATGGCAGCTTACAACAAGCTTCCACATAAAGCACGAGCCTGGGGGATAGCACGTAAGAAATCAATGACATATGGCTGTACAAATTCAAATGGGTTGTCTTTCCAGATATGCCAATAAGCAAAGCCATCCAAAAAGTAAGGAAACGTGTAATATGCCCATGCAAAGACCCAAGCATGTGACACAATGCGTGCCAAGATTCTGGGAAATTTCATGCCACGAGTGACTTGCTTGAGAATACGTTCACTGGCCATACCGATACCATGGATGAAAAAGAAGAAGAATTGTTGACCAGCAAAGAATTGACGATACACGGTCCATCCAACATTGCAATAGATGATGTATTCATGCATCAGTCCTGAGACAGCAAATACAGCAATGGCACCCATCATTAAAGCAATTGGTAATGGATTTTTGACAGTTTTGGCAAGTGCACGTTGTGTGATGAAACGCATAGGTCGAAATCCAAAAGCAACCCATGATGTACGCAATAACTGATGCCAACGCACTGACCATAACTCATCCAAGGAAGTTGAAATGATAGGATCCATCATCAAAGGACGCCATTGTTCTTTTCAAGATATGTTTGTCAGTGTCAGATGATAACATTAAGGAGAAATGACTTACCACTTGAATAGGAGCCTCCTTCATAATAAATGCAGTAAAAGAGTTGTAAACCACAGCCAATAGCATTGAAAGCACTGTTGAGTACAAATACAGCGATGCACAAGAAGAAAAAGAACAATACAGGACGTTCTGCTGAAAGAGCCATGGCATCTCTTCCTGAGAAAGTAGCATACCAAGCACCAAAGATATCACAGATAGCAGCATGATAGAACAAACGAATCAAGATATGATAGAATTTCTAGTGGATGATGCATGAAAATAAGCTTACATGCAGGATGGGATCTGCAATTCAAACTTTACCTTGTCTTTCACATATTCTTTTGGCTTTTCTTCTTTCTTCTTTGGGAACTTGCGCATCGATGACCATAGTTCAGTATGCAAATAGTCCATGTCAGCATATGCTGGTTTGCCGTACAAGATGGGGGAGATCCAGAAGAAGTCAAAGAAGCGTATGAATGCATTGTAGCCAACAACTGAACAGGTAAGATCGATAACTAAAGACAAGCACGATTAGACTTGAACGAGAAAGACATTGAAGACTAAAGTATACCTGCGTTATTGGCAGTGAATGCGATTGGCACAAGGATCTCGCTTGCAAGAAGTGGAATGGATAAGCATTGCTTGGCAGGAGTGGACAATACATTTGAAGATACGACAAGAGCCATCAAAGCAATTGGAGCAGAATACAGAATTGGAATAGCCCAAAATGGTACGCCTATACGAGCATCACCAGCTTGTAACAACATGGTAAGATCCATGATATGAAAGAAGGAGATGAAAGAGAAAGAGGTGATAAATGAATAGGGTGCAACTGTATCTCACTCACTTTATATTACAAGGGGGGGCGATCAATGTCATACAACATGCTCAACATCCGATACAAAAGCAGCAAAAGCATTACAATGCTTACCCAACAAGTTTTAATCCCTTTTTGCACTTTTATCTCCTGTTGATATACGTCTGTGTCTGTGCACCTTTCATGAACGAGACAAGCTTTTCTTGGCATGGTAGTTTCCCTTGACAGAAGTCATTTGTTGTGGATGGGTGGCATGATACTAATAAGCTGTAGTCAGATCCACATGACAACGCAAAGGCTGCGCTGAGTGAATGCATGTCCTACAAGATCTCTGCTCAAGGTTACATTTTGGTCATAGCGTTTACTCCAAAAATATCAGAATGAATGCATGTGAAAAAGGATCCTTTCTCTTCAGGTGTAACCTACTTTTGCAATATTCGCTGTGTCACCTTGGAGATTAAGGTAAACGTTGTCGTCATCTTTTTGAGTGATCATTGTCTTTTAACTCACACACACACTTCAAGGTGCCATATGCGTGCTGCTTCAATGCGGGAATCTTTCATCCTTTTGTGTACCACCATCACATTATGTTCCAGGCACCCATGGACATTGTTCTTTTTCTTTCTCTCTTTCTCATTGTTTCTCTTCCCCACCACTCCTTTCTTTTTCACTACCCATGTCAACTACTACAGCTACAACAACAGCACCACCTCGACCAGAAAAGAGCAAACTACGTCAAAAATCCATCATTGAATCCGATCCTATACCTTCAGCAGCTCAAAGCCGCTTCACAGAGCAATTTGATATTATTCCACCACCAGAACTACTTGATGCTTTGGGAGATACCGATTTTCATGTTTCTACCACACGCAAGAATTCAAAACCAAGCACTATTGGAAAGACATTGAGACCTTTTCTACCATCGTCATCCAGCAGTTCCACTATCCCCACACTTGACCAGCACCAGCATCCTCTTGTGATCACAAATGAAAACACCAATAACACCAGTCGACCACCTTTGTCTCATTCCGCCATAAAAACAGCACCACCACTTATGCGCTCACAATCAGCACCATGGATGAATCGACTTTTCTCTAACAATAGCGATGAAGATGATCAGCCACAACCTACAGCTACCTTCAGCAGCAAGCAAAAACGAGCACCATCAATTACTGAGGAACAAGAACAACCAATCGACAAGAGTCTGAGTACAAGTACAAAGGGTAGCACAAGAATGCCATCCTTATTTAGTCTTAATCGTGCCGAAGTCATCGTTACGCGTCTCGACCAGTGGCAGTTGCTACTCAAAGCTGTCATCTCTTGGCTTGAAGAAGTTGTTAGAATCCATTTTCAGAGCAGTCGATCTTATTCACAACGCAGTCTTCCCTTTATCAAACATGATTTCAGTCATCAGCACCGCAACAAAGATGATGAGGATGAAAAGGATGCTCTTACCACCTTACAAGCTGGGTTACAAATGCTTACAATGCACGTTGCCAACGAACAAAAGGAATTCGGCAAGCACATTCAACAAGATATCTTGCCAGGTTTACACAAGCTTCGACGTGATTGTAAGGATATGATTCGTGGATTGAAAGAAGAACCAGAATTGGTTATGGATGAGCTATTGCGACTAGCAGAGACAACAAGAAAGTCTATGGCAGCACTTAACAAGCATTGCAAAGCAGCAGATGGTGCCAAACATATAGAACATGATCCCATGTTGTCCAATCTATGTAAGTGTGGAGACATGATACCAATATATAAAAGCGCTAATTTAGTACTATTTGGTTACACACAGATGTTTTACGACATTTGAAGCGGGAGATTGATGAGGAAAACAGAATGCGTGAATTGATGGTGCCAATACAAAAGGGTACAGCAGCATTTGAAGCACGATGTTTGGAGCAACTGAAGCCTGCTATTGCCTACTGCTATCAATTTATGGCACCCCAAATGTGGGACAACAGCGAGGACCAAGAGACAGCATCTTTCAAATTGGTTATGGATCAGCTGATGCCCGACCATGAATGGAAGCGATTTTATGAAAGCAAAAAGAAGGACTTGGTCGATGAAGAGAATCCCAAAAAGGACTATCTAAAGATCAACTATCCCAACAAGATGAATCCCTTCGTCATGACAGTAGCCAAAGGAGTCTTGGAACGACGTATTGGTGTGCTTAAGCAATTCACTGAGCGATATTACATCTTGAGTCATTGTAAGTAGTACAATGGATCCTTGAAAGCACTTTTATATTGATCAAGATGGCTTTGACTTATAGGTGGATACTTGCACGAGTTTACTATGGATGACAAGGTGTCTCCAGAGCGATCAATTTATATGCCTGATTCAACCGTGGTACCTTGCATTGATATCAGTCATCTTGCCAACGACATTCCAAATGATCACAAAGATGGACAGTATACATTTGAGATCCACAAGCGTGGTACACAAGTGCTTCAGCGTGACCGAGTTTATGTCTTTCGAACCAATTCTCGAGAAGAGCTTCTTTCTTGGTGCCGTGCACTTGTTGATGCATCCACACGAACAACACCACCACGAGTACCAATTATGCCACAACATACAAACATTACGCCAAGCAATGGTATGAATAGTGGACATTCTCATCATATATCACGACCACCTAGTACCCATGGTAGTAGTAGCAGCAGCCAAACTTCATCCATTACACAGCAACAACAACAACAACAAAACCTTGCCAATGGCTCAACAGTGTCAGTACCAAATACGGTGCGACGTCAGTCTGATAACAATCACAGCAGACCTGCTTCTACTCATGACAATGACGATGCTGCAAGTATTTTGACTGCACGTCCTACTGCAGGTGCACAAGAGATTACAACATCCATAGCTTCATCACAGCATTCTCCTGAAACTGTATCTCGAGATCAAGTGCAAGAAGAACAACAAGAGGATCAACAAAAGGAGTTACAACAACAACAACAACATGATGAAAATGATGCAAACACCCAACGATTCTCTCGAGCAAGCACTCAATTTGACGACAGCGAATCTTCTGTGTACTTTTCATCAACATCAGCACCACCTTCGCCAACAGCATCATCGATTGCATCCTTATCCGCAGTGGAGGATACACCAATTCCAGCTCTGGATGAAGAAGTTGAAGAGCCCAGTACACCACGAGCGACAACTGCTAATACCAATTTTTACATGCCAATGCTGAACACATCTGAAAAAGCCAGCACATCATGATCACGACAACAATTGTACTTCATATCACATTATCTGTAGTCATCATCCCATTACTCTTTCTCCAATATATCAGCACATGATCCATGTCTATGGATAAAGCAAGACCAATGTATACATGAGGATTTGCAAAGGAATGGTGGTGAGGAGCAAAAGTGCAGTGCAACAAAGTTTTGGCGTATGATGATTGACAAAGATACTTTGGAGCTTGTGGATCAGTGATTACACTATAATGTAAAGCTTTCATGCATGTTTTAAACCTTTGGATGTATAAGAAAGTGTTTGCAAGCGAGGATGAAGAAAGTAGTTCCCAACAAGGCATAGACCAGTCATAAAGCAGGTTATAATCAGATAGCAGAGATATAGAATAGTGATCATCTGCAACTTATCAAACAAGGTTGCTAGATCTTTTACCGATATGTTGTCTTTGTTCTATTTGGGTATTAGTTTAATAAGATAGGTAGGACGTCTCGTATACAATATAGTACAATGAATGTCGAGGAAGATGAAATTGTTTGGTTAAGATAAGGGATATGGGTGTAAATATGAATACGATGGGAGTGGAAAGTAATGCATCCATTTCTTCATAACCTGTATAAGAAATTTGGGTCTTGCACATCACTAAGATCGTCTTCAACATTGGTCATGACTGATGGTGTCACAGCTAATCGCTTATTATTGACGACAGCCATACGCCAGCGTGCAATCATCAACAAGCAGGCTGCAATTGTAATGGCACAAATGTAGCCGATCATACCACCAAGGTAAGCTGGATGTTGGCTCTCCACCATCATAAGTGGACCACAGAAATTGCCTTTTTAACACGCTATGAGTAAAGCTGAAATCATCTCTTATCAAGGAAAACCACTTACCAAGAGTGTAAAACACCATGAGCATGCCGTTATAAAAGATCTTCTTGGTGTAGCCAGACACATTATTACTTATAGATGTCACTAGCAACACATATGCAGCACAGTATGACCATGCTAAATAGAATCCAAGCAGCTTGACACGAGGTGGCGGGATTACAAGCAAGAGGATAAGACCAATTACATCAATCGCCATCAAGGTTACAGCTGTTAACAAAGTTTGGTTGGTCTTGTGAACTGAATATACACCAAGAACGATGAAAAGAATAGTCGAACCACCAGCTCCCATAGTAAGCAAGATCGATTCTGCACCCTTGATAAGGTGACAGGGGTAAAAATGTTGATCAGGGTCCATGTTGTATATAAACATTATGACGGGGAATTAACTTACCGTGAAACCAAAGCTTTCAGTGATCTGTGCATTATAAATGGTCATGGCACCATTCTGCAAGTTAATCAACAAGCAGCCAATGCAAAAGCACCAGAATCGAGTTTCTTTAAGAGCTTCAATAATTTGATCGCGTTTGATGGTAGTCGTACGCACCACGGCATTGTCACGTGTACGTTCTTCAACAAGAATCTCTTGCTCAGCATTCAACTGCAATGCTGGTGACTTTGGATTATCAATAAGAAGAAAGAATGTCAATATGCCGGTGAAAGATGTGATAACACCAAGAATGATCATAATCCTTGATTAAGATGAAAGTTAGGCAAATGTCTATATCAATACAAGCAAGACAAATTACCATTGCCAGTTTTCTAAACCTCTTGTATCCTTCATGCTTTGAATGCCATAAGAAATGGCGGAGCCAACAATAAGTGCAGCACCATTACAGATCCAAAACAAGCCTAAACATATAGTGTTAGTTGATGTAATAGCATTGATTCATTTGACATACCAAGGCGTGAAGCTTGTTCAGCGCGCCGATAAAAAGTGCTTACTAGCAAGGTAAGACATCTGAGCAAGAAAATAGGTGTATGTTTCAGATCTCGAATTTGGATTGCTACATGTCATGTGACTTACGGGTAGATACCAGCTTCAAAGAAGCCAAGAAGGAAGCGCAAAGCAGCTAATTGTGAGAAATTACTGCCTGTAGCAGTGCATGCAAGCACAGCACCCCACAAAAAGACAATGACACCAATGTATCGTCCGATGGGAAAGCGTTGCAAAAAGTAATTGTTGGGAAACTAAAGGTCAATGTCGATTGTGTCAGATATGTGTAACATCAGTTATTACTTGTCTATGTTGTTTTGCTCACCTGATATACAAGATAACCAAGATAAAAGATGGAACCAAGCAAGCTGTATTGATTGCCAACAAGACCAGTATCCTCTTTAAAGCCCATTACAGCGGCATAGTTGATAGTGGACTTATCGATAAACTGCAAGATGATATCGAGAGATCATGTAAGCTGAATATGTTTCATTTACGTGTAGGTGATGCTGATTGGACGTGGTATATGATGTATGTACCTGCAGCAAGTTGATGATGCAAATAAAAGGTAAAATGAAAAAGTCGATTTTTCTGACAAGTGCTTTCTCTTCACTTGACATTGGCTCATCTTCACTATAAAAGGAAGATCTGTCATAGCCTGAGTCGCCATCATACATGTCGTGTCTGCCGTATAAGGATTGATTGGAGCGCTTTTCGATCATGTCTGTTGGTATGTCAGACGATGTTCTCGAAAGCATGGAATGGCGTGTGGGAGATAAGGTGAAAGGCGAAAGGCAAGGAGAAAAGGAGCAAGTGTGGGAGAGCGAAGAGAGAAAAGAGGGAAAAAACCAATGGCCGACTATAGCTCTTTTGTCCGATGAGTTTTTTTTTTCCTTCCAGCTTGACATCACATCATATATCGTCACGGCGTTTAAATGTATATGGCTTTAAAGCCATGTGCTCCATTTACAACACTTTTACCTCCTTTCTTCTCTTATCCCTTATCCCATCCACATCTTATCCTATATTACACAATATACATTCTCTGTGCCTATACCGACTTATCGGCTCGACTTGCTCTCCAATAAATCTTTCCACTTTTATCAATGTGACACTGATCGGATTTGCTGTAACCATTTTTGAGCTTATACTCCCCCAATTTTATGAAAAGGGGGTATTGTACCACACTGAATGGCATGTTCAGAAACTCAGTTGTATGCCCGGTATGTCGGCGATGACTAGTACGCAGGGATCACGCATTAGATGCTATTTGCAGCCACTATAATGAGACACTGCTCCATTGATGTGACCTGTGGACAAATGCTTACTGCTGAATGTGAAATACATATGCACGTTGCCATGTGTATGGACAAACCAGGCAATCTTATCCAAAGAGAGCCACTAGAGTCTCAACAAGAGGCGTTCTTGAAAGAAAAAATGTTCGTTTGTATCACAACATTCAATATGCAGGCAATAAATCCGCGCACAATCCTAATGTGAGCTTATTAGGCATGTTGCCTTCAATGTTTATGCCATTGCTGCGCTTTTTTAGCTGCAAATAAGCGGCTTGGCGGTGTACATACCATGTATCTTAAGGCGGGACCTAATGAAAGAATAACACTACTTGATGATTGGAGCAGTTTTCTCTCTATTGTTACTTGTGATATGTCCATAGTTATGGTTGTAACGCGTAAGCAATAATCTGAGCCTGAGCCACACATATTCACAATACAAATCATATCCAAAAGTGAAGGTCCCAGATCAACATGAGCGACTGTTGCGACAAGAATATGAATACACGAATCACATTTAAGGAAAAGATCACCCAAATGAACAATGAAATTGTTGCAGCCACTCATGATTGTATTTACAGCATCATTTACATATTCAACTCGGGATTTAGAAGCTAATGACACACATGCAACATGCTCCAGAAACACAGCAATGACCACGGGTCCATTGTAGCCAGCATCTGTGCTTCGTATCACAAGCAAGAAGCAAGCCCTGCATGCAGGGTCTAGAGCATTCCACTAAACAGTAGCCTTCTGCAAAGAAAGCAGCACCAAATGGCATGTAGTCCTATTCATATATTGGTATTTAGCTTATTTCTCACCTTAAATGAAGGACCATGAGCATGGAAATACACTTCTTGAGAAGTGAGCACTAGTCATTATGTGCTAATGTCATAAGTTAGCATCTTTAAGAAGAGATATGTTGTAAGATGTCAACATCAAACATGCTTTCTGATGGCATGTATGACTATAACAAGGGGTTTATGCGTCATGTCATGCAGTATGCTTTCATGAAAGGTGAATCATTATATTGTTACATAAGATGTATAAGAAGGTGGGTACAAATAGATATCTGTTGGGAATATGATGATGGCGAAAGTCAAAGAACACAAGTTACAATCGATAAATGAAGTTGGGGTCCTCTCTATCGGTCATGTCGGTCATTTCACCAGTATTAACTGAAATTCCACGTGCCAGGCGTTCACGATTGGACTTTGCCATAAAGTAGCGAGCAATCAAGAACAATACGATCGAAATTGCATTTGCAGCCATATAAGCAATCATACCTGTAATTGAAAGAAGAATCATGTAAGCTACATCAGCAACATAGACTTTGCTCTATTCTATCTTCATACTTACCACCAAGGTAAAGTGGTGCTTGCCAGTCAACCATCATCAAAGGACCAGCAAAGTTACCAATCTGTTATCGATAATATCATTGGAAGTGAGTGGAGGTGTGATACGGAAAAAAGCAAATCAGAGCTTACCGTGTAAAAGATGATGACGCATGAGCTATAAAAGATCTTCTTTGTATAGCCTGAGACATTGTTACTCTATAGAATAAGGAGCAATATATAAGAAAGTGCTGATCGTGATAAAGACATAACAACAAGCTAATGACATACCAAAGAGACCAAAAACATGGTGTAAGAGGCAGTAAATGCCCAGCAAAGGTATAAACCAAGCAACTTGGCCTTTTGAAGTGGAATGGCAACCAACAACACAAGACCAATGATAGCACAAACTTGCATGGCACAAGCTGTATACAAAGTGTTGCCATAGCGATTGTTGTACCAAATAGCAATTACAATATACAAGGCACATACAATACCGGAAGGAACAGTGAGCAAGATTGCATTAACACCCTAATATAATCCAAGATTAGCTTGCTTGCATGCAACCATGACTTGTATAGAATTACCGAAAAGCCAAAGCCGGCTGTGATAATACTGCTGAAGGTATTCAATGCACCATTCTGGAAGTTAATAAGCATCGATGAGAAGATGAAGCAGTAGAAACGTGGTTCCTTGAGAGCTTCAATGATCTGGTAGTACTTGATTTCACGAGTGATAACGACAGCATGATCACGAATACGTTCTTCAACAATCTCGCGTTGCTCTGGAGTCAAACGCAAAAACTTGGAGCGAGGATCATCCACAAGGAAGAAGAATAAGATGATACCAAATGCAACAGTGATTACACCAAGAATAAGCATCAGCCTATGTATACATATGTGCATGTTAGTTATCTTGATTTGCTTAAAGGAAAGCCAATTGTACCATTGCCAGGCACCATGTCCACCAACGCCGTCCATGTGTAATCCAACACCATAGCCAATGAAGCCTAATACAGGGTTGAAAAGTTAGCATTGAATGCTTTCAATGATGCAGAATGTATGATGCTTTACCTCCTACAGCCAATGCAATACCATTGCAAATATAGATGACACCTAGTAGCCAAAGATGCATCAGGATCAGTAATCATTATAAGTCACTTAATGCATGCATACCGAGACGACCAGCTTGTTCACGACGACGATACATTGAACTGATTAACATGATGCAGCAAGGGTACATGGCAGCTTCAAAGAAGCCAAGCAAGAATCTTAAGCCTGCAAGATGGGCAAAACTCTTGGCTGTGAAAGATACGGCAAGTACCATACCCCATAACATGACAAGAATACCAATGTACCAAGAGATGCGGACACGTTGCAAGAGAAATTGGTTAGGAAACTATGCAACATTAGTTAAAGTTAGATGAGAAATTGTATCTCAGGAGACAATATCACGTTGTCACTAAAGCAAAATGGAACATACCTGGAATACCAAGTAGCCTAGATAGAATAATGAGCCAAGCCAGCTGAATTGGGAGCCAGTGGTATTGGTATCTTCCTTTATACCCAAGACTCCAGCATAGTTTAAGGTGGATTTGTCAAAAAACTACATGATAGATTAGTCAGATTGGGCTGCAAGTAGCAATGCAACATCCAGATTGTACCTGCAGAAAGTTCAGGACAGCAACAAAAGGCATGACATAAAGAAAATCAAGCTTTCGCACAAGTGCTTTTTCGGCAGCTGACTTGACATAGATACGATCACCATTTTTGTCGAAATCCTCGCTCACATCAATCATCTTCTCAGACTTGTTTTCTTGAATGGTGGTGGTTGGAGTAAGGACACCACCCTTTTGCTCAACTACTTCTTCAGTTGTATATTCAGTAGTATATTCAACCTTTGATGTGCGTTGCTCCACAGTGTATTCGACTTTTGAATCCACCATTATGCTGGAATAGAGTGAGCAAGGAGATGTGGAAGAGAGAGAGGAGGAAAAATAAGGCAAGTTGAAGAAGGTAAGGAAAAATAAGATTGTCGGACTTGATGAAACAAGCCGATGAGTGAGCCTGCAAGCAAGATCGAGTAACACTACAATTCATTGCTCTCATTTACACTTGTACACTGAGCCGAATTCAGCTGTGTATCTCTTATAATAGCAAACAGCTCTTGATATCAGCATATCATGCAGATTGAAGGCAGTTATCTGTCAAAAGTATCGGCAAATACTGCTTTGTAGCACACAAAGTGGAGTCGAACTACTCCAGATTTAGGCTAGGTTTACTGCTATCAGCGACCGGCACGCAAAAAGCATAATGAACGACACAAACCTTGTCGCCAACATGTTTCGGGGTGTAAGGAATATGTCAACATTGGAATATTCATCCTTATCCATATGTTCGTTTTTGACGGACTTCTACCAATGCTGCACTTAATGTCCAACTTAAGTCAGTGCTACACAAGTATTTTTGCTCTATTTGCTGTAAAAAGCAACACTACTCGCTATCCTGACAATGAATTCTTCCATCCTGGACCATTTTCTCTATTGCTAAGTATATACTTTTCTTTTGCAGAGAGTCCGCTCTATGCAAACATGGTCGCGCCACTGTGAACAATGTTATGTTGTTGCACCTGTCATGCCCAACAATCACTGCTCCGACTTTTTCTTGTGGGGCCAAGAGCAATGTCCCTGCTTTTGAATGTGCAAGCCATCATTGTGATCTATTTTCCAACATGCATTGATGTTTGCAGCTATCAGATCTCTATTTTATCTAGATTGGGCTTACACTGATCTTCATTGCATACTTGTCAGTCTTCATTAGTGATGGATAATGGAAGAACTACCATGAAATGGCAGGATGGATGTGTGTTACATGTTCTTCTTTCAACACATCTGTTGTGTCCGCAGAGTACAGCTTCAAAGTTGTATATGTTTTCCTGATCTCTGCGGCATTTTTGTGCTGCATGGACTGACTGTGAATATGTTCCAGAGTCCCGTTAACGAAAAAGGATATCACTGCATGCTACATGGCACCATTGAAGTGATCCAATAAGACAAAGGTAAGAAGAGCCAGTTTTGATACATGTATGTGAATACTAGTATAGCATAGCTGCTTCTTCACGAGCCTACTTGCTCAAAAAGTGAAGCTGATTGTATAATGCTCTCCGAAATGAAACAGTGTAAACACATTTCATTACATTTGATTATAGAAACCATCATTTTGACATACATCAGGCCATTCTGATGCGCGTGCACCATAGCATGCAAATGTGGAATGCTATCGGTGGACAAAGACAGCATATGTGCTTGCGATTGATGTAACACAGGCACAGACAGGTGTTTGTGTCACTTGCCTTGTGCATCGTGTACAAACAAGTGGTTGTGCGTCTTTTGTCCTTTGTTTGCACATTTCGATCTTCCCTTTACCACATACGTGGGAAAAATCATGTAGTTCATATGTAATCTCGATCATGTAGAAATCTTATTTACTTGTTACATCAAAAAAAAACCACTTATTGGGGTTTATGGGAAAAGAACAATGTACAAGCTATCATGATGGTATCAGTAACGTTGACTTTTATCACCGGTTCTCCCCCGCTCTTTCCCATGTCGGATCTTATGCAACATTTCGTCAGTACACCTATCGGTGTTCTTGACTCTTCTCAGATGACTCAGGGCAAGTAGCCATGTGCATGTGCTTTATATTTTGCTCTGTGTGCTCGGATGGTGCCGCAGAAGAAGCAACAAACTCCTGATCCCCAGCTTTGGATTCCTGTCTTGTCATCTTTGGATGGTGCCTTCTTACCCGTGAAATAGGATTTCGTGATACCATGAGCAAATGTCCTTTTCTTTGTCTTGATTCCGATTCATTGTAGCACATGCTGACTTTGACTTGATTAAAAGTTAGGTTTGGCGGCACTTGAATCAACGTCGCATGGCATCAACTCCCTTATCAAGATACTTCATGCAGGGGCTAACTACTGATGCTATAATCAATATATTACCTGGTTCCTTGCAATGTAGCCAGTAATTTGGATAGCAGTGACTTGACTCTTTCCATGAAATGGGACAGTGTCTACAGGCATGTGAATCGGTGGATAAAGCATGGATCCAAGCACTTTTTGCAGATGCCAAGTAATCATATAGCGGTGATAAACAGCTTGACATCTTACTGATAATGCCCTTCTTGCCATATAGCAAGCTAACAAAAAGATGAATGTCAGATGTATACATGATTCAATCATGATCTCTATGCAAATCCAGCAAACGAATCCAATATGGTCTTCAGGGTCCAATTATATGATCGTGCCATGTGTGGCAAATCCTTTTCATTGTAGTCTTAAAACATATCGACAAGAGAATAAAGGGGGGAAAAGTGAAAAGCAAATGGGTCTATGAGAAAGGGTGAATTGTAATACAATGGTGATGGGTGACAATTATTGCTCTTTCTTTGATTCCTCTGCATTGATGATCGGCTTTTCAGAAGTAGGCTTGATTCCAAGTGCAGCCAAACGCTCAGTGAGACTGGGATGAGAACGATTCCAAGCAGAGTACCATGGATCCACATTGAAGCCTCCCAAATTCTTGACACTAAGCTTAATCAAAGCACTACGCAATGTAGCAGCATATCCAAGCTTGAAAGCATAGGCATCTATAATTCAAGATAAAGAGATCAGTCATTGCAACTCCGAGGCAAAATGATCATGCATTGAATCTAACCTGCTTCATACTCGTTCATGCGTTGATACATGTGCATCAAAAAGCCAATGATACTGTCGACAGGTGCATAGATATACTGGAAGAGCATAAATCCAATCAATGTAGGCATAGCTGAGAATCCAAAGTCGTGATAGAGTTGTGCATTGTTGATAAAGTACGAGAACAACCAGAACATGCTGAGCATGTAGATTTGAGTCGTAACCAAAAGCTTCAAAGTGTGGCTCATCGCCCAATGACCAAGTTCATGAGCTATAATAACAAGCATGAATGAGATGGATTGATCTGGATCATTTTCACTGAAAGAAACATACCAAGCACAGCACAGATCTCATCATTGGTTGAATGATCAATAAGTGTGTCGAAAAGAACAATGTGCTTGTTGCGTCCAAAGCCATAAAAGTAAGCATTTGAGTGACTGGATCGCTTGCTGCCATCAATGACATAAAGCTTCTTCAAAGGGAAGTTGATACGACCTGCAAGTTCCTCGATACGTGTTCTCAGTTCACCTTCTTCAAGAGGAGTCAACTTGTTGAACAATGGTTGAATAACAGTGGGGTAGATAGTCATGAAGAAAAGCTGGAATACCACCCTAGGAATAAAGATACAAGGGATCAATCAATCATGCAACATGATAACTTTCATCTCATGTACTTACACTGTAATCCAAACATAAAAGTAAAAGTTGGCACCAGTGTACTTGATGATCCATAAGAAAGCAGCAAGGAAGGGAAGCATGATGACTGCAAATAGGACTTGTGTCTTTGCCAAATCAGCGAAAAACAAACCAAGAGTTTGCTTGTTGAAACCATGACGTTGTTCAATGACAAATGTAGAATACAAGGAAAAGGGCAATGAAGTTGCTGTTGAAATAAAGGAGTACACGGTCATAAAAACCATGGATTGAAGAATCTACGCGTAATACCAGTGTTAAGCATATGCTTCATATATATCACCATATTACTTACCTCGTATTCTGAACCATATCCAGCATATTGACTGAGTAGTCGACCAGAAAAGTCCCAAAGCCAAGGCAACACGTCGTAATGTAGTTGAAGCAAGATCTCAAGTTGCTTGTAGGCGTTCTCGACAAAGGCAAATCGCGACTTTTCCAGGTTGTAGCTTTGGGATTTGCTAAAGTCTGTCTCGTTCACAATATCGGCAAGGTCATGAGGACGTTCACGCATCAAGTAACGGCGATGCTGTCGATAGCTATTTACCAGATGGGAAGATCGGTTGGTGACCTTGTACTTTTTCCACGTGCATATTCATTTGACTCTTACTTCAAGTACTGCTCAAAGGCATATACAGCACAACTGAATCCTAGTACATAGTCTTTGTAACTGACACCATCCACAAAGGATAGCGCTTGTTGAAGTGAAGACATGGATAAAGAAGAAGAATAAAGAAAGGGAGAAGGCTGAATTGCAACTGTCCTGAATTTCTTCATGTAGCACGCACAAATTTGCCCCGTGTGCAGCAGCATTTGCCACATGTAATACATATCAGGTATACACTAAGCCTTTCAATCACCTGATCACTCATTCAACACTTGTATGATTCTGATGCCAATCTTTATATTTCAATGTAAAGCAGATTACAGTTGATTCTCTTTTGACAATAAGTGGATTGTATTGGCAGCAATGGAGTGATACACATAGACTGACTCATGAGTAATAACAATATGGAGTACTTGACAAGAAGAATTCGATTGATTGTCTACTTGATTTGGGTAGGGGAGGAATCATTATCGTCGCATAAAGAGGATGATCCACCACCACAAGCGGAGCTCTTGGTTCGCTCTTCTTACTGCTACCAACACCAACGACTATGGCTGACAGCTCATGGGTGTATGGTATACGACATCAGGTCCATTGCGTGGGGGGAATTTAAAGTATAAAGGCATAAGACTGTACTGACTGACTGAAACACTTTCCCATTAGGCTCGGTGCCTTACAGCCGTCAATGCAAGTACAGAAAAAAGCAAGTTTCTTGTTGGTACTGTTGGTGTCAAGAACAATGTTGTGTGCCTACTTGAGTTCGACGAAGACAAATCCGAGATTGTACCAACGTCATTCAGTCATCCGGACGAAGTTTGGGATATTTGCACTTGTCCTACAGAAGAAGCACTATTCTTTACCAGCCATAGCCCAGGTCAGGAACGACATATGCCACACATCTTGATAGATCAGCTGATACGAATATATATTTAGTGGGAGGAGATCCTGCCAACAAAAAGGCAACGTTATGGAAACAACAACATCACAATCAATCACTTGAAGAACAGCTGACACTTGATCATGCAGGGATCTCTCGGTAAGCGATGTGAAATCTCATCATTGTGTGCATAATACTCATCATTGTTCTTTGTATAGTGTCTTCTGGGACAAAGACGACTCCAAGATCATGGCAATCAATGCATCCAATGTATTTATATCCTCCATACGCGACAATGTTGCTGATGTAAGTCAAACACAAGGGAAAGATGCCAAGATGTCCATTAATCGATTATATCATAGACCACACTTTCTATACTTGCATCACACGACAACTCTCTCCAAAATGCTGCATGGAATCCACATGATCCTGAATCCATCATCACAACAGCAGACACTTGCCTTGCAGGATGGGACTTGAGATCCAACAAGCAAACATTCGCTCGAAAAGACGCCCATAAAAGCACCATTCGCGCTGTCGATTGTAATGCAAACAAGCCATACCATGTTGCTACTGGTAGTGATGATGCTCAAGTACGTATTTGGGATGTACGTCAACTGGAGGAACCATTGTTGACTGTGGATGGTCACACGCATTGGTAAGTATCAAGATATGGGATTCGATATTCTCTAATGTATGATTCAAGGGTTTGGTCTGTTGCCTTCAACAAGTTTCATGATCAATTACTACTGTCATCTGGATCTGATACTTTGGTGAATCTACATAACGTGGTGTCAGTTTCCTCAGCATCTTATCTTGGAAGCAGTAATAGCGATGGTAGTAATGATAAGGAAGTTGAACAAGATGATGATGGCGATGATGATGATGGATGGGGAAGGTTAGTACGACAATAGGATTACTTTGATCTATGATGCCAAACGGGATACTAATGTACATTGTTATAGGCATCATCCCAAGGATGGACTGATATGTACATTTGATCAGCATGAAGATAGCGTATACTCGGTTGCCTGGAGCCCTGCCGACACATGGACATTTGCATCACTCTCTTATGCTGGTCGTGTAGTCATTAGCCAAGTACCTGTAGAAGAGAAATTCAAAATCCTTGGTGTATAATAGAATACTTTATTTGTGAACAAGGTAGTCTATTATGGGATCACTGTATGGGGCTATGTAAAAAGGCCTTGAAGAGATATCATTGTGCGACTGTGAGTGATGGATAACACGATCTTGCTCATCTTGCCTATATCGTTCTTCATTTGATGGGCTGGTAGTAGTAGCATACATGGTACAGAGTGAATATAGCTTCAGGATAGCAATGAAATATGTAAAAATGATCCAAAAGGGGAAATACACAACATTAGCTGGTTGACGTATAAGATGTGGAAGCAGTTCGATCGCACATGATAATAGTATCCAGAGAATGTAGGCTAGTAAGATAGTCCAAGCAGGCAAAGGATACCCATTGATTGATCCAATCTGTTGTGCTTGCTTACCTAAAAAAGCAAACACAGTAGCAGATATTAGAAGCAGAACAAAGGGATCAGCCATTCTACCAAGCATAACGAGAGCTTTGTATGGATGTCGACTCCAAATACGACGTATCACAAACAATGACAAAAGGTCTGAGCGTAATGCGGATCTTGAATAATCCAGCATCAACTTGGTGAAACACTGATCGTATGAGTATGAAATCAAAGCATTCTCCTTGCATAAATGCTATATTTGACTTTGAATGTCCCATCCATGCAAAGTCATCCATCGCCTAATATGATGATGCGCATCTACAAGATCTTGCAATTGCTTCCCGAACCATAGGTCATGCTTAAAAGCTTCTTGGAAACTGGGATCTTTTAGAATGAAGGTACGATAAGCTGATATGCTCTCCCAAATGGTCGTTGTGCCACCATCGATGTATGTTGATGCTGCAGTTTCAATATTGCACATATTGGTGTAAAAGTCTTTCATCACATCCTTTAAGCCTTGACGATCATCATTTGCATCTGTAACATGAGCTGGAGCTGATATCATATCAATCCCACCGATCTTCGAATCTTCAAAGCAGGCCAAGATCCAATCGAGAGCATATGGCTTCCATATCGCTTTTAGATCAGCGAATACAGTAATATCTGTTGTCGATGCATTTATCCCTTCCAGAATTCTCTGTCGTATATCAGTTTGTGGAGCTATGATCACTCGAAGCTCATTTTGCTCAGCTGCCAATTTGTTTGCCATTATTTCGAATGACTTGTCAACTGCTGTTTCTTCTGTAACAATAATCACTTGCTTTACACAGCATGCCAACCAGCTTTGAAGAATTGATTTTGGGATCGCGTTGGTGCAAGTGGTGTACACGAGAAATGTAACATTGTCAGCAGGCTTGTAGGTTGGTGCAGGATTAGGCTTGTTTGGCTTATACAGGAACCAAGCACACACTGTGGTTATACACCAAAGAACACGACATACGCACAAAATGGCTGACAGCAAGAGCAATGGAATAAAACAATCGCCTTCAGCTAAAGGTACCATCTTTCAAGAAAAGAAACGTAAAGACATCATCACAGACAAGGCGTTATTGTTATGCATACGGTCTCCTTGCTTCAAACAAACAACACATCACTGTATATTTATGGCAATGGTATCACATTTCTTTC
Source organism: Lichtheimia ramosa (assembly GCA_008728235.1). NCBI lineage: Eukaryota > Fungi > Mucoromycota > Mucoromycetes > Mucorales > Lichtheimiaceae > Lichtheimia > Lichtheimia ramosa. The sequence continues at coordinate 4,399,569 of CP031823.1, forward strand.
AATCTTTACTTTGGGATGCAAAGTGTGGGATATTCTAATACTACTCGAGAGGTATATTCTAAGGAAAACACATAGAGTAAGTATAGATGACAAACATTCGAAACGATAGATCACTCACATTCTTTTCACAATGCTGCTTGACTTGTTCAAACACTTTGAGCATCTTGCGTCTTGCACCTAAAGCAGCAACACCTTTCGCGCTCAACTGCTCATCATCCAATTTGATCATATCTTGCCACTTCATAGATTCAAAAATGGAGTTGTACTTGTGAAGGCGTAGACTTCGCAACCAAGAAGGTATGTCTGAGAAAATAAAATGAGTATCCCAGTGTCACATGAATATGCTTTGTATATCTACCTTGCAGCAGCTCCATGTCAACAACATCAGTATATTTCTTTTCCTTTGCTCCTGATCCTCCTCCTCCTCCACGTTGACCAAATGATTTCTTTCTATGTTGATTGTTGTTGTTGTAACGAGAGTGATGATGTTGTTGCTGTTGTTGATGACGACGTGCACTGACATTGGAAGATTCACTATGGTCGCTTAAATAATCATAATCTGGATCTTGTAAACGGTCGTTAGGATTAAGGAATTTTCCAAATCCATTAGCAGTTGATGGTGGATGACGTGGACTACGTGTTGCTTCCCAATAGGGAGAAAGAGTTGCCGAGTTGGATGAGCTTGGAACAGGAGAAGATCTCAATGCGTTGGCACTACTGGTACTTGTACTCTTTTGTGGCAAGGGACCCGCCCCATCACGTGCATCACCATCATCATCATACATTGATAACACAATATCAGCTACTTGTCGTTCATCAGTCCCAGGGATGGTATTGCTGTTGTTGTTGTTGTTGCTATTGCTGCTACTTGCTGTGCCACTTGTTGCTTGTCCATTACGTCGTCGAGGAAAGCGTGTTGTATCTTCACTAAGCATCACATTTCTGGAAGTTCCCCAATTGCCACCACCACTGAGAATACTTGGTACATGTTGATCAATATCAGATGCTGAATTGGGTCGTTCAATAGTCTTGCCACGTTCAAAAGTGCTTACAGTAGGTGAAAGTGCTCCCCATGTTGGTGGTGTATCAGAAGTTCCTCCAGTTCCTAATCCAAAGGACCAATTCGAGATATCTGCAGATTTTGGTCTACCACCAGCACCAGGATTGCCACCAGCAACCATTCCACCAGCTTGTTTAAAGGACCATCCACCACCATTGTTGTTGAATATGGAAGAAAGATCACCACCTTCAATAACTGAACGAGGTCGATTCATTGTTGAAGCACTTTGGGGTCGAAGTCGTGGTTGTGGTATAAAGACATCATCCATAAATCCATTAGCAGCTGCTGAAGATCGTTGAGCTGTCAAGTAATCTGAACCATAACTTAAAAGTAATTGTTGTTCATCCACTTTTTCAAATGCAAATGAGTGACGATCTACATCTGTGCGACCTGTTGTTGCACCACCTGGGTGACGTGGCTGTTGTTGTCTTTGTTGGCTTGTTCGATATGCTCTGGATGATGACAATAGTTTTGTCTGATTGGCTTCCAGTTCAGCTTTAGCCATAGCACCAGCCAGTTGGGTTTGCATCATATCAGCTATTATAGCAACATGTTAAAAGAAAAAGGAGAAAAAGGAGTTGTTCATTCACTTACACTTTTCAGGATGAGCAGGTGACAGGAGAGATCCGACTGGGTCTTTTTTAGCCATTTGTTGCAGCACAGTAATAAAGAAACGGATTTGGACTTGGCTAGAATGTTGTAATAGGCTGTACACTGTTGCAGTACGCTCAGCTTCATCCAGATATGTAAACCATTGATCGACATGATTCAACTCGTCCTTGAAACGACTATCCAGACTAGCTGATGCCATACTTTCAAGGTTTTGCTCGTATTCTTGAAGGTCTTCGAACCACTTATCAAGTGCTTCAGCTATAGATGTACATGTCATTAATAAATCCACTACAAGTGCAAAGGGAGAAGACTTACTCTCGGGTGACATGAAGTTCTCTGGCCTAATAACTTCGGATAAAGGACGTGCATTGCGTTGTTGAAGAGTGGATGCCCTTGTAGATGCTGCTGTAGGCTTGGTTGTACCAGTGGATGAGGGAGGTCGAAGGGAGGATGAGCAAGATTTTGCAGGAACACCTGTCGCCATTTCGGCATGACCAGCACCACCAGCACCACGCGTAGTAGAAGTAGCACTATTGGAAGCATTGGAGTTGACTAAAGGTGTAAATGCGTCGACCAGTGGGGATCTTGGATAACTGGCTTGTGTAGACGACATTTGGCGTCGAGAGAACAAAGAATAAAAAGGGGAAAGAGACAAAGTTTCACAGCAACACAGGAAGGGAGGAAACTACTAAATGCACACCTTGTATAATGAATGACATGACCCATTGATAATGAGCTCGATATATTACTTGAACAAGGTTGGATCTAGCAATGTTATTGTCATTTTCTTTTTCATGATGATAGTAAAGTGAAGGATGGCTCCGGCTTGAGCGAAGCCTGAAACAGTGAACCATCCATTTATGCCAAAAATTATGCGCTCGATATGTCTTGATTGCCATACCGCAAGGACCAATAGAGCCCTTGTCGCATGGAGCATGTCACCAAGTGACACACACCTCGCAACGCGCCCTTTTTTAACCATTTCAAGTGTAGCCTTCTTGAAGTTATTATCATGCAATATGACACATCTCATCAACTTGTGGTTGCAAATCACATTTCATTACTGTTATTGGGCTTTCAATACAATCTTCGTCTTTAACACAATCCCAAGTCATCTTGACTTATCGTATAGCTAACAACGATCCCATACATGTTGTAGTCTTCAAAATTGATCTCTTCTCATCACTCTTGCACCACCACCTGTGTGTTGAATTCAATACTGGTTTTCACCGCTTCTCATCTTGAAGCGATCTCTAGTAGCAACTTTGACTACATAAATGCTTGTTTTTAGTCATCCATCAGCTACAGACTTGCCATTATACACATGACAGGATATCCTTGGAACATCTCACTTTCACGTGACATCTTTTCTTAGTGTAATGCAAGCCATTACATCCTAAACATCTAATATGGAGATATGCTCAGTCTACGCATCAGTTGGAATGTGATAGGATATGCATGTAATGGGAAGAAACCCGTCAAGTCAACAAGAAGGAATAGGAACACAAGTGACTCATGGCCACGTAATCTTTGTCTTGATGTTAATGCGATACCTTTAGCTCTACCAGATATGAGCTAGTGCATGATCAGCTGAAATCAAATGTTAAGCCGGTATCTTAATCACCATAAAAAGACAATTTCTTCTTGTTTGAATTGAACAAGCTCTTCTCGGAAATGATTTGTCAGACTGGGTGTCTGTGAAACTAAGAGGGACAAGTATATTCTTCTCACAAAAAGAGATAGTAGTAGTAGTAGTAGATGATTATCATTTGGCAAAAAAGATCATCAACCTTATCGGGCATTTTAGTGTTATGTTGCAAGTTTCAATTGTTGTACAGAACTAAGTAAACAAGAGAGTGTGTATATGCATGTGGCTAAGCAAAGAAATAGTGGACAAGTATATTGACCATGACAGCAAAGGTAATCAGGGGAAAAGATAGGTAGTTGTATAGCTGTGGGAAGAAATGACATACAATCCCGACTCATACCGTGTGCTTGGGTATCTGGATGCTTGAATGATGTTGGCTGTATTTGGTAATATGATCATATCTTCTTTTCATTTCCCCCCACCCCGCATCATCTTATTCGTCTCATCTCTCTTTTACTTTCTTCATTTTCATTTCCTATGCATAGGACACAGACACAGAGCAGTGCCAGTAGTAGCAGCAGCATTAATGGTACTGAACCAAGTGATTCATCTACTACAACATCTCCTCGTCGTTCAAACTCTTTAGACTTTCCTACTTGTTCTTCCACTACTGGTAAACGCTCTATTGTCAACACTCTCATTCACCCATCAGCAAAAAGCGATCCTGCATCAGGCACTCCTTTTCTTCCTTCAACCATTCCTCCACCTGAAGTCAACGATCCAGCTTTATTCAGACCTGACTATGGAAGAGCTACAGTCAATATAGTATGGCGTTATTGTACTATACGTGGATGGCTGACCAAGCATATACCACCGACATATTCATTCTCCAAGACACGCAAGATGCGATATATCGTATTAGCTGATCGTATGATCTACGCCTTCAAAACAGAAACACCAACACCATTCTATCGCGAGTTTTTGGAGTTATCACCAGAGACCAACGTGTTTGTGACGGATCGTTTTCCTGGAGTGTTATATTGTATTGCAGTCAACAAGCGTAGCAAGACTTGGTATTTACAATGTGAAGATGCTCATACAATGAAGTTATGGCTTGATCGTTTGAAGCGTACATTGGGTTGGTTACGTGCCAACCGAGACTCATCAGGAATTGTCACTTTACAACGCCTATCAGAAGTACCAACAGAACAAGATCAACTTATCAACAACGTTACCAGCTCTTCATCTGAAAGTGTTACATCATCTTTATCATCACCTACATTTTCATCCACACAAAAGAATACCCTGAGAATGACAGGTTCTGTTGATGGAGAAGAAGAGGAGAATAGTGACTATGCAACACAATGGAATCATGCATTGGCATCACAAGAAGATTTGTATTATGCAAATGAATATGATGGATGGGAACCACCTCGACAAACATCTTCTCTTCCACCACCACCTCCACCACCACATCGTTATCATCCACGCTCACAACGTACACTTTCTTCACCTCATCCTTCCATTGTACCACCACCACAACGTCCACCACCTACAACAGCTCCTCCTCCTCCTCCTCTTTTACAACAATAGTAGCCATCATTATCACAAAACTATTCCCCTGTATGATAAGTTATGTTTTGTGTAGTAGTATATGCATCATCCCCAAAATAAACAATACCCCCTCCTTGTACATTCATCCACATATAAACAAAAGAGATGTATCAACATCACATGGTCTATCATCATCTTCATATTCAACAAAATAAAGAACAAAGATCAAAAGTATTCCTCATCGTCATCATAAAGTTTGTAAAGAGATCATTGCCACTCTAATTCCCACGGCATGGCGTAGTAAAAGGCAAGCGACCTGCCCATTTTGGCCAATTCCTCTTTGTTATTTGATAAACATAATGCACTACTTCAGCCATACATTATGCAAGGAGGTTTCAATCACTGGTCGGCGTTATTCCTCTTGACCTAACTTTAATGCTGCAAGTCATGCAATGAATCATAGATACTCTATCAGCTGACCTTCTTATCCATCAACAAAAAGACATCATATCCTCTCGTTACCATGTCATGAATGGATTCCAAGAGACGTTGAAGCCTTGAAACATGTCAACAGACTGCTGTTGAGCACTTTGTTGATATGATGGATCGACATGTTTACCAAACAAATGTTAGCAATCGTATTTCTATTATCTTAACTTTACTCGACATCAAGTTTGGTGACCAGATATGGCCAAGCATGGCAACTTTTGATTAAAGGATGAATCGTTACCCAATTACAAGTCTACCAAGACATATTTTTAGAATGATGGATCTGATCAAGAGTAGTCGGCTGAAGATGGCGTGCTGTGTTTGTAAATCTGATTCCAGTCAGAATGTTCTCCATTGGCTGATATCTTTTTGTTTCCACGTATCACTGCGGAGAAGTGAGCGACGCATCGACCATCCTCATTGTTGTCCGTGATTTGATTGTTTATATCCAATACACACCTTTGCTTCTTATCTATAGCAAGAGAGCTTGTCATTGACTATGCTTATAAAGCATCAGATAATGAATCCAAAGTAAAATGATCAATTGCTACAAAGAAGATGTGGATGTCGCTTCCTTTCATAATGAAAGTTGATTTGCTAGGATTCAAATCGCTCGATCGGATGATGGGACACAAAACTAGAACTGCTTTAATCTAATGAATGCCAAAAATAACATTTTGCCGCTCAGGCACCACGGCATCCTCCGCAATTGGAGATTGAACATACTTTTCCCGAAGTATATATCATTACAGCACCTGACTGCTTTCATCATCCTTATACATACACGTATATTAACAGCTCTTGTGACTTGAGCATGAAAATGACAGCCAAGGTTACAAAGGACGATCATTAAGAATGAAATGATAGCCGACTTTCCCCGAATTCATTGTGTAAATGGTCATTGAAAGTTTGTAGCAATATCGATTACTTGGTGCGGACTATCACTGATATGATCGTCACGCATGACGCCACAAGCAGCAACACAACATGCTTTGTCCTGCTATAATCTTTTGATACCGCTGTGCCGATGCATAAAGATGCATGACGGCTGGGACCGATAATGTATGTGATGAACATCTTGCAGCATCTTGCTTTTTCTTTTCCTTGGTTTCTTTTGATCTGTGTGTCGACAAATATGGCTCCCCCCTTTTTCACTTGTCTCTCAGCAAAAACATGCTAAAGATTCATATTCAGACCTTCCCAAAAGTAGTGCACGTGCTCTAATGGTATATCAATCCCGGCTGTAAGGGCGCGCACAGCATCTGCCAGCAAAACGGTATAAGCATCCCTGTGTACGAATTGTGCTTTGCTGTATTTTTCTTAAAGTGCTATTATTAAACAACACACTTTTCCAAAAGCAACCTGCAAAAGGCAGCTGACTATGATTGTGGCGTCATTGTATTGGGTCATACATCTTTCCATAAGATTGTATGAGAGAAACTGAAAAGCCAAGGACGGCAAGAGCGATAATTAGATGGACTATAGTGAAGAGAATGCCGATGATCTGGGGTGATGGTTGGCTTACGCGTCAAAAAAAGGTCCGCAACGTGTGTGCAACATGTGTAGTGGGGTCATGTGCGTTGTCCATTCTATTTTCCCTTGTTGCAACACAAAGATTACAATGAACAAAACACGCTTTTCAAGTTGCACATACGCAGCAGCATCATTTTACCTTGTAAACTGGTAGTGGTCATGTGTCCAACGCCTAGTTTTGACTGATCATTCCTCCTCATCGGTATCGGCATAAGGATGATATTGGTTTCACCACTTATTCAGGGGTCCATAACATCATCCCTACTCCTTTTTCTCTCGTGCTTGATAACAATAGCGATGCCATTGCGCCATTTTCTTGGGTGAACATACATGTATGTTTCATATTGCGCTTATTCTTTTCACTCCCCCTTGCATCGGAAAAGAAAAAGTGCTCGTTTGCATTATGCTTTTGGCTTTTGCACACAAGGAGCACGGTGGGAAAGAAATCTAAGCAAGAAAAGCACATGAAAATACTCTTGCTTCAAGTTGCCAATTCACATTGACTATTACTATCTTTGCTTTCAATGTGCTATATCCAACTTGCCTTATGTGCATTATGCACAGTGCGCTAATGTGACAACATATCCGCTACCGTCATCATCGTGTGGTTTTTTTCTTTCGCTCTCATGGTATCATGCTTAGACAGAAATTTCATCATTACAACCCAGTGAAACATGATTGCCCTGGGTCCCTGGTTTTGTTATCCAGACATCGGGAGACATTGTATAAGAAAAAGTAAACATTCATAGTCAAGAAAACAAGAAGTGATAAGGAAAATAAGGGTCATCAGTGATGAAATGCTGCCAATTGGTGGTGGATCTGTACCATATATCCAGAAGAGTAACTTTCCACCATTACAGGTGTTTCAGGATTAGGTAAAGGATCTTCATCCTTAAAATGGTAATCAGATCAATGAGTTTAAAACCACAACGTGCATAGTTTCCCAAGTGAGGAGCAGTGGGAGCATAGATAGCGGTCATCGTGTGTGTGAAAAGTATCCATCACTGCCTCGGAGCACGCTCCTTTCCCTTTGAGATCCCATATCCTCTCCGCAAAGCCCACTTTACTTTCCCGAGAACAAATGTAGCAAGAAAGGAATACAATTTTGACAAGAAAAGAGATACAAGTTTTATAGCTATAGTAAGTGAATCAATAAGTGATGAAACCTAGTCGAAAATAAATCACTTGATGAAGGTGTTTGATATGCGGATTGCGGAACTGGCCACTTTTTTTGTGTATCGCTCATCACCGAAAAGCTGGGGGCTGCAAAAAGGGATTGGAAAATGGCGGCAGCGGACTATGCTTCATCTGGATAAGCTCTACTGATGGGGGGAGACTTGGTACATGGACAAAGAGAGCGCGTCTATTGATGCCTGAATGGACCGTGAAACTTATTTTCCCGGACCAAAAGAAAAAAAATAAGCTGCACCTTGGAATCTACAAGGTTACACGCTTTGCAAGCTTTTCCTTTTTATCTTCCCTTGGGTCATTCTTGCTTTTTCTTTTCATCTTTCACCACTCACTTTACATCCAGCTTACGCTGAACCCACTACCTATCCTCTTATCCCTTTGTGCTCTTTCCTTTGGGTCAAACGTCTTGATTAGACCAATTCCAATCCCTTATCCCGCTCCCTTTCATTTGTCTTATTCCCTTCAATCCTACTTTTTGTCGTAAAACAAGACCCAAATCGTCATCCTATCCACGAACTTCCCTCATATACACAATGTCACAACAATCTCCTTCTGATTTACCGCCATCTTCATCTCCTAAAGCAGATGTATCATCCAACAATGAGCCTACTACTGCTGATAATGAGAATATTGATGCATCAAAGGATTCCCAAAGTACTACAGACCAGAAACAACCTGAACAACAGCAACAACCAACTCCAACACGCAAGCGTACTAGAGCTACAGCAGAGCAACTTGCTGTACTTGAAGATACATTCGCTGTGAATGTGAGCCCAAATAGTAAGCTTCGCAAGCAGCTTGCTGAAAGATTGCAAATGAGTGAGCGATCAATCCAAATCTGGTTCCAAAACAGACGTGCCAAGGTGAAGCATATGCAAAAACGTGCACAAATGCAAATGCAACAAGCATCAATTCGAGCACAGCTATATCATTACCACCAACAGCAATATGGTGGATATGGTGGTCCGCTTATGCCATTGCGACCCCAACAGCCGTCACCTTATTATCGCCCATACCCCCATCCACATCCCAATGATTCGCAAAATATGTCATTGTCACGATCACACAGTGTGGATGCTGTTGCATTAGATAATCAGCAACATATCTCGCCATATACATCCTCATCTGTACCTCATCCTTATGCTGCTGCTAGTGTGCCACCATCATCTGGACATCACCATTCACCTTCACCATTCGATAATCATCAACATCATCAACAATTCTACCAGCCATGGCAAGCAACTGATAGCAATCCAGCATCTATTCCTCAACCTGATCACTTTACCACATCTTCCGCATCATCCACTACTCCCAATACACATTTTCAAGCATCCAATGTATTTGCCAACTGCACAGAAATGCCTACTTTGGTATCAGTTCCTGATGCAGGTCCAACAGCTATGCTTGCCACTTCTGATATTACAACAACATCTCCAACCACGGCTGATGTTTGGTGCACAGCTGGTAAATATCTATTGCAAATACCTTCATTTTGGCATACATACTTATTTTTCATATAGATGCACTTGAAAGAGCACATTCAGTTGGCATTGATCCTACAGCTGCTGAACTTGTTGCACCAACACGAGCACTTAGTGATCCCATTGTTACCACTATTGATCCTTCCAGCTTAATGTTGACACCACCTGCAAGCACAAGCAGTAGTACAACCACAACATCCAGCAGCAATAGTAGTCAGCAAGGTGAAGAAGATGAACAACAACATTCACAACTCTTAGCATCATCCACTACACAATATTTGAATGCCACCACACTTACCATTGGTACATGGCACCGACTTAAGCTAAGGTCCAATGACTTGATGTGTGCCTATGAACCTGAACGACGTATGTTTGCGTGGTATATTGCTGATAATGGCTGTCGATTCAAAATGGAAGTGAGCCTTGATGCTGTAGCAAGCATTGAATACTTGGCTGGTGACTGTGATGTTCTTGCGGATGTACATTTTGATATTAGTGAGCCACCACTCTTTTACATGGAACAAAAAGACGAGTGGGTGCAATGCAGTGACTTTACTGAAGGAAAGCAAGCATCCCGGTTTTTCCGTCATACATTAAAAGGTGTTGCTCATTACTTGAAGCAAGAATTAGCTGCTCTTACATCCAAACATGAGCAAACACGTAGGTTGGTCAAGTTTATTGAAACACCTGCTGTTCCACCACCACCAGCTACATCCATGATGACACAAGATCCAATGTACTGTTGGCCACCACCAGTTCCTCATGTGGCTACTGCACCTGCTTTTATGACTGAAGCATGTGCTTACTTTGCTTAATCTTGTCCCTTCTTCCTCCTCCACCTCCTTTTGCTTTCATCTTGTATCTCTTTTTACACTTGGCATTCAATAGCCACTATTTATCTTCTTTGTATATATACAAAATAAACCTTGCATGTGTCTTTATTCATATCTGATAAAGTAGGTGTGTTAAGGTATGCATTGGGTGGATCAAGTCGCTTTTGCAACATGTACTTGTCATTTCATTGCTTATATGGCCTGATATAATTCATCTATGTCATCCAATGCTTTGCATGCTCACAACAGGTGTGAAGGGTTTATCATTCTTGTGGCACATGTGAATCGGATAACGTGACGTGGAGAATGGGGATATGGAGACACAGCAGCAGTAAGCGCATTGTATCATTCAACGCGCTCTTTCTTTCTTCCCAAATGTATCTAGCCACGCTCATCTTCCTCTATGCCCTAATTACAGAAACCATCTTAATACTCGGCTACTCTTATGTTACTCGCAGAGTAAGTTTCAACATCGGATCCTGACTGACACCCCATGTTGACAGCCATGGCTTTTATTCCTGCATGTAGGCATACCAGTGGTACATTAACTTTACAAAGGACAAGCGTGTCGCCAAGCAACAAAAGCTTAAGAGGGATTTGCTTGTACTGAAGAACGAGTTATCACAAACGAGCTCACAGGTCAGTTCATAGGGTGGTGGGAGTGTTATAGGGAGAAATAGCTAAAGGGTATGCTGTCTATATCAACAGGATGAGTTTGCAAAATGGGCCAAGATGCGACGGAAGCTTGACAAAGGCATGGCTGATCTGGAAAAGTTGAGTAAGTGGACAAGGAAGACTACAACAATGGGACATATTGGAAGAAAGGTATTCATTGTATCATCCAGCTTCCGATATCAACTTTAACAAGGCAAGCTTTGAACTTCGAGCCAAATCTGTTTTATGGTTTCTGGTGCATGGTACACGTACAATCATTGTCATGTGGTTTGCACGTCAAGCGACATTTTATCTTCCTAAAGGATGGTTTGGTCCAGCTGAATGGTTCTTGTGGATGCCATTGGCACCCAAAGGTAAGCTCAAATGATGGTCAAAGATACAAAGATCTGATCATCCTTGGGATTGATTAGGTGCTGTCAGTGTAGCCATTTGGATGTCGGCTTGTCGGCAGGTGATCAAGCAATCAGTGAGCATGTTCAATGATTTCGTTTTACACAAGATCAAGGCAGATCCAGTAGAAAATTAGAATTACAAATAGTATCCAAATCAATACATTTCATTTTGCATTGTTAATGATGATGGAGGATAGTAAGGAATAGGGATGATGTACAACGTTAAGCAATCACGTGTCGACATTTTGTGGAAGCGAAAAAGTCAGATGTTGGTCCCCATTCATTCACTTGCTTGTTTCTAGACAACGCGCTTATGGAGAAGTACTCGCGTTGGAGAGTCAGTATCCTTGTTCATCTCTCTAAAAGTAGCACTTGCTAACAGCCATCTCGGTCTATTATCAGGATGCCGGCACAGGCATTCAACCATTCCTGCCACCAGTCGTAAGGATTTCCTTTGGTAGATCATTCTTGTACAGCTTTTGACAGCATGTTACTGCTAGCCACCACGTACCGACTCCAACCTGTTATCAACACTCTCCAATGTTATCCATACCATTGTTGGTCCTATCCAAGGCATAGTTAAACTTGTCCTGGTTGTCGTTACGAGCTTATTGTACCTCATTCTTGTTCCTGGTATCGGTTTGTTACTGGTAAGCTATCCATGACATACTCTTATCACATTGCAATGACGAATGATATGCATTAGAGCCCTATACGATTACTACAACGATGTTGGGATCGATGCTTTTCTTTCATTTTGTTACGTCTTGTGTTGTTCTTCATTGGTTTCTTCTTTATCAAGTCCGAGACAGTATCATTACGACGCGGGTAAGGATTCAGGAGGAATACAATGGAACATGGTATAATGACACCAGTCATTAGAAGCAGTAGGAATAATGGCAATACCAACAAAGAAGCAAAGATCAAATCAGGCGACATCATTGTGTCAAATTGGACATCTTACATTGACGTACTTTATTTGGCTTACAAGTAAGAGCAGGATTTACATTGATGATATGTGGTATGAGCATAACATGTTTGGTATTCCAGATACAAGCCTGTGTTCACTCAAGTGTTTCCTGTGGAAGGTAAAAATGTGCGGAGAATCAGCTTTTGGCAAGCATTACGTCTGTGCACCCAAGAGCCTGCATTGACACCTGAAGACATTGATGTTCATCCATCCGAATTGTATACATTACGTGAATTGGCTCAAGAGGCAGCAAGTCGTCATTGGGGTCCAATCGCCATTTTCCCAGAGGTACATATCATCTTGTTACAAGAATAGCATGATCGTATATTGACATATGTGTGTGTTATACATAGGGAACCACTTCCAATGGCCGTGCTTTGCTCAAATTTGCACCCATTTTCAAATGCTATGAGCCTTCAGAACGCAGCAATCACTTTCATATTCTTGCATTCAAGTAAGACTATCATTTTCTCATTGTCTGTCTTTATTCCTAAATGAGTCGATATAGATACGAGTATCGCAATTTGCCACCTACTTATACAGTTGGGAACCAATTTTGGCACTTCTTTAAGCTCTGTTCACAGGTAAATGTTACATTTGACACGTATAAATGGTCAAAGTTGACATTCTTGTAGTTCCACAACACATTGGGTATTCGACGTCTAGCAAGTGATGATGTGCCTTGTAATCCAGCAATGACTTCCTCTCAGCAAGCATCTGATCTAGCATCATTAGCAGGCACAGGCATGGATGATTTGGTCGGTGGTCAATTACTAGTTTGCCTAGCCAACATGTCACGTATGCGAAAGACCAATTTGAGCATGTCAGATAAGCGTGATTTCCTCGAATACTACCATTCCCGATTCAAGGATAGTGCTAGAAAACGAGAGCAACAAACAATTAAGGCAGCTAGTAATAAAAAGACTTTGTAATGGTTCACTTTTATAATCACATGGGCTCTTCCTTAAGATATGTCTACTATTTCAATCCCAAGTATTGTTGATTCATTATCTCCTAAAGTAGGATTTCAATTGGCATGATATGACTTATAAGCAGTATCTACTTCTAGAATAGCAGTGCTTATCTTGAAGCAACGACGTGGCTCATCCAACTTTCTTATGAATAGATCTGATAGATATCAACAAGATCTCAGCCAAGTGACCAGTTGTTATGCAGCTGGATTTCAGTGCGTGGTCTTTTCTTTTTCCTTTTTCATTTACTACTGCATTTGATGACAAGTAAGAGCAAGAATGTCCCTTGTGAAGGTGAATATCTTTATGCTTCCATCATCCTAGCTATGATTCTAACATAGATATATACTATAGGCTGTCGAGAAAGAAAGAAAAAGTGCAGCTCTGGACTACCTTGTGATCGGTACGTCAATGTCACATTTGCCAGACCCAGTAGATCGACAAGACACTGATCGCTTGCCACTCGTATAGCTGTAAACGGCTTGGAATCGAATGTACATACTACAATCCTGCTTTGACCCATGCCGATCGCTCTATTGCAACCAACAATAAGGAACTGGAAGCTCAAGTGGATGAATTACAACGTATAGCCAACAGCTTGGAAGATGAAATGGATCGATTACAGCAACCTGACTCTCTTGACAGCACTCATGATGACAACGGCAGCAATTTGTCCGATGCCGTATCCATCACGGAGCAATTTCCGGAGATAGCCGAGCCAGTTGATCTTGCAACAGTCAATGATATACCATTGAAATGGCACATGTCCCTTGGAAAGTATGGTCTATCTTTAGAGACAGATATCCAGTCTTTTGACGATTTATTGCATCAGGTGCGGATCTTCGGTCAGGCTCTTTTGCGGGGTAGAAAAGCACCTTCAACATTGAAAAATGACAACACATCACCAAATCAGCTTTCAAAGATGTTACGACGTTATCCGATATTCACTCCTTTACGACGAGCCAATTATCGAGCCAAGTTACGCTGTGTTAGGATGAATGAGAAAGAAGATACACCCGAGACACCTACCAGTGATACATCAACTACTACTACTACAGCAATAGATCTTGATCTGACTGATCGACAACACATCTTACAACTATTACAAGCCTATTTTGAATGCCAGTTTTATCAGTGTGTGATGATGCATCGTGAAACGTTTTATTCACTCTTCGTCAATGACAATGACGATCTATTATCATCACCAGTTGTTTCTTCACTATGTGCAGCCATTATCACTTTACGATGTCGACATATCAGAGATATCATCCCATGTGAAAAACAAGCACACGCTCACACCTTTTACTTGAATCGAGCACGTGATTTGATTGCGACAAAGTTTGATGTACCTACACTTGAGACATTTATGACATTCTTGTTCATGGCACTTTATTATATCAATCTCATGTATCCAAATCGATCCAGAAAGTACCTTGAACTCGCTGTTCGAATACGACATGTGCTCGCCAATGATTATGAGACCAGCAAAGATACCGACATGCATGAGTACGAGTTATTCAAGCGATTACACACCATGCTCTTTGATATTGCACATCAGATTGATTTCTTCAACAACCATCGGGGTGTACCAGATGATCAACCTACCAATGACAGCACAAAGGATGATACCAGTAGTGGCAGCTTACGACTAAAGACACAGCCATTATCACCAGAACTTGCAAAGCAGATCTCTTTATCCAAGCATACACCAGCACCTTTACCTGATGAGAAAGGTGGACATTTACGTGCACTGATGAAAGACGTATATACAACACGCATGATCGCTTTATTGCATCCATATATATGTACTACACGCCCTTCCGACAAAGACACTATTCCAGAGTCCTTTGTTATCAAAACGGAGACAATGTACAATCATTATTGTTTTACTGAGATACCAGCAGAATATCGATTATCGCTTACCATATTCGAGAATGACATTAGTGATGATGAATTCCAATCACGACTCACCAATGACCATCATTTGGATATTACTGCTATTTGTCTTGCAATACGTTACTATCATGGTCTTATCACCATCCATGAACCTTTAATGCCATCACTTCCTCGTCATTTCACACGTGCCTATCATCCTGAACGTTCTCTTGTCAAATGTGATTATACCAGCGAACCCAAGCCATCAGATATCTTGTTGACTGAGCAGATGGAGACTTATCATCTACGTGCACTTGAAGTATGCCATCGATCAGCTATCATTATTGTACGACTTTTGGAATTCCTTTCACACAAGAAAAACATCTGTTGCTACATGTTTATGCCCTGTTTCCTTACAGCCTGGGATATCCTTACGAGGAATGCATGCTTAGGATTGGTGGATCCAGAAGAAGCTCAAAAGTATGCTCCCATTCGAGTGCTCAAACTATCTCGTGATTACTGTCTTCGATGTGTCGAGCTTTTACGAAAGGCGTTTCATTTCAATACTGGTGATCGAATCATGTGGGAGCATCATCAAGATGTTGAGAATGAGATACTTTCATCGTTATTTGCTACAAGACCTTACACAGCTGATTATTGGGATCCTTTTAGTTCTACAAGTGCATGGTGATACATATCTTTGTGTATTTGTCTTTATTCTCTTTTGTATATTACACGTAAACTCCATATAGAAGATATTAGATGTAGTCATGATGATACAAGGTTAATGTAAGATAGTTGATATTTGGTACATATGCATTTGTTGGTATTCTATATTATGTGTGGTGTGTGTCTTATGATACAGATGGATTTGGGCGTTCATTGTCTTTGATGCGAACAGTCATGAGCCTGCTCATTTCACCGTGGAAGGCAGGGGGTGGTGAAATACAAGTCGAAGGAGTGGAAGAAGAGGAGGACGGTGAGACATGATTTGATGGTCTTTGTGAAAGGTTGTTGAGAATGTACATCATCCAATGCAGATTTTCTTGTGCTCGTGTTCGAATCGCATCATCAGCTGCATTCTTGAATGTCATCAATAAATCAGATATCAAAACAAGCCAATGAACATCCACAAGGCAAGGGGAGACTTCATACAGTGTTAATGATAACTTGGCTACAGCGTCACAGCAAATGGATACGATGGCTAATGCACGTTGACTGTCACGTGTGTCGTTGGTGTCAGGAATAGTGGTAGAGACTCGCATGAGACGCATTTGAATAAGGATCCAGTGCATGAAATAGGCCAAATTAAGATACATGATGTAAGGCTCTTGACACTGTCGTATTCGCTCCATGCTGAGAACTTCCATCACAGGTGCATCAGATAGTACGTAAGCCCTTGGTAACAAATGCCAGAATTCCACAAGTCGTCTTTCAATGTATGCCATGTCAGAGTGAGATATTCGTTCTATCATTCCTGCATATAACATACAACATGTTATATCTTGTCGTCTAAAGGCTGAATCAAAGTGTCCAGGAAGAATACTGAGTGCTGTCAGATACTGATATACATCGGATGCTGTGTTGGAATATGCTTCTTCTTGTGCTAATCGAGTGGGACGTCCAACATATTGTGCACTTGCTATCAGTGATGATAAATCCATGGTGCCATCATTGAATAACATAGCCAAGCTCATTTCAAATGATCGCATATCATAAAATAGTCGTCGCCATGATTCTGCTTCAATCAACATGACATTGTCATCCACATTTCTGGTGCTGTTATTGCTGTCTGGGAAATGCAGATACTGCCAATATTTGCCCTTGAGCACAAGTACCATGCGCCATCCCAAATGAACCAATCGACGTGCTTCTTGTACATTCAGCTCCAACATAAGACATGTTGATATGTGTCGTATGGATGCTATCATCTCGACAGTTGGCTCATCGAAAAGCACTTCTCGTAGTTGCATATAAGCCTTTTGTTGACAAGATGTTGCAAAAGCTTTACGTGTAAATGGTAATCCTTCTACTGACACGTGATTGCATAAACTGTTGGATATAGCAGCAACGATACTGTTGGCAAGTAAAGAATTGGTGTTCTTCAAAAGTCGTGGTAAATAATGTGATCGTATAAGTCGTTGGTGTGGATAACAAATCTGCTCAAAGTAGTGATGGATGATATGACGCTTAAGCTCGATGACAGAAGGATGATTGTGATCAATTGACTCATCAGTGATGCTCTTTGTGGATGTTCTGGTGACGATAGGTTGACGTGATTTACCAAATGCTAATCCAAGAATGAATCGACGCAAGACATATTCGATAGGAGAAGCACGTTGAATCATCAAGTAAGCATCCTTTGCTCGGCGATCGGAAAAATAATGTGGTGATCGACTGATTGGGTCATAAAAGTCATCATTGTTGGCGGCACAAAAATAAGCCCGAGCCCGCTTCATCAAAACCAACATCTCGGATACAGTCTTGACAGGTGCTTCGATACGTATGTTGCCACCATGATGTGTACTTATTGATAGCCATTGTTCAGCTTCACCTTTTCTATTGTCGCTAAAGGCTTGTAGCTCGGATTCCATCTCATTTACAAGTTGTTCTAGCTGTCGTACTTGATCTCGTACATGTTGTCTCTTGCTTCTAAGGAGTCGTCGTCTTTTGGCTTCAATGGCTGCTGCTTGGGGACATTCTACGGCTACTGAAGGACGCCTTGTAAACTTGTAGAGACAAACAAGAGCCATTCTTTGACACCTTTCACAGTGCGTCCCTGTCAACGTTGCGCATTTCCTCCTGTGCTTTCGACAATGTTCACCTATAGGAAACAATACATTGGAACCCTGGCCATACTATCATGGTGCAAAGAGCAAATGCTTACAGGGCACATGTCTAGATCGGTGTTCAATCGATTGGGTCAAGACCACTTCCCGCATTAGCAAAAAGAGAAGACAAGTCTAACTGGAGTATAAGCTCGGATGCCACATCCCGAATTTGTTGACGAATCAGGGTGAGTGTTGTACAAAACCATAGCATTGTAGTCTGTCATTCAACTTGTAATTCAAATATAGAGTAGTTATAGTCATTGCTTTATTGGAATACACTATTATTGCTATCCTATTTGTGTCATTTGTTTTGAAAAGTAAACTGAAATAAGTCTTTGAATCTCGTTGTAGAAAGCAACTGGCACCCCAGGTGAAGATGGGTGGTATTGTTGTTGTTGTTGCTGGTATTGTTGATGAAGAGGCATCATTGAAGGATATTGTTGGAATGGCATCATAAAGTTGCTCAATATACTCAATGTCCATTGGAGATTCTGTTGAGCACGCGATTTGACATCATGATCTGCTACGTCCTTGAGTTTCACCAATAAATCGGCAATAAGCACCAGCCAATGGATATCCAGAGCACATGGCATGATTTCATATAAAGCAAGTGCTATCTTGACCAAAGCATCGCAGCATACCGAGACAATGAGTAATGCACGTTCACCATCATATCTGCCCAAAGATGTTGTACTAAGATCTGCTGTACTTGGACTTGCCATAAATCGCATCTCCAAAAGGATCCAATACAGATAGTACATCTCATTCAGGTACAGCACATCGGGATTACTACATTGCCGCACACGATCCATATCCAGAACTTCCATCAGTGCTACATCTGCCAATACATAATCCCGCGGTAATCTCATCCAGAAATCAACAAGATGTCCTTCGATATGTTCAATATCTGCACATGACACTGTGTCAACTACACCTGCATATAGTCGATAGCCTACAATCTCTTCACGTGTTGTCCATTCTGATGCTGGAGATGCGCCTGGCAACATTGACAATGCAATAAGATATCGATAAGCTTCAACTTTCCTTGAATATGCAGGATCTGTTTGCTCAATATCCAAAACAACAGGACATCCAATGTGTTTGGCACTTAATACCAATGACGAAAAATCAGCTTCTCCTTCATACATCATGCATAGATTGAGCTCAATGTAGCGGATATCATAGAATAGTCGTCGCCATGATTCAGCTCGTGCTTTCATATCAGTCGTAATGTGTAAAGAGCTGTGATCACGTTCAATGTGTTTCATTGTGCCAAGATATGTATCCTTGAGCTGAAGTGCCATTCGCCAAGCAAGACTAGTAAACTTTCTTGCATCATCTGATTTCAGCAGTAAGAGATGACAACCAGCTAAGCATCGTAATGTTGCCAGTGTTTCAAGTTCTGGTTCTTGATCAAAAAGTGCATCTCGAAGCTGATTGAATGCCTTCTCCATGCATGCAGCTCCAAGCATTTTGCGATTGATTGGCAAATCAATGATCGATATATGATTGCATATACCAAAAGCAACAATGGCTACGATGGCATTGGATAGCATAGAGTGTGGATTGTCAAGCAAAAGAGGTAAAAAATAAGGTCGAACAAGGATTGGTTGAATGTAACAGCCACAGGTGAAATAAGCATTGATGAAACGTCGTTTGATTTGTGATATGAAACAATCCTCATCGACAAAGTCAAGTGGTGAAGTGGGTGGTGAAGGAAGTACAGCTGAATCTCGTGTAAAGAAACGTCGTAAAGTCTGCTCAACTTGTGATATTTGTTGAGTAATGTGAAGTACTCCTTTGGATCTGTCGGAAAAGTAACGCGGAGTGCGCATGATGGGAGATAATGATCGAGATACATGTTCCAGTAATGCAATCATATCTGCCATGCTGTGAAGAGGTGCTGTTTCCAGTCGTAATCTTTGATGACAACTTGTGATGCTTAACAACGGTCTCATGCTGGATAAAGACTGTAAATCTGCTTCCGTGGATACGACAAGTTGCTCAAGTTGTTCCACATCCTCCATCAACATGTGTTTCTGTGTCAGTGATATCCGCTTTCGCTTGTACACCTTCTTCTCTACACCCTGTTGACTTTGAAATGCAGCTCTGGTACGCTTGGAGTACTTGAACAGGCAAACAAGATCCAGTCGTTGACATCGCTCGCATTGGGATCCCAAAGGAAACACAGTGCATTTGCGTCGATGGGTTCTGCAATTTTCACCTAGCCATAAGATAGAGCATGTTAATACTTTCAGTTAGTTATGTCTTCATAAAGAAAGACTTTACATGGTGTGTGTCGAGCTTGTCTTTGTGAGGAAGTGTTGGTGGTGGTGTTGGGGGATATGAAGACCATTACCAAGAAAAAGTGGGGAAATAGTCTGCTCGGAAATCGGGAGCCGATAACAGGGAATCCTGATAGTGCTTTAGGATTGAAAAGGAAAAAGAAAGCAGTGCCCAGGTCAAGAACATCATCGAAGTAGCTTATCTTAGAATGCATGTTTACGCCATACTGATGTTGTCTGCACCTGTTTTTGGTAATCTTATCAATGCTCACTAAGTGGTGGCGCCATCAGGAACATAATAAAACATCGCTTGTATAATAAGTGAACGCTGCTTACACATGTATTCACTTCTTCCTGTACATCCAGGAAGAAACAGCTATATTGGCCATTTGACCTTGATTCTTTCGTGAATAGTACTACTAACTACTTAATCCAATGACATATAGATACAATAGATAACAGAGATGCATTATATCACGGGTTTAAATGGCGCGTTATAGAACGATGATTCAAAGTATGTGCATCTGCTGCTTGCAACAACTAGTAACAGCTGTTCATTGAATTGGTGATATCAACATGACATAATCCAAAGCTTTGGGTTTTATGCACCTTGTCGTCATTAAGCCTAAAAGACTTTCTATCCGACTAAGAAATAAGATAGATATAACATCATAGTGTTTATCGCTGGTGTTTTAGTGTGACTATAGCATATGTGAAAAACAAGATATATGAGCAATGTCAATGACGACATCAATGCTTTACATCGGCAGGATAAGGAGGACAATTGGTCATTGGGTGAAGCAGCTCACCTTGTTAGCCGTCAGCCGGATGTATGTATCGAAGCACACGTCAAGATATTTCTCATTCATATTTGGTGATGGTAGCTACGATATTGTCTTTGTTGCTCTATGCAACGCGCTTTGTATGTGTCAACTTGTTGGGTAGCGCTCATGATTCGGTAGGATGATTCATTTGTCTATGGCAGAAAGGGAAGACGTGTATTTTGCCAGCAATAAGGATGAAACTTCTACTATTATGCATAAAAGTTGTCCTTTGAAGCAGTCTTTATATGTCCTACAATGCGACGCTTATGCAAATAAATGTATGCTTTCAGCGACGGCGTCAAGCTCGGAAGTAGCAGCCAATGATTGTAGCAACCACTATCTCCTTACACATAACCTGATGATCGTCATTACATACAGCTTCCTTCCCTTTCAAAACTCCCTATTTCATATAAGTATGATAGGTCTTCAATTTGATTGTCGTCGGTCCTCACTTTACATACACATCATTGTCTTCACTTTTACTTATACAGCAGCACACTATGGCACCCTTAAAGATTATTGGAGCCGGATATGGCCGAACAGGCACTGACAGCTTGCGAAAAGCCCTCAACATTCTTGGGTACATGTTATTTCGATTGAGTTGTTAAACAACCAAAAGCACTAATACTTGTGTACTAGGTACAATTGCTTTCATATGTACGAGTTCTTACAAGTGGATCGTCATCCTGAGTGGTTCCTTGATGCATATCTTAATCCTGATAAGCCTGTAGATTGGGACAAGCTGTATGAAGGATATGATGCTGCTGTGGACTGGTAATTCCTTTATATGCATACATGTCTACCACGCTATTGCAATGTGAAAATGCTAATACTACATGTACCTAGGCCAACTGTTTCCTTTTTGGAGCGCTTGATGAATGCATACCCTGATGCCAAAGTGATCCTTACTGCCCGTGATGCTGATAGCTGGTATCAGTCTTTCAAAAACACTGTGCATAGATTGGCTGTTGAGTTAAAAAAGCGCAACAAAGATCTTCCCAAACACATTCTGGGTTGGAACAAATTGTACACAGTTGTCGCGTTGGATGGTGCTTCTGATGATCCCGAACAATTCAATGATGAAGAAGCTATCAAGGCCAAGTACAATGCTCATGTGGAGTGGGTCAAGAAGAATGTCCCAAGTGATCGACTCTTTATCATGGAACTGGGAGAAGGATGGGAAAGACTATGCAAGCTTTTGGATGTACCAGTACCAGATGTGCCTTATCCACGTGGCAATTCCACCAAAGAATTTGTAGAAGATAATATCAACAAATTAGAAAGCCATATCGAAGCAGCTCGAATGATTGATGCACAAGCAATGAGAGGAGCTTAACAGCCTATAGTCTTAGAATAAATGCCATCAATGTCATATAGCTGCAGTAATCCCTTTCCTTGTTGCATATGAGTAGGTCCGAAGGCGTTGGAATGCTGGCGTGGAGACTACTGATTGCAGCAAACAACCACCTACCCCCTAAATACCTAACCTAATGCACACCAGATTATAACTCCTTCCGCCATATGTTGCATAGTGAACGCTACCTACTGCCCAGCTGTATAAATAACACATTGGCTATTCAGGCTGATTGCCAGCCTTACTTTTAGATACATACTCGTCTCAACATTATGGCACCCCTGAAGATTATTGGAGCTGGATATGGCCGAACAGGCACTGATAGCTTACGAATCGCCCTTAACATTCTTGGGTACATGTTATCTTGATTGCATTCAGTCACTTGTATACACTAACACTTGTGTACTAGGTATAATTGTTTTCACATGCGCGAGTTGATACGTGTGGATCGCTATCCTGAAACGTTTCTTGATGCTTACCTTAATCCTGAAAAGCCTGTGGATTGGGACATGCTATATGAAGGATATGATGCTGCTCTGGATTGGTACAATTTCTTCATGTACAAGCAACATATGACATTATAATGCTAATGGTATGTTTATCTAGGCCAACTGTTTCTTTTTTGGATCGTTTGATTGATGCATATCCTAATGCCAAGGTGATTCTTACTGCCCGTGATGCAGAAAGCTGGTATCGCTCTATCAAGAACACGATCCACAAGTTGAGTGTCGAATGCAGTAAGCGAAATGATTTTCCCGAAAACTTGGATCGTTGGAGACAAATGAACAATACTCTTGTATTGAATGGTGCTATTGCTGATCCTGATCAATTTAATGATGAAGAAGCTATCAAGGCCAAGTATAATGCTCATGTGGAGTGGGTCAAGAAGAATATCCCAAATGAGCGACTCTTTATCATGGGACTGGGAGAAGGATGGGAAAGACTATGCAAGTTTTTGGATGTACCAGTACCAGATGTGCCCTATCCAAGAGTCAATTCCACCAAAGAATTTGTAAATGACTTTCTAGAAAGTAATCTAGTGGACCATGTCAAGGAAGCTCGAAAGCTTGATACATGCACCAAGTGATCTAGCATAGAATCTCCTTATGAGCTGCATTCTGAAACACCCAAATAAACCATAATCCTTCACTAAAGATGATCAAGGAAGTATCATTCAGAGCATACATAAGAGGAACATCGATGTTTTACTGTCAATAATAGCACAAATGGTGAGAAAGGGAACTAAGCTATAGATATATGTATATATACAAGGCTCAAAATCATTGGTGTACTGAAGATCGAAGGCGCTTTGGTGTTGATGAGTCTTCATTGCTGGCTTTGGATCCTGGAAGATAATGTATCCATAAGTAAGATTCACTCCATTATCGTAATACCATCCGCTCAATTACCTGTAGTCTCCAAGGGTCGTTTAGACCGATATCGCCGCTTTGGTTCATAAATCTCGATCCAAAATGGATTTGGTTTCAAAGAGCCATCAGCTGAAGGAATCATATCGACACGACGTAACTTGTAATTAGGAATCTGCTGCACCACCTTTTGCATTGTGTTGATATGCTTCTCATCGGGTATTGTCTAATACAAGTCATGTCAGTTTTGTGATATACACTTCATCCAGGTAAGCACAACTTACACTTTGTTTACGAAATGCGCTCTTTACAAATGTGGAAGAAGGAAGAACCTTGACAGCACCATTCATATTGTGTGGTGGGATAGGAGATGAATATGTCTTGTTGACTTTGGGTGAGACAGGCTTTGGTGAAATGGCACGTGGAATAGGCTTTGGTGAAGTGGCCCATGCGTTAACTTTGGTCGATGATGTATGTTCACTGTATTTGGGAGAAATAGTTTGTGCATGAGGAATAGGCGAAGGAACATCACTTGTAGGAGAAGGCAAAGATTCCACTGTTGACTTTGCTGAAGATGGCGTAATAGATGGTACGTGTTGTAAATCATGAGACCAATGTCGTGTCGTCAGTTTGGGCTGAGTAAAAGATGTGCTATTATATCGATAAGTGGTAGTTGGAGGAGGGCGTGATGGGATATGATGTGCTGATATCATTTCATGCATCTACGTAATGTTGCATTAATACATCATGAACAGGTCGTCATTTAACATCCTCATCATACCTGTGCTTGAATACGTTCAATGGACCTTTCCAGACGATCCATTCGCTCATTCTCGTCATTCTGACTAGACATTCTGGAAGTGTTGGTGGTGGTAGTAGTAGTATTAGGGATTGTTGTTGTAACAGTGTTGGTGACATGATTGCTATGATGTCGATGTCCATTCATATATGCCACATGCTGATTGCTGCTAGTGTCAATATCTTCTTCATGACTCAACAGCTGATCAAGTTGGGATTTCAGGTCCAAAAGTCGTTGTCGTTTTATGGGATCCATTGGAGTTGCTGAACGAGTTTTGGGCATGTTTCGATGATTATCAGCTGGTACTTTTGATGAGATCTCGGAAGAAGTTCTACTCTGGATCAAAGATGATGTTGCTGATTCATATTTATCCAAGCTGCTCATTGTTGATGGTGTTCGTTTTGGCTCAATCACCGGCATTGGTTTCTTTGTCTACGAATATTCATTCATTCATTAGAACTCTTACCATTCTCAATACAAACAACACATACCTTATCAAGTTGTATTTGACGAGTAGTGTTATTGGCTTCAGAATCAGATGCCTTGAGCCCAATAGCATCAATGAATCGATCAAATTCATGGCTGGCATACTGTGCAGTGTTCTTGATAGCGCAAGTCAGGTTGTCCCACATGTTGGTATCTTGTTGCTGCTGCTGTTGTTGTTGCTGTAATCTGACTGCTGTCCTCTCTTCCCCAATGCCGTTTTCTGGTGATGGCGTGGCAGAAATGTGTATTCCAAACCCATCCGACCTGTTCATTACGCTGTCAGGAACTGTGTATATACGTTGGCTTCAATGGGCGCGTCTTTTTGAGATCAAAAAGTAGGAAAGAGCTGGGCGTGAAAACAAACGCTCTCTTTCCTTTCTTTATTACCTTTTTATGGTGCATTATTTCTACAAGAACGACTACAAGAACGTCCAAGTCTATATTGACTGCCACTGGCTTCGCAATGTCGACCTTTCTCAAGAGACCAAGGACACCGTTTGCGAGATTACAGTTACCGATCGCTCAAGTTATTGGACTGGAACAGGTTAGACTTGAACAAAGTCATACTACCACGCATGAATCAACTAATACTCATTATCACCAGTAACATGCCAGGACTTACAAAACTTTGTACGGCAAGAAACTACTATTGATGAGATCAACAAAGTGGTCACTGCAGGCCTTCAAGGAAGAAAGGAATACAATGGACAACCACTCAAATGGAAGGTGACAACTGATACACAGAAATGCAAGGTATTGTGATGCGAGTCCTTAATCAACGCGTACCTGATATAGTGTGTGAAATAGCTTGCTCTTCTTAGTTATATGGGCGGGAAACTACCAGTAAGTTGTATCATTCCATGTATGCCTCTGGTAGTAACATTCATGTAGTATGAATTGGGTCACGTGGAGATTCCTGCTGTGCCAGAAAAAGACAAAGAATCAGTGATGCATGCCTGGATGGAGAATTCAGTACAACAAAATGCACAACACATGGTAAATACACATTGGATTCATTGTCTCTTACATCTAACAACCCCCTTTTTTTAATTATAGAAGACCCAAGAAGCACTGCTGGCTCGCAACAATGATCTCATCGCTCTTAAGGAATCTTTGAAGAATCAAATTGAAGCTTTGGAAAGAGATAAACTGGATGCCGATTTCTCCATGTTTCATAAGGTATGCTTATAACGTATTGTTGCCGACATTCTCACTGACATTACCCATGTTTCAATAGTTTAAGGATATTCTCAACAGCAAGAAACGCCGTATCCGCTACTTGACAATGGAAAATGATAGGTTGAATAGTAAGTATCTCCATCATCATGACGTTACCAAGCTTATCAATGAAATTATTTATAGAGGAACGAGCTACTGAACAAGCTGAACGTGATACCCTAGAGAACAAAGAAGCAGGTGTGGAAACGAAGGAATCAACGCCACCAAAAAAGGAAGCTGTTAGGTATGGGAACATGATAGAAAAGACTTGATATCATATACTGACATTGACATTAGAGGGAGAAAACGCAAAGCTGGTACCCAGTCATCGACTACACAGAGTACTCAAGATGGTAAGTGGTCTAGTATGCCATGTGCTATGACATCTATCTAACATTCATCTACAAGATAACATGCCATCCCAAACTTCGACTGTTATTTCAAGCTCATCGAGTGAAACTGATGATGGCGAGTTGGATATACCACGAACCAGACGTAGAGTGATTGTTCCTCAAGCGTAAGTACGCTATGTAACATTGAATATAGCATATGATCACTAACACTGCACATAGTGACCCATCATACAAGAGAAAAGCTCGATAGACGTAAAGCAAGCTAAAGGTTATGCGAATTGTATTGTACATATCTTAAAACATATACTAGTTTCATAAAGGGAATCATTTGCGTTTTGTTGCACATTATAAGTTTGTCTTTAATCGATTCTTCAATTCATCAATCAAATTACTACGTTCTATAAAGATGCCACCACCTTGTGATTTATCCTTGACACGCATATCTTTAAGTCGCACTTGATTGCTGTCGAGCTCATCCTGACCAATAATGACGGCAAAAGGGATCTGATCCTTTTCACAGAGTGACCATTGCTTATCCAATTTTGGCTTATTCTTGTACATGAAGGATGCCTTGATACCATGATCCCATAGCTCTTTTGCCAAACGCATTTGCTCCTTGATCAATCCACCACCAACTGCCATAACGAGTACTTCAGTGTGTTTAGACTTGATAGGCTGATCCTGATATTTGGCTGCAAGAATAGAAAAGATGCGTTCAACACCAAGCGAGACACCGACACAAGGAACTTGCAAGCTGGGTTTTCCTTTTTTGTTGCGACCAACAAGCATTCCCACCAGTTCATCATAACGTCCACCTGCAGCAACAGATCCCACGCCACCCACAGTGCTTTGAGGAGTGATTGCTTCATAAATGACACCAGTGTAATAATCCAAACCACGAGCAAGACTAAGGTCTAAGCGCATCTTGTCCTGAATATCCAACACTTCGAGAAACTCAAACAACAACTTCATGTCAGCCAAACCTTGAGCAGCCATTGCATTCTGTGTCAGCTTGGTATCTTGTGAAAGTGTATCCAAAAGCTCTCGACCACCTTGTAACTTGACGTAATCACCTATCCTATCAGCCACGGTAGGATCCAATCCACGTTCCTGAATCATCTCTTGTTTGACTTGTTCCCACGGCAACTTATCCAACTTGTCCACAGCTGCAGAGATGGATCGAATGTTCTCCTCTGGCACATGACATGCTTGAAAAATACCATCCAAAATCTTACGATGATTGATCTTGATAGAGTAAGGTCCAATATCCAATGCAGTCAATGCTTCACACAAGATACGTAAGATCTCAGCGTCTGGGATCATGGGATCATAAGTGCCAGCAATATCAAAATCACATTGGTAAAACTCTCGTAAACGTCCTTTGGTCATGGCTGGTTGATCACGTCGATACACCTTGGCAATATGATAGCGTTTGATGTTCTGATATTCTTTTCCATGCATAGCAATGAAACGTGCAAAAGGAACAGTAAGATCATATCTCAATGAACATTGTTCTCCACCCTGGTCTGCAAGGTCGTATATCAATTTGCTGTCTTCACCATATTTGCCAGCAAGAATCTCAGTCAACTCGAACACAGGCGTATCAATTGTCACTGCACCATGCTTCTTGAAGACTTGAGTGATAGTGGAGAACACTTGATCTCGAATAGCCATGTCTTTGTCAGTGTAATCCTTGGTGCCTTTGGGTGTTTTGAGCGTCAATCCGCCAGAACTACTTGTTGTCAACTGTCGACTTGACTATATTCAATGACATATCACTATACACTGTTATATCCAAGCCTTATCCCCCACTTTCACTTAAGCGTACCATGGTTGCTGCTGCTGTGCGAACAGGTAGAAATGGCAAGTGTCGTCCATAGTTCTATTGCTCATGTGTTGATATATGACAAGTTGATAACAGATCGATCGCGACTTACAATGGCAAGGGTATGAGCAGATATACAAGTGCTGCATGGCTTCAAGCCTAACGATAGAATGGGTAAGTGGAAGCCGATCTAAGGAACAAGTACCAATGTACACTAACGTCCAAACATGCTGTGTGCAGGAACAGGAACAAAGGGAGAAGCAGACTGTGTTTTCACCACCGACACATCCAATTACAGGCATTGACTCTTTGACAGGGAGAGACATCATTCAACTATGGAGATACTCTTGTTCATGGCATACATCACCCAAAGAGATATTGATATGCAAGAATCACGCTTAAGGTATTAGGTAAGCATCCGGCAACTCTTCTACCACCTCTGGGTACCTTCATCACTCACTTTATTTCGCCAGTGATAACAGTAATCTGGATCACACTATGCTACACCACCTACAATTCTCATGGACCAGACATATGGCTGTCATGGAAACACTGGTCAAGAGCTTATCCAATATCTACTGTATTGAAAAACTAGAAACATCCGTTTTACATTCACCCAAATGAGTCTGATTGGATCACATGGTTTGGACGCTTACTTGAATTACCCTTTTTGATCATTGTTACACCACTTTGTGATCATCCTTCCTCTTCTCCACCGTGTAAAAGTCAATAAAGAAACAGGATCTGCTGCTGATGACAGAAGCACAATATGCCTACCCATACACATATCCACATATTCAAAGACATTGGATGATCCTGAATCAACTATATCATTAAACACCATAATGCGTCATAGATCACAAGATATGCCAGGGAACAATGTGCTACTGAACCATGATCCAACAGGGAAATTGGTATCCCCGGGCATATACAGAACCCTTTTTACACCGCGGGAATTTGAATGAGAAGAAAAGTACCAGATTGGATGCTGGTTGGCTGGAAAAAAGGAGAAGGATAGAACCATGGTACAAGGGAACAGGTGTTATTGGGCCTTATCGTCACAAGCTATAGACTATCTTGCTGTATGATAACGTGTTGGCTTGTTATCTTCACTGATAAGCATTGTTACATGGACATGGTAGCATTCTATTTCCTCTTTACAATAATGAGCACCACGTTGACACCATTGTTCTCATAATATGACTTCCAATACAAATCTTTCGGGAGTTCAAGTACGACAAGGTACAAGAATGGCTTTTTTTTTCTCACACTCGAGTGCAAATTGGTGACAGCACCTTTGTTTTTTGTCTTTTGCGGAAACCAAGGAACACCAAGGAAGATACACTCTGATTTTGTGTCACAAAAAGCGGAGGAAGAAATGCATCGTGCCTTGTGGAGACATTCATGGATACCAGATCAGAAAATTCGTGTCGCTCTTTGATCTACTCTAATGGCATGGGAAAAAAGAAGAGTGAGTAGGATGGGGTACATTGGAGCATCATTATGGAGACACAAGTACACACACGCTGACAATTTGTGTGGCGTTGTGCAGGTCTAAGGATCCTGTGAGATTCAAGTATGCAACAAAGAAATGGTGATTGTTGTGGCACAGGATCACGCACGTCCCTTTTCAATGACTGCCACCAAGGTCTTCATATGATACCTTTGATTGAAGGACATGACTATTTGTTTGAAACATCGAATGAGAACAAATACCAGAAGTAGATGTGCTCCCAGCACCAAAGAACATATGCAGAAAAAAAAAGGCAGGTACTTGTCACACAGCAGAATCAAAATGAGGAAAAAGATACCAGTAGGATATGCGCAAATCGGATCGCAGTTACACAGTTTTCATCATCGTGTGTGAGATCACCTTGCAACAAAAATCCCTGTGTATTGCTTACTGCTCAATTGCTCAGCCTATCATTTCCCATTTATGTATCTCATACTGGATAGCCACACCTGTATCTTGATATAAATACAACCTTATCCAGCAGATCAGGTATTCTTTCATCTCTCTTTCTCTACATTTCTCTTTTTCTCCACTTACACATTATCCATCACCCCTTGATATACGTACATGGACAAGATAAGAGAAGTTGTCATCTCCAAGTTCCAATCCACCAAAACACCTTCCAAAGCAATCAATGTTGAAGTACAAATTGAAGAAAAAGGGAGCTATCCACCATGGGCTAAAAAGACTGGTGGTGCAGTAATGTTTGTCTGGGACAAATGTTTATGGGGGCCATTTCGCAAAGGATGGCGATTCTTGGAGCGATGGACTAACCTGACATTCTGGATCTTTACTGGTATCGTTGTTGGCGTTTTGGTAATAAGGAAACATCACTTTCTGCATTATGATGCTTACTTTCATGCACACATTAGGTTGGATACTTTCAACCAGAGTTCTCCCAAGAGATTGAGCCACTTGGAACGGCTTTCATTCGCATGATCAAGATCATTGTTGCCCCATTGATCTTCTCCACGCTTGTGCTTGGTATTGCTGGTAAGTGATGAAAAGGCATATTTATCTATATATGTACTTTCCTTACATGAATTCTTGTCATATAGGCCATTCGGATGATATTTCTACTGTCGGCAAGCTTGCTATCAAGACCATTGTTGTATGTATCTATTTGCCTGCAGAATGAAAGATGTGATACTAATATGATGTATATAGTACTTTGAAGTAGTGACGACTTTTGCACTTGCAGTCGGATTGATTATGGCCAATTTGGTGAAACCTGGTGTTGGTGTAGTGTTGCCAGGAGACACCGATAACTCGGATGCATCAGACCTTGCTGGGAAAAGTGGGGAGATCACCTGGTATGGTGAAATGTTTATGATTATCCCTGAGAACTTTTTCGTTGCTGCTTCAGAAGATCAAATCCTCGGCATCGTGTTTTGTGCTGCTATGTTTGCATGTGCTGCTATCAAAGCAGATAAAAAGTCGCGCGATGTCATGCTCATGATTTGTGAATCACTCTCTCAGGTAGGATTTATCAAGATATATGGGATAACATGATGCATGTGGCTGATCCAACTTTGTAGGTGATCTTTAAAATGGTTGGTCTTATTATGAACTGTAAGTGAAGCACAATAACAATGACGCAAAACACTCATTATCTTGTACAGATGCTCCCATTGGTATTGGAGCTTCTTTGGCAGCCACTGTTGGTGCTAATGGCATTGGTGTCCTTGGCAATTTGGGAAAACTGATTGGTGCTTTGTATGCTTCACTGGTCATTTTCGTGATATTCATCTTGTTGCCAGTCATGTTCATTTGTCGAATTCCTATCTTTGGCTTCTTTCGTGCTATTGGCCAACCCTGGCTGATTGCTTTCAGCACATCTTCTAGTGAATCTGCTCTTCCAAAAGCCATGGAGAGAATGCGAGAGTTTGGATGTCCCAATTCACTTGTATCTTTTGTTATTCCCACGTAAGTTCCTTAATATCGACATATGTATATGTTTATGTGGTACAGTGAGCTAAATGCCAGTTTCTTTGCATTCTTTTCTACAACAGAGGATATTCTTTCAACCTTGATGGTACCACACTTCATCTTGCGCTTGCTAGCATTTTCTGCGCCCAAGCAGGTGGAATGAGCCTTCCAATTGGCACACAACTTTCTATTCTTGGTACTTTAATGTTGTCATCCAAAGGTGTAGCAGCTGTACCACGCGCTTCACTCATTGTTTTGGCAGGCACTGTCGCCCAGGTATGATTGTATATATGTTTATACATTGTGTGACTCTAATCCTGTTTGTGTTTTTATAGTATGGTCTCCCAATTTCAGCTGTCACTGTAATTATGGGTGTTGATGCTATCATGGACATGGGTAGAACTTCAATCAATGTCACTGGAAACTGCTTAGCTTGTTGCGTCATGGCTCGTACTGAAGGATCATTCCGAGGACTGCAGTGGAAGATGGAAGAGGAGGAACGTCGAAGAAGAGCGTTGCAGGAACAACAGCCTAATACAGTCCTCCCTACAACCACTGAATATGAGCCAAAAGACATCCCTGATCATGATCAACAACAAGTGGACGAACAAGTCGAGATCATGGTTCATAAAGGATCCGATTCTACCAAGAGCTTTGATATCAGCCCTTCTACCAGCCATAAGGATGGTAACAAGGAAGCACGATAATCATGCAATCAACTATTATCAGTCATATACATAATTCATTGTACAATACTCTCGCTCTTCTTCTTCTTGCCCCTCTATCCTATCACGAAGTATATATACATCCACTCCCCAACATAGCATCTGATGTAAAAAAAGGATGTCTGTGACTAATATTATTCTATATAAAACGTGCTGCTTGTAACCAAATGAATGCAAATGTGTGTTTGTGTGTGCATGTGTGTAAGAAGATGACTATACAGGTATGGATATATACAAATGAAAGGAATGAATGCTACTGTAATTGGATGGGGGATCATTTCAAGGTAAAGGTGGTGGTGATTGGATCGGTGGGCTTTCTTCACGCTTGATCATGGCAACTAGCACAGTAATATCATCCGCCTTGCCACCCTGTCACAAAGAACATTGCTTTAGCATATTCCACGTGGTTTTGACATTTATATTCGTATCCATCCTTACCTGATAATACATGCCTTCATGCATTGCTCTACTCTGAAAAGGAGATGCTGGATTGTTGATATCTTCACTGACAATCTTGGCACGTTGAGAAAGGGATTCTGATATCAGTTGTGGGATAGATTGACCTTGTTCACCATCTCGAATGCAAGCTTGTACTTCTTCAAGGATCTCATCATCAAAAAGGTTGTCGTATAAGCCATCAGATGCCACAATCAATACATCTCCTTCTTCAATCTTGACTGAGAATTGCTGAGCATCTGAAGGATAATCAAATGATGCTGTACCAAGTTGATAAGGGAAATTGAAAGAGTGTTGCTGTTCTTCAGATCGAAAAATGTAATCATCTTTGCGAATGATGGATACACCACAATCACCCAAGTTGGCTACACGAAGTTCATCTTGACAAAGCATAGCAATACAAGCTGTTGTTGATCCTACAATGTTCTATATATGCATGGATGTATTTTAGTGTCTTGATTGTTCCGTACACACGGGGTAAATTTCTTCCCCCACCCCTCATTACCCCCTTTGTCTCCTTTCCATGGAAATGATGACCTACCTCATTTTGAGCATCCAGTGATGTCAGGTGATAGGCATTCTCGAGAACAAGCACAGGATCCATTTTTTCTTGTTGTTGTACATGAAGGGGACGTTTGTTGCTGTAGATACGATCCAATTCTAATTGAGCGTAATGCATCAACTTGCGTGCATAAAGAGCAGGATTGGCACCTAAAATGATACAAGTTATTCCCTAATGATCATCCCAACATGATGGATCTACTTGCCAGCATGTTTTCTCCATCCACCTACACCATCTGCAACGCCTAAGGCATCTCGTCGTAAAAAGTAAGCATCATCACCCACTTGAACACTGGTATAAAGAGCATCTTCTTCAGGAGTCGATGTAGGTGCCTTGTCACTCTTTGCAAACCCACTTGCGCCATGGTTTAAAGTGTAATAAGGTGGTGCAGGAGCCAATGCTGGATCGAAGAAGTTGATGACGTTGAGATGCGACCTATCCTGGTGCTGATGGGAAAGGATGCCAATAGTACGACGCCAAGTATTGAAACTAGTTGCACCAGAACGACGACAGCTTGCCAAGAAGAATACTCTTTGTTGAAGACATACATGGCGTAAGAGCATCGGTATTGTTGCGCTTTGTTATGCGATCTGAAAGTGAGAGAGAGAGAAAGGGAGTTGGGTATCGTAAGAAAGAAAAGGGAAACAAACGGGAAACTGCAGAAGACATTATACAGCGCCCCATTCGGAAGCAAAAGATAGCCGTACCATGCCGCCACACACATAGATTATGCCTTCTCCCCTCCCGTTGTGCAACTTTCATTGCTTAATATGATTATCGCTACCCAATCACACATCGTGTCACACGCCAAGATAGGTATCTGTATTTGCAAAAGGAGACATCTCTATACTTTATAACTTTGCACGATCACCCATAACAACACGTTCAGTCAAGTATACAATCTCAGGCACTAGAATACAGTATTTAGATTATGCATATAATAAACATTTTCTCTTCTCACTTACCTAAAGCATCTGGCTTCTCAACTGGTATCATATGGGACCCATCTAACACTGCACTGGTAACATGATGAGAAAGTGCCTTGATTTCTCCAGCTGTGGAAGGATCAGTGCTAATCAAACAAATGTTAAACAAAAACAAACATGGGAGTACTTGTCAACACTTACAATGTGGATTTATCACCATGGACCATATGCACAGGCACAGTCACCGATTTAAGAGAGTTGAATGCAACAGGTGAACCATAAGCACCAGCAAGATACACAAGCTAAAACAATGATGGTGTCAATTCTTCATAAAAGTCAATCCTTACACTTGTATAACATACATGTTCTTCTTCCTTGGGACATTTCAACTTGACAGTACCATCATCAGCATCATACAATGCATATTGCTTTATGGATCAACCGTTTTAGTATACTAGGAATCATCAGGTGACATGCATCATCTTTACTCACCACAAAGTTCTGAAGCACTTCTGGATGCAAATCACGCCAAAAAGGTCGTCCTGATAATGACTTGAAGCACTCCTCGCTTATAGCATTCAAGTTATTCATAGGTTGTGCATATCAAGTTTTTGTCTTGTTCTTACCGACTGGGCCATGTGTCACGTCTCTTTAGTGTCGTTTTGATTGCTGGGAAATTGGATCGAATCTTGTAAGGAACAAATTGCTTGGCAATGACTGCTTCAAGGATGCATAGGCCGTCAAATATATGAGGAAAGAAGAATTCAGCAATGATCCTATTCATCATGTTATAGTCAATGAAAGAGGTGTCATCATATGTTGTCAGTGGTAGAAATGAAGGTATTACTCACATGGCAGAACCACCAAAGCTATGACCAACACCAATCACTTTATCGTAATTCTTCTTGAGTCCCATTTCATTGATAACCTGGACTGTATCCATTGCATTGTCAAGCCAACCATCTATGTTATTGTGTCACTTAATCTGCATGTGATCGAGATAAAGAATATGTCACTTACAGGTGGGAATGTGGATATGATCTGCATTAAGACGAGCCGAATCTCCTTGGTTACGAGCATCCCAAGCATAAAAGTCAAAAGTGGTATGTTGAAAAGCAGGCAGTGAACGAAGCTGAATAGCAAAACGACGCATAAGTGGGTGCAACATTTCCTTGCAAAAGCCATTGGCATGAGACCAGACGAATGCCAACGATCGCTCCACAGGCTGCATAGGTGCAGGATAAGTGTGTTTTTCAACAGCAAGTCGCTGAACTCCGGAACCTTGAGTAGCAGGATGAACAGGGATGGATGTTGACAATACTGGTTCTAAGCGTGACATGTTGCAAAGGAGAATACTGAACAAAGATCATCCTTCAACCCCACATTTTATAAAGACAATCACGTGGAGAAGCATCGAGCACCAAGGGGATTTCACTTAGTCACCGGGATTACTTTTGTCAAGTCACCGGAAGGAACAATTATCCGATCTAGCTTCTTGTTCTTGCACTGAATGGCAGCACCACGCAAATTCTTTACAGAGCTTCCCAAGCTTAAGATGTTATCACGTCCAGAAGACAATAGGTCAGAAGTAACTGTTTATGTTAAAGGTATGAGTCAATACACTATTGTATACCAATGTCTTTTCTTACACTGTGCCATTAGGTTTTCTTGCCCAAGGTGAATCTCCAGAACGGTTTGAAGACTGGTTACACTCTCATCGGCTCCTCGTGCTAAGTCGACAGCATAATTGGGGACCTGCTGCATTAGGGTGAATACTACGGGTGAAGAGAAGATAGGTGGATTCAATCGGCTTTTTCTCTGACACAACCAAACATGCATCATCATCATGCAAATACGATCCTGCACAGATATTCTTGGCCATCTGGTTCACCTCTTTCTCAAATACCAATCCCATTTGCAACACTTGGATCCACAGCTTATCTCATCAGTCAAAACTGGAAACGTCTTAGCCATCTTAGATTGCCTACACCAGCATCCATTGTAGGTGCCGTTGCTATGGATATAGGTCTTCATGCAGCTCGTCTAGCGTATCAGTTCTCAACAGCAACACGTGAAAGTCATGAACGTGCAGAAATGTTGGCTTGGCGATTACTTGATCTACGACGCAAATACGACACTTTACGCGTTGTTGGCCATTCCCTTGGATGCAGACATATTGTGGAAGCATGTTCATTGATGAGTCATAATGAAAGGTAAGATGATATAAACCTATTTGGATACAAGAGAAGCTTACAATAAGATTCATGATGATTCATATAGGCCAGATGCGATCCATTTGTGCGCTCCTGCATTGGTACAGCGTGACATTCTTCCTTACATTCAACCCAATTCTGGTGGTTTAGGTAGACAGAAAACAGTCATTTATTACTCGCACAAGGACATCACACTAGGTATTTTGCTTCGAGCATTGCTGAAAGGTGAACAAGCAGTGGGAGAGATTGGCATACCAGATATGGAATTGGACAAGACTGTAACCATGGTGGATGCAAGCCCATCCTTGGGAGGATTCTATGTTCAGGCACATACCGATTATGCTGATAAGTTCCATTACTTTGCTCTTGCGAATAAAAGAGTATTACCAAACAATGATACAAGATGAAACAAAAAGAGTTGTGGATGATGCGCTGTCTTTTATTTCATATACTTCAAGACTAAGGATCACTTGGAATACATAGGGTGGTATACAAGTATACTGATAGTCAAAGTGGATTGCATCATGTTTCAAAAGTGTGATAGTTAAATATGAAGAATAAAAGATGTGGTTTATTGAATATGGGATCAAGCAACAAAGAGAACAAGAGAAAACAACTATGACCTATCATGAATTGTTAAAGTGCTCTGGGAGGAGATGGTTCACGTTGATCCTCTACAACATGTGCTGGTGGTGGAGGTGGTGGTGGTGGACTATCGCGTCTTGGAGGAGGAGGAGAACGTGATCGAGAACCATAACGTGGTGGAGGAAGTGGTGGAGATCTACGAGGTGAGAAAGAACGTCCACGATGAAAAGGAGGACTATGTGGTGAACGACTACGACTTCTGCCACGAGAGGATCTTCGATGAGGACTTGGAGAACGACGTTCAAAGCGCCATGATTGTCTGGGTGCATTCTTAGCCCACTATATAAGATGATATCAGAAACATATCCCATCAACCATCACACTACATAGCCTATTTACCTGTACACTAATTGTATATCCATCAACACGTCGACCGTGCATCTCGTGAAAAGCGTCTTCAGCATCGCGAGTGTCTTCGAATTCTACAAATGCATAGCTACACGTCTGTTGGATTAGCTGCTCTTGTACCCAATCTGCTGTTTCTTCTTTTTGCACCTAACGCGTATTGCACTTACGGTTTTGACGAGTAGCTTTTAGGAGCTGGAATATCACAACGCACCAAACGACCGTATCTATGATAACATAGCATACACTATTATCACATCCATTCCGGATCAGGTACTCCAATGCTGCTTTACCTTTCAAATTCATATGCAAGATCGCGTGCTCGTGTTCTGCTACTAAAGCCTGCAACGAAAAGGGTGGTTCTCATGGTGACAAAAGCAAAAGACCCAGATCTCCTTGTACGCAGTTGTCATTTCAGGTTCATCCGCCAGCCAAAGCAAACACGTAGTCCGCCCAGCTCTCACTGACATACTTGGATTATCACTGGCACAATGACAGGTTGCACATGCCACACATACTTTATATTTCTTGATCTCCATGTTCAAACATCATCAGTCATATAAATGTAGTAGTATTCCAAATTGACAAGACAATACCACGTATCCATAATGATAGATTAGACTGTTTTAGCAGCACCAAATAAACTCTTTGATATGTAACTCTTGACTTGCAGAATGTACCTAATCAATACAAGTGTCAAAGACTATATCAAGCAGCCTGACGCATAAAGTCATACTCTTTGTCATAGCAATTATATCTTGAAAGGCCATCTTCATCTCGTCATGGATGCCTGTGTTGGATTCACGAGATTCACTTAAATGTATTGCTGCAGTATCTACCCTACCAATACCAAGTTGACATCACGTGTAATGAAATTCATTGTTAATGTCCCTAAGGCTTAAAGAAAGGATAGTGTCAATCAGCTACAATTTGGGGATGTATCGGCATAGCACACAAACTTTCCATCATATGCCGATATCACAACTGTGTAATAGCATAGTCATACCTACACCTAACACCTTCATCCCCTTTCTCCCTCCTTTTGGATGCCAAGTGTGATCTACGCAAACCTTTCCCTAGTAAAGAAAAGTTTGCATGCAACAATAACTACTATACTGAATCACATATTAAACATGGATCTATCACCTTATAGCCAGCACTTGCATGACAACTGTCAAAGAAAAGTTCCAGATGACAAAGAGTACAACAGGCAGTGCTTGCCGGCTTTGTTATATATAGCACAATCTTGACGTGTCTTAAAGCTGTCGTTAAAGGAACGCTACATGTTATGCACGAGCTTGTTGTTTAGCAAAAAAAGAATCTCAAAAATAGTACAACGGAGCATGACTTTAATTATAGTGATCTTGCTTTCTGGGAAACAGCTCTATAAGGTGCTATATGTGTGTGGGAGTATGTCAATTGTCTTGCATATGCTCTCGATCGGCCACTCCCGATATCAAGGAGAGAAAGCGACAAGGGTAAATCACAAGTTATTATCATGGACTACCACTTTTGGTCCTTTACTACTCTATATATGCTTTTGCTTCTTCATTGACATATGCGGAGCTTGATTAGTAGCAATTATTGATCAAGAAGGGATGTTGTTTACAGGATCAACGAATATGGTGCCATTATCAATGTGTCGTCTATACATGCTAATAATCAACCATCTGCTCAGCAGAGATGGATACAGCATATGCAACATACATGCATGTGGTTACCAATGTAACTCAGCATTGAAGAAGCCGATACGTCACTATCAGAAGCATGTTCGATGTACACATGCATTGGTTGTCAATAACATGGCATTGAATATATCACTTTCAGTAGTGGTTTATTCACCTAAGGATAGCTGTTGGGTGTGTCGACCCATGGTGATCGTTTACTGTAATCTCCAAACATGGAAAAAGATCAATTGTTTGTATGCTTGTTTGTAAAAGTCAATTTGTCGCAGGCATAGTGAGTGGCAAGTTTAAGTCTGTGAGCAGTGGAACATTCTTACATGTATCAGGTTTCCAAGTCTGACAAGAAACCACCAAGGAGACAAGCTTTGAGCTGTTATTATCCCTGTTGGTCGTCACTTTTAAAAGGGGAGAAAGGGGAATGAGCCCCAAAGACAATGAACAACAAGGGAGTAGCATTATTGCTTCAATAGTTGCCACCACGTAATAAATAAATGGAACAAATGTAAACAATCCAGCACATATGATCTTGCTGTTTTTGTGTTTTCCTTCTTGGTTCCTTGTTACTGCGTCAACATTTACACGTTTTGGTATTGTATTGAAGATAACAAAGTGCACATGTATTGACAGCAATGAAAACGAGTGATGCATGACATAAAGGTTATAGTAGTGATCCACATTAATTGAGTCAATACAAAGTGGCCAAGGAGATAAGCCGGGATGAAGGGGGAAAGCTGATCCAGTTTGATCGATGCTGCTTGCTTTCCCCATTAGTAAACTTAACTCGCGTGGCTCAACATCGCATAAATGTAACTCTTGTATGCAATCAAAACCGGGTTTCTGAATACTCAATTTTGTTCTCTTTTTCCCTCTTTTCTTCCCTGCAACACAGCTTTTTTGTCGTCTTGATTGTACTGGCGTGTTGTGTGTGTCACCCTGTCGTTGTTGTTGCCTATTCATCACATTACACACACAAACATGCGGCAAGGTCTATTTTCACGGATCAGCAAGTTGCTATTAATCCGCCACCGCAACAGCAAGCATGATATTACGAAAAAGGCGGGTGATTGGCAACAACTATCTCCCGAATCACCTCCACTTCCCATTCTCGAACCATCATCACCATCATCATCGTCAAAGACAGCTACGTCCTTACCAGTATCCAGCAAGGTATGCAATGCTTTCCAAGCCATTACTCTTCCCCACCAAGCCATTTCACTTTACTTTCATATCATTTCACCCACTTTACACCACCTATTTGTCAACACACTGACATGCATCTCTCGCAGAATAAAAAAAAAACTGAACTTTGTCTTCTTTTCAACAGCATGATATTATTGTAAAGCGATCATCTTTTCCCAACACTGCTACATATGATCCACGTCAATCCAGGCGGCTGTATACTATTCCCGAAGAAGCAGAAACGATGACGATAACCACTACTACTACCACTACTACGCCTTCATGCAGTAGATTACGAGATGGACAACAACAACACTGCATGATAGATAATAATAACAACAACAACGTTAATTCTAATACCAATGGAATCATCCATTCTCCAAATTCTCAAGTTGATCTACTTTACCAAGTACCCAAAGAGTGGATCTACAATGCACAGCCAGTTGATAGTAATAGCCAGCTCATAGGGGATGAATTACGTTGTCAAATGCATATGTCCCAGCGTATCCAACATGCATACCGATCACATCAACGAAGGAGTTTGGACAACAGTGGTCATCATGTAGCAGTAGCAGCACGTACAGAGCTCCATTATGATTCCCATGATAATATATCAGGTCTACAAATCACATGTCCTTCAGGCACCAGTGAATATTGGCCACTTTATGGGTAAGTTGGTGATAAAAAAAGATTTGACGACATACAAGCCAAATGAAACCTTGAGCTTACATTGCATAATACAGGAATTCGCAATTCATCCCTCCCGAAGTAGCCATCCAAGGGATTTATCATCCGCAACTTGCACAAGTTTGGATCATGGGTGTTTGGCTCTATCATATGCTTGTGGGTAAATATCCTTATGCTGCTCCAAATGATCGCAAGTTGTTTACCAAAATGGGTCATGGCGACTTTACTTTACCGTGTCATCTTTCAGAAGGTATTAGTCAAGTGTATATGTGATGAAAAAGTCAACCAAACTTACATGTGCATGCTGCTATATACATATATATAGATGCTAAGGATCTTTTACGCCGTATGCTTGCTCCACATCCTGGAAGAAGAGCATCTTTAGACTTGGTCATGTT
This sequence comes from Lichtheimia ramosa, assembly GCA_008728235.1. Taxonomy (NCBI): domain Eukaryota; kingdom Fungi; phylum Mucoromycota; class Mucoromycetes; order Mucorales; family Lichtheimiaceae; genus Lichtheimia; species Lichtheimia ramosa. The sequence continues at coordinate 4,441,398 of CP031823.1, forward strand.
CCATCCTTGGCTCAAAGCTTGTTCTAGTCATGATACATCAAGACGACAGTCAGTGGAAAGTATATCAAGCTATCGTCGTCGTCATCGTCCACCAAGAAATAACAATAACAATCAAACAACATGCAACAAACCACTTGTTGTGACCAAAGCTGTAAAGTTTTTGACTCATGGACCTTATCCTCCACCTAGACGACCTTATCGGGAGCTGGCTCTCCTTGGTCAACGTGCTTCTACTGTTATATAGTCATCATTTAATTCTCATCTAGTGTGATGTAGCATCGTATTTAGTCCTTACATTAGTTGCATTTGTATCAATAACTCTCTCTTGCATAATATCATCTTCTTGTGGGACAAAGGCTACTCGTGTCTGATTCCCGATCGAATTCTTGTGTGCGTGATTCTTCCCTCCTTTCCTTTTTCGATACCCCTCCACTTTCACAACGACTATGAGCGACTCTTCTCGAACTAGTCCTCCAGACCGTAAGGGTCGCTCTCGTGAACGCAATGTCAACCTTCTCAAATACTATGGTATCAGTGGTTCAGCAGCAGGAGACAATCGTCAGCCATTGGATATTGGTAACGAACAAAGAGATGACAAGCGAATATCAAGTCCATTGACGTTTCTTGGATAGACAGCGACACATTTGAACCCAACAAGTACTTTTCTCGGTTACTTAAGGAGAAGACACTGAGTGGTCTTATCAAACGCGACAATGAGCTGGTGGCAGGTAAGAGAGAATGGGTGTATGATAAGGTAGCAAGAAGCTTCATGGTGCTCTTTTAGAGATTCGCGAGATTGACGGCGATATGAAGACGTTGGTGTATGAGAATTATAGCAAGTTTATTAGTGCTACTGATACGATTCGTAAGGTATGTGTATAAGGATATGGGATAAAGGATGATACTAAGGATCCATGCATAGATGAAGTCCAACGTCGAAAGCATGGAATCAGAAATGAGTCGGCTTAACGACAGCATGAACAGCATCACACAGCAGTGCACGAATATCACCAATGCTCTTGGTCCAAACAGAGAGAAGATTCAACGCCTTACCAATGTTCACAACCTTCTCAAGCGATTACAATTCATCTTTGAGCTACCTGATCGTCTTGGGCGTTGTCTAGCCAATGGTCATTATGCACAGGCTGTCAAGTATTACACAAAGGCCAAACGACTTCTCAATCACTATCAGCATCTGTCAGCATTCAAAGGCATTGAACGTGATTCAGAAAACATCATCAACAAGATCAGGGATGAGATTTGGAAGAATGCGAAGCAATCGGATAGGAAATTGGATGATATGGCAGAAGATATGCGTCTTCTTTTGCTGCTACAAGAGGATCCACCCAAGTTATGGAAAGAATATCTTGATGTGTAAGTGTATTGGATCAAGGTGATTAGCATTGTATTGATGGAAGATATAGGCAAGTGGCAAGGCTCAATACCTGTGATACAAACGACATTTCCTCAGTGGATGATCTCACATCAAAAGCACTTTTGCCTCTCGAAGACACAGTCAAACACTTTGAATCACTTTTCCTGACGTCTGTATCAACTGAAGAAGAAGCATCTATACCATATGTAAGACTCTTTCTTCATGTACAAGTGCTGTGTATTCATGGATTAAATATAGGACAAGGATCAGGCCAAGAATGATCTCATGCAAGCTATCACACCCCATATAGACACATTTTTCCGGAAGGCTTCCGAATATACAAAATCACAGGTATGTATCAACTTTTATTGGATGATATCTTTTCTTATGATGTTACATAGACAACCAGCATGAATGGGCAACAAACGTTGGATCAGATCAATCATTTACACAATCTTGCAGCATCAGTATCTGGAAAAGCATGTGCATTGGTGCGGCTGGCCGCTATTGACAAGAGGATGCAGACTCTTATGGATGAGCGTGAATCAGGATTCATTGATAGTCTAATGTTTACGTCGGTGGATCAACTAAAAGGTTAGTGTCATGGAATCAACGCTAGCCATGTGCTGATAAAATTCATTAGCACGGATGGTCCGACTGGATGGTTTCAGCTTGGATACAATTGAGGGAATCAGCACAAACAAGGATGCACTTCATGAATTCATCTACGACACAGTATCATGGCTCATACAACACATTGAAACAGAGTGTTTGGGATCACTACGCAACATGTTGGATACATTGGCCCCTGAAAACCAATCTGATTTCTTGGTGCACATACGCCAAAGCGTTGAAAGAATGTGGCAATCTTTACTGGACACTATTTCGGTAAGTAAAACACGTGAATTGGATATTCTCCCCTTTCTTTCTGCATGCTGATTGATTAATTTATTGTAGGATGATGATGACAATGCTGTCAAGTTGATTGTTGGATCCCGCTTATGCTATGATTTGGCCGAACATATCATCCCTGAAGTATACACCAACCTCCCTAGAAAGGATACAGATGCAGCAAATGATGAAAAGTCAAGGGAGGATGCACATGTCATGATGGAGCAGTACATACACAAGGGACAAAGCTTGTTGAATAAGCAAACGATGCAAGAAGGATTTCGATTGACATTGCTGATACAACACCAATATTTGCGATCTGATCGATTGGATAGCAAACCTGAACGTGTGTCACAAGCTTGGGTGGATGCATTTGAAAGAGTGCGATACATTGAGCAGCTGGTTGAAACCGTTTATCCGCAGACGTCTTCACCAGATGGCAATCATGGTGGCGGTGGTGGTGCTGGTACTGAAATGTCAGATATGGATTATGAATATCGTTTTGGATCAACAGCCAGTGAAGGCCTTTATACCCGACCTACTCAATCTACACACAGCCTGACAACTACATCATCAGAAACACCAGGCGAAGTGACAGGTCTCGGCATTATTCCCAAGTTTGGCTATGATATGACTCAAAATATGATGAGCAACATTGACAAGTTGTTTGCAGAGCGAGTTGACATTTATCGATCAGTTGATCCAACTCCAGTTGGTGTATGTGCTGGTGTACTTCGTATGTTGCTCAAGGCATTCCTGGAAACTGTACGACAGATGCGACTTTTACAATCTGATTATCAGCAACTGCAGTTGGATGTCGAGTATCTTCGATTGATGATGTGGCCTTATACACAACATGACAAGTAAGTGTGCATGGATGTATGCATAATAGTAGTACATGGGCTAATAGCACTTTTTAGTAAATGGATGAGCTCTATGCTACAAGAAATCATCTCTGGTGCACATACACGGTGTGAGTCACCTAAACCACTAAGTCCAGAGGTAAGCATGACAACATCATACGACAACTGTAGACACATGTATTAATGGGATACAATAGGATGTGGAAAGCATTTTATCATCATTAGTAGTACCGTCTTAATACATAAATATTGCTTGTGTGCTTGTGACCAATACTGTCAAAGTCTCGCCTTTCAGCCTAATATAGTGTGTACCTTTTTTTTCTCAGACCAATGCGTGCGTTTGGCACCTAAAATAGATGGCATCGTTTTTATTGTTGCGCTTACCCTTTTCTTTTTCCTTTCCTTCTTTTCCTTTGTTCATATTCTTATTCCTCCTCCATTGACGCGACAGATGATAAAGAACTTTGGAAAGCTGAAACAGGTACCGTGATCTGGGCTGGGATGATGAGCAATAAAGACGTGTCGTTGCTCATCCCGTGGTACGACCTATATACTAAAATACATGATACTACAGTGGACAGGCGAACGCCTTGGTGCTGCCAAAATGACACTACAGACTGAGGATTTTCAACAACTCGAAGCTGATACAGAGCGCAAGCGTACTGGTTTTGAAAAGGTGTACTCGGCATCTGAGCTTGTTCATGGTCAGCTATCCAAGAAGAAACCATCACCAGAAGATAACAAGACCAAAGTGTATCCTATTCAAGCTTGGGGTGAAATGTGGAGCAATCATGGCATGGCATTCTCGGAAGACTCGCCTTTAGGTAAGGAGCTTACTGCATGAAAAGGGATATGGGATCATGAGAAAGGCTCTGTTCTGAATCAAACCTGGTATCTTAGGGGCTGCATTGAGTAACCTTGGTGAAATCGAGTCAAGAATTGCCATGTTACAAGAAGAACTTTGCAGTATTATCAAGGATGATTATATGGCTACACTTGAAGTTGGATTGCATGAATACAAGGAGTACCAGTCACTACGCAAGAAGCTTGAATCTCGACGCTTGGATTATGATGCCAAAATGGGAAGATTGCAGAAGGCCAAAAAAGAGAAGCCAGAATGGGAGCAAGAGATGCAGGCATCCAAGCTCAAATATGAAGAGACCGAATATGATTTGATTCAAAAGATGGTTTACTTGCAGGATTATGAGGTAAATGGGGAACAAAGTGTATAAAATACGTGAATCTGATATTGATTGACAACTTTTTGAATAGGACACCCATTTGGAAGCATTACGTCGGGTGCTAGAAGCTCAGTTCACATACCATAGTCATGCAACCGAGTTGTTAAACAACATGAGAACCAATTGGGACAGCCAAATCAAGACACTTGCACGACAAACAGCACGTAGCCCTTATACCAATGGCAGATCAGTATCAGCCAGTCCTGCCAGCACACCACTCTCATACCAGAATGATGATTACTTTTATGGATCAGAAGGTGGTGGTGGATTGTCTACTATGTCACAACAACGAAGACCAAGTGTACGTCAAGGTAGTCAAGATAGTCTTGGTATACATCCTCCACGTCGTGTACCTAGTTCAGCATCGATTCGTAGCACCAATAGTGAACCTAGACAGCCTCCTCCTATGCCACGACGTCAATCACAACAACAACAACAACCAGGTAAAGTGTGTGTGTATTGTATATCCCTTTGATGCATATCTTAATCCTTTTTGTTTAGCTACACGACGAAGGAAAGCAATGTATGACTTTGATGGAGAATCTCTTGAAGAACTTTCTTTCCGTGCTGGTGATGTGATTACTGTAGTGGAAGAAGTAGATGAAGGATGGTGGTTAGGCGAAGTAGAGCATATTGGTCCCAAACGTCGTGGTATTTTCCCTGTCAACTATACTGAAGAAATCACAGCACATCGTTCACCACCTACACCTGCTCGTCCCGTGATCCATGAAGAACCACATGAAGAAGAAGTTGCACAAGATCATTACTATCAACAACAGCAACAAGTTTATTCACCACCTCCACCAGCACCATCAGTTCAAGAAGATTCACCTTTTAGTGATCATCAACCTTCTGCTTATACATCACCACCAAGACCTGCTATGCCATCTCGTTCCAGTTCCTCTGTTAGCACTCCACCAATGCCTTCTCGTAGTAGCACTTTTGTTCCTTTGGATACAAAACCTACAGCAGCTGCTCAAGCAAGTCGAACACCACCTCCTCCTCCAGCTTCACGTGTATCTCCAAGTGTTTCTAATTCCACTCGTCGTCCACCACCACCACCCGTTTCATCATCTTCTCCACAATTATCCACTAGTGGTTCTTCTATGCGACTTGGTCCACAAGCACATGCAAGAGCTGTCACCCCTGCAGCTACGACTATCAATGCAGATGTTCCTGCCCAACCTGATTGTCACGAGTGTGGATGTGATGACTTTAGTCCCAATGTTTTCAAAAAGGGTCATTGCAACAATTGTTTCCATAAACATCAGTGAATGTCCAAATAAAACATGCTTGTTCATCCTCTAATCACGTGCGAAATGTAGTAGTGTATTCATCAAAAGTCATAATAAAACTATTTTGCTCCTTGTTCCCTTGCTTGTCGTCGTTGCTTGACATCCCAATTGTATACTCGTGCAGTGTCTAGATAAGACATGATCAACACTTGATATCCAATGAAACACCATCCATCCAAAGCATTGATACTTACTGACTTCCATGGTTGTAATCTGATCTCGCAAAAACTCCAAATCTTCAATCGTGTTCTTCAAAGATGTCTTTGCTGTTTCACATTTGGATGACAATAAATCCTTGGCTTCATCAAAGGTATATTCGAGCATAACATTGGCCTAATCACACAATGACACGTTATCAACCTATTCATCAGCACTTCTGACAACCACTTACGCCCAACCAAAGATACACAGTGCCTGATGGTTCCACTTTGGCCTTGCAATACAATGTATCATTCAATTCATAATCTGTATACACTGGTTCACCACCTTGTTGCTTCTCAGTCAAAAACTCGACCATGGCAATCGTCTTTTCGATCTCTGGTATCTTTTCTTCGAGCACTTTACGACGTTGTAATAAGTTGACTTCCATAAACTTGTATTTGCTGAAGACAGACAGTATGAAACATTGTATGAGTTTAAGTCATATCGTTGGTCGTGTCAAGTACCTGATGGCTTCTTGGAATTTACGCAAGACAACTTCGGCAGGTTCGGCATCGGATACATAGTCTTCAACGCGTTCCTAGAATACATATTGGATCTCAAATGAACAAGTTGCTTTACTGAAATAAAGAGACTGATAAAACATACAACAAAAGGAGATTTGGGAATACCCCGGGGGTTGGTGTCCATCTTGGCTGCCATGTTGAATGTGAAAAGAAAAGAGAGAAAAGAGCGGCGGTGCCAAAAAACTGTGAAGACGTGTTGGTGATACAAAAGGAAAGGAGAACTAACTAACTCAGTGCGCTACTGATCTAATGTACTTTCTTGACAATTCTCAAGCCATCCTCTTTTTGACCTTTCTTAAGAGCTAAACCGATCTTGTTCTCAACAGGGTCAAATGTGGTATAGAAAAGATTAGTAAATGCAGTGCCAAGGATCCAGTCGCGATCAGACTGTCCACGAGCAATGCGTGTTGCACAGCAGTCTCTCTTAGCATCAATCACACGTGTCCAGTATTGAGCTGGAATTTCTACTGCATGGTCACCGAGATACAATTTGAGACGAGGCATCTTGTGGATCTTGCTACATTTCACCTTGTATGTTTGACTACTTTCTTGGAACTTGCCACCAAACACTTTGTGATAAATATCAGCTTGATCAGCTGGCATTGATATCCAATGCTGTGAAGTGCTAATGGATGCAACAGCACCTTTCTTTTGTTCCATCAACAGCTTCTGATCAAATCGAACAAGGGAAATTGGGACATCCCAACTACCGGTTTTGCTATCAGCCAAATCAATATAGTGAATATCGCCCTTGATGACACTCTTATCAATGCCACCTGTGTAAACAAAGATGTAAACAAAACAATGCATGTCATGATATGATTGCAGCACATACCAAGAACAAGATAACCTGCAGGTTCATCCACATTGGTACGCTTCTTGATGAAACCAAAACCGCCTGATACAATATCACCCACAGAAGAATCTTCACCATCATTGGTTTCTTGAGCTGGCGTTTCTGTAGTGGGTGTTTCAGTAACATTACTGCTAACAGGAGGAGAAATAGTGTCGGTAGGTGTGCTGATATCAGATGTGGTTTCATTGTTGTCATTTTCAGCTTCTTGTTCATCACTTTCTCCGCCATCACCTGCAGGAAAACTTCCACTTTGATCAAAGCCATTGCCAGTCTGCGAAGTGGTATACATGCCAAATTGTGCACTAGTCATGAAGCTTTGCTCGTATGCATTGGTGACGAAGGCTGAAGAAGGAAGAACTGCACGACGCATCATGCCTAAATGATCTTGTATCAGCAATTTCTTTTCTATAAAGATGATCATTATACTAGAGCTCTTACTTTTTGCTGTGCTTGAATAAAAAGTGGTCTTGTTGAAATCGACTTCTCTACCCAAGCCAAGGTAGCCATCTATCCAAAAGTAGTGTTAGTTTCTCACTTATCAAAAGAGAAAAAGGCATGCATACCAAAGCCATGGTCAAATCCTGTCATTCTATAAGCACCACCAAATGGCATTGACTCGATTTTCATTCCAGCAAATTCAACAGTGTCAAGATAAATAGTAGTTTCAACACATGATTCACCATATTTGACCTTGAACTTTTCTCCAGTGGACACTGCAGTCTCTGAACGACGAGAATAGTAGGTACAACGATCCAAGCAGTTTTCACTCTTACACTATAACATATATCAAAAAAGGATGAGTGAAAAATGATCATATTGGTAATGTTATGCAGCCAATATGGTAAGGCTGTAAACAAGAGCAAACATACACGCGATCCTCGCACCCAAGAATAACCAGTATCTGTAAAAAAGAATGCATGTGAGTTTTAGTGCTGGTTGTCAATTCATTGTCTAGTGATCATATTGCTCCTTTCCTCCTTCCCCTTTCCCCTATTTTCCTGTCGTCTTGTGTACACACTAGTTGAGCCCTTTTTACTCACTTGTATCAAATGCCATAGTGAATTCTTGTGGAGGATTGCCAATAAGCACCTTGCCACCTAGCTATAATGAAATCAGAATTGGTATCCATGGCAACGTTGTCATATTATCATTGCAAAAGATGATCGTACCACACCATTGTCAAGCTGTTCAGCATCAGCTTTTACAAAACCTTCATTGTTGTGGCGACGAAAAAGAGGAATGGTAATTGGATCCGCAAATACTGTAGTGGAAGCTGTCAAGTAAACAGCAGCGGCCCAAACCAGCGATTGACGCATAATAGGAAAGGAAAAGTTGAAGATAAGTGAAAGGAAAGGGTGGTAGTGAAAGATGAAAAAGAAGGGATATACAAGGTTAAAAGAAACAGCAAGAGAAAAAGTTGGATCTGGGTTGGATCTATATCACTTTTCTCGTCCCAATGATCTACTTGTTGTGGAAAGAGGTACACAACTATCTTTTCGATTGCATACAACAACCACTTGCTCCGCCAAAATGATTCCTTTCTAGCGGTCGATGTAGCACACATTCAATATCAGCCCGATATGTGACCATATAAATCTGAATTCCACATTGGTGTTGTGCATGGCCTTGAAAGAAGTAAATAGATTGACATGATCCATCATGGATTACACTACAGAATATGAAGAAAATGAAATGAAAGCTTCAGCCCTGTGTATCTCCAGTCCATGGAACAGCATGACAAAAAAAGTATCAACTGGCACGTGCACCCAGTCCAATGAGCATCATTGTAGCAAAGAAATCGCGGAAATCGAAGGAGTCTGGACAAGGAAACCAGGGCTTTGGTTGCTTATTATCTCCCTGCCACTTTGCAGTAGCACCACAGACATTGCATTATCTGCACTACCACTACTATTTCATGTTTTCCGATCCTGATTACTGAAAAATCATCAGCAACAATCTCCTTTCCCATGTGCTTCTAAAGAAAAGAGGAGAAAAAAACAAATGCATAACTGTCAAAGATAAGTAGGAGACATTATGTGGTGCCACAGATTATCTGAATATAGCATGAGCCTTAAATGAGCTATAGATTGCATTCGATGCCTATTGTTCACGCCATAAGTGGTCGAAAGAAGAGATTCATCATACCAAGACAGCTTGTTTTACACCTTCCGCTTGTTGTCCATAATGCTCATCATTGATGCACATATACTGCTATCAGTTGGAGATGCGTGAAAACATGCTAAATATCCATGTGACATCATTCCTTTGCCAGTTTTCGATATCTTGACCATGAATGTGCATGTAACGGCTTTAGAATCTGCACCTGCCTATTACTCAGTATCCCATATATACACTAAGGATACCCAATAATAGGATTATGCAGACTTGGTATCTACATAATCGATCCAGATGCCTTTATTAGAACAGCTATGATACTACTGGTCGCTGATTGTACCTAGTTTCACGTGAATCGCACGAAAATGATCCTGTTAGACTTTGCCAAATGACATATCCATCATCAAATTTGCAATTGCTTCATGCTCTTTTCCTAAAGGATCAATTCATAGATACAGCTTTTTGCAATTATGATCCAATAGCAGCAATAAGTAATATGTTACCAGGCAATAGACTCCAGGAACAAAGAATAATGCAATGTATCTCAAGTACAAGTGATGCAAGTGTCAACGTAGATGATGGGCATTATAGTAGCTTGTATCTTTAGATCTAATTTTGATGTATGGAATATGTATATTGCCCCCTTGCAGTATGTTTCATGTTATATCCTTTGACACAGCATACACGAGGGAAGATTGGGTTGATGATCTGGTACAAGTGTACAAAAATAGTGCTTACTACGCACCAAAAGTTGCCACAACATGTCAGGGACATCCCTAGTTCTCGTCACAACCCTGACGGATCAAAGAGCTCAAAAGGCGACATAATAAAATGACGACAGGAGAGGAAAAGGAACATTGGATCCGATTCATCCGAAGCGGCTGATCAATATGCATGGGAGATTGAATGTATTTGCACGTCCCTGGAAACTTGCATGACACATATTGGGAGATACAGCATAACAACGAGTATGGAGGAGGCTGCAGCAACAGGTATACAATAGAGAATCACGGGTGACAATGGGAGGAAAGCTAAGAGAATGTACAGCTGTATTCCATACACACTACCTTGTGCAACAAATGGCATCTGTTCAAGGAGAAATCTGCTCTCAAAGCAGTTTTTTGTGCTCTTTGATCTTTTTGTGATGACAGGAGAGTCAAGGAGGTTGATTTGGGGGCTGATTTTACTTTTGTTGGATCTGCACACAAGGTGATGAGTGAAGTTGATTAAAGGTAGACTGAATATAAAGTGCTTATTGCCCCTTTCTTGTTTTTTCCTTTCCTTCCTTTATCAACAGCACAAAATGAGCGTTCAGGCAGCAGTGGCATTATTAAACAAGAATGCAACAAGCTCGTCTGGTGGTTCTTGCAAATCATCATCTTCTTCTTCAATAGCGTCATCCTCGACTCCTATGAAGTCAGCCAGCACTTGGAATACCACTGAGAAAAGAGAAAGCAATGCTGAATTGAAGCGCATTCGTACCACATCAGGTGGTGGGGTTGCATCCATGCTCAGCAAGTTTGATCAACATGCACGTACCACAACAAACAACACGACTACAACAATTACACAACCTAATATCGATAAGACCACTCTTAATGCAAAGACATCGTCATCATCATCAAATAAGCAGCCAATAACCACCACGCAACCAACAATCATGTCTGACATGAAGGATAAGAGGAGGGAGAAAATTGACGTAACAATCAATGAGCTCATGTGCATGTATGAAACTATCATGCAGCAATATCAAGCAGCACAAACTACGATTGAGCAGCTCCAGACAAAAGAGGAAATGATGATTAGCAAAGACAGCAATGTCATGTCATCCCAAATACGTGATTATGAAATACGCATTCAATACTTGAGCGACAAATTGGAGCAAATGTCTCAGGAACACGATGAGCTAGAGCAACAGCTAGCTGCCTATCGCAGTCAAGATAATGATGATAGTCATCATCATCATCATGAAGATGTCAACAAACAACGTCGTATCACTGTGGAGACCAATACTACTCGTAGTGACCAACCTGATGATTTTTGGAACTGTCTACTTGATACTTATGACAAGAGCTCTGTCAGTACTGGTTGCACATCAGCAAGGACTACAAGCAATGAAGAAAGTGATGAGGAGAATATGGGCTGTAGTAAGGAGGTGATTACTATGGTTGAGCATGAGCAACAGCTCCTTTCTATCAAGAAACAGATGTCGGCACTTGAAAGAGGGGCACATATGATGTTTGAATTACAAGCTGGTGAGCTTGAAAGTGAACGTATACAAACAAGAGCCCTTTCTGAAGTTGTGCTTAAACAAGACAAGTTGATTGCTGCACTTGAATCTCAGCTATGTAGCACACAACGTAGTGATGATCAGCTGCTGCTGCAGGAACAAATGGAGTTGCAACGCATTGAATTGGAAGATAAAAGAGCTTTGCTGGCAAGGCTTTTGGATGAGCGAGAAGATTTGCTCAAACGGACTACATCACCACCTTGCAAGACACCAAATCGCAGTAGATCAGCTTCAGTGCGCTCATCTATTGATATTTTATCAGAAATGTCAAGAACTGATTCAATTGGCCATCCACTATCAAGAGCATCTTGTTCATCTTTACGACAACAACAGCAACAACAACAACATCTTGCATCAACACGATCATCATTAAGCACATCACTGCATCTTGGTCGTTCCACACCACCACTTACAGCACCACCACGTGATCCTTTGCCACCACTACCTGCACGATCCTCTGTTGCCCAAAGCTCTACACCTATATCCGCCTTATCACCAGCATCATCTTGGTCATCTGCAGATTATGCAGCTATCAAAGCACAAGATATTTGCAGTAGCACAGTCTATCGAGAAACAACACCAAGATCCCCATCACCAGCTTGGCTTGATCATCCACCGCCACACCATAGCATTATTGCTACCATGCCATCTTCTTCACCTTCATCACCACCTTCTTCTCAGCCATCCACTACCAATATCAGCCGTCAGCCAACGATCAAACTATCTAGAAAGAGTACTTTTAATAATAATAATTCAGCCTTTTGGAAAGGTTGGAAGCATCGTTTAAGCTCTCGATAGTAAAATGTCTTTTATTGTAACATAGATTGTCATCTTTTGCCTAATTATATATCAAACGTTGTTGATTGCTTGTCATTGTCATGATGTCATCATTCAGTTATCTTGCTATCATCCCCAAGCTGCCATTGTGGAGTAGTTTATTATGAGTTGATTGTCTGTACTAAATAACTGTGATATGATGTTAGCTAGCTATCGATATCATATTCACTTTTAAGACAATACCTTGGATAAACTTCCCATTGTCTCGTCTGGTGCTGGTGCAAATGCACTGTTGATATACACGTACTACGAATAGTGTGTCAAGATACCATGCTGTAGTACTATCCACATACTGATAGGCTTACCAAGGGATCGACATCCTTATACTTTAGCTCTTTACGTAGAAAGTTGATCACACGTTGGACAGTGAAAGTAGCATTCACTTTTCGATAGGGCGTCTTTAGAATAGGTGCGTTGCCAATAGCTCGAAAGCGAAGAATAACTGGAAAGGTAGCTGCTCATTAGCACTAAAGTGGCAATGGACCCAATCTGCTATTACCCATGGTGGGATCTTCCTGTTTATGCTTTTCAACAGCTTGTTCAAAAGTGAGTGGCAAAGTGCTTTCGTGCGATTCAGTTTCGGGTGTTGGCGTGGCCATAGTAAGCGAAGATACGATTGCCAGCATTTTCCTGCAAGACGACTATTCATATTCAGGGACAGATCCTTCTCTTTGTGCATCCGCTTAGATCTTTGCATAGAAATAGCTTGATTGATCATTAATAAACATCTTGCTTGTACAGGGAAACTTTGGTAATCTCTTTTATGCATAGCCAATCTGCATTTCATGATTGACAAAGGATATACTTTTTACATGAAGCTGAAACATGACCCATCACAGTCAACCTAAGATCAGTTTATGCTTTGGCACTCTTTCTTTTCTTCTCAAGCAGATGTGTACTTTGCAGCAATACTTGGTCAAATGCATCTTCATGGAACATACTGCATGCACTTGCTTATCATATTAGGCAGGTCTAACTTCAGTTTAACCCAGATATCGGCTTCTAACCCAGTTAATGCTCTCCCTTATGTCCAAATAAGCCAAACGAATACAGTTTACTCTAATCGATCCATAACCAAAACCAATCATTGTCATGTATCCAATACTAGGAGCAAAAGCTATATCTGCAAATGGTTTGGATTAATGCTGAATTATGTCGGACAAGTTGTTCATGCATATTGACATCATTGGATGATAGTGTGATGTAACATGATATGTATAAGTTTAGGGTACTTCAGCGATTTAATTCATTGAACAGTAGGGGAGATGATAGAAAACTGCAATAACTACTGGGTTGATCATTTGAAGGTAATGTTTTTTACGAGCGTTCACCACGAAGACGACGAGCAAGTTGAATATCCTTGGGTTGAATAGTGACACGCTTGGCGTGAATAGCAGCAAGATTGGTGTCTACATCATTTCCCATTGTAAGTTTGGTTTCATCACAGAAACATCCCAATACTTTACCTTCGAACAAAGAGACCAAATAAGCTTCAGCAGCTTCTTGCAAGGCACCAATAGCAGAGGATTGGAAACGCAAATCGGTCTTGAAGTCTTGAGCAATTTCACGAACCAAACGCTAAAACCAAACGTGTGAGATTCTCGGCATTCAAAAATCCGCAGTAGTCGTCATTGATTCAACTTACTTGGAAAGGGAGCTTGCGAATCAACAATTCGGTTGATTTCTATATGAAAAGATAGACATTGTACATGTTATCAGTAACTGCAAAAGATAAATCCTTGTCATAGGATCATTTACCTGATATCTACGGATTTCACGGAGAGCAACAGTACCAGGCTTATAACGATGGGGCTTCTTGACACCACCTACAGTGCCATTCAGTCCATCTTGGTCATGCCATCTCGTAGTTATATAACAAACATACCGGTAGTGGGTGCTGATTTGCGAGCAGCCTTAGTAGCGAGTTGCTTTCTGGGTGCTTTACCACCAGTGGACTTGCGAGCAGTTTGCTTTGTACGGGCCATAACTGAAAAGTGAAGGAAAGTGGAGAAAGGAGCAAAACCAAATTCGCAAAATAGGTCATGTGTTTGTCTAGCATTCACTTGAATCCCAGATAACTCGACTGTAAAGTACCCCCATCCCATCACTCTATGTTCTTTATTGGTCAGTTATCCATGATCCTATTATTACTACTATTCAGTGTGTCACCTGTTCATGCACACCAGTGTAGTATCCACCCATCATTGATTAAAGCTATGTGTGACAGTACTTGTACTTGCCAATTGTAGAACTATTTCATTCACTTTTGACATTTCCATTCAGTATAGAATGATAAGGATGCCTACATCACTAGATATAACACATGATCCTACACTTCACCCTAATCAATTAGTGTCAAAAGACAATGAGCATGACAATATATATGGGACTGGTGCGTATAGCTTCCAACTACTGCAATTGATTGATCCTCCCATTCTTATCCAAGTGACTCTTCACCCAAGCTGATGCATTATACTTTTATTTGACCAATGCCCATCATCAATACACTAGATCATTACTATCTTGCCTTCAATAAATCGGCTACCAAGGAATCACATGTCATTTCACCAAGGATACCACCATGCATCACTATGCATACAATTCTCTTTCAAACAATGATGGTAGATGCGTCTTTATCTGTGGCTTATTGTTTAATGATGCTGACGCGATTGTCAACACTTGCTTATTCCTTACTTGACTCGTCGCGGTAGTGGTGGAAAGGGAGCGGAGGAGCAAATGACGGCTTACAGCATTGCCACTAGCCGCTTTTCTTTTTCTCATGTCAACTTCTAAACCAGCAGATCAGCTAGCTGCCATGGCAGGCTCGACCAACTTGACAGATAAAATGGAAGCTGAAGTACAACGTTTACTTGACGTAAGTACACGATCGGGTGTCCATCGGAGAATGTCCTCATATGTCTTCTTAGAGGAATCGCGACTTGACTGACCAGTTGGACAAATCCTTACGAGTTATTGCACGCTTACGACGCCAACGATGGTATGTATGAACCATGGACGTACAACAAGTTGGTTGACTCTCTATCATTTTCTACCTTTCATATAGTGAACTACTGGATACTATTGCAGCCAATCACCAATCCAAGCATCCAGAGTCAAACGACGAAGATGATGACGATAGCAGCATTTATGACGAGGATGATGATTTGGGAGAACTTAGCGCACCATCACCAGAAGAGGAGTCATCATCATCAGAGGAATCATCAGAAGAAGAAGTACCGTGGATGAACATGGATGGATTAGGTAATGATACATTCTCTTGTTTCATTCTAATTGCATACAACTAATGTATGATACGTGTTATTAGGTCAAAAAAGAAAACGAGCGCCACCAGGAACAGGGAGTCGAAAGAACCGACATCGTCTCGTGACAGCAGAAAAAGACGAAGCAGGAGATTACATTATGCCTATTCAACTCGGGACTATCAAATTGCTGAGTCTTGGTACTGTCATCTCAGATAATCCTGCGTATCACAACAATCGTTATATCTTTCCAGTGGGGTACAAGATAGAAAGGTACTTGGTAATATTGTATCTTGGATGTCTATATTGAAGAGTCCTATTCTATATAGATTATACAAGAGCATGGTCAATCCAGATATCATGGTAACATATACGTGTTCTATTCAAGAAGGAGCTACTGCACCAAAGGTAAAAGTTATACCCATCATTTCATCTCTCGCTCACTGTTACTTTCTTAGTTCTGTATCGCACCATCAGATCAGCCTGATCTCTTAATAGAAAAGGACAATCCGACAGCTGCATGGTCTACAGTCATGAAAGAAGCCAATCGAGAGTCACAACGCACACACTTTGCCGTATCTGGTCCAGAGTACTTTGGTCTATCTCATCCTAGTGTTGGCATGATGATTCAAGATCTTCCAGGTGCAACAGCTTGTACAAACTATTCATGGCGTAGCTTTGACGATTATCAACCAGCCAAGCCCAAATCATCCAATCCTCCTAGTCCCACATCAACCGCTTCAGACGTATCAAGAACTACAACACCAAGTCGCCGAGGTGGAGGATCTAGACGAGGAAGAGGTGGTAGACAAAAGTAGTACATAGTATGGAGGATGCAAAGAATAAATGTTATATTTGGAGAAAAAGAAAAAGAAGGACTACATATCTAAGCTATGATCTTGTTAATTCGTGTACAAAGTCCATGTACTGAGCTAGTCGATGCTTGCAATTCAGGTATATCGTTGTTTAAAGTCTCAAGTTTCTTCAATAGAGGCACAAGAGTGGTTGTGGATGACGTTTTCAAGTTGCTGGCAATCGCCATAGAGGGCTGGAACATGGCTGTTTGACTTGATACTGCAAAGCTTTGGCTGGAATATAAGTCGAGTGGCTGTACAGCTGTCGTTTGTGATATTGCCGTGGATTGCATGTAGTATTCTAAATGTCGCCAAAGAACCAGCAATACATTCTCAAGTAAGACTATATAAAATGATAATGAGTTGACAATTCAGCTTGGACAACATTCTGTCATGTGATACTCACAGACTAGATGGCGCATTTGCTTCGTTTTCAATTTGCTGCGTTTATCCAATTCGGCAATGAGTACTTGTTGTTGTTGTGAAGGTCCCAAATGATCAAAATGGATGCTCAATGTCTGAGGGAAAGCTGTTTGCGCCAATTCTCGTACTTCTTCTAACTTGATCGAGCCAACATTGTTCTTTTGCGTCTCAAAGCGTTTTCGCTCTGCTGCTGCTGTGTATAAACTGCTGGTGGTTTGACGAATGCAAGATGTCAATGTGGATAAAGATGGCGTCTTTGAAGCTAGAATATAACAAATAAGAACCAATGATAGGCTATATATAAAGGATGTCTTACCATTTCGTGCAAGGGATGCACTACTGTCGCTAGTGGAAGTAAGTGTGCTGCTGAAGACTGGCTTGAATGAATTGGTGCCTATAGATGATACCAATGTTAATAAGATACAAACATATGCCATGATATCCAATATACATACATTGATCATCAGATGTGAAAGCTGCATTCTGGGCATAAGCTGCCAGGCTCATTTGGATCGACAAGATGGTATCTCCGGCTTTTGTTGACAATACAGATCCATCATCTATCACGCATGAATCAGCCAAATATTCGATAACTGTATAACTTGTACTTACTGTTGACCTTTTTCTGTGCCCATTGCTTCTCTTCATCATTGCTGGGGACAACCTTGGCAGATAAGTTTTGGGGAACTAGATACTTTGCAATAAGATGCACCATGGCTGTGTGAAGATGGCTCATACGTCGATTCACCTAATGCTTACATGAGTAAATTTGTTGATTTGAGCCATTCTCGTACTTACCAAGTCATCAAAAAAACCAGGGCGACTGCTCAAATGATATAAAATGGATGTGATATGCTTCAATTGTGCCAAAGATGAGAGAGTAATCTGCTGATGCTCGTCCTTGAGAATGAAAAGCACTGCTTCTTGCTGCATGCGACACCAGCTTTCAACCTATAACGCCATATCTCGTTAGCGAATGATGTATATCTAATTTTGATCACAATACATACCTTATCAACTACCACTCCATTGGATCGTCCCAAAGTGCATAATACGGCAGAGATAAGTTTGAGCGCTGGCATAATGAGTCGGTCATATCGTTCGGTGAAATTGGTCTCGGTTTGCATACGATCTGATATGACATATTAGTATATGGATCCAATTATCAACTGCAGTGTCAAGCTTACCATTGTAATAAGGAACTGCTTCAGGTCGTGCACTGATGAATTGACAATGACTCAGGACATCCACGATTCGATTCTCGATCAAAAGTTTGGCACCTTGCTTGCAAAGGGATAGTCGAAGGAACAATGACATCTTGGCTTCATAAATGTACAGTGGTACCATGGATGCTAAACAGTGATTCAAGGTTATTCATTATTCATCATGGACATTTTGCACAACTTACCATCACTCTGTTCCAAAAGATTCAAAAGTGCAACATCGTCTCGTCGAATCATATCAATGCTGTACCGTAAAAAGTTGTTCTTGACCAAAAATGCGAGAATGGCTTCATTGTTGGTCTTGGTCGACATGACGTATAATGCATCAAGTAGAATATAAGCAGTCGTCTTCCATACATCCACACCATCGCTTGCATCAGAACATAAGATCGCCAAGAACTTCTCGTTGGCTGCAATGATATTGACAAATTGGCTTTGAATACTGCTGCTCTTGCTGCTGTTATGATTGACATAGTGTAAAAAGTTGACCAAAGCTGTATACATGTCGCCACGCATTCTGACCAAGGTGTTGTCTTCTCGTATGCAATCAATAATACCACTGAAAATGACACGCAGTTTCTCTTCTGGAAGTCGTGATGATTCAACATTGGTGGAAGAACTGGGTGATGCCTCCAAGATCTCTTGTCGTAGCTTATCCTCTCTCAAACGTGTCAGTAATGTCAAGATCACTTCGCTAAACCCTTTGAGAATATCAGGCTCTGTTCCAGATGCTTCCTTGATCTTGGCCAATAACTTCAATAACAAGTCGTAGATGATCTTCTCTCGAGTCTCGAACGGGAACAAGTCAAAGCATTCTGAAAGTGTCACTTGAACAACTTGCTTCCAAGCTCGAAGACAATGCAATTTGCCCTGAGCAATCTCTCGCTTGTGATTTTCAGCCATGAGCACTTTGAGAATACGTCCCATCTCATTCTCCAATTCCACACGCTGTTGATCATTGGCAAGTTCTCCTGAATCCTGTTTCTGACGTTCAGCTTGGCGTAAGACTTGATAAATAGATCGAATGTCATAGACTGTACAATCACGCTCATTTTGGATTTCATATTGCTTGGGATCAAATCCTTTGAAGTGAACAAGCTCATCCACGTTTGAAGCATCTGCCAAATCATCAATCCATTCAAATTCCAAAGAACTGAGCACTTCAAGCATCTTGACAAGTGGTTGCTCGAAACGAAGTGAGCCCATAGCGAAAATGTTGACGTCTTCTCTTTCAGTGTCTTCAACCATATCATCAGCATGTGTATCATCATGTCGTCCATATAGTAATTCGAGCAATCGCTTGATGTCGGATTTCTGACGTGAACCAGCCATAATATGCAATTCCAAAGCAACTGATTTAAGTAACCAAGCACGTTGATGCAGCTGTGAACAAACAGAGAAGAAATCCATGCGTGAACGAGAGCCATCCAAGCTGACCAATACGCCAGGGAAAACAGGTGCAACATAATCATGATAGTTCTCCAATCGAGCTGGCATGGCTTCCAAGTGACGATAAAAGAAGTCTTCATTGCCACGTAGATAACGCATTGTGGATGAAGATGTTGATTCTTTGGTGCATACTCGATAAATCAGCTTGTAACACTTTTCTGCCAATACAGGATGAGTTGCAACAAGTGGTAAACGTGCATCACTGCTGTCGTTGTGTCGAACAATGCCACGATTGATGAGATTCATAAATGACTGGAAGCAAATACGTAAATCGACATCATTCCTCATACGCTGAAGTGTGATATTGATATCAGAAGCTGATTCGCTGTAGCCGAAAATGAAATCAACGAGTGATGGTGATGGTTTGCCGGGCATAGAATTGTTGAGCAAGAGATCGACGAGTGCCAAACGTACCGAACAAGCCATGGATGGGTGAAAATCAGAATCAAAAGAGAACTTGTCATCGAGTGTCTTGGATGCACACCAGAATGGGATATTGTTGATGTCATATTCATAGTCTTCAGGAGTGGTGATTTCTTCATCATCAATGCCCAATCGTTCACTGATCCCATACAAGATACGTGTTTCATCCTTGCATCCACGTAACACCTTGGTGAGCTTATTGCCAATACCACCCATAGCTGCATGAATATTGCCACCAGATCGTGCAACATTGCTCTCAAGTGGCTCAGTTGAAAGAGCATTCAAAATCTTGGTACTGAGATAACAAATTTCTTCCTGATCGTCACAATTGACAAGCAAACCAAGCTGGACAAGTGCATTGGCATGATATAACATGATCTGACCAAAAGATACCAATGATGGTAAAGGAGGAAACACCACATCACCAATCTTGAATTCTGAAGAAGCCATCCTGCTTGATAATCCAGTGACACTTGGTACAAGCATATTGCAGAATGTATCTTGTAACTCCAATACTTGATGAATGATTCGAAGACATCGTATAACACATTGCACGAAATAAGGAGAGCTCTCCTTCTTGGCCATGATCCCATCAGGTCCTGCTTCCAGAATCTTGAGCACTTCATTCACCAATCGATGTCCAGATAAAAGTCGAACAATCACTGTGAAACCAGGATGTCCAAGATACATGAGCAATAGATGCTCCAAAGAACCTTGAACTGCTGCACGACTTTGAGGATCATTGGCTGGAAGATTGCGATACTGAGATAATGCTTGTCGTAAAGGTCGTAAGTTGAATGATCGAACACTGTTCTCCATAATCTTCAAGCATGCTTCACTCAGTTGCCATTTGCTGCCAGGATAAAGATAGTCTTGTGATTCCAATCCAATAAAGATGTGATCAATCACCAATGAAATGAATGGTTCGGCACCTGGTGTACGAGTGCCTTTACCAAGGTCCCAAGGAATAGTAGATGGCATGTATTGGAATCCATTGAGAAGCTCTTCTCGCTTTGATACTGTATGAATAGCTGATCCAATCAAATTGAGCAAAGCAAGTGTTTCTGGATACACCTTGTTATTGCGTTCCATAGCAAGTTCACGCAAAAATCCTGGTGGTCTAGGTGCTTCCAATCGCTGCATAGTTGATCGTTGATCTCCAAGTTCTTGTTGTCCCTGAACTGGCTCACGCTTGGAAACAAGAAAGCCATTGCTATCAAGAGCTTCCCATACTAGTTCTGATATACTTCTTCCTACACCTTCTACGCCACCACCCCATGGAGAGCAAAAGGCTGCCAAAACATCAAACAAGGCTGCACGTAACTCAACAGAAGTATCACAGCTGATCATTTCAAAAATGGATTGAGGAGCACGTAACAATGTGTCGAACCAAAGAGCTTTACGAGCTTCCATAGAATATTGCACCACTTGTCTGAGTAAATGTAAAAATTGCTTGAGTAACTCTTCTTCATCAGCAGGGAAAGCAGCAGGTGCATCTTTGGATGTGTTGCGAAGTAAAGGTACATAGAACTGAATAGCTGCAAAGAGTTTGCCCCAAGAGAATAAGCTACTCATAGCAAGATCATTGGTATTGGTGCCAGCTGCAAGGTGATTGAATGCACGAGGAGCACAAATGTCACCAGTGGAAATAGATGCAAGAAAACTGTAACATGCGCGTACTGTTCCTGACACCTTGATATCTGTTGCCCATTTGATGAAGCCAAACAATCGACTATCAGATCGTGTCCAAAATTTCCAACCCATATTGACTCGATCACGATAAATGCTGGCCAATAGTTCCATGAAAGATTCCAAATCATGACATCTGTTGCTATCCTCTTCAGTACTGGCAAGAGCATTCCTTGTTGATAATGGTGCATGTGTTGGTGTGCTTGTATCCTCCTCTTTGTACTTCAACTTGCGTAACACATTCTGCAGGTTCTCAATGAAATCAACAGCCAACTGCTCAATTTCATGAACAACAAATGTCTGAAACTCGCTTCGAATCTTGGCATTGAACTTTGTGAAATCACTGGGATCCACCATAAGACCATCAAGTATCATATTCGTGTCTTCATAAACTGATGTCTTGAGTGTGCCTCGCTGCGTTTCAATGCTGGCATTGGGTTGTTGGAAATAAAGCAAGTAGTCGTTCATGAATTCGAATGCCTTGGAATTGATAGCACCTTCCACAAGCTCTTCCAACTGCTCTTCTTTGGCTGGTAGTCGTCCTTCTACACTTTGATCCTCTTGAACTGCTCGATATAAAAACAAGACCCATTGAAGAACAACAACTGCTTTGATAGCTGGAACCTTCCAAAGTGAACCAGTCATCTTGGTCTGGAATCGATTCATGAAATCGGCATTGTTGTAAAGAGGTGCTGCCACATGCATGTCGTAGTTCAAGTGATCTGTAACTGAAAGTGCACCGAGCAAAGAGAGCAATAAATAAGACGTAGCAACATCAGTCAATTGTGCTTGCTCCAAAAACTCTTCGATTGCCATCACATCTTGTGAATCAACCCAGTACATGGATGTAAGATGATAAAGAATCTGTGCCAAAGTGATGCGTTCTTCTTCCAATCTTTCTATCCGTAATGCCATAATGTGTTCTCCCAATCGTCCACTTGTGTCGGCTGTATTCTGTGCTAGTTGCTGCTGTTGCTGTTGTTGCTGTTGTTGCTGCGGTAGTTGAATGGTTCCTGCAGTCTTAAGATTGTTGATTGCAGTGCTGAGATCTTTGATGGTAGTCAATACTTTGGACACAAATGTAGTGTTGCCAGAGGAACGATCTTGCATGATATCAGAAATGAACTGAGCAAAGACAAACTGCACATCCTTGTTGGCTGAAGCATCCTTGCAACAAGTGACCATCATCTCGAGACATTGCAAAACATATCCACGTTCATTGTAATATTCCACGATAGCTGTATCCACTGCTGTACTGTTGACGCGTGGTGCTTCGATCATCCCTTTCATAATAAGGCCTGCTGCAACATTCTCATTGATACCAAGCTGATCTGACAAGAAGATAGTTTGCTTGACGAACTCCTCATTGACTTTGTGTACTGTGCCATGGATCGTTGCCTTGCCTATAAAAAGAGAAAGAGCAAACGCGCAATGTTAGCGCGATTCACTTTATCCATACAAGAGTCAACTACATACCAGACTGAAGTTCAGTGCGATCTTGAGCCTTTTTGGGCAGATCGTCAAGCAAACGAAGGAAATCCGGCTTGTATTGTTGCAAGTCATGTTGAATGCCGTCTGCTGCAGATGGACAAGTTGCTACGCGTGCCTGGCATAACTTGTCGAATAGTGAGCGATATCGATTCTGCATTTGCGTCGAATGTTCAATCCACTACAGGTGTCGGACAGCAGAAACGAAAGTAAGAGAGTTGGAGAAGAGACTGGCAAGCTGAATCGAATCGGGTGCAAAGCAAGAACAGATGTCTAGTCCTCTTTGCATTTTTATACCAGTGACTGCCGCCAAATGCCGCACGCGTCTTGGAATCCTTACATACTCTAATGAGACGCATGAATTCATTCCACCATCCTATAATAACTTATCATTGTCCCGAAGAAGGATCACATACAATATAGCATCTCCATATATAGCTCTTATTTAGTAACTCTATAGAACTAATCCTAATAAATCATGCTCTTTAGGTCATTTAACTCATTGTAAGTCATTGTGATTTATTGTAGAGCCTTGTTTCTACTCAATATCAGCAAAGCCAATAGTATTGTCACCAAAGTTGAATACAGTGGCATAATCCTTCATAAGGTTGTTGCCAATGAAATAGTCATCACCATCCATGAAACCAAAGAGACATTGGTCAAACAAGGTTGAGTAATCCATGAGTATATCGGATGGCTTGAAGTCAATAGTAAATGAATTGCCTTCTGTATCAGGTAAAACAAGATTCAACTCCCAGTCATCTTGATTTCTGAACTGTGAGCAATCCGAGACGACATAAAAGTTATAGATGTGCATCACATTCTCATCGCCAAAGAGAGCACGAGACAACTTGTCACCTAGTCGTCGTGGAAGACGACTTGTAGCAGTACCAGTATCGAAATGAAAGCTACTACCTTCTTCCATGATGATCAAAGGTGTTGAAGAATTGTCTCCAGCCTTGGTACGCGAAATTTCACTGATATGAGCACGCCATTGATAATACTGCGAATCATCACCATTAAAGTACGATGACTTGGCTACAGGCGTTTTACGCAAAGAATCTGATACAGCGTTCTGTTGTAATCCACCAAATACTACAGATCCACCACGGCTATCATCAGCATCAATGTATACTGAGAAATATGGCTCAGGCACAACTTTGCTTTCGTACAGATGCTGGGGGACCGGTAGGTATTGATAATGGTAACGAGTGGATGACATGGTCAATGCGGGATAACCAGCTCCCATAATACCATCAATGACAACACCATCAGGATTTCCAGAAGACAGCAAGCCTTTGGTGGTACTAACAGCTGCAATTTCTTGAGAAGGAAGTGTCACATTGCCTGCAATTGTAATAGTATCTTCCATATATTCTCCAGTCGTGGTTTGAGTTCCATATACAGCAGCAAAGATAGATCGATCCCTTGGTACACTTTCAGCAGTACTGGATCTTCTTGGATTATAGTCTACACCATGGCGGCACATCAATTGGATTGAATCATCATACAATCCTTTTCATTCTACTTACGGCGACCTGAAGGACATCCTTGACGACTGGTACATAAAGGTCCAGGAACCCATAAATCAGCACTTCCAGTATCGAATACCAAGTAAAAATCTGTAGCTGGTGTACCAACGCCCACTTGGATCACAGGTTCAAGATTGCTTTGCTCATAGATCAAAGTGGTATCTGCTTGACGTCGATGCAGTAGTTCTGGATCATCTTGTTGAGGACGAGACACAAGCCGTAATGGTACTTCAATGGCTTCAGGTGCAGGTAAAGTAAGTGCTGATACAGCACGAACTGCTGCCAAAGTGATGATAAGACTATTAGAAAGCAAATGTAACATGTGCTGATGATGACTACTTGTTGAACTGTCAGATCAATGTGACATGTCACCTTATATATTCTTAAACTTTGTCACGGATCTTGCAGAATCCTCGGTCCGAGGATGTATCCATATTGACATTACGTAGTGACTATGCCTATAACTCAGTTTTCCACCCTTTGTTACGAGTAAAAGTGCTTGATTCAAGCATCTTTATTATGCGAACTTGAAAAAGATATTTCAACATAGACTGCCTTATCACTTTTATCGACCGATCAAGTAGTGCTAGCCAACAACGAGTAAGCAGTATCAAAGATTAATGCCGTACATTTCCCGAGACTTGTTCAATCCAACATACTGGATATGCATCATATAATAAAGCAATCACTCTAATTCCAGCATGAACAACAACAACCACCTTTGATTAGCTCTTTACAATAGAGTGATGCTGCTGCAGGAACATCCCTTACAGTAATGCAGTAGTTTTTAAGATCCTGTCACGGCACAGCTGAAGATCGAAAATTTAGCTCAAAATGATGATCCAGCACAAGCAACAATCACGTGAATATCATTGATCTACCATGTTCCATATCATTTAACTTTTCATACAAGTCATGTAATATAGTAATGCTGTGATTATATACACAAGGGAGGAGAATGTCAAAACAATGGGGAGAATAGATAAAAACATCCCGCCTGTCAATCAAATCCTTCTGGACGACCAAGACCAAACTATCTCTTGCACCTTTCCACCGCGCCTTATTCCGCCATGGATTTCGCATCAGCACCATTGGAGGCGTTGCTTGTGCAGAATGCTGGAGTCGATCAACTAGAGGTGTATTTGAAGCAGCTGGATCGTCGATTCCGTGAAACAGCACAAGACGAGAAGGATCGTTTTGGAGCATTGCAGATCTTGCTACCTACCTTGAAAGCTTTTGTTCTGCGTCGATCTTCCCATGCTGAACGAGAGAATGCGTTGCATACATATCTACATCCTCTTATTATGCACAGTTTTCGACATGGATCCATGGTAGCAACAGAGAGTGTCAGCTTGATAAGTGATACAGTAGCCTATTGGATGGCACGTTCTATGGAAGGACATGACGATGATGATGATATGGACACCTTTGATTCTACCAGCGACAACTTTGGCAAATCTATTTTGATGTTATTTCTCGGTCAGCTGCTCTTGGTCATGGAAAACGAGCCTGATTTTGTCGACTTGAACCCAGTTCAGTTTACCCAGTCATGCCTTATGATGAATCAATCAGACGAGTGGAAACAACTCGAGTCTTATGTCGCTACAATTCGTTCTGAATCAATGGCTAAAGATGAAGAGGATGATGCGACAAGTGTTATCAGTGATTCAACCATGTTATCTACCAAGGGAACAACAACATTTGATCTGGAATGCTGCTTGGATGTCTTGAGCCGTTTTGTGTTGGAGATTAGCGACAAAGATAATGGAGACATGGCTGGTTGGATGAATGTGCTTATGGCCATTGCAGTAGCCATGATGCCTTGCACTGATGGTCCTATTCGTTCTAAGCTTACAAGAGAGTTGATTCCGAATGCTTACCGCTGGCATCAACAACAATCCATGGATGCTGTGACATTAGAGAATCGCGAACATTGGGCAAAGGTAAAACAACATAAGCATCATCCTATAGCTGATTGCTGATTTTGACATTTGAATCAAGATGCTTTGGAAACGCACACTTCAAATCTTTGAGCTACCTGCCACCAACTTGTTGCGAAGTGAGACATATGGATTGATTGCAAGATTCTTTGAGCTGTTCTTTGTCAGTGATGGCCAACATCCAGTCGTTTATCTTGATTTGCGTTATGAGGAAGACTTTTTCAAAGTGTTACAGGTAGATATATTCGTTCCAGCATTATTACATGTGATACTCAATCACTATTATAGAGTGGATTGCGTAGTAACGACAGTCTTTATCGCAAATATTCAGCCTACTTGTTGAAACGCATCATCGACTTTACAGTCAAACACCCTGAACTTACCAGCAACAAGCCATGGACACGTTATTTTGAGTGGTCGATTGCCAAATCAGAGTTTTATGCAGATCAATGGGCGGATTGGTTTCTCCTTTATGAGATTATGCATGAAACGGTGATTCATTTGGTGGAACCTGTACTACCACGTTTTGAGATGATGTTGACAAATGCCGAAACGACCATGGATCCTTCTTGGTGGATTCTTTTGTTCTATCGTGGATTTCAGAATGAGACATACTCTGTGAAAAAGGGCATTTTGGAGTATATCTTTACTCTTGAGAATCAAAATGTTCTTCGGCTACTCGCTTCACAATACGATTTCATGTTTGGTGCAATGCTTAAGACAGTCGACGTCATGAGCATGTATACAGTGCCTACACAAGGAGTCTTGATCAGTCCATTTGGTGAGAAGCTAAAGTCATTTATCCGAAACCTTATATCGGCTGTGGATGATACAGATGAGAAGGTGAGCATCAAAAGTGTTTGTAGCAATAATGACATGATATACTGACATACTGTAACATAGGTGCGCTTACTGAGCCAACTATTGCATTACATGAGCCATGTCCTTGCAAGCTATATCCCAATTCTTTACATTATGGAAGCCATTGTGGAGACCGATGGTGTGCCTGCATGGGGACCAGAGGAGCTCAAGTCAGTACGTCATCTTGTGGATCGTCATCCACACTTTCAGTAAGTTTTTCTTATGCATTACAATAGCGTCATACTAATCTCTTCCTCTAATTAGGCTTATGAAGTCAAAGCTTTATTTGCGCAAGCTCGCCATCAAAGCTGTCATTCGATTTGCAAATACAAGCAAGCTATCGTTTTCAGATGTGGCAAAGTACGTTATATCGCGTCATATGTTGTATCAAGTGATTGACATTGCTTTTTCCTGACTACAGAACAGTGTCTTCGCTCATTACCGATTTCCCTATTCAAAGTGGATCTGATGCTTTCTTATCTATCCAAGGTTGGTTGGAAGAAGCAGTGTCTGCAGACAAGGTAAGTTTGTTAAAAACGATATCATGATAAACTATTAACACAGTGGGGTGAATTGTAGTCGTTGGATCCCCTTCTACGACAACTGGAGGAGCGTGCGAATGGCTATATCAATAGAACTGCCTCTGATGAAGAAGGTAAGGTATAGAAAAGTTTTCATCATCATCCACAATACTCATTGGCTTGATTAGATGTACCTTTTGGACTTTTACGTAATCAAGCAAACGTGTTGTCAAGAATGAGCATCTTTCTTATCACCGACAAGGATGGAAAACCTCAAAAGGATAGTGCGTCACGCCTTTTCTCTCTTTTGGTATCCAAACTGAGTGATAATGCATTGTAAGCTGGCAGATGTGAGATGATATATTCCATCATGTGATACTAATACGATTCAAATGCAGATCAATCACTATGTTTGATCGACTACTTATACTATTGGATGCCATTTGGGAAGTATTTGACGTATGTTTTGATAGCTGTCAAGGTTAGTTACTGAGCTGGGACAGACTTGTTGCCTATAACATACTCATACTAGTTTAGATTTCCTTGCCATCATTGGATTGAACAATGTGCCTGATCTCTTGTCTCGTATTGATTCGCAATATCTGAGTGAGGACGAGGACAATGCTTATGGTAAGATTTTCAAGTACAATGAGTGCATTATATACTTACATCCTATATTTGGCAGATGATGATTTGGTTGATCTCTTGGTCTCGATCACTCGCCGTATTCTCGTTACTGACGTTACTCTGGAGAAGGATGTTCGTGAGAAGCTGATTATCGGATCCTTTGAGCAATGCACAAAGCTGTTACAGAAAAAGATTTCGCGTAAGTCAGGCTAGCGACACTTACATGCCAAGACACGATACTTATAGGCATCCACAGCTCCTGCAGCCAACAAGGAACTCGCTAAAGCTGGCTATATGCGCCTGATCAATGTTTTATTTGATGCAGCATTTGCACATTCGCTCTTTGTATTGGATTGTGATGATAAGATTGCAACATTGTTGAACGACGTCCAGTTAAGGAAAACAGCTGAAGCTGTGCAAATTAGGTATGTAGTCTATTGATTCTTTTATTGATTTGTTTTACTCACACTTAATACAGTGGTAGAACCTGGGGTGATACAATCTCTGGTTTCATTCGTGACAAATGGCAAGCTATCGAAGCACTGGTTCATTATGCAAAGAAGGTATTTGCTCTTTTTGTTTCTTTATGCATCATGAAATCAACCATATACAATGAAATAGGCCAAAGAGAACAACGACTCTATCAGCATCTTGAATCCTGAACCATTGTTTGAAACTGCTGTAGAACAACTAGAATGTGGATCAGAAATCTGTGCAGCAGCGCTCATGAACTGCGTGGCCGAGATTTTGACATTGCCATGGGACAAGTCTTACGATTTGGTAAACATGATTATTAGTCTGACTCAGTTACAGCTTGTAAGCTAATATGGATGCATGATTATAGGTTGACCAGAGCGTGAATCACGCCATTGAGCTTATCAAAGAGAATCTTTATCAATCCAAGACAGGTCCACCTATGATCAGAGCCATTATTCGCATGGTGTTTCAGCCTGAACTTCTACGTCGACCTGATTTGAACGAGGATGATGGTCCTATCAAGCGAGCCTTGAACTACATGTTGGAGATTGGTGATATCAAGCCATTTGTAGTTGCACAATGCGCATCTCAGTTATATGAATTCTGGTCCACCCATTCTCCTGAAGCGAATCAAAGCATGTTGCAATATGCTCGTGACATTGCTCGTCTCTTGGTGTTTGGTCCAATGCGTGAAAGGGATGATCAAAAGTTGGAAGCAGTGGTTGCTCACAAGTATGAAGAACCAGAGACTATCCAAGAAGCTCAAGAGTAAGTATAATGGCAAAAGCAATCATGCAACTAGCTAATAGGGATTATCACAGCTCAGCAGCCATGTTATTTACACAAAACGACTATATGGTGCGCGTATATATGAATGACTTAATCCTACGATTGGATAAAGACAATGACAAGCATGCAGTCTTGGCAAAGGAGATTATGGACTATTTATTGGAGGAAATGAACAATGAGAATTTCAAGGCTTTCCAATTCTTGTCAACAATTGAGCACCGAACCAAGGTTTGCATTGCCATCATCAGATATGCTCTATCGCCAGTTCTAATGATCTTTTCGACAGTTACGGATATGGTGCTCCTTTATGCTGCTTCAAAGATTTGTCACTGAGGAAACTGTGGATCACTTTATACATCGGGTAGCTGAAACAATGAAAGGTGAAACGCAAATCTCAGTACGCTGCTATATGGAGGTAAGAATGAATTCGCATAGCCATTTCTGGCTTTTGGTCACTGATAATGGATGCATAGTGGTTTATGGCAAGACTTTATTTGGCATTCCCTAGTCGATTGGATCACTTGTACTCCCTTCTGGACAATGCAGATACCGCTCCTCACCACACTGTATCGATTCTCACAGTAACATTTACACTTGGTGAAAAACTGGATGATGAGTATGCCAAGCAATACTTTGAAGAGGTATTTACATGCTTTTGACTTTTCAACGTAACTATTGACCGGTTTATATCACAGATCTTCGCACGTATCATCCCATGGCTTACGTCCAACAATTTCACAGTACGACTGTACGCATATTGTGCGTGGTTCCGATCGCTCAAGCCTTGTCGTGAAAGGTAAATGGTCTTCTTTATTGGTTTCTTAAAGAGTTGGTATGTTGACATGATACCATTTATAGAGGATTGAATCCTGGCTTTGACAAGAACCAATACATGAGAACATTGATCAAGTTTATGGACACCTACCCAGAAACAGCCAAATTCAAGGAGAAGTTTGAATCGCACTTTTACATGACTGTATTTGATCCCATCAAGGATTACAACATTGAATTTATCTTCCGGCAACTCATGACGACATTCAAGGTCATTGAAAATGAGAAAATCGCTTCTGTAAGTGCTTCTTGCTGTGGTATCCTGAGAGATCATGTCTTCTGACTCGTATATCTGTCTAGCGCGCCTTCATCAAGATCAATCCTAAGCCTGTGGAAGAATGTCCATTTACCAACCCCAGCAGACGTGACATTTACACCTATACTGATCCCACAGAGTTGATTGAAGAAACACCATCTGACAGCAACAAACAAGATATGCCATCGGATGACGCACCTTATCAAAAGAAGATTATGCCATGGGATATGATGATGGAGACTGATGTTGATCTTTCAAAAGCTATTATTCAAAAGAAGGTAATTCACTATCTGATTATACTATTTGACTATAACTAATCAATGTAAACAATAGCGACGAAGGAACGATCTAATTGTAGTGGCCAGTCTGGTCGATAGAGTGCCTAATCTCGCTGGATTGTGCAGAACATGTGAAATCTTTAATGCGTCAGAATTAGTGGTTCCTAATATCAAGGCAAGTCATGTGATGGATGGATGGATGAATGCATATGGTTTACTAATAAGGGACTATAGGTCAAGGATGATCCATACTTTGTCAATATCAGTGTTGCGTCGGAGGTAAGAACAAAACTACAATTGACCCAACCTATCATTGAAGCTGATTGATATTATGTGTTGTAGCGTTGGATGCCAATGAAGGAAGTTTCAGAAGCTGATGTACCTGAATTCCTTGAAGAGAAGAAGAAACAAGGCTATCATTTATGTGGATTGGAGCAAACGACAACAAGCACAATGTTGGGCGAGTTTGAGTTTCCTGAACGATGTGTACTCTTATTGGGTAAAGAACGTCAGGGTATTCCAGCCAATTTATTACAGATGCTCGATAGCACAGTAGAAATTCCTCAGCAAGGCATTACACGATCATTGAATGTTCACGTCAGTGGAGCAATTTGTATTTACGAATATACAAAGCAGATGCAATGGCGACATAGATAATACACAATATCAATTTAGAATAAAATCCAACATGGCCTTGCTACTACGTTTTGGTTTCTGGTCTGAAGAAGATGATGATGCGGGTGATGATGAAGGTGGTTGTAGTTGTTGCTGTTGAGGAACTTTCCATACACTAAGCTGTCGTCCACCGGGTTCCATAGGTGAGGAGACATGATGGTGTTGTTGTTGATGATGATAGGGATAGGCAGATACTGCTGGGGCTTGTTGATGATATTGTGCTCGTACTGGTGCTGGAGATGATGATGTTACAGTAGTCCATTCACTATTATCATTCCTTGGTGATGATGTTGCCTGATTTTGTATTCCATCCGCATGATAATTGATAAATTGTACCATTCTTTGTTGTTCAGTAGGCACCTTTCTGTGATTGTCATCATGTAATATAGTAGCGAGATCAAAAGCACGTCGTTTAGCAGGTGGTGGTGATGATGATGCAATGTTAGTAGCGGAAGTGGTTGCAGATGTGGTAACTGGTGATGGAGATAGGTTGGATGAAGATTGTTGTTGTTGTTGTTGTTGTATGACAGGATCGACTGATGTTGTTAATAAGCTGTGAATGGATGAAGTTCTCGATGGTTGTATATTGCTACTATTCGAGGATTGTGTTGGTGGTGGCGGGGGTTGTTCTGGTGATGGTGGTGATGGTGATTTGGCTTTTTCCTTTCGAGCTATCCCATTCCTTTCCCCAGCGACCTGCGCTGCTTGATGCCTTTCAGTATGCTTTTGCTGTTGCTGCTGTTGCTGCTGCTGTTGCTTTTGCTCATACTTTTGTGAATGATGTCTTGGGGATTTGTGTGGTGATGGCGGTGATGACGATGATGATGATTGTTGATGTTCATCTATCCGCTCTAATGATTCTTCTCCAGTCCATGATTTGAAGCGTTTTCTCTCGATTGCTGATGCTTTTGGGCTTGCTTCACGTTTATTCGCCATTCCACTATCTACAGATGCCTTTCGCCCATTGCTATCATTCACTTGGATTGATGTAGAAGGAGCTGGAGCTGGAGCTGGAGTCGAAGTAGAAGTGTTGTTTTGTGAAGATTTAGAGCGTACATCTGCTTCAGATCGTCGTCTATCCAATACTGATGTACTACTGATAGAATTGGATCGTTCTGGAAAATATCCTGATGAATTGGTGACTGATGGTGATGGTAAAATAGAAGACGTAGGTGTAGCAAGTGGCTGATTGGTTTTCACTGATGTTGTTGACAATGTTAAAGCTTCAGGCTTGTGTGATGGTGGCGGTAATCCTTTCTCTCGTGCCTTCCAAGCACTTCGTACTCGATCCATATGAGCCAATAGCTGATCACGTGTGATACCATCTCGAATGCTGTTCAATATCTTCTTCACCACTCCTTCATCATTTGCTGTACTCTTGTCAGTCCTAAATCGAACAAACCTATCATCATAATCACATCAGCAATATGATCATCACTACTATAAGCACGTAATCCTTACCGCCATCCTCCTTTCCGAGTAGTAGGTGCATAACCTTGTTCAACTATGGTCACTTCCCAATTGGGGTCAAATCTAAAATAAAATGAGTTATACAAAAACATAGTAGCATAAAGAAAGCAATGTCCTTACCTGAATTCACCAATACGCCCATCTGGTGGATGTCCTTTCCATCTACATGCTCATGTCAAACAACTATTACTCCAGAATCCTTTATCAAAAGTACTTACTCTCCTGCAAGACTCGCTTCTGGTTGAAAATGATCAAAGAACTTGTATGTCACGCCATGAGATAAGACTTCAAGTGAATAGATCGGTTTGTGCTCTTTGCTCCATCGCACAGATATCCTGAAATCCACAGTATTCTGCTCTGGTGGTTTCCACTTTAACCTATACAATGTCCATTAGCAAAACAGCAGATCATATCCAATCTCTTTTGACTTACAGTTTCTCACTAGTTCCTGCCATGTATGGATATTTCACTGGTGTCCATATCACCCCATCAGTGCAGTGCTTTAGCTTGGACATTTGCTCAAAAACAAGATGCAACCCATAAGATCGCTCCATCTTCTTTAACTCTATTCTGTAATGCGTATATGTATCAGTATATAAGACGTCTTTTACATCAATAAGGCTTACGTAAACGGTGGCATTTTACTGGGATCATTGATGTGTCGTAAGCTGTTGTTGAAAGGTGCAATCACTTCTTGACGCAATACCTACAAAGCTCTATTCAGTATACAAGTTTAGAGCTGATAATAATGATACATACGCCTAATCGTGTGTTGAAGGATCGCTTAGTCACTGGTGTGCCATTGATAGCCATCAAATCGAAAAGAAGAAAACGCCATGTTTTCTATATCCAATGTATTAGAAACCACTATAGATCTCTCACATTCACACACATTCACACAAATACCTTATCATGTGCCTCCTCTTCCATGACCAATTCACCATCCATCAATGTATCCTTGAGATATTCCTTTTCTCGGCTTCGTACAGGGAATAGGAGATTAGGTACATAGTACCATACTTTGTTGCGATCAAGCTTGAAATAATGCATATATCAATGAGATGAAATACAACACTTGTGACCTATGTTCTGTACTTACCAAGAATGAAGCTGGTCCTTTTGGTGAATGAACAAAGAATAGCAGATATCGGATGCCATCGGTCTTTTCGCATACAAAATAATCTTCGCGCTCCAGCTCTGAAAGATGTTTTGTCTCAAAACTGACAGGTTGTGTTCCCGGAAAACTGTAAAGACGCGAGGATCAAAGCATGTCAGTATGATGGCGTAAGTTAGCAGTGTCCATAGCAGGTACCTGTCGTGGTGTATGTGTAATATCTCTTTTACTCGTGCGTGCAGTACACTCGAATATGCTGGATCGACGCGTTTTCCAATATGCTCTGGTAAAGAAAGAGTTTGCTGTGTTGTCGATATTGGATTGGGATGCTCTGACATTATGTACAAGCGGTGAATATGGAATGTCGGCGATGAGCAAGACGGTTACAGTTCGTGTGAAGAAAGAGGAAGGGGTGGAATCGTTGAAACAATAACAAGAGCGTGATGTAGGAGAGAAAGTGTGATAACCGAAAGACGTTGTTTAGTCTTGTCTCGCCCCCAGGGAATCCAATGGCAAGATTCTGGTGCAAGTACAAAAGAGGAGCCAAAAAGTAAGAGGAGGACAAGACAGATAGCTTCAGTAAAAAGACAAATTCCGGCATGGCGAGGTAATGACGTAGCCCAGCCCCTCCCTCTCTCTTCCCTTGACTCCCTTTCATCTTTTTACTTTCTCAAGTTTATTTGGCCACATGCTTGCTATCAATAATAAAACACCCTTTTATCACTCATTCACTTGTTTATCTCTTTTGGATTTATCAAGCTTTCATTCATTCAATACTACTATAAGATACAATGTTGTCGTTGTCGATGATGACCTAACCTAAATGGTTGTAGTCTTTTCCATGTTGCAAAAGACAACACCTATGAGAAAAAAACAAAGTAAAGAGAGATGTGATACAGGCACTTGTGCTCATACAAGGTAAAAAGACAAATATATGCTGACCTACTTGTGCTATACACACAATCATGCATGCGTCCCAGTTCTTAGTCCTCATCTTTTAAGCAAAGGTCACAACACCTGATGTGCATACTCCATTATCATCTTAACCAATAGTAGCTCTAGATATTTGAGTCATGTTGTAAGATGAGCACTTTTCACATCAAGCAATCAAAGTGCCATGTTGTAATATATATGTCATAAGCCATGAGCTTTCTTTTCTGCATATACCAAGACAACATGTTATCATTTACAGTAGTATACTATGTGCACTATGCAATGTTGGCTAGTACTTGGAAAGTCGGCAATGTAATGATCTTTAATAGCTGCTGCAGTCATAACACTTCTTGCTGGTGGGCAATGGTACTTTTTTGTAAGACATAGACTTTTATCCTGATGAAGCTCTCTGATCCATTTTACATGGTAACTTGCTATGAAGATGATGTGCAAAAAGCATGATGACATGATGCCTAAAGTTGTTGCATTTATCGATCGTTCAAGCGACATTACAGAAAAGCGATCGACATCACGTGACACATAAAAAATTCGAGAAAAAAGCAAAAAGAAGTTGTTCACCGATGCTTGATCAGTGTTGTGCGTCCACTCGGGATCGAACCGAGGACCTTTTGCGTGTAAAGCAAACGTCATAACCGCTAGACTATGGACGCTTCTGTTGAAAGTTTTTAATGAAACAAGCTAACGACGCTAAAAATTTCCTAAACGGGAACTAGCCAATAGAATGGCTCGAAAGGTCGGCCCGATGATCGGGTGTGCTTATGTCCGCCTGTTTTTCTTTACTGCTACAGCACTGTTGCAACCTTTCTCTACACTTCTTCTCACAATCCCAACAACTTTACCAATGCACACTTGAACAACAAGAACAGCAGCAATGGCACTCTACATGTATTGACAAAACACGTCTGGGCAGCAAAAAGGTGTTTGGGAGGGCCTGTTGACTTGAAACGCTATGTTCTTTTATTGTCAACCCAAGTTCTTCTTTCACTGCTGTGCTCCATCCGAACAATGGCAACCGATGACACGTCTACTCTTCAAGCAGTACCTCTGAACAGCAAGGGACTTTGGTTTGGATGTGTGGTTCCTTGTTTGTCGCGTGTTGGCAAGTACTTCTTTGTTGCAGCCTTGTACGTCTCCAGCAAGTTTCCCCTTCTCAATTGACTTCTTGTACTCAATAAACGACAGTTTCCAAGCACTATACACCTGAAACAAGCTAGCAACACTCGAGAACAACTACGAGATACTATTGAAACACCTGTTTAGTCGGTTGAGGATCATCTTCTTGTTGAAGTCAGTTTGTTACTTTGTTATGTCGTTTGCTCTCTTTGTCACTATGTCTCTCACTTATGAAAGTCATTGCCAAGTATCAGGTCAATATCAGGATCATGGAGAAAAAGGAGAAGGATGTGATTCAGTTATAGGTAAGGCTGTAGATGGGATCATGGTCATGAATGGATCACAAACAGTGATACTTATATCTCTTTCTTATCATGTATTCGATCCTTCGAAGACTATTGACAAGTACCAGTACAACGCCTGGATGAAGAAGGAAGTGTAGCGTACAAGATAGAAGTATCAGTTACATTCTGAAATGAAAGATGGTGATGGATCAAAAGCAATCAGAATTGCAGTTGTATTGTATTGCGTCCTGTTTCATATGAATGCTTCTACTGGGATGGTTAATCTTGACGTGGAAAGCGAGTTTATGGTGGTGATGGTGGGGTGGGGGACATTGGCTGTCTATTATGCTTATGCATGTATGATCATAGCAATCAATCACCCAAACAATCCAATCATTTGTTTATGCAAGGAATAAGGTACTATCAACACAGAGTCAATACCAATGAAAAGAGAATGCATGCAACAATATGATGTGAGCTGTATAAAGAGAAAGAAAGGGGTACTTGGTGCTTATGTATTGACGTATGTTTTGGATGGCTTTGTGGGAATTAGAAGGCTTTTTGTGTTCCTTTATCCTTTTCCATGACTGTGGACCCTTTGCAGCTTGTCGAAAGGTTGTCATGCGATATCGTCGAGCGTATATTTGCATATCTTAGCCAAAATGAATGCTTGGAATGTATGGCAGTATCAAGAGCTTGGTACAAGCTTATTCCCCAGTATGCAACGTTTGTTTGGCGTCAAGTGGATATTTCTGGTGACCAGCAAGATGAGCGTTTCAAGGAATGCCTTGGACCCCATGTCCAGCATTGTCAAATCTCTGGGGCGAATGATAGCCAAGTGAGTGCTATTCTTGGTATGCTTGTCCAGCGAGGCTGCAAAAACCTACAAACACTTGGTAAGTTATAGCACTGGATCGTTCTTGTATGATACTGACTTAGATTGGCACTAGCTTTTATTCGTTGTCGATTACCAGACCAATTCATGCAGACTTTAACACCGCTCACCAGCCGACTGCGCAAGCTTACCTTCACCGAGCACAGTGACAACATATCAATTCTACATATCCTGGCTTTGTGTCCTAACATCACTCACTTTACGTTATCATCTTTTGACTCAAATGCTGATATTTACAATCATGATCCACTACTATACCAGCAGCAGTTACCTGACAACCACTTATTTGATCAACTCTTACATCTACGTTTGGATGTTGTCATGGATAAGCACAAACGACTCACACCAATACTTAAGCGATGTCCTAACTTGAAGTACTTGGCAGTATGTAATATTGCACCAGACAGCGATGCCTATCAGCTACCAAGCAAAGCAACAATCGATCTCGATTTGTTCCTTCAATATTGTCCAGAGCTTACTTTCCTCGAGTGCAATTCATGGGAGCAGCAGAGTGATGATATGATTGAAGATGATTTCAATAAGAGTGGATCAACTGGACTACAACAACTAATTACGCGTGAATCTACCGACTATACAGCAGCAGACATTTTGCCAACAGTGATGAAACACCAACACACGTTATCACGATTACATCTCGGTGGGGCACTGGGTGCTGGTAACTCAAGTCGATCAGATTGGACGAATCTTGCCTTTATTCAGGCACCAAGACTCTGCACACTTTCTCTAAAGTATATCACTATTCCATCTACAGTACTCGAATGCTTGATCCGCCAGTGCCCAGCTTTGGAAGATGTGACTTTATGGACGACTGAGCTAATGGGATCACCTCCTGAAACAGCACTACGACAATTACCAAATCTCAAACGACTTGATCTAGGGCGATTTAGCAACTGCATGAATCGAATCGATTTCCTTCAGTCATTACAAGGCCTTGAATCACTTGCATTGCGTTACTGGGGTCGTGATATGACAGATGATGAGCTGGATGCAATATCGACTATAAAAGGATTACGTGAACTGTTGCTGGTACAATCAGGATCAAAGCTGACTCAACAAGGATTATGTCGATTTGCAAAGAATGTGATATCATTAAGGAAATTGGAGTTGCACAATATGCCATGCATGCTATCGGGATCAGTTTTGGCAGCTTGGGGAGATATGCAATGTTTGAATACGCTGAAATTGGTTTGCTGCAAAGGATTGACACGTCAAGGCATACGTGATATGATGAATAGGACAACAAGTCTACGACAATTCGATATAGCTTATTGTAATCTTATGGACACTTCAGATGTGTAAATGGCTTATGTAAACAATAAATCAGCTGCAGCAGCGCAGTGTTGATTGACATATGACAATCTTGTCTTTACTTCACATGCAATTGTTTCATCCCCCACCCCGTTACCTGTTTTCCTCTTTACTTGGGCCTACCATTGATAAAAACATTCCTCTCTTTTACACTTATCACTGGCAAGCAAATGCATTCGGCAACAAGTAGCCTTTACGAGTCCCATTTCTCTTTGTCGATTGGGGAACGTCAGCACGACATTCGACAACAGATCGCCAACACACTTGACTATGTACAAGAAGACAGTGACAAAGCTAACGAAGCATGCGAGCAACAACAGCCTGGATCAAAAACGAACACACATATGGCATCAATAAACGACATTCTCCAAAAGGGTGATAACTATTATGCTGTTCTGTCACTTGATCGTCATTGCACATCCATCCAAATCAAGAAAGCTTATCGAAAGGTAGATTGTCATTGGAATGTGTGCTAGTTTTTAGTCATGTCACTAATCGTATCAGTAAAGCTTGCATTACAGTATCATCCTGATAAAAACAAGGCACCAGGTGCAGATGAAGCATTCAAACGTAAGTGTGATATACGATATCATCCAAAAGGATTGTTGGCACTAACATTATACTATAAGTGATTTCCAAAGCATTCGCAGTCTTATCTGATGCAGAACAACGAGCTATCTATGATTCACCACTTTTCCAATCCTACAACAACCATGGCAACGACATATCACCTGAGGATTTGTACAACGCTTTCTTTGGACAAGATGGTTTGGGTGATCCAGATTTTAGCAGTGCAACATTCGTTGGTCCTGGATTCACGCCACACACTTATTACAGCAATCGTACCAAAAAGGAAAGACAACAGCTACCACTTTACGTACAACGATGGGCAATTCTACTTCAAGTTATGCCTCTCTTCCTTTTATTTGCATATTCATTGCTGTCAACCCTGATGCAAGATACCAGTCTAGCTGCAGCTTCCATCACTATCACTGCTACCAAGACAACAGATATGCTGCATTATGGGTCTATCTTGATGCAATAGTACCAATCACTACTGGAAGAGCAAACAAATATGCAGAAAGCAAGTTGATGAAGAATGATTGGTTATCAGCAAGTGTGGAACAAGCTTGTCGGATCGATCGGAGCGGGTAGTGACGGAATTTGGACCCAACAATATACCAGACAATGAATGAACAACAATTATAACCCTTTTGCTCCCTTTCAACTTTTACCTTGTAATATGAAAGTACCATCTATATATATAAACAATGATATTCAGGAGTAATGAAGAGGAGCACTATATACCATATGTGAAAAGGGCATGTGACCTTATAGTCTGTCTAGACTTTCTCTTAATTCTCTGGGGGTGTGGAATCAAATACATGCATTATGCAAAAAGGGCATATGACCTAAAAGTCTGTCTAGACTTTCTCTTCTTTCTTTGGAAAGTGAGATCAATGCACGCCGATCAATCTTGAGGAATATAACGCATGGCGTGAGCAATCGGCTATAGATTATCGGCCACTGACTCTGAGTTTGTTTGATCATGTAACACTTGTGATCCATGGTTGACAAGTGGAATGATTTTTCTCGAAAGGTGTGTTGTTGCATCAAGAGCTTGATTCATTTACCGCATTACAGCAATGTGATTGTTGGCAAGTAATGTCTTTATAACATGAGAATGCTTATTGACATCCGTCACTATTGCCGACAACTCTTGTGGGGTGATCAGTAATGCACGTGGTGAAGTGATTGCTGTATCAGCAAAGGGAAAAAGATGAGATGAGGAAGGGATGTCGGCTAATAAGTCAGCTGGCGTGATTTTTTTTCATCTTAATGTAAAGACGACGTCAAATATGCTCACGTTATCCCCATGGTAGTCCACATTATTGTTTTATGATCTATCAATGTCAAACAGCATCTGAATGACCAAAAGGGTCAAAGCGGGTCTTATCTTAGCAGCAAAGCGGGACAACAGTGAAATAGATCCTTCTTTTCATCCCTGATTTGTGGATCGCGATGTTTTTAGTCTCCCGATTCTTGTGTTACATTTCTGGTTTATGCAGAGAACCCCATTCCTGGCAATCCGATTTTGCGTGTAAAGGTCTTGGAAGAACGGCTTTATCGGCTTAATGTGCATTGGTCTTGCAGCCTGATGACAATACCATTTTGGCTTCATGTGAGGATTTGTTCCATATTTGACAGCGGTGGGAAACGGGAAAATGAGGGACATGCATTGCGGATCCATGTTCATCATCGGGAAAAGGCACTGCCGCTTTCAGGAAAGAGAAAAGTTGTCGGCATTACACCTATTTATTTGTCGCCTTTTCCCCTTTTCTTCTATTTTGTTCTCTCTTCCATTATCACTTTTTTACTTTTTACTCTTTACCCAAACTATTGTATACATACAAATGCCACTTGCGCATGGATCACACTTTGCCATCAACCTTGAGTCAGATCATATCATCCTACATGGTACTCCTGAAGAATCAGCTGGTGTTATTCTACGAGGATCCGTGGTACTGAACTGCAACGAAGCAACCAAAATCAAGTCGCTAACACTCAAACTTGAAGGCAAGACAAAGGTTAATTGGACTGAAGGTATATATTATCATGCTTTCTTTACATGTCTTCTCGACAATATAACTAATGTGATGTGTTAATAGGACATGGATCACATCAACGCCACTACAAACATGAAAAGACTATCATTGAACACACATGGACATTCATGGAGCTGAAACGCAAGCCACATCAGCTATCTGAAGGTCGATACAAGTGGTAAGTGCTACACGACAATGACATACATTCTTTGTTGGACACATTGGAATGACAAAATTTTCATAGGGATTTTGAATTGCCACTTCCAGGGGATCTTCCAGGCACTGTACAGCATGATTTGGGACAAGTGTATTATCGATTGAAGGCTGTAGCCGAAAGACCTGCATTCTCCATGAATTATGTTGCCAAGCGCAATTTGACTATCACTCGCCTTATGCTTCCATCATCACTCGAATTAAGCCAATCAGTTGTCATTTCGAATGAGTGGACTGGAAAGATTTCGTACAATATCAGTATCCCAAGGAAGGTCTATAGCTGTGGCACATCAATCCCTATCACCTTTGACTTGGTACCTATTGCACCTGGATTATCAGTCAGAGCCATTGCATGCCATCTTAAAGAATATGCTGTATTGAGCACCCAAGAGCACAGCCGAACTGAAGGACGTGTCATCAAAACATTACGAGATGCAAGATTTTCTGGTCAACAAGATAGATGGATTAGGACAGAAGTGTTATATGTCCCCAGTCAAGAGAATCGCCGCATCCAATCTGACACTGCTAGTGATCTTATCAGAATCAAACACAAGCTCAAGTTCACTGTATGCCTTGTAAACGAAGATGGTCATATTTCTGGTATGTAAAAGTTTTCACCAATGTGTGGGATTATTAGTAGTATCATATGGACTAAACCCTTTCCAGAATTACGAGCAGCCGTTCCCATCATCCTTGCTTCTGTGGCACCTGAAGAAGATGCAGATGAATTACCAGCTTATGAAGATGCTTGGAAATCCTTACCATATGATCCCAATACTATTGCAGCGCTTATTTCATCTGGTGACTTGTCAGCATCGGGATTTTCAAGACCTTCCACACAACTCTTTAATGATGCTGGAAGTACAAGTGGTAGCAGCAGCAGTGAAGATGAAGGTCCAGCACCTTGGGAAGGATTTGACTTGACACGTGTGCCATCGTATTCCACAGCCTTACGCACAGGTCGTCAACATAGCTTCTCTGGGCCATCTTTGCCCCCATATGAATCTCTGGTTACTGTTACTCCAGCCGGTAACACAGTCGCATGAAGCTTTGTATGATTACATGTCATGTGTAACACCGATTTTCAGCCATTTCCTCCCTTTCCTCTCATTCTTTTACCCATTCTTGTAAATATCCTTTCATTAGCTTGTAGACATATTGCATATCCATGTAATCACTTAGATTCATACACCTAAATACCAACTAAAGTCGTTATTCAAAGAATATGTCAATGTGGTGCTATTGATAATCTACATGCTGTCATTGCCTCTTTGTTTTGTAGATAACCTTGTTCACTGTAGCATGATCATCACATGAGACAAGTGCTTACTTAAATTGGTAGTTTATGTCCCCCTTATCTCAAATTTACCAAAAACGATCGTTCTTATCTTTTATGGCCTTGTGTAGCTTTTTTACTACCATCTCATCATTTTCCCTGCCCCAACTATCTCATGCACACCATATCAGTACAAGTACGCTAGCTACTTTCTTATAAGATCCTTATTGATTGGTACTTGATACCAACGTGTGATCACACAATGAATTGGAATGGCGAATTCGGATCTTTTGTATTCTATAGCGCGTCAATGGTGTCGTCGGACGTTGGCATTGGTAATACTTGGCTGATGACATGTGTTATTGCTTCCTCAAAAAGCTGATGAGCCCTATAAGATCTTGCATGTATGCTTATTTCCAGTGCTGCGTTATGTACTAGATCCCCTGTATACATATAAGCCCCATTTGAAAGTCGCAGATGCATGTAGCCACTCCATATGGTATGTCACGTTTCACAAATGGACATTCATTGTCTCACTAGCTTTATCTTGGGCTCCACATGGGACACATAGCTCATTCAATGTCATCACAGCTGCAAAAAGATTGTATACGTCATTTCATCACTCGCTAAGCGTATGTTCTATTCATAAGATGACATTGCTTCAGTGCATCTGCACTGCTGATAGGATCACATGACGTAACAACTGGCTTAATATTGTAGATGAAGCTTACTGTGAGCCGTCATAAGAGGTGCTACAGCACTCATCCATTATTTTGGTCTCGTCTACTCTTCTCAATCAATGGTGTTGCTTATATCGTGAGAAAGTTCACTTGTCTCCGATGTTATTGACCGATGTTGATGTCATGTATGGGGCCCAATATCCTTCAAGTCATGTTGCAGTAGGTGTCTGCCAAGTATTTCATTCTCAGAATTGAAGTTCGTCCCTGACAGCACTGTTGCAACCTTTCTCTACACTTCTCACAATTCCCAACACCTTTACCAATGCACACTTGAACAACAAGGACGGCAGCAATGGCACTCGATATGCATTGACAAAACACGTCTGGGCAGCAAAAAGGTGTTTGGGAGGGCCTGTTGACTTGAAACGTTATGTTCTTTTATTGTCAACCCAAGTTCTTCTTTCACTGCTGTGCTCCATCCGAACAATGGCAACCGATGACACGTCTACTCTTCAAGCAGTACTTTGAACAGCAAAGGACTTTGGTTTGGATGTGTGGTTCCTTGTTTGTCGCGTGGTGTCAAGTACTTCTTTGTTGCAGCCTTGTACGTCTCCAGCAAGTTTCCCCTTCTCAATTGACTTCTTGTACTCAATGAACGACAAGTTCCAAGCAGTTTACGCCTGAAACAAGTTAGCAACGCTCGAGAACAACCATGAGATACTATTGAACGCGTGATTTGTCGATTATCGCCTGTTGAGGATCATCTTCTCTGTTTCAGTCAGCTTGTTACTCTGTTATGTCGTTTGCTCTCTTTCCCACTATATCTCCCACTTTAAAAGTCATTGCCAAGTACCAGGTCAATATCAGGATCATGGAGAAAAAG
Organism: Lichtheimia ramosa; assembly: GCA_008728235.1. Classification (NCBI taxonomy): domain Eukaryota; kingdom Fungi; phylum Mucoromycota; class Mucoromycetes; order Mucorales; family Lichtheimiaceae; genus Lichtheimia; species Lichtheimia ramosa. The sequence continues at coordinate 4,486,299 of CP031823.1, forward strand.
GAAAAGTATGTGATTCAGTCATAGGTAAGGCTGTGGATGGGATCATGGTCGTGAATGGATCACAAACAGTGATACTTATATCTCTTTCTTATCATGTATTCGATCCTTCGAAGACTATTGACAAGTACCAGTACAACGCCTGGATGAAGAAGGAAGTGTAGCGTACAAGATAGAAGTATTGGTTACATTCTGAAATGAAAGATGATGATGGATCAAAAGCAATCAGGTTTACAATTGTATACGGTTCAGTGTGTATTGTGTCCTATTTCATATGAATGCTTCTATTGATATGGTTAATCTTGACGTGAAAAGCGAGTGTTTGGTGGTATAATGCATGCTTGTTGGATTTGGCTGGTCGATTGGCGCAAAATCAGACAACATATGGTGCTGCTCACTAGGGAGATTTGCTTGATTGACAGCACGGTTCAGTTGACGTGCTGCAACTTTGAATTTATCCATGGGCGTATTGGTGATGCTGTGACATAACTAGCAAAGTGGCCTGGAAATCAATAAAAGTGTATGCACAAGTGTCCTTGTGAGTGATCCATCCTGGTTTCCAGATATGCAGCCCTATAATGCAATGAGTGTTTTACCTAAATTCGAGGCGGAGAACACGTGGTTCAGCTGCATGATGACCTAAAGGATGTTGTGTAGGGCCTAGTTGCCAAGCGTAACAGGAAAAGAGGAGCTCCCAATGATATAATATGCAACGTCATCAATTGCATTTATGAAGCACGATCTAAAGTGTGGAGTATTTGTATCATGTATGTTATTTGTCAGAAGTGATTCAACAACCAGGCTCTGGAATGTAGTTGAATTGTGCGTATGTACACTCTCTTTAGCACAGGTTGGGATGTTGCAATAGCTGAATTGAATATCAAGCAAGGGTGCATTGGCTGATTGTTAATTGAGCAGTAGTAGTATTATCAAAGACGCATTCTGGATGTTTATTTGTTTTCTTCTTGGGCGATGTTTGATGAACATTATGTTCAAGGGAATGTCTTAAATAGGCACACATGCTTGCTGATGATTCACTATGCAGCATTTACACGTGGGAAAAGCATCCAGTCATTTGACTTAAGAGTGGTATTAGCCACTTAGCTGCGTTATTCATATTCGTCACAACGTGTACCAAAAGGCTCAGTTTTCTTGTCAACAAGCATGCTAGTGAATTTGTTGTTTGGACAATGGATGCTTTGATCCAGCTTCTTGATCGACTATCTTTGGCTATTTGCAAAGCATTCGTGATGAGCATTCTTATTGGAAGATGTTTGAGTCATTTTTGTAACATGGAATGGAAGGGATATGGCGTCAAGAAGCATGTGGTACAATATAGTGTATAATTAGTGATGTTCTTCGATCTATCTTCCTGACAATAGACACCGGAGATGGTCGAATGAAACAAAGGAAAAGAAGAACTAAAGTGAGGGATTAATGACGCCGTAAATCACTCAATGCGCTGGTGTTACACAAAGGGATGCTTCTGATTTAAAAGTTAGTTGATCGCGTCTCTTCGGCTTTCTCACTTTTTGGTTCCTTTCCTTACAATATCAGCATGCATGACATCTGGAGGCGTGTATTGAAGAGGCTCCACACATTATGGAGTGAGCATATCAATTTCCTGGTGCTGCATTACTTGTACATCATCAGCTTGTGCTTTATTTTCGCTGCTCTTTACTACTGTCAACCTGGTACTGATTGGGATTTCATTGACGCATTATACATGGGCACTACAGGAGCTACCAATACAGGTCTAAACACAATTGCCATGTCAGAGCTCAGTCTTTATCAGTACTTGCTCATGTTTTTCAGCTCTGTTTTCGGATCACATATCGTTGTTTCAATCATCATTGTACTGGTTCGCAAGCATTACTTTTCAAAGCGGTTTGAAGATGTGTTGGCGTACAACAGGAAGCTTCAAGAAAGGGTCAAACAAAGAAAACGAGAGGAGAAAACGAGAAAAAAGCCCACTTTTTGGCGTAGCAAGTCCATGTCAGATTACCATGAGCCAGATTCTGGTCCTTTGCAAGTTGTCTTGCGGCGTTTTAGAACCGAAATTAGCAAAGATGATTCAGCATATGGTGAACAGGAGATTGTAGAGAGGATGAAACAACTGCAGCAGCAACAATCAATGTCTTCTGATACAGCTGTTATCGATAACCAGCCTACTGTGTCACTTCCTGCTGCTGGTGGCATAGCATTCAACCCCGACATTGCATATCAGCGTGAACGTGCACGACAATTGATGGATGACACAAGGGAAGGAGGAATCAAGCATAAGGATGATGATGATTTGTATAATGAGGATATCGATGAGATTTTGAAGAAGCCTATTGACAAGAGCCAGTTGACGCGTGAACAGCGATACAGGATTGGTGGTCTGGAATACTGTGCAATTGACTTTTTATCCAAAATGATCCCAATTTGGTACCTTTCAGTCAGTCTTATTGGCTCATTTGCACTACGCATCTACATTGCAAGCTCATCATATGCTCAGCAAGTAATGGAGACATCCAATCCAAAGCCTATGGATCCATGGCTGTTTTCATTCTTTGTTTGCACTTCCTCATTTGACAATTTGGGCTTATCAGTGTTGGATGCAAGCATGGTGCCATTCCTTAATGCACCTGCACCTCTTTTAATTAGTGCATTTTTGATCCTTCTTGGCAACACAGGCTATCCCATAAGTCTGCGTGCTGCTGTTTGGTGTATGCACAAGCTCACGCGTAATGAGCACACTCGCAAAACTTTGCAATATCTTCTAGAACATCCAAGACGCTGTTATACCAGTATGTTCCCTTCAACTCAAACATGGTGGCTCGTGATTGTTGTGATGGTATTCACTGTGGTAATGACTGTGGTATTCCTTGCAACAAACTTTTGGCTCCCAGTCCTTGATGGTGTCTCATGGCCATCACGTGTCTTGGATGGGTTCTATCAAGGAGTATCAACACGCAATGGTGAGTAAGCGATAAAGAACATGCAGTGACATTGTCTATCATTAACATTCGTGATATCGTAGCTGGATTTGTTGTTGTCAATCTCCTTCAAGTAAACCCAGGAACACAAATCTGCTACATCATCTTCATGTATATCAGTGTATATCCATTGGCAATCTCTATACGTAACAGCAACGTGTATCAGGTGAGTAAAGAAGAAGATCCAAGGAGAATAACATCTGACTGTTGCATACTTAGGAGCGGGAGCTTGGCATTTTTAGCCATCAAACTCGTCAAGATGATGAAGAACAAGGCTTAGGCAACATCAAGCTGAAACGCAAACCAACAATCTCTAGCGTCATGACAAGTTCACGCAAGCTGATCACCACGCGTCCCAGTTTTTATGTTAGGCAACAACTACAGCGACAACTTGCTCAAGAAATCATTTGGCTAATCCTAGGCGTGTTCTTTATTTGTATTATTGAAGCCGAGAGTATTATGGCACCTAGTCCCATTACAGCATTGACTGTTCTTTACGAATGTGCCTCTGCTTTTGGAACAGCGGGATCATCCACAGGTTTCCCAGGTGTTAGCACATCACAAAGTGCACAATACCACACACTTAGCAAGCTTATCATTATTGCGCTCATGGTTCGTGGTCGTCATCGTAATGTACCATCTGCTATTGATCGTGCTGTACAACTACCTTCTGAAGAGCTTGATGAAATGGATACCAAGGAGCAACAGCTGAAACAATACCATGTTGATATGATAGCCAGCCGTGAATTAAGCATATCAGATCTATCGATGTCAACTCCTCGTTGGCATATGCAAACCAACAGCAGTCGTCGTTCAATATTGTAATTATATTTGTACATAAGTTTTGAGTTAAATGTGAATACTAGCTAGACTACTACTATTATGACTTATTCCTTTGCAACTGAGCGTGATAATCGAGCTTCCGAATTGAATCCTTCACGTAATGTATCCACTTGCTGCTTCACAATGTCTGTTCCCCATGCCATTTTGCGTAACACTTGATACTTGCTAATACCTTGTGCTTTGGACATGTCTTGCATTTCCTTGATATATTCCTTATCTTGTTCATCACCATATTCTTCAGAAAGTGTGCTCAATGTGCTTGATGTGGATTCAATAGAGGCTGCTCGTGATGCATTTTCTTCCAATGAAGCTCCTTGTTCCTTTTCTTGTCCTTCCATCCATGCTTCTGCTTTGGCTTTCATTCTTTCAGAGTGGAAAAGATCAGCACCCACCATATCCTTGTTGAACATGTGTAAATGTGTATGCACAGGCGAGAATCCAGGAATGATCTTTACACGTAAAACCACTTGACCAAGAGGACCATCCACATTCCACGAATCTTCATTACGATTGGCTTCTTTGCTGTGCTCAGAAAGATATGGATGGAGACCAATAACGATATCTTGCCACTCATGATCACTCATTTCTTTGAGCCATAAACGACCTGTTGCCTTGGCTCCACTCATAGTGCCTTGCATCACGTGAACATAAAGTGCCGATCGTTGTCGCATAATAAGTGGGAAATATAATCGCTTTGCATCCCATGTGTTGTCCTTTAGATCACGTGCTTTCAAGCGTTTCAATATCACTGGATCAACATTCAAGGCGAGTGTTGCTTTGGTAGAATGACTCGAAGGATCAAATGGTGATTGTAATTGTTGTAGTCGAACACTGTCAACGACCAAGGTACCGACATCTGTATATGTATTGCTTTATCAGTCATTCATGATCACTCTTGATGGATACTTCTTCACATTTACCTGCTCCTTGCATTTGTGGCGGCAATGTTAGATGCACAGGCTTATAACGTAGTGTCAATAGCACCTTGCCAAATCCAATTCCATTAGAAAGTGGTACCCAAAGTTGAGCTTCTTTAATCTATAAACAACATACTTCATTTAGCCAACACGAGCTTATCATGCTTTCAAGATGAGTACTTACATAAGGTGTTGAACAATTTTCATCCTTGAAAAGCTCGGCTAGCTTAAGCAGTTTGGTACCAATGACTGGATCACGTTCCAACTCAAACGCAGCCTTGACAGAAATACGTAATGTGGATGCATCAAAGTTCTTGATAAAGTGTTCTGATTCACCATTCCAATGCTATATTGGAGTGTTAACATTATACAAGTATGATGGATTGTATTGAAGTATGCTTACCGGACATGGATTCCGCAGCTTTGCTCGTGTTTGGTACACCTTGCTGTCATTGATATACAGGATTGCATAAGGACTTACAACCTGATCAGGATTGTATGGGTGTTTGAGCTCTTCATCTGCCAATTCATCAGATGCACCAATCTCAAGATCCATTGCCTGCCGAATATTGATTGACAATATGCCTTTACACATAAAATGGATGAATATCAATCACCATCATCCCATTGCATTGATAGTTACCACTCTTATGCTCGGGATCTATTGCAGCTGGCTCTTTGTTCTCTTCTTTAGGCTTGTTCTTTTCCACGATTGACTCTTCCTCAGGGACTTCATACTTTGGATGGAAGCTCAACTTGAAATCGACCTTGATCTTGGATTCTTCTAAAGCCTTGCCATCCAGTGGGGCCCATCTAATGTCGTTTTAATGAGAAGGAATGTACAATATGCATATATGTCATACATACCCATCATACACAACCCTTTCCTCTTTGCAATAGTCAATCACATTGCCCAGACGATCAAGTTTGCTTTGTAAGATATCCCGGACAGCAATAGAGTAAGATCCCCACATATCATCATATTTGATCTTGTCAGCATCCCATACTCTGATATCGAGCTTGGTGTCAGAAGATAAGTCATCTATATCAAAGAGATGGCGCATAAGAGCTTGTTTATGTGAAGAAGACAAATCATGATAACATACCTTTACTGATGAGTACATAAAGAGTTTCATTCCATCGTGGATCCTTGTCGTTTGTGAGAACACGTGTTGTTGACATGGTACGCTTGGGCTGATTGCTGAGCGTAAGTGTCACATAAGAATCTTCCAGGTCTATATCATGCATTGAATATAGCGTACCATTACCATGTGTATGTTAGACTTACCTTTAAACTGAACAAATTGTGGATCACATGTAGCACCTCGTATATGCAGCATAGCAACACCCAAAGCACGCGTATCATCTGTGTCAGCTCCCATCAACTCTTGAATGTCGACTGTAAGACTCTTGGGATCAATCATGCTAGCCATGCCAATACGTAAGCCTTCATTCACCATCATCTTGAACATTGGGATCTATCATCATCATCAAAAAGGTAAGAAGAGAGTAATGTGATTCGTATGTCATCATGTTGACTTACATGCATGATGTTCATATGACGTGAAATCGGCATAACAGCTGTCTCGACAATAGGCGGGCTTGGAAATGAGATGGTCAATTTTGATACAAAAGGGATGTCAGGTCCTGTCGTCAACTTGAAACGCACACGTCCTTTCAATGCTGTCAATTCGCCACGTATAAAGAGTGGAGAAGCTGATCCAAGTGCAACGCCAATGGAAACACCAGGAGGTGATGGTTCAATTGGACCACGGTTTCTTGATAGAGTTGAAGCTGGATGTGCATGAAAGCTAAAAGATGCTTCACCAAACTTGAATGACTAGTGTTAGAAAGGATGATGATAATCAAGATATTGAGAAGACTTACGATGCTTTCTTCTGATTGACCAGGGAGAGGAGGAAACATACGTATTCTATTCATCATATCAATGAGGAGAGAATGACATAAATTGATGATCGTATGACTTACATTTGTACACGTGGTGCTTGTGAGCCAATATCAAGATCACATATTTGGATCCCTTTCTATTGTAATGCATTATGAACAAGTCAATGGGCAAAAAGCTATCACTTACAATAAAGCCTGGTGTTACGCCTTGAATAGTATCTTCGACCATAGATTCGATAGTTGTAAAGAATTCTTGACTAATGCTTCTCCAAATCTTCTCCACCATGAAATTGAGCCATTCAACACTTTCACCTTCAGCTGTATATAACTACGAGAGCGTATGTTATCAATCCATATGCTTGTATAGCAAGGTTGCTTACCGATTTCATGCCTTCTTGCTTTTCAATATTCCAATTCATGTCCTTGTTTGGCTGATAACCGAAAATATAATACAACACACCAGGGATTGAAATCAATGGGATGGCTATCAATAAGCCGAAGCCCCATTTTCCCAATAAGAAAGCAAGTACTGATGCTGCACCAATGTATATAAAGGCTGTAAGCTCGAGCTGCCTGACAAGTTTTAAAGGATCGACAGATTGGTTGGGAAGCATGTGAATTGAAGGGACTTTGCCAGTCGAACTGCTGATTGAAGCTCTGTCATTACTCGTGGTTGGATTGCTCTGATGCTGTAATGATTGATGAACAGTCGCTCGATGGTCATGGTCACGTCCAAGAAAATCATCATCATCATCTTTTACTGCAAAGTCATGTACACGAGGCGCTTTATCATCTATAAATGATAGCTGTCAGTGGATGTAAATGATCAGGAAGAATGATGTGAGAGACATTACCATGTTGTGGCATATTTGTATGCTCTGTGGAAGGTGGATGACGATCATTACGTATAGCTTCGTGGTTGTCTGGTTCTTTCATATGTGTCGATGTGCAGGAAAAGTGGAAAAGAAAGGAATGAAATGACAAGGGCTTGAATCAACGGCGCTTTTACGTTGTTTGGAACAACATCCGAGACACTGGATACTACTTTTATGCGTTAAATTTCCCTTGTTGGCCCCTTTACTTTACCATACGCACTTACTCCAATTCCCAATGAGTGGTAAAGACTCTTTCAGCCTTGAATCCTTCCACCAACTATTGCGAGGACGTGTCTTTTACGGCAATATTGACTATGGCGTATGGCTCATGCAGTGCATAACTACTGCTACTTTACCAATCAACCCCATGTTTGCAGTGACGATCAAGGAATACGTTCAAAGGTACCTACCATACTGATGGTGTCTTTTCCTCTTGAAAGCATGATACTGACATATACCAGCGTGTTTCATGTAGACCGCATTCAACCTATTGCCGAGGATAAGCTTGTGCCTTTCTTTGACAACCTGGATAATATCACACCAGCTCAAGTGCTCGTTGCCTTTTACGTACTTCAGTTCCATGATGCCATCATTGCATTCAAGACAGATCCCAAGTTAGCGACAGCTGTGCATGTCCAATACCAAGGTAAATGAAAGGGATAAGAAAAGGAACAAGGAGTGCTGATGGAATTCCTAGTAGAATACAGTTTCATTGATCGTATACCCATCCGATCCATGCTGAATCATCTCGAGAAAGGCAGTGCATACCGTGGTATCTATAGAGACTTTTTGGCAATGGCAGCCAACTTGTATCCAGAACTATTTGATGTATCAGGTCTCTTATTTCAAGAAGGCAAAGAGGATTTGACTGTGATGGATAGGTATGGATATGGATCAAGACATCGATTCACATGATGCTCATATTGCCAGAGTAGGGTATGGAATGGTGGATATCCATCACTTGAAAAACTTGACTCAATTCTTTCTAAATGGCAACAATACCCTGATCAAGCTGCTTGTGGTATGTAGTTTCATTGATTACGCATCTGGATAGATAGCTGATTCATTTTTTCTATCAGCATTGACAAACGTGAGCTCCATGGAAAGTGTGAAAGCAATCCCTTATGCAGAAATATGCTTCTCAAGATTGTTACGACCTTCTCTCAATGAAGAGTAAGTATTTCTATAACAAAGTGTTTCTGCATGGATGTTGATCAATGTGATCGACAGGGATATGCCATCAGTCGTGGTGGAAGCTCTACTTTCAACCTGGGAGTCTTTACATCGTGTTATCCCTTATGAGTTATGGGTGATCACTGCGAATGCTCTTCGAAGCAGCAAAATGAAAGAGTAAGCATGTCTTATATGGTAAGGTGGATATAGGATCTAATCAATTGGTGTTTACAGGGAATACACACTTGAGCTGATTATCAAAGCACCGCTTTCCCTTTTGAAGTGTGATCCACTTGTATTTCGCTCAGAGCGACTGCTGAGTCTTTGGTTGCATGTAAGCACTACAGGACTTGTGACATGGTTCAAGATGCTTATATAGAACTCCTTAATAGATGATGGGATGTGTTCGTGTTTGCTCAAGACATCGGATATGGAAGAAGTATTACACAATTGGTTCAACAAAAGTAAGGAAAAGACATACATCATCCATATTCATTACTAATATAACTCTTTGTCAATAGCTCAATACTCGAAATATCAACGCGCTTACAAACGCCCAAGATTCTGCCATGATCCAGGCTCTTTTAGAACACTGCAAGGAAACTGAAGCTGACAAAGGAAAAGCTGGTACGTGATAATGTCAAACAGGGTGTAAACTGATTGTTAATGTCTCTTTTGTGTAAACAGGATCTCTAAGGAAAGCACAGCAGCAGATATGTCAGTTTATTCACAGCATCTTCATCGACGACAGCCCCTTGCTGATAGCCAAACTACTACACTTTCAAACCTATTCGATCGAGCTTATACCCACTGTTGTCGAAATGATCCCATCCTTATGTGAGCGCTTATGTTTTGAAAAATTGTCATGTTTACTCATATACATTCATTACAGATGCTGTGTTCAATTTCATTCCTGAGCTGATCAGACAACCCCAACCAGAGAAACAGGTGTTTGCAATACTTTTAGCATGTCATTTGTGTGAAAAGTACCCACTTGAAACCTAGTACGTACATTTCATATGTGATCAGCATATCCTCCTTCTTACATTAGTGTTGTCAGCTTACAGATTGCGGAGAAACATGTGCTTCCAAGGCTGCTCAAAATCGCTTTCCCTCCTCCATCTACCACGTGTGTGCCGTCAGAATTCTTAGTGCAAGCTATACCAGGATTTGTGCATTTGGCAAAGGCATTCCCACATTTCAGTCCACAAATACTCCAAGCATTTGAACGTAAGTGTGAATAAGGTATCATGTTCTTTTTATTGATTCTTTTGGATGAATAGAAATCAGTAATGGATTACCAGCACCAGCAGAGTTTGTAGGACAAGAAGAGAATAGTAAGATTATATTGATCCTTCGACTTCATCAAGTATTGAGCGATTCAAAAGAACTTGTACAATATCAATGTAAAGAATAAGAATCATGATTTTAGTTCCTACGAACAAGTTTATTGAGTGAGAGATTGTTTAAAGTGTTGACTTGAAAGGGTGCTTCAGATGAAGGCTCGGTTGTATCTGCTATTAGTCTAAGATAGCCATCGACCACTTGTGTATATCCATTATGGACTTGAATCCTGCTACCAGCTTGTAGATCTATGCATATCGTCTCGTCAGTTCCCCATACTATGTCATACACGTCTTATATCTTGCCTTGGGTTGTTTTTAATACAATGGCTCCTGTTGTATCACCTACAAGATACTCTGATACCCGAATGGTCTTCTCACCATCTGCAAGCGACCATTAGCTTCAATATTGTTTCAAGTTGTTGTAAAGTACTGACCATTAAGCTGAAGCGACACAATGCTATGCATGACTGTGACATCTAGGTTGATACCATATTGTTCTGGCGTCAATGAACTAATAGTAGGAGCAGCTGGTTGAAGGTTGTCAGGAGGTGTGTATGTCAGTCGTAGTAGTTGTGTTTGGCGTGCTTACTGGATGGCATCGAAAGGAGTCTCCTTGTGTGTAGCAAGTTAGATTGATGCTTTTAGCTCCCAATTAAGATTTCACTGTCAATAAACTAGGATGATCTTACTGCCTTGTGCAAAATCCAAACTGCTTTTATTGTTTTAAGGGTAAGAATGAAAAAAAGACTCTTTTTGTTAGAACGTATGATCAATTACGTCTTTGTTATGTACAATGCGAAAAGAGGAAATAATGCTGTGAGACGAGAAAAGAGAAAGAGCGAGAGAGAGAGAGATAAAAATGATAGAGGAAGTTGATCTATTTGTTGCGTGCATATCTACCGACAACAACTGCGTGATCTCTTTCATAAGGTTCAAGAGTAAGTTGTTCTTGGGGCTTGATACGTTCTTCTTGCAATTTCTTGACTTCACGAGCAAAAACAGTAGCAGCATCAACAGTTGAATCGATACAAGAAGCCTTGATGGAAATGACAATATGACCATTGTTCTTCAAAAAGTGATGGGCATTGAGAGCGATAATACGGGCTTGATCAGGTTGGGCAACATCAGCAAAGATAACATCGACCATGGGAACAAGCATACGATACTTTGGAGGATGACGAGCATCTTCAATGATAGGCAAGACATTGGTACGCTTCTTTGCCATGTTGATAAGATCACGACCAGAACGATGAGAGAATTCAACAGCGTAAACAGCACCTTCAGGACCAACAATATCGGCAACATGAGAGACTGAAGTACCAGAAGCAGCACCCAAGTACAAGACTTTCTTTCCAGGAGCAATGTGGACATGATCAACACCACCAAGAACAGCAGCAGCTAACTTGGATCTGAAAGGATTCCACACACGATATTCAATCTTGGTACCTTCTGGACCATCCACTGAAACACGCTTTTCACCATAAACAGATTCACCAGGGACAAGGTTCTTGGTAACAAGCAAATCTTCTTTGCCACGTGCAATAAAGATACCTTCATGACGATGGGGTTCAATAATGACCTTGTTACCACCTTTGGCACCACCTTTGGCACCACCACGTCCACCACGAGCTCCACCACGACCACCACCAAAGCCACCACGACCTCTTGGTTTGCTAATGCCACCACGAGCAGCACCTAATGGAGTTGGAAGAAAAGTTAGTTTACAATCTCGAGTTGCAATACAAGATCCTTACCACGTCCTCCACGTCCAGCACCACCAAAGCCGCCACGAGCTCCACCACGGCCACCACCAAAGCCACCACGAGCTCCACCACGGCTACCACCACGGCTGCCACCACGGAAACCACCACGACCACCTCGATTGTCGAATGCCATTATGAAAGGGTTGTATATATATCTAGAAAGAAGTACAAGAAGTAGTCTGCATGCGGGACGAAAAAATAATTCTTGTAAAAGCCACAATGAGCCAGCACACTTTCATCTCCAGCTGCATGACAACTTTGACCTGAATCAGGAGTTATAGGAACAATCATCATGCTAATTAACAGTAAACATGACTGCACCATGCCAATCCACACATCACTCGTATTAAAGTACATCAACAATAAACCAAGTCTGTTGGGTATGTGCTGGTTTTCTTTTTATCGTATTGAACAACAGATGGTGAGATACTTTTACAATGCAAGGGTCTATAGTAATGCCTATGCGAATGATATACGAGAAAATGTGCTATATGTGCAAAGTGGGAGTGAAATGGATTCATGTGTATATGTGAACGGTGCAAAAGAGAATGGGACATTGTGTAAATGAAATGGCTTGTGTGATTGTGCGAATGAAATGGGTGTTTAGGTCAAAAGATAAATGACTGAATCATCATCGTGTACTTGGGAGCTTGCATGATAGTTCATCATCCAGTGCCAATCAGCGCGAGATTTTTCTGGTCCACTGTACTGAAATGCTGCATGTGCCATATGTGCAAGTGGTGCTAGAGAAGCTGATGCTGGATGTTTCTTGAGATGTGTTGCTACTGCATGTGAAATGCGTCCTTCATTTTTGGCTGTGTAGTGCCAAATATCCTTGGCAATACCAGTGTTTTGAATACCACGTGCCAACATTGTCCAATAGTGTAGATTCAGTGTTTCATACTGTGCAATCAATGTGTCTTCATCTTTGTCTTGTTGCGCTTGTTGTTGTGCAAAACGTTGTGCTGCAGCAATTTGATAAGGTTGCGATCCATCAGCCATGAACTGTTTGCCGATACGCATACGGCATCGATTAGCAACACGAAGTAATAAGCGTACATCATCTGTGAATGCTGCAAGTGCTGTCACTTGTAAATCGTATAACACACCACGATGATCCGTCATTTGTGCAAGATGAATACCAGTTGGGATAGTGATCAAATATTCAAGTACTTGAGCCAATAATCCTTGTAGATCCAAATATTCTCGATGAGTGAGCATTTGTGAACGTTTCAAAAGTCGCATAGCATCCAAAACTGCTGTTGTGTCGGTTCGAGTCAAGTGAGATGCATTGAAGATAAGGCGTTGTTGTTTGGGGCTTGGCGTATTGGGTACTGTGCGTGATGAGCGACTTAAACTTGGAAAAGAATAGCCTTGATCGGATAAAAAGTCGAGTAAATGGGTGCTATCAGGTATCATCCGTGCAGAGCTGTATTCATCCACATCATCTTCATGTAGCACATAGTCATTCAGAAAGTAAACACGCACCAAATTGGCTGCCCATCTGCCATATTTCTCATTGCCAAGGAAATAATGAGCCAATGTCAAGGTTGTAATGTTTTGTGCTAATTCTCCTAGTTCAGGCTGATCGACATATGCAGCTTGAGTAATAGTTGGTGCTTCAGTTGCAGAATTTTCAGGTGTTGATAAGCGATCAGTGGCTGCTTGTAACATGTTTTCTGCTCTCCTTTCCAATATATTCATAGTTGCTGCAATGCTGTCATCGCCTTTACTCCAATAGGCATGGCGTATACTAGCCATACTTGTCTCGTTGTACAAAAAGAGTCGATCATGCCGGAATGATTGCCGTGCAATGCTTTCATCCAATCCATCCAAAGATGACTGAATTGCCAATAGTCGATTGAAGGCACGAATAGATGATGCTTCTTTCTTGCTTTCTTCTTGTTGTGGATTGCCTGAGAATAGTCGAAACACCCATCCAATTGTTCTGAAATTGCCCTTATCCTGACTATAAGCTCGTTCCTTTGGTTCCCAAGCAACAGTGGGACGATTCAGTCTTCGATTCTCTAGTGCACCCAAGCGAAACAAGAGCTCCAACTTATACATTGATTAGTTTACATGATCCCAAATGCTGATTCATCCCATTTTCTTACCTTGCTACGTCTTCCATAACGCATATTGAGATTGTATTCTTCTGTTGCATCATATCTGAAGATGATCTGGGGTTCTTCATGTGCCTTTGGTCTCTGATCCATGTTGTCCAATAGTACTGAGTTGTTGAGAAGTCGAATCATAGGAACAATGAAATACTTGATGTCTGATCCAAATCGATCCAGCTGTGTCTTGATTTCATTGAAAGCATTGGGTGTCAAATAACAGTTTCCATCAAATGGCATGATCCATCTTGCATTATGAATGCTTTTGCCATGTTGAATTGCTCGATTACGCCCTCCATTCTATAAATACATGAGTTATTTATATGTTCTTTCATCATCCTCTTGGTTAAATATACTTACATTGTTCATGGCATAAAGATTCTTATCATGATAAGTGTAATCCAATGTACGTAGCTTGGCTACTTTGGAGAATCTTCGATAGTCATCAGAATGTAGAAAGTCAGGTTCAGAAAAGTCTTCAAGTCGAAAGTCGATTTGCTTGTATTCTTCTTCATCAAAAGGGATTCGCAGATACTCTGCGTGATAGCGTTCCAAAAGATCAATGATGGCTCTTTCACTGGCTGGATCAGAAATGCGATTCAGTAAAAACATCTTGCGCGTGTTGGGAAATGACGGCTCGTGCTCCAAAATAAAGTGTAGATTGGAAAGAGTCTGGCCCTCTTTGTGCCGCGGCGGTAAGTCATTGCCGATAATCCGATACAACAGCAGCTGGTTTCGCTGTGGCTCTTCCTGCAGCGGTGTCAAAGAGAATACAGCAAATGTTGTAAAGAAGACAACAGCTAATAAAAGTAGCCACCACTTCCAATGTTGTTGATAGTAAAAGAAGTATGAATGATGTGGTGTATAGAAACGACGTGGCTTATGGTCCTTCTTGTCTCGACGCGATGAAGGTGGAAAACCGAGATCAACAGCTATATCAGCGAGATGTAGACTATTCAATCGACGTTGCTTGGTCGCGTTGATAAGTGAAGGAGGTGAATGTGAAGACGATGACCTGCTGTCAGTGTCATGTTTGAGTAGAGGCGGCATTGTGTCCAAAAGTACTTGTGGCAGCAGCCAAGTGCGTATGTTGAAAAGAAAGAAAAAGAGAAGGAAAAGGGAGGTCAGGGACCAAATGCAAGAAATAACAAATGGAAAAGGGAGGATATGATTAACCCAAATAGGTCACGGGCGCAGTAAAGGAAAAAGCAGATGTAAAAGGCACTCAACTCTACATAAAAGAAGCGTCTAAGCCAACTATTCTTGGTAGTGCATCTTTTGCTGCTGTGCCAAGAATTCTATCGACTTATTGGTTGGGTGGGATATGTGTTAAACCAGGTAAGATGTGAAGATCGTCTCAAAACAAACCTAATCTAAAACAGGCAGTCAACTGGGATTCAAGGCTGAAGATCGACGTACATGCTTAGCACCTGCAACCCATCTGTGACCTAACAACTGATTGATAAACAGAAACAAGTATGATGCCATTGTATCATCATGAATCCCACACTATCTTGATTAAATCTTGTTGCATCTACCTTAATTGATCTTGGCATTCAATCACACTCCCTTTTCAAGGCTTATATTCTAATTTCTTTCGGAGAATGTCTCATATGGTTGCACTTTTTCTGATAAGGGCAATTTCAAAACCTTGGTTTGTGCCCGGATTATGTGCAACATGTTCAGCATCATCACAAAGTCCTGCAAAGTGCATAATTCTTCTTACATAGCCACATCTCTAGTGACGTCCCATTAACAATACATAAGCAGTTGACCTATGTAACACATGAATCCAATCTTTTATAAAGTGTTGTCTTTCAAAGTGGCTCTCATCTATTTTTGTATCTCTTCTTATGTTGCACTTGGCTGTGCTGTCGGTCTCTGATAAATGTATTCTGTCGTACAGTGGATGACTTTAGCATTTCAAGGGGATATATGATGGCTAAGCATGATCATGGAAATGGATTCGACTATAGACCCACCCCATGTGTGTCGCTTCAGAAAAGTCAAACTGCTTATTGACATAGACTTGCTTCTTTCGTAATTCATCTCGAAAGCCTTCCCAAATCACCATACAATCATCTGACATGGGAATATGGATTTGTAGCATACCAATGACCCCATGTACATAATCTCGAGGATGTGTGCATCTCCTTCCAGAACGTCGAAAGTCCACTAGAATCTTCTTCAGAAGCTGGCAATCTTCCAGTTGTTGTTGCCCATATTCTTTCAGATTCCAAATCAGATCAATCTCATCTGCCATAGTCTTGATACGTTTCAAATGTTGTGAAATTGTCTCACTGTCGATATCACGATCAGCTTTACGTACAGTGGTACACATGGAGCCTGTAATGCCACGCAATGACTTGATATCAAGAGTTGTTGAACCATCCCATCCCATTTCAGCCATCAATAGCACTTTGCGTGGTAAAACAGCTTCTTGTAATGTGCCAACACGCTGAAAGAACTTGCAATCCATGACATCTGAAAGAGCGTCAGCAAATGCATCATCTTGATCAAAAATGAAACGCATTGTACGCTTCCAATCCATCCCTTCAATAGCTGATGTGCGATCATAGTAGGCTTTCAATGCATTGTCGTCAATGACACCAGGATGCAGCTTATCACTCCACTTTTGTAATGTTTGCTCATGTGTTGCAAGGTATTTGATGCTGTCGTTTGCACAATCCAGTAGAGCAAAACACAAGTTTGCAAACTTGTAAATGTATCCCATGATGCCGCGAGGCGTATGTTCAGTATCAGCACAAAAGAGATCAATCCACCAATAGCCTGGATAATCCTTGAAGAGATTCAATATGGTTGTTTGCTTGCCATCACGTATTTTTGCTGCTCGTATAGGATTGCCTTGTTCATCAAGGACTCCGCTGTCTTCCCAATCAACCAATTCATCAGGTGGACCCCACAAATGTGATACAACATTGTATCCTTTGGACATAAGGTCATCAAGAATGCTGGTGTTTTCTGCAGGTACCACGGATGTCATTGATAGCTGATCATTTTCATATTCCACTCGCACAAGCTTGAAATTGTCATTCTGGTACAACTTGAGATGGTTTTGTGGTCCATCGGGTGATAAGAATTGTGCCAACATCTTTTCTGAATCCAATGTTTCCTCTTCCATTGCTATATTGGCGTTTTCAGGTGTTGGTCTGTCATCCGCTTTGGGGGATGACGCGTTGCTTTTGTTACTCCTGTTGTTGCTATCACTCATTTTCAGGCTAGTATTCGTAGTTGGGCTTTAAGTCTGCTGAGCATGTGCAACAGTAGATATGAAACAAGAACAAACAACATAGCATAGCCATGTCAAAGTGGGATGGTGATGAAAAATGTTGGAATCACCGCGGAATCAAGAGACACGTGCTTTGTGTGAGATATCCATGACGATCACGCTGTTTGTATTAGCTAATAATGACACTTACAGGTAAGCAAGGCAGGGGAAAACGTAATTCACAAGTAAAGAAGGGAAGAAAAAGGGAGAAAAAGGTCCCGTGTCAAAAGTCAAAGCAAGATAAACTTTATTGCACATACGCAATCATGAGTGTTGTATATTTAAGACCCATGTCATCACTATTACTTTGTATTTACACAATATCCTTTTATTCGCCCATTGCATAATCCTATCATTTCTTTGCCTTTTTAGACTTTTGGAGAGCATCTTGGATCTCTTTTGCAATATTTTCTAATTCTAACATATCCTTCTTGCCCAGAGATGGCTCTTCTTTAGGTGCTTCATCCTTCTTCTTGTCTATACTCTCGGCTTTCCTCTTCTTGCCAGCATTGGATGCTAATTTGGTAACGTTCTTCTCAGGAGCAACTTGTACACCAGTCAATCCAGATGTCAAATCAGCAGACTTGATGCTCTTCTTCTCTTTCTTTTTGGCTGGTTTCTCAGTATCCACTGGCTCTTCCTCCTCCTTCTTTCTATCACTTGATCCTTCCCATTTGGCGCCTGCACCACGTTCAATCAGTTGTTTTACTAGTCGTTGATCCTACATGGATAACCCATATCAATCATCTGCATATAGATTTCATGTTGTGTGCCTAACTGACCTTTTCGACAAGTGAAGGATATCCTCGTAACTGCTCGATTGGCAGCTTGGTTACCATATCAGGAACTATGTGATCCTTCATGTTATCATACACCCTTGCAACCCCATTGTACAATGGCTTGACTCTTACCTGTCCAGCATTTGAAGTGGTACCAGGTATGCTTTGCAAACTTTTTCTTTTCAGTCTTGCTCTTGCGATAGATCTCTGAAGCTGCAAGTGACTTGGCCAAAATGCTCTTTGAGCAAGCTGCACATTTGGCACCTGGTTTCTCACGATATTCGACACTATAGGTGGTGATGCCTTGTTCGCTCATTGCAGCACGGATCGGTTTGCTGGTGTGTTCCGAGACAAAAGAAGAGAATTTTGCAGTTGCTTGAAAGCCAGGCTCTTGTGTCACATTGAGCAGCTCAACAAGGTGGTTGTCGTTTGTCAATTTACATCTGATAGCGTTCAAGGTGTTTTTTACTTGTAGGATAGTGATTAGTGGCACCTTGTTTTCGACCATTGCAAGGATAGCACTTGTACCTATCATCCAAACTTAGCTAGTGTTAATTGTAGTACTTTGTTCTTCTTTAGCATAAACAACATCCTTTATCCAGTACCAATAACTCTACAGTGTCTCTTATTATCACCAGGACATACTTTGACCTTTACAAAGGATCTCATTTCTGGGTGATAGATGATAATACGATGATGTGTTGGTTTAAGCAATACAAGTCAAGAAACATGCGGATCATGATAACATCTTCAGGAACACTGGTCCCATGAGCAACATACATAATGGGCAGTATGAGATTGGCACAAATGATAGCTCTGCAGAAACATCAATCCAAAGCTCAGTGTTTGGCACACCTTATCCAATTCTTTTAATGACTTGTTGCACCTTACAAGTCGCAACACTGTTTTGTACTCATTGTCTCTTCCGATATTGACCATATATCCAGTGTAGCTTCATTTCCTTACTATTGATGCAATACATATAAGATGTTCTTTGTTTTTGGTTGTCATACTACTATTTCATCGTCTATAATGGATCCAAAGCTGTTTTCCAACTGCCCAATAGCAAGACAGCTGAATGCTGTAGCACTAGCTGTGCTTCAATGTCTCGCTTTCATTCATGTATCCCATCAACCATTCCATCATTAATATGTCAAGCCTATTAGACAACCAACTGATAGGGGGATCAATGTCAATGGATCCAAGCACAACCCCAGTATTAAGTGATTGGAAAGGAAGTTTAAGATAAACAAACAACAGCTAAAGATGTGAAACCCAATCAAAATAGTCAATGAAAATGAAACAAGTGGAAGAAATTGCGATTTCATTTTGTTGCTATGTAAAATAGATGCTTTGATGAAGATGTGATATGATTACAGAAATGGCTTATGTAAAGGGAAAATGAAGGATAGTTGGTGTAATGCGCAGAGACCAACCGGGTAACAAGTGACACAAGCGTCGGGGTGTTATTGGGAGAACCCGGTCTTTTTTTTTTCTCTTTGTTGATTAACAGGCACTTTCCCCCCACTCTCTTTGTTTCACTCCAACTACACCTGTATCATCCTGTTCATTGCAGTTGTAGCTCTTGAAGGTTACAATGACTGATCGCAGCAGTTACTTTGGTGTACCGTCAAGCGCGGCTTCACCCATGAAATACTTGCGACGCAATTCAGCACCCAGTGTGGAATCTTTAGACGAGAGCTATTTTGACAATGGTGGCGTTTCTTCCATGTCGACAGACCTTAGTTCACGTTCACTGTTATTTGGCAAAGGTGTTGGTAGTACATCGATTAGTGCAGCATCCCCAGTTACTTCACCTGGTCCATTATCACCTTCAACATCCACTAAAGCTGCTCGTACACAGCAACATCGTTTGAATGCAGCACAGGAGCAACGAATGTACCATGACAGCTGTCAACGTCTTTTGAGTCATATCACTTCAGTCATGGGTATTTGTGAAGATTTGCAATCATCCAACAAGGATCAGTTTCCTATTCGCTATCCAATGATGCATCGTCCAAATGATCGACCTTTACCACAACGAGCTCAAACAATGATGCCACCTATTGCATCCAACATTGATTGTCCACTTGAAACAGCTTCTCAACCTGATGTGGGATCACCTTCTTCTATTCTTGATGCTTTACATCGAAGATCTTCTATTCATTCTCATGATGAGTCAACAAGTCCTTTTGTACGACAATTGGAACAACATCGTTTATTGACAAGTGATCTTGCAAAAGAGCTCAGCATTCTCAACTTGGACTTAAAGATGGGTCATTCCTCAACTGATCTGAATGCTCTTGAAAGCAAGTCGATTGCAAATCTTTTGGATGATCGTCTTTCTCAATGTCTTCGTCATTTGGAGAAGCTTCGTACTCGTGTTGCTGATACATCATCCAAAGTATTGGTGACTGGTGACTTGAATGCTGGCAAATCGACTTTTGTCAATGCATTGTTGAAGCGTGAAGTCCTTCCTGCTGATCAACAACCTTGTACAAGCATGTTTTGTGAAGTGTTGGATGCCATGTTGAATGATGGAGTCGAAGCTATTCATGCTATTCCAGATGCATCCAATTACAACCGCTTGGATCCTAACACATACCACGTCATTGAAGAACGACACATGTTCAAGACTGTGGCTGATGAAGGTGACAAGTACAAGATGCTCAAGATTTATACAAAGGATGCTCGTACTACACAAGAAAGCTTATTGCATAATGGAGTTGTGGATATTGCATTGATCGATTCTCCTGGTCTTAACACTGATTCAGTGAAAACAACTGCTGTCTTTGCTCGTCAAGAAGAGATCGATGTTGTCGTCTTTGTAGTGAGTGCTGAGAATCATTTCACTCTTTCGGTAAGTCATATTGTATTGCTAAGAGTAGAAAAGATCTGGTTGCTCAATGTGGAACTGTTGATACCTTTTAGGGCAAAGAATTCCTTTGGAATGCAGCCAATGAAAAGACTCATATCTTTATTGTCGTCAATCGCTTTGATTCTATCCGTGACAAACAGCGTTGCAAGCGTCTCATTCTTGATCAGATTCGTCAGCTTTCACCTGCAACTTATGCTGATGCCGATGATTTGGTACATTTTGTCAGTGCAGGCGATGTCGATCTTGAGCCTGGTTCCACCAAATTGGATGCTCCTGAATTTGCACGATTGGAACAGCGACTACGTGCTTTTGTATTGGAGAATCGCACCAAATCCAAGCTATCACCAGCCAAAAACTATTTGGTCAATCTACTCAGTGATGTCAATGGTCTTTCCATGTCCAACAGTACTCTTGCAAAAGAAGAACGTGAAAAGGTGCAACTTGAGCTTGAAGAGGATAAGCCTGGATATGAGCATTTATTGCGTGTTCGTGATCGTCTTCTTCATCAGGTGGAAAAAGTTGCCGAAGTCACTGTGCTTGGTATCCAGAAACATGCTCTTCAGGCATTGAATACAGCTGTTGAAGGAATTGCAACTACAGCAGACAGCATTGAATATCCTGGCATCTTTTTGATCTGGCAATATGCACAAGATATAGCAGATTCCATGTCACAAGCACTGCTCAAGCAAGTACGACGTGAAGAGAACCATGCTCGTGAAGACACTAGCCAATGTATTGATCGTATTCATGATATGGGCACTGAACATCTCGGCAATTATCCTCGTGTTGGCACTGTGGAGAAGATGTGTCTCAAGAATCGTGATCGTGCAGTAGTCATTTCTGTGGAACCAACAGACTTTTTCGACTTGTCTTTGGATGACAAGATGTCAGGTTGTGCATTGTCATTTGGTGCAGTTGCTATGGTGGGAACACGTCTTCTTGGTGTCAAAGATGCAGTATCTGGTATCTGGAGCTTGTCAAGTGCAATGAGTGCTCGTAACATGCGTCAAATGATTGTTCCTATCATGAGCATAGCAGGTGCTGGACTCCTGGTTTATGTTGTTTCTGATATGCGTTATGCTGTCAAGCGCAAATTGGTACGAAAGTTCAAGACTGCTGTACGTGACACTGCTTATGTGGAAGGTCAATGTAGCCGAATTGGACGTGAAGCACGCAAAGCACTTCGTGTAGAAGGATGGGAGATTCAAAATCGACTTGTCAGAGCTATCGAGAACAAGGAAAAGAAGCGTAGTGAAATGGAGCACAAGATACATCATGCCGAGAAGACTATTGCCTATTTTGACAGCGTGTTGGAAAAGTCGCTCGTCTTGCTTGACAAGGTTCAAACAATCCAAATTGATCACCATCACAATGCTAATGCCATCGCAAGTCCATAAAGGATAGTCTATCTCTTTTTATCCGTATTACATTCCTCCTTCTTAGTCCCTCTTTTTGCCCATCATCATATATTAGATTCATTATATGTATATCCTTCTGATCCCTTCTCTGTATTTTTATGTCATTACTTGTCCCAATCATCTTTTCCAACTTTTAACTACCCCTCTCCCCAAAATATTAAACAATACTTGTCATTGTATCTTTATCATTTGATATGCTTGCCCAGTCATTCCTCGATAGAGCAGTATGTTGTCGTTACTCCAGATCATCACCGAGGATGCAGATTATCATTTCATGCGCCAATACAAGATATTGATAGGTCAAGTAGCATCTTGCTAAAGTTTATTCTTTACCAGGATTTGTACATAGAAAGGTGATTCTCTTTGTGCTCTACCTATAGCAGTGTTTTATTACATTTACATCAAAAAGTAGACTATTAGTAGAAGGATGGTGGATGATCAACACTATATTGTAGGTATGGATATAAAAGAAGATGCTATTGTCCATTGGGTCTAACTTGAAAGCAGCTGTACAAAATTTGCAGGGAACTACAAACAGTTAGGTTAGCATAAGATCTCGTAACTTGAATGGCTACCACTTACAATCCCAACACGTGTTCCAATTGATCCAGTCCACCTGTATAAAATGTGATAAGTGACAATGGATAATGAATGCAGCCCACCAACTACTTACCAATCGTGTTGTGTTTCTGTGCTCTTAATAATGGTGATGATGTCTCCCTTATCAAATGCCAAATCACCTGCTTGTTCTCCTGCAAACTTGAATAAAGCTCGTGCTCGAAGTGGTCTAGATTGTGCTTGTTGATTGTATCCTCCACCATATCCTCCACTTATAACTGCAGCTCGATGCATAATGTCTGTGCTATCCATGCCAGTGTTGCTGTTGTATGATGTGTGATGGGATAAAGTACGTGACTGGATACGCGTTTGTAATGCCTTGTATAAAGGATCAGCTTGTGGCGGAGGAGGAATGGTGCCATTCAATAATTCAAAAGTTGTCACTCGACGACCATACATCTTGGCATTGGCATCTGAACGCTCCAATATCACAGATCCTTCGACCGATATCCCTGCAAAAAGACCACGTGATTTGCTGTAAGAGTAAACGGCTGCTACGCTGTTGATTGATGCTGTGCCTGACGCTTCTGCATTTCTTCCCAAAGGACCAGCAGCCACTATAACATAACATATCATTAGATATCTAACTAGAGATATATGTGATTGTCATTGTTACCTGAGACATTTCCGCCAAGAGTAACACTACCATGATGCATAAACGTTTCAACAGCTGCAGTGGTATTCAAGACCATGACAAAATCAGTCAGCTCAGCACCTACATCTTGACATTAGTATATCTTGCAAGATATCTCGTTACCAGTATCGATTGGCTTACCTATCTGACCACCTATACCAATTCCTCCAGTTACTATAGCTGCTGGTGCTGACCATGCTATTATCCAATAACATCACATCAGTCATTGATATACTTTCCAAGTTGTCAATCCTTGTTCACCCCAATGCTACGTACATCCATCTGATAATCTAGTATAGGATACAATGAGTACAAGCACTTCTTTGACAAGGAAAAGCAAGAAGGATAGTTTACCTTGCAATCACAAGTCCAGAACCAGCACGTGCCGAGAAAAGAAACCCGCCCTTAAGTACCGAGTATATCGCAAGCCCTTTTGCCTGGTTCAAGATTCCTGGAGGTATGATGCCTTCAAGCTCTTCAGCTGGATCTGTAAAGAGAGCCAGATTAGTCAATAGTGTCGTCCATGACCACCAAGAATAAACAAGTACCACAAAAGCTGTTTAGAATTCTTGCTGCTTTACGACATTCAGCTGTTTCGTTTTGTTATCAGTGAATAGACTCCAAGATTGCAGATATTGTATTTACATTGTAAACTGGAAGGCAAAGGCGAGTTGAAGTGCAAAGACATTCGTTGCTTGGGTCGTGAAAGAAAGAAGTCTACTTGGTTGATGTCTCCACATCCCCGGCTGATACCCAAAATGACACCGCCACGTGCACGAGCCATGTCAAGTGCATGAATCACAATGTGACATATGAAATGAATGAAAAGATGTTCATTGTTCTCAAAGAAGGATTGGAAGGAGAGAAGAAATACAGTAATGGTTAGGGGGTTAACTAAGGTGAAAGAGGAAACACGAGATCTGCTCGATCACTGCAGTCAGGTGCAGAGAATCCACTTGAAAATGTATCAAAGATCCATAAAGCTACACCATTAGTCCATCCAAAACCTGCTTGAACAGTGTCTATAAATGAAAAGATCAACAAGTGTTCTTCCAAATCATACATTGTAGTGTTATTCTTACTTACATTCTCCTCCTCCACCAGCATCACCAATCACTGTAACTTCAAACTTTTCAAACATGTGACCAACATCGGTTTGATTGGGCATTTGCTGCAGGATTCCAGGAACAAAACCTCCTGTTTCGTACCACGAGCAAAAAGCAGATGCAAGATATCGGTCTGCCAATGCATGAATCATATCGGTAATGCTTGAATCCTTGGTGACGTCGTACACGTTGAGCATTGCACGTAATGCAATATATTGTAGTGGTGGCCAGCCATTAGGGAAATCCCATTGTTGAGAAGTATTGTACACAGATGTTGTTAATATACCAGGATAAGCTTCTAGCCAATGCTGAGTTTGTGCAAGCACTTGTCCCATTTGTTCTTTGCTGAGACGATGATGTGCTCCCAACCAAAATGGATAAAGGGCAGCTGGTGTGAATTCACGATTCAATCCATTGCTTGTCATGTTGTAGTCATAGAATGATACATCTTCTTCATCCCATAACACTTCTTTCATGGCTGTGATGCGCTTTGCAGCTTGACGCTTGTAGTATTTCTTTTTGCGACTGGATGTATGCCACTGGCTTAAAGTTGATTCCATGTTCCACATCAAAGCATTCAAGTCGACTGGCACAATGTTGTCATTATTGAGCGACTGCAACAAGTAATTACCATCTTGGCTATCCTTGTATCGGAACCAGCGTGAAGTATAATCCCATCCACTTTCGGCACCAGTGGCTAGATTGCTGTATAACCGAGCTTTATCCGTGACATTTTGAGCAGTGGTATAATCTTCCGCATATGATTCAGGTCGTGGTGCGCTATTGATCACGCGATACTGATTCAATGTATGTCCATTCACATCAATGCTCTTGTTGGCCATCCAGAAAGAGTATTCCTTATCAAGTGTTGGTAATGCCTGCTTGATAAAGTCGTCATCATGTGTAGCTTCATAGTATGCCTTGATCATCTCTATCAAGAATGGTGGCTGTGATCGATTCAAGTAGTAAATACGTGCTCCATTAGCTATCAAAAGACATCCATCAAATTGATTAGTGTCATATCATATTAGTTATCCTTATGTGTCACTTACGCATAAAGCCATATTCTTCAACAAAGTCCAAAAAGTTAAGCAACATGTCTTTGGCTTCATTATGCAGCTCACTGACAAGCAAGCCACGAATCACAAAATAGCTATCCCTGTAGGCGTATACATATTAAGTTAGTCCCAGGGATACATAATGCATCTTCACACGAGACAATGGACACTTGCCAATAATAGAATTCTCGGAATCGACCCCCAGGGACAACAAATGGACGCTTCACAGGAAGTGTGCTTGACACACATCCATCACAAAGTTGGCTCAAATCAAATTTGAATGTAAGATTAGACCAATATTGATGTATTTGAGATGCCCATCCACGATATGTCAAATCATCAATCTTGTCCAACAAAGGGATATCGGCTTTGACGCTAAGATTAACCGGTTGAAGCTCGGTACCTTCTTCCAAGAAGTTGGCATCAACAAAGCTGCGAATAGAATCAGAGGATGGATTGTCACCCAAAGCTTCAAAAGCTTCAATGACTTGATCAAGAGGTTTAGATGTAGGCTATAAGTGAAAAAAGTGGGGGCAGTAAAGTAGAAATGACTAGTAGATCAGCATATTGTTTGTTTTTCTTTATGACTATATACTCCTTTTTGCTCTTCTCTCTTTCTTTCACGCATACCTTATCAACAAAAGTCTTGGAATCAGGATATAGCTTTGCCAATTGAACAGTCTTTAGCAAAGGTCCATCACAGTAAATAGGTGAATCACAGCGAGGAAATGACTTATTTGCATGTTGACCTTGTTTAGTTGCTGTCGTAACGACTGCAACTGCTGCCAACAGCAAAGAATGACCAAGGAATCTCATCGTGGGAGAGTGGGACCAAGGTGTACAATAAAACAAGTAGTGACGACTGGATATTCTGCTTATTTATATGCGTTCAATGGCGGATGTGACACAAGAATGGGAAAAAGAAGCGGGTGTGGGGTTAGTGTAACGCAACACATAACAGACTGGTTTGCATTTATTACTGGAGAGGAGCAAAAACTGGTTACGGGACCCGCTGGGAAGCGGAAATCAATCATATTGTTGTGGATCTTGCCACTTTTCATGTCAAGATCAATATCATCCTATCTTCTTTCTCCCCTTGCTTCAAATTGACAAATGACTCTATCATGCACGCAGTTACAGCAGCTGAGCCTTTTGCATGGCTCAGTCATGCACCAACAACAAGCCCATTCAGATATTGCATATTCACTGATTAATAACAATGCATGCATATAAAACGTTTTCTTTGTTTCTAGCAAAGCCTAGCATTGGCAAATGAACGTGCTCCCGAATATCCCACAAAACCAAGATACTGGATATCGATATTGTCCACCTCCAATTCCGATCGGATAAGCTTGACTAGCACATACTTTGCTGACCTATAGTGTGGATGGGATGTGTTAGTCATCATGATATGCAACAAGATCAGGATCTCTAAATAATGTGTCATGGGAACACCCTTCATCCTACATACCGGTGCTCCACGGGAATAACAACATGTCGCTCATTGTCAAGTGAAAACCATCCCACTGGATCCAAGTCATCATCAGGCTTGTTCTTCATATAATGCTCATAATCTGATGCAGTAAAGTCATCGAATACTCGTGTACCTGTAATCATGACACATGTCAGTTATTGGGCGAGTTACATTTCATATCACTTTGTTTGTTTACTCACGTTCGACATCAATGGGATACCGAGACACAAACACCATACCATCCTTGCCTATACATGAAAGTCAATATCATACATGTCATATCTGAGCAGCTTGATGCTTACAAGGTGCTGTAAACCTAAATGATGTTGATGCATAGTATGAAGATGAGCAAAATGACCAGCTGCAAACATTCAATGTTGTCTTTATATGACTCTTACCCATACTGGGGTGCCTTGATAACCATTTTTGATATCACACAGCTTTGGTCTGTTTTCCGCTTTCCTCTATAGCGTAAAAGGATATTGATTGTACCGCTTCTTGCAGAGCTGCATCAAATTCGAATACAGCCATTAGTGTCTGGACCAATGTATCAGATAGCAATACCAACCAAAATACTGAATTGTCATTCCTTAGCATATTGCCGACACCATAAGAAGCACTGGGATAGATTGGATAGCAGGATTTTGCTTAGTGCATTGAATGCATTAGTCAAAGTCATGTTATTACTTACCTATATTGTCCACCATCCTGCTCCATTACATCAAATTCCAAAACACATTGATTTTGTCCAGGGATATTGGTTTTCTCGCCACACAATCGATCCATATCAACTACTCTGTCATCTGATAGACATCGAAATCTCATATTATCAGTGTCAGGTGGCGATAGACGTCTTAAACGAGGTATGCGTGGTGGATGACGTGCTCCACGATCTCTTAACAAAGTGCGTGGTTGTTGAGTAGGTGGTGGAGGAGGAGGAGGTGGTGGTAATTGATTAGGTGGAAGGTAGTTATCAAAAGCAGCTTCAGTCATAATTGGTGATAATGGCATAGGTGCGGATGAGATTGGTTGTTGTTCATGCGCTGGTGACATCTGCATAAGGAAAGAAGTAGATGATGTGAAGTCTTAATATAGAAAGATCAAGAACAAAGGAAGCACTTGTATATTATGTATAATAAGATATGAAGTAAAGTGTGTGTATACACCTGAAGTGTGCGTATATGTGTCGTGCCCAGGTTTCGGATGTATTGTTTGATTGTGTCACTTTCCTCCCTTGTTACATACACAACATAAAATACTTGTGTATTGACTTCCTCCTATCTTCAGTGGTTGCACAGTATATGTATGAAAACATAAAGTTTGTTTATTCTATACAAAAGCTACTCGGTACAATATGCAAGACCTCGTGTGATCAAATAGTCCACTTCAACCTTTCTTGACAAAGGAATCACCCATTGCTCGTATACTTGCACTACTTGCTGTGCTGCTGGTAATCGATCCCTTTTTCCAGTTTCCTCCAATAATGTTTGGCCATAGACAAGTGCTTTTCTTCCAAGTCGTTGTAACATCTTCTTCTCCATAGATCGATCAGTGATACAATCAGCTATTGCTTGTCGGTCATAAGCACGAGCCAAACGAGCGAACATCTCTGAATCTCCCCGAAACCGCATCTCAGCGATAAATTTTGCTAACACAAGTATGCACAACATCACGTCAGCTTCCGTTATAGATCACGGGGAGAAAAAAAAGCAACTTTGCATCTCTTGTGTCGCTTACCATAATGAATACGTCTGCTCAGTGCTTCTAAACATTCAATATCTCGTATTGCTGAATTGGCGTATTGACCATCATCATCATCATTATCATCGTGTTTGCATATGGTAGGTACAATAGATCTGGTATATATATCCATGATGGTGTCATTGATGTTGACATCGTTTGGCCATAAGAATGATGGGTAATCAAAGAGTGAAGGTGGTAACTTGACTGTAGGAGCAGGTAATGGTGATGTAAATGGATAATATTCACCAGGACTGAAGTGGATGACTATATATCAATAATCGACATTTCTTTTCAGCATGTTATATTGTCCTTACGTCACGTAGCGTCTTGCTTTGGCTAGATAAAGGAGTTTAGATTGCATAATTCTGGTGAAGATAAAGAAGGATTCTTACCATGCATCTTCTCTGTTTCCCATAGATAGTATTCTAGAAAGCTTCGTTTACCAGTCATATTGTTAAAGTCTAAAGCACCTGGGATATATATCGAGTGGTTGTGTGCAAACTGAGCTCGTTCAATAAGAGCTATGTACATTCATAAGTGAAAAAAGGAAACGCCAAGACATCCAGGGCAACAATCATACCACAAACAAGAGTATCTTCAAGACGTAAAATAAGATGTCGTAGTTTATCATTGAAGTGTGTAGTATGATCAGTGGTGTTCATATGTGAAAAACAAAGAGTGGGGAGTAGTAGTGTGTAAGGTGTACCCGATAAATGAAGGTGTTTATATAGCATCAATGCGGATCCCCTGTCCTTTCTGGGAAACCAGAGTCAATACAGGGAAGCACGTTACATCAGAGGAAAGGTCTGCTGAGAAGATTTGTACACAGTAAAGTAAAATAAAGTGAAAGGAGGCGTTGCAGTCAATGTTGGGTGCGGGGTGGAGACAGGCAGCTCTTATGTCGGAAGCTTAATGCAAGGCCATGTGCTTGGTGTGAGTGAGCGTGTGTGTGCACCTTCTTTTCTGCAGTATATCGTGATCCACTAGTTCGAAGCATTGGTTTGAAGAAGAAAGAGAGAAGCAAGAAATGCCCTTTACGCCATACACCTCGCAGACTATTCTGCCGTCAGCTAATGGTGTAGTCGATCAGCAGCATGCTTCAATACAACAACAACAACCAGCACCACCTACTTCTTTCTTTACACGCCGTCCTGCTGCTTCTTCACCTATTGGTTCTCCTCCTGATGCCAACCAGTCCTTACCACCTAGTCCACCATCACGATTCAACACCTTATTACCTTCAACAAGTAACGTTGCTCCGACATCTTTCACCATTGACGCGGTAGAAGCTTGGGGTAAGACGACGCTTGATAAACAGCATAGTACGCTTTACTTACTGCTTACTTGATATCAGACACCAATCTTTATCTCGGCACATCAGATGGCTGTGTATTGCATTTTATACTTGAAGAACAATCAAAACCAGGAGAGGTATGTGTTTGTATATATCTTAATGATGGGATGACTGATTGGGAGCTGCATGACATACAACAGGTTCCATATGCTTCACGACTCGAGAACAAGATCAATCTTGGCTTTGGCCGTAAATCTATCGAGCGTATTCTTGTTATACCCCAAGTATCAAAGGCTGTTGTGCTTTGTGGTAATGATCATGTGTTGGGTCGATGGATATACATGTGATGGATAAGCTGATTTGATTGTATTGTATAGATTCTACCTTGAGCTTTTACTGGTTACCAGCATTTGCACCCATTCCCGTATCCTCGATACCACATATCAAAGGAGTTTCTTGTTTTGCCCATAATGTTGCAGAAGAAGGACGCATTGGGGAGGATGGTACTATTGAGTTATGTGTGGTGAAACGACGCGTCCTGCAGATATACAAAGTTGGCGAACTTGTTCAAATCAAAAAGGTACTACTTGGTGAATAAGGATCATAGTTAAGCAGGGACTGATTCCTTTTACATGTAGGAAATGCCATTGCCTGATGGAGCTATCACTTTGGCACGTCATGGAAGAAACCTTTGTCTTGCAGACTACAATCACTACAAGTTGATCAATTTACTTATGCCGAATCCAACTCCTTTGATTCCAACTCCTCAAGTCACCATCTCTTCACCTACAATGCTTGGCGCTGGTTCACAGACTGTACCAAAACCTGTGCTCACTGTGATTCGACCTGATGAATTCCTGGTTGTCAGTGGAAGTATATCATCTCCATCAAATGATATCCTTTTTTTATTATTATTATGGAAACGTGTATGCATGTAAACAAATATCTATCTATCCTTGACCATAGCTATGTGCACAAACGACAATAGGCATCTTTACCGATTCGCATGGATCTCCTATTCGTGGTACGCTTCAATGGGCCAGTTATCCAAAAGCATTATGCGTCGAGTTTCCTTATATCGCAGCACTATTACGTAACGGCACAATTGAGATACACAACATTCTTGATCAACGTCGACTACAAGTAATCACTTTTCCACAATCGTTTGAAGCACGTGGTATGTCATTTGGCCATGGAATCAAGGTGTGGATGGAATCAATGGCAGAACGACTACGTCGAAGACCTTATGCACACATCAATGATGACGAGGAACTTGAGAGTGAATTGAGACGTCAAGTGTCAAAATTCTCTACTGTGCCTGCAAGAATCTTGATCCATGGTCGTGATAGTGTGGCAGCACAAATCGTGACACCCCTCGTTGTACAAGTGGACAATTTGTTGGATGACAAGCGATTGGAAGAGGCATTGGATATGGCAGATCAAGCTAGGAATACCATGTCGACTGAAAACAATGTTTATGTGGAACGCATGGCAAGTAGACAGGAAAAAAAAAGTAGCAATGGCTTTCTCTAATGGATCTATGCTGCATCTAGCAATCCGAGCTTGATTATATTTACCAAAAGGCTGGTCTACTCCTGCTACAAGAAACAGTCTTTGAAGATGCATTCACACTGCTATCCAAAGGCAACATTGATCCTCGTATGGTGATTCATCTTTTCAGTGATTTGGCAGCATCAAGTCGTGTTAATGAGTCACCTTATGTCCTCTTATTTGATGGTGTCTATGGACTATTGGAACGTACTGGAAGGATTGAAGATATGGGTGAGTCGATATATTTCTACTGATGACAAAGCATACTTATTGAAATACGATAGTCGCCAAAACAATGGAAAGGAATTACTCGCCACATTTGGAAGAAGATCATCAAAGATCAAGTCCTACAATGGAGTTACGACGTGTCTTGTTACGCAATGCTCGAGAAGCTCTTGAAAAGTATCTGACAATTGAGCGGGGGAAACGTCGAATGCTGATTGGTAAAGGAGATACAGTGTGCAAGGTAAAGGATTCCTAAGCGTACATAAGATGGGATATTCATTGATGATTACTAGGCAATCGACACAGCACTTCTCAAGCTTTTTGTGACGAATGATCAAGATGATGCAATCCATCGACTGTTGGAGCGACCCAATGATTGTTCATTAGAAGATTGTGTCAATACATTGATTCGATCCAAGGTATTTCACAAGCGTGCATGACATTGAAGAATGTTTGGTAACATGTATGATATAGAAATACTATGCCCTATCGCTCCTATATCAATCAAAGCACATGTATGAGAAAGTGCTTGAGACGCTGACCAAGATTTACATGGGCGAGTTGCCAGATACGCGATTTACCAATGGCTTGGAGCACATCAAACGACTGCTTTTACAAGATATCAGCCTGGAACATTTGCCAATGGATGCACTAATGCAATATGCTTGGTGGGTTACTGAGCAAAATGCTGTCGATGGCGTTGAGATTTTTGTTCGATCACCACGTGCCAAGGAGATGGATTCATCTGAAATCTTGGAGAAGCTTGAGCAATATGGAGATGAAGCAGTGCGTTCCTATTTGGACTATCTTGTTACCACGCGCAAAAGCAAAGAGCCAAAGCACCATACACGACTAGCACTCACATATGTACGATCTGTCAGCCAGACATTGCAAGACACATCCAAAGACACGTTGCATCAGCTTGTGGATCAGTATAAGCAAACAGTGAACCCATCCAATGTCACCGAGAATGAAATGACTTTTGTTGGATATCTTGGAGTACATCAGCAATCGAATTTGGTTCGCAGACGACTATTACTCATTCGCTTATTGCAACGATCAGCATTGTATGACCCTGCAACTTTGTTGGACGCTATTGAAAAGGCTGGGCCTTTGGATATTGAAAAAGTGATCGTTTATGGCAGAGTAAGTAGTCAACCAAATGAGTGGATGATAAAAAGCAATAGCTGACATGCGATGATTCATGTAGATGAAGAAGCATGAAGATGCATTACGGATATTGATTCACGATCTTGGTGATTTTGTCGGTGCTGAGACGTATTGTGTAACCAAGGGCCAAAGTACAGGGACAGTACCTGCTATTGTTATGCAGGAGTCGGTTACACCAGCAAGAACATCTTCTCTGAGCAAAAAGCAAGTGGTCAAGAAGAAGCAACTAGAGGAAGATGAAATACCTTTGCCAGCATTACCAGAAGAAAATGATGAACGAAGATCACTCTTTTCCATGCTGCTCCAAACATACCTAAGCATCAAAGACAGGTACCAATTCTTACTTTTCCCCATCATTGTGCAACCTATTATGCTGACACAGTGTCTTTATCTAGTCAACTCATGTTGATTCGCACTATGCACCTCCTTACCACTCAAGGCTACTATTTAGATATTCTCGAGGTATGTATTTCACCCTTCTACTCTTTCACCAATAGCAGTAAAGCTAATCAATCCAATCATAGGTGCTAGACTTAATACCGGATGATTGGCCGATTCAGATGCTTCAAGACTTTCTAATTCGATCACTGCGTCGCTCACTGGATGATCATCGTAACAGCCAAATTGTTGTCAGTTTGAGTCGTGGTGAAAATGTCATGGTATGTAACATTTAGAATAGGCGATATGGGTGGATTGAATCATTGTATACTAATAAACTTTTGATATGCAATAGGCCAATAGCCAGGTTATCGATCTATATAAGGAAATCGGCCCAATCTATGTGGATCTGCAATCAGAATGCTACAAGTGCCATCAGTATTTGGGCGACAGTATTGTTGTACGAGAACATCGACATGGCCATTTACTCCACTTGACTTGTGCAAAAGCAGCAGGACTAGTCAAAGCCGACGACTGAATCTCGACACAATTGTAGTGGATACTTTATACTATAGAACATACGACGTACAATAGTAATGCAACAACTATTCGAGGAAAAGCCAAGAAAAGAGCGACAATGATAGAGTAGTTTATACAGAACCATAATCAAATTGATGCGTATCTAGGCACATTTGTGCTGTGTACATAAATAAAGCAGTTCTTCTGCTTTCCTTTTGTTAACTTGTTTTCTTGTCTCGCTTAAACTTTAAGAGTCTAGCACTGCTACAATGATAGCCTTTGAAGTAAGATCATTTGACAATGATATACAGCAAGAAATTGCATTGATGCCTTTAAAGACTAGCTAATGTTATTGATTGCTTCTTTGAGAACAATTACAGGAAACTGCACTATGACTATGAGATATACATGTAACATAAAAGGGGGAGAGATGGAAAAAGGATCATGAACAATGACTGTCTGCATAGACAATGGATAGATTGATAATGAACAATGACTTGCAAGCGTTGATTACCTGTAACATGGGAGCCAAGTAGACTAAGGCGGAGACTGTAAACGGGCCGGCTGTGTATTGTACGTATAACCAAACTATCGCGCCCTTTTGGTGGACCCACTCTTTCTCAAACACTCCATCATGTTTTGGCGTTTCGGTTTCCACAATCCTTCAGCCATTGACACTCTACTCGATCGTGAAGACATTGAGCTCGAAGATATTCTGGAAGAAGAAGATCTCTTGCAAGAAGCCAAGTCGCACAACCAAAAGCTCATTGACTTGTATCCTTTTTTTGTCCACCCATGGTCCACTTTAACAACATCCCATGCCATATCAGATGCAGTAGCTTCTATTGGATATCCATCCTTGACCTTTATTCTTCTTTTCTAGCTTATCAAAGACAGAGAATTTGAACAAGTTATTGACTTATATCACGGCAACGGATCTTGATGAAAGCCGAAGGTTCAAGTGAGCATCGCATTTATCGACTGTTGCGAGATACGGTTTGGATGACCATGAGTATAGATATCCTTTCCTTGCATGTGAGATTATGGCGTGCGAGATTCCTCAAATAGTGGATGCCATTGTATTGGAGAACAAGGGGATGCTTGAATCTTTTTGGACCTTTTTGGATCGCCCTGCTCCTCCTCGAAGACGCGCGGCAGATGAGACTAAAGAACAAGACGACCATGATGAAGAAGCACATCTCGATTCTCTTCAAGCTCAGTACTTTTGTAAGACTATCAGCGTATTCTTGACCAAACGAACTGGTGAAGTGAGTATATGATCAAAGACTTGTTCGGGATATTTTCATTACTCACATACAGCCTAGGTACTTGATTTCATCAAATCCAAGCCAGAACATCTGGAACAGATTCTCGGTCACTTGCAGACATCAGCTATCATGGATCTTTTGTTGACATTGGTGCGTGTTGAAGAATTGTCAGAAGGAAAAGGAATTGTACAGGTAAATCATGTGTGTGTGTGTGTATGAGATATGGGCAACACAAAGGAACAAAAAGGCACTAAAAACATTTCAATGACGCAGTGGTTGAGCGACCATGGATTACTCGACAATCTGGTGGATAGATTAGATCCTTATTTGGATAGTGAAGTAAGTTTCATACTAGTCATTTTTTATCATTACACATGTTAATGCATGTCTTCATCATAGGAACATTCAGTAGCTCAGCAATGCATTTGTGAAATCATTCGGATGTCCCAGACCAGTTTGATGGAATCACCCAGTATCGGCTTGAACGATCTTATCATTGACTTGAAAAGGTACATGCAACGTGAGCAGGAATCGAACATGTCATCTGACTCTAATTTATACCAGCGAACGTGTGATTCGCAAGTTGGCCGACTTTATGCTTGATACAAAGGCACCCAATTCGACATCCACATTGATCAACGGCGTCACCATTGTTATCGATTTGATCCGCCATAACAACAGGTATATATGAGAAAGATACCCTTAGGATGGGAAGGGAAACAGCTTACTGATGCATGTGCCTTGATATGATAGTGACATGGATAATGATCCAATGTTGAATGGTGCCTATGGATACGGTGCCAATGCAGCCATTAGACAAGTTTCAGTATCTCTTGCTGATATGCTTAAAGTCCTGGCCGAGCGTGTTGGTGATTTCAACCAGTTGTTGATCAAGCCAAGATCAGTGGTAAGTGCTATTATGACTAAAAGATGTGGATATACTGATAATACTTTATTATCATGTATTAGAATGCACCTATGCGTACAACATTGGGTGAACAGATGCCACTTGGATTCGAGCGACTCAAGATTTGTGAGCTTTTTGCTGAGCTTTTGCATTGTTCCAACATGTCCAATCTCAATGGTGAAGAGAATGAAGCTGAAGAGGACGAGGATGACAAGGATGAAGAATCGATCAAGGAATCAGATGATGTCAAATCTGAAGATAAGCAAGAACCTGATACGACAAAAGATGCATCCACCACTGCAGATGGCACAACGATTGGCGATTATCTTAAAATGCAATTTGTGGAGAACCGTGTCATGCCAACATGTGTCGTAAGTGTCATTATATGCCATCTGCAACATTCATTAACAATGTGGATATAGGATCTATTCTTTGCCTTCCCATGGAACAACTTTTTGCACTATGTGATCTACGACATGTTGCATCAGATCTTCAATGGCCGAATGGATAAGGGATACAATCGTAATTTGGCAATTTCAGTGTTCAAAGATGGCAAATTGACTGATCGTATGGTGCAAGCTCAAAAGGCAAATGATGAAGAATGGTATGTGAAAAAGGCAATATACATGATGCGGATAATATATTGAGCTTATGGATATCCAAATATAGTGCTAAGCCGAAAGGAATGCGATTGGGATACATGGGTCATTTGACATTCATTGCTGATGAGATCATCAAGTTGTTTGAAGGATATCCTGAAGCTGTGTTGAGCCAGGTCAAGGATGACATTGATTTGGAAAGCTGGAACGCATATTGCAACAATGAGCTCAAGGAAACAAAAGAACGTGATCGTTTACCTCTCGCTGGTCCACGTCCTAATGATGGATTGGATGGTGCAGCCACTGATGAGGAAGATGAGGAGCCTATGGATGGTGTTACAGCAAGACAGGTGTGTGACAGAAGTGATGAGATCATGTTATACACAAGCTTACTTGTATATTAGTATTCACGTTACCTGAGTCAGCAAGATGGTGACCTTGATGATGATGAAGATGAAGAGACTGAGAATTGGATCACGTAAGTAATTATAGTTAGCAATTGAAGAGTGTTTGATGATTGATTGACTTTTATGTTTCAAAGGGGACGTGATGACTTTGATCGTGAATACTCTTATGGCACTGCTTTTGGTATGGGAGCAAATGATGGTCATATGGGAGGCACGCACGATGATCTTGATGATGATGAGGAATATGGCAGTGATGATGACGAGGTGAGTATTATAGTAAAAGGTCTAGATGAGCTTTGACTGATTATATCCACTTGGAAACAAAAAAGGAATCGGGTCGTGTTCCAGCCGATTGGTCTCGAGGATTTGCAGGATTACCCCAAACAAGTATGCTTCATCGAACACAGAGCCATATTCGTGATAGTGAAGAAGTGGATGATGAGGATGAACAACAACATGACAAGAGTGCTGCAACCACCACCAAAAGCAAGAATACTACTACAGCTCCAGTGAATGAAGATGACGATGAAGATGATCCATTTGGTGATTTTACTAGCAGTGATTCGAATCAAGAGTGGACAGAAGGATTTTCATCCCAGTTTGAAAGTATACATATTTCTGGTGAAGGCAACACATCCACAACAGCCAAGAGTGATAACAAATCTCCAGTCAATCACGATTATGTTCGCGCTGTCAAAACCAAAGAGGAAGAAGATGCAAAGCTTGGCAAGGAATATCGTCCTGAAGAAGAGCAACAAGGGGAAATCTAGAGAGCAGCTACAACACATACGTACATTGAACAACAACACAACAACACACACACACATCCACGACATACTCCATGCTTCTTTTTGACACCGCTTTATTATACATATCCTGTTCAACCTCTTCCCTTTTGATATCGTCATCAGTTCCTATTGTTTCGATTGCCACAACAAACACAAACACACGCATATACGACTCGCCTTGCTCTTGTATCCATTATATCTCTTTGTCTCTCTCTCTCTACCTCTCCCTCTCTTTCGCTTTGTTCCTATAGTAGCGCTAGTGGCTATGCTTTGTGGATTCTATATAGTAATTCTTATATTCCTCATTTCGTGTACAAAAGGCTTTTGTTTTTCGACACATTCAACGTGTAATTAAAAAGAGAACTGAAGCAGGAAATGCGTTGGGGGATA
This sequence comes from Lichtheimia ramosa, assembly GCA_008728235.1. Taxonomy (NCBI): domain Eukaryota; kingdom Fungi; phylum Mucoromycota; class Mucoromycetes; order Mucorales; family Lichtheimiaceae; genus Lichtheimia; species Lichtheimia ramosa. The sequence goes on from CP031823.1 coordinate 4,524,712, forward strand.
AGAGATCAAAGTGGATGATAGAATGAACTGGTATAAGCAAGAATATGGACTATATGATTGCTGCTACTCTACAAATGATTGGGAATGAAACTCCAAATAGTGCCGAGAATGGCCATAACAGTGGATATCAAAAGAATGATATTGTTGAGCACAGATTGCCAAAATGGGATGGTACCAGCAAAAAGTTTGCGATAACAAAGCAATGGGAAGATGGCAGAGATGCCAAAGCTGAATAGAGCACCTAACAAGGACTATAATCGTAATGTTAGTGATACTTGTCAAATAAAGAATATATAAACATACCACAACACGATCAAAGCCTGGGAAGACTGTTGCAATGTAGACAATAACTAGACTGGTAAGGATGCGTGCTGTTGCAGTGATCACGTGTTTTCTCCAAGTATGAAACTTGCACCAAGCGTCAATGACTGGCTTATTGAGTAACCAGAGTTCTGATGTTAAAATCACTGGGTTAAGCATCAGACCATATTTTGCTAATGGAGTAAGGATCATAAGTCCGATACCAATGTTGGTCACAATGGGATAATAGCCAGGAGTTGATGCAAGGTTTTGTGTGATCTACAAGGTTGTATGAGCCATTTATTCTTCATGTCGTCATTAAGTACTCACCTCCTGCATAGTCTCTTGTCCAAACATCAAATAACCCATAATAGCCATAAGCACATAGGCTGCTGCTGTGACAATATACGCAATATCAACCATGCGCTCATACTGCTTTGGATCTTGCATGTCACGATAGATACTATACAAGTGAACGTATTAGCGTTTCTGTTGCATAGTGTTTTCTAATGACTTACCTTGGGAAAACAGCATGTCCACTGAATCCAGCCATCACAAGACCAAAAGCAAGTGGCACATTCCATACATCTGAAGGCACCACTTCAGTCGGCTACAAGGCAATAGTGTTAGTGTTACATATCCCTTTGACGCATGCTGTTTCGTCATTTTTTCTATTACCATGGGTTCCCATAAACTTCCAGGTCGATTGTGTTTGGTAAATCCATCCACAGCAACAGTCAATAAAAGAGCAATACATGCAACAATGCCAATGAGACTTGTAATAGCGAGCTTACGCATAGGTAGAAACATGGTAGGTGTAAGGATGGCAAATGATAACAAACGCACTGTCATGAGATCAATTTCAGGCCAGAAAGATTGGATTCCATCACCAAGTAGTACAACCATTGCAATGCCGATTGTCATCAATTCAACAATAAAGACGCTGCTCACAAATGCTCGTCCACCTTCCTGAAATGCTGCTGCTCCCATATCGCCATAAGTTGATGCTCCAGGTGATGCATCCAAGCATCGTGCAATAATCTTGGCTGTGTAGTTGGTTCCCAATGCACAAAACAAGAAAGTAAATAGACCACCAAGCCATCCACCACATCGAAACGCAAGTGGAAGTGCCAGAATACCAATGCCGATCAGTACATTGACTGCATTGAACACCGATTGGAGGAATGTTGAGCGAGCTGATAGGTCTTGAGAAATGTCAACAAGAGCTGAAGCAACTGTTGTGTGACGTGAAAGAGAAGGAAAAGAGTAGGTACGACCAACAAGAAGTTTATGTGCCGAATCAACATCATCATGCTGAGTATCATTACGCTCCAATAGATCACCATGAATACTACCATGATGACTCGACACTGTCAAGTTTTCGGCAACGTACAACATGGATGCCCGAGAATATGATCCAGTAAACGACTCCACAGCACTTCGAAATGATGAAGCATCACCACCTGCTGTAGTCCCACCAGCTTCTACTGTACCATAGTTGGGAGGAAGTCGAGATGGATGTGTGTTAGTGGGAACTCGGATGGGTAAGGACATGAGTAATGATCAATGAATGAAAGAAAGAGAGTAAAAATAACACAAAGGAGAAGAAAAGAAGCAAAGAAATAGGGAAACGGATGTTCAAAGAGCTAGAAGGGTTAGATTAATGTGTATCAGGATGTTGTTTGTGCACGCGTGTATGCCCTGAGAGAGAAGTTGTCAAATAAAACATCAAATTTTCGACAAGCGCATAACCCCGATGTTTCAACCCTGATGTACATGATGTAATTGGACACAGGAACCTGAAGAGGAAAACTTACTGTATTGTGCCGCTTGTGCAATGATAGCTTTGCATCATTATAAAGAATAAAGATACCTGTAAGATGATCTTGTAGCAGCTTGTCTTTCTATTTATCCTTACACGAATTGGATGTTGCTACATCATGCAGATAAGCTGCACTGTATCAGCAATATGGAATGATCATGGTGTAGTGGATCAATGAGCTTCACATTTGTCCGCAACATCTCTCTTGCTCAAAAAGTTTAAATTCATTGTCGGCTCCTCTCTGTAACTTGTATCATATATCCTTGTACTCGCGCTACATTGTTTCTAGTTGTCACCTTGGTAACCAGCTCAATCTTGACATGATCCCTCCTACCTTTCTACTTTTGACACACCCCAGGTCAACAATAGCATATGCATACCTTGGACGTTTCCTCTTAGAAACTTGCTGCAGCTTATTGCAATGAGTTTAATTTTAGACTGCCGTTGACAAGTATAACATATACAACAAATGCGCGTCCTTTGACGATGCATTCCAACTAATTACAGCTCATCAGCATATTGGTTGACTCCAGGATCCTGTATTGCATAGTCCCTTTTCCCCTGGCTTGGCATTAGCCATATCCTTTTACATGTCTTTTTCACCACGTAACCTTAACATCGATTCCTATCTAGGATAACTAATGCATCATGTATACACTGGGTGGTATAGCTGATTACATGTACATATGTAAGTGGTAAACAATGCTGCTTGAGCTTACTGATGGGACATTATCATAATGACAAAGAGATCACAAGAACATGGTTCCAGTAGGATGTTACAATTAAGGGCGTGCGCATGTAGATAGTAATACTTTGCATGTAAATGCATTGTTTGCACTGCTTAGCTTCCAATCCACATGTTTGATAATTGCCAATTGGTATAAATACCCTAATATGGGCCTTTGTTTTAATGCTTTTAAGCTGTAATGCATGCAGCGTGAGTAAATGTTGGGTCTAGACATGTTGAAGAAGGATGTATCATTGTTTTACAGTAAATGGATTGTTATTAAGAAAGAGAAAGGGAGAAGAGAGACCAGCCAACATATCCCAGTCCTTATACACTAAAAAGGAAGGTGGAGTTGAAGAAGAAGAGGATGACAGAGAATCAACCAAACGCATGTGCGTAGCGTGAAAAGGGAGTAGAGGAGGTAGTTGGGGGGAGGGAAGTAAAGCAATGCAAGGGGATTCTCTATAGAATACAGAGAATCAATTCGGCGATAATCATTATGGATACTGCATGTTCAGTACATCTATAAAAGACGGCTCATTTATTGCTTTCTCTTCTCTTCTTCATCATCTTCACTTAATACTTTCTAGACCACTTTTAATTGTAATGCTCCAATCACAAGTGCTCAACGTACTTCCTCGTCGTATTGTTGCTGGATTTTGGGCTTCACAGGAAACACGTGTCTCGGTAAGTGAAATGCAATTGACAACCTTGCCAAATCGAATGTACTTATACATGCTTATAGTTGTCACACCTGTATAACAAGAATGATCAAAAAGAGATGCCTGCTGCAACTACACCATCCTTTTTGTGCTCCGAATTACCTGTCAGATACACACATATCTTGCGATTGCTTTCAACACTATCTCCAGAAGCACTAAAGACACCTATTGTACGTCATGTTGCTCATGACTACCTTCATGATATCTGTACACTGTTACATCCATCACTTCAATCAACTTCACCTCTTGGTTTTCGCAATGTTGCTCGTCGACTACATCAGCGTCAGGCAGCTAATTTGATACGACTACGATACGCATTCACCAGCTCACCTACAGCTGCTTCTCTGGCGCTGTTGGATAATATAAACACTATTGGTTTTGGCATTCACATGTTGCTTGGTAAGCTATTTCAGCTCTTAGCCCCTTTTATTGTGGCAAATCTCCCTAATCAATTGTGTTCAACTTGATGTAGATCAACATTTGTCTCACACACAACAAAATGGCAATGAAACTCAAACAATCAGTCCAATTGAAATTGCCAAACAGGCTGCCAAGGATGCAGAATTTGCATTTTCCGAAGCTCTTGGCGGACAAGTACCTGTTCCCAGCATTGCTGTTAAGACAACTACAAGCAGTATGAGCGAACAAGAGTTTACGTACATCCCAAATGTTCTGCATCGGATTTTATATGAGTCATCACTAGTGGCATTACGAGCAGAATTGACAAATGCACATGGTGATAGCTGGATTCAGCGTAAATGGAAGCAGTTCTCTCCTTCACATATGGAGCTGCATGTATTTGGTGGTCCAACTTCGGTGGGTTTCCGACTCAACAGCTCTTCACCCTTACTACCAAGTGATATGGGAATTGATATTCCTCGTGATCCTATCGGTATTCCTACATGTTCATCACTACTTGCTGATATTACTCGCTATCATGATAGCAAAAAGACTTCAGCATTGTCATCTACATCTTCTGATCACAGTCAGGCTGGCTTGGCTGAATGGGAAGCATTAAGTGGATGGCGAGCAGCCAAGGTGTTGGCAAGTCACTGGGGAGGAAACCTTGATATGATGTCTGTAGATGGTTTAGGAGCATCCATCTATTTGGCATTAGATCGTGATGCTACATTGGCTGAGCGATATCCTGTGCGAACGCTGGCGTCGGCACAACTTTTGAGACATCATGGTCGTATCTCAGCTGCAGCTGCAGCATCATCATCATCATCTCCTTTGACTATACAAGCAGCATCCATTCAGCTTGACACCTTTCTTAATGCTATTGCTGAACAATCTCCTGCACAAGAGTTTGAGTACAATCCTCACTATCACTCAGTATCACTATCAGCTGCTGTTGGCCATGCTTAAACATTATAATAGTATTCATCCCACCATCACTTTCCACTCATTCTATACATACAACTTGTCATCTTTTGTATATGTACATATGGTAAAAATATATTATGCGTCTTGTGCTATTTGACAAAATGACGATCTTTGGAAAATGCACGTAGCCCCCTTCAATCTCAACTAAAGTCTCTCCTTGTCTGTTTGGAAGATTCCTCAAATGTCTTGGCACACGATTTGCATATAAACAACTCCCTGTTCTTCAAATAGGTAAAATTGATCTATTTTAAGCAATCTTGTCTTCTACATATGCAGATCCATCTCGAGCAGAAAGACGACGCCACCCAAATGTTGCTGTGTTTGTTGCCATTCTGTGTACGAGTAAAGAGCTGGTTATCTGCATCGAAGCATCCAAGCATTCTCTTATCTTTGGTCACGATGGAAAATCTCGACACTATCTTGTTGATAGGCTACATTCATGCATTATCCGCTCTCTTAAGATTCGTGTTACGTGATCAGCAATATGCAGCCAGCACTTGTTCTGCTCTGAAAACAACATGCATAAGTGTAATTGAAATGGACATATGCATCCAGTATTGCTATTTTGGTATGTTTATGCTCCATACCTTCTAGTGCCTGGGATAATAACAATTTCATGGCCCCCTTGTAGTCATTCACATTATCATCCAAGAAGTGTTTCTGTTATCGCTTGATGACAAAACAGTAGTGGGATTGATGTTGTCTATTGATGTTGCTGCTATGGAGGATGATGGTGTGATATCAAAGGCAGCGCGTCTTTGTATGGCTGAACATCTTTCTCTCTTGTGAACATCCTGTTTCTTCCGCCTTGCCAGTCAACCAGCCATAAACGCATTCGCTCTTCCAATGGTTCAAAGCCTAAACGTGTCCGGCATTGTCAATGCATTTCGTTTACTCTGGAATCCAAGTTTAGCAGTTCCTCACCTTATTGTGAATGGTACGTTACAAGAAAGTCATATTCGAACATGGTGGCTCATGAGCAACAACAGATATACGCAACATACACTTTGAGCAGCTCAAACGTCAGGGTGGTATTCAAGCGATGGGGTTTGACAAGGATAACTGCTTAACGGCTCCCTATGTTCCACATATTCATCCTCCTTTTGAAGTAAGTAACTTGATACGACCTGGGATGTTACTCAACGCGTCAATATAGAAAGCATGGGCCGTATGCAAAGAAACTTTTGGATCAGACAAGGTTGTGATCGTCTCCAACTCGGCAGGTACTCCTGATGATAAGGATCATGTGGATAAGTATTTACATTAGAGTGAATGCCTTACATCATAAGCTAATTCATCTTGTTTTATCTCTCTCTACAAGCGACGAAGTTACAAGATGCACTAGGTAAGTCAAAACAATAGGAAAATGAAACCGGTATTCATTTGTGTATTAGGTGTACCTGTTTTAAGACATGAGGAAAAGAAGCCATCTGGTGGTGCAGCTCTTGCTCGACATTTACATCCTATTCCAGCTGACAAGGTTGCATTCGTTGGTGATAGAATATTGACTGACGTGGTATTTGGAAACTTGAATGGCAACTTTACCATCTGGACGCGGAAGATTGTAACCGAGACTGGTGATAACAAAGCTGCATTGATTGTAAGTTGACCAAGATGTGCAGGATGTTCTCACACTAACATCCTTTTTAGTTACGACGTCTTGAACATGGGATTATCCGCTTACTACAATCGATGCATGTCAAACCACCACCACACCCAATAGATAGAGAAGCAAATCAATTCATCAAAGAATAGTTACAGCATGTTTATAAAGCATCATGGTATCGATTTAAAGCATTCTTCTACGATGATGAAACAATGGGTTTGACAAGTAGTGTCATATTGGGTGAAGGGCGCATTGTGAGTTCTTGGCGTTTCTTTGGGACAAATCCAGGCTTTTCAAAGAATTGAAAGTTGGTGATCAACAATCCCAAAATGATCTTGAGCTCAATCAGAGCAAAGCGATTTCCGATGCATTGTCTTCCTCCAGCCAAGAATGGTAAATAGTCATAAGGACTAACATGTGAAGCTTCTGATTCATCCCAACGACTTGGTCGGAATTCTTCAGCGTCTTCTCCCCACAGTTCTTTAGAATGATGATTGACAATAAGTGGCAAAACGACTGCTGTGCCTTTGGGAATAAAATAGCCACCAAGTGTAACATCTTTGGCTGCAACACGAGCTGTAACTGGGACCACAGGGATCAAGCGTGATGACTCCTTGCATACATTGTTTAGCAAATGAAGATTGTTGATGGCTTCGAAAGAAGGCAGATTGTGATCAGTGTTATCAAATGGATCATCGTGAAACATGCGATGCGTAAAGTCGAGTTGGGAAAACATGGGTGTCACTTCTTCACGTAATGCATCTTGAATATCTTGATTCTGTGCCAATAGCCAAAGGGTCCATGATAGCGATACTGCTGTAGTTTCATGTCTATAGCATTCAGCATGAGTCACTCTATAATAGCAATGTACCATATGTTCTTCTTACCCAGCTGCCAAAAACGTAAGGCATTGATTGCGAAGTTCCTCCACACTCATACCATTTCCTGACTCATCGGCTAAATTGATCATGAGTGCAAGAAGATTATCTTGCTTGCTGGTAGTTTTGGCTCGCTCAATACCACGTTGTACAACTGCATAACTTTCTTCATGCAACATCTTCAATGCCTTTCGGAAAGCACGATTGCGTTGTGTAGGTAAATATCGATAACCTGGAATGAGAATTCGGAAGAATCGCTCAAGACCTGATCCAGATGGATCAAAGAGATGTTGGTATGCCCAGCTCAATTTGTTGACATGGTCCGTGCTTCCTTCATGTTTGACAGTTAGAAATTCTTGTCCAAAGCCAGCCAATCCAATAATGTCCAAGGTCACGTGTGACATCCATTCTGACACATTCATCTCCAACATGCCATTATCATCCTTATGCTCTGCATATTCCTTCTTCCAGCGATCCATCAGCTGCACAGGTGGAACAAACATCATTGGCACCAATTGACGAATTGATTGCAAAGAGAAAGCAGGATTGAGTTGTTTACGTTGTTGTCGATGCACATCACCCTGTTGATATCATATCAGTAATCACCATCCAAGAGCTTTCGTATCCATGTACCTACTTCAGCAACAAGCAAGCCATTACCAAGCAGAAGAGCCAAAAACTTGCTGCCTTCAGGTGTTTTGGTGTAATCATAATGATGAATTGTCAGCACTTCCTTCAAAAGATTAGGATCTGTAACCATCACACGTGGTTTGTTCCACAGTATATGATACACGACAATGCCACCGTACTTCTTCAGCCATTTCTTGTGTGGCACTCCACTCTAAAAGCCAAGAAAACATGACTTGTGAGCATACGGTGTAATTTATGTCCGATCATTGTTCTTTTTTTCTCACCTCTTCTTTGATAATCTCGCGCATATTTCCGAGAAATGGTATCCATTCTACTGGTGGTCCCGGTATCCTTGCTGTAGGATGCAAATAGAGATTGTAAACAATGTACTTGGCTACTGCATAGGACAAAGTAGTTGCCAACAGCACCTTGGGCAAGCGATCAGATTTGAGATATGGAGCTAATGATGAAGGTAGAGAAGATAAAAAAGTGGATGACATGGATACAGTTGGAACAAGTAAAGGATCAAATAAATGTTATGCCATACTTTTATATATTTTCCAATGACTATTGAATCAAAACAGTTGTCTTCCCAACAAGGCAAGGTGACGATGCTTCTTCTTTTGAGTCATTGACTGGAAGTGGTAATTTCAAGACACGTAATACCGCGATGTCACACACAGCGTGGGTGTCGGTATATCTTTTGCCCCGTCTTCAGCCCAATTCTGCTAGAGAATCATCATGTGACCGATATCATAGTCATTCTTATTCTTGCCTAGTGAAATAACTATGTTCATGTATACAGATTTGCCATTGGTTTTCACTGCAAGGAGATAACTGATATATCACAGTGTTCTATAGCTTTTAATGGCAACAGCAGTAGTTGTAGAATGACAAGAAGTGGCATCGTCATAGTGATCACAGCTGTGGTGTTTGACTAATATGGGGTTCATTGTTGATTCATTAGAGGAGCTTTACGCTTTTTAAAGGTCAACTCGCTCTTTCATGTGGATCCTTTGCAGATGACACTGTTTCGGTCACACAGTTGTCTACAATAACGTTGACAGAGCATTAGAGCAATACCAAAGCTTCGATGGCGCTACTACTATATCTAATACTTAATGACATTCATCAAATAAGGTATACTACCACTTTTGTAACTGTATCCATGTATGGTAAGCATTCATAGTCATTCATTGATTTACATAGATAGGAAAGCAAGGATGATGCCTATTATTATTGAATTATCTTTTTAGGAACATGTATGAAGAAGAAATCAAATCAACAACGTATGATACAGTAGGAAACAAAAAGTGTGTAAGGTATGGGGAATGGTGGAATGGTATGTGAGCCGCATGGATCAACCATCATGGCTATTGGTAATAAGAAGCGGAATAGGGGATACAATGGACTAGTAATCGTATGAGCTATCCATGATGGAATGTAATGGTGATGTTGAAGGTGTAAATGAGGATCTTCGACGACTATTCAGTGCAGGAGATGATTTACGTCTTGAAATGAAGGAATGAATCAAGCCTGACATATCCATTGTAGTTGTTGGTGAAGCTGGTGATGAAGGCTGCCAGTAATCAATAGGTGATTTTACGACTGATGATGTGGATGTGGATGTGGATGATAAAGATGTAATGGATGGCGATGATGGTGGTGGTGGTAGCTGTTCATTGCTCAAATCGTATCGCTCGAGCCACTTATCAAGAACATTGTTACTGCGTTGATAATCCATGAATGTCGTCCATTCTTCTTTTGCTTTTTGTGAATCGGCAACCAGCATCAAGTCAGGTAAGTCCTTGTCTTGTGTGATCAATTGAAATGACTTTTGAGATGGTGCTCGGTTGATAAGAAGTCCACGACATGAAGGTGATGTTGTAATAAGTCTATATCGACTAAGATCAAGCACTCCTTTAGGCTTTCGATCATTCTATCAATCTCTGCGTCAATTCATTGCTGATAAAGAAAAAGGAGATTTATAACATACCTTGCGATTGTAATAAGATAAGCGTTGGCCATCGAGTGTGCAATAGAATCGTTGAGGAGCAGGACGCCATACAAGTTGTCTTCTCAGCTTTGATATCAAGAGCCAGCCCTCGTAATCGTGTGAGTAGTGCGATAATGGTGGTGCAAGATAAGTTGTTGACATTCGTAAATGAAACGTGGTTGATATTGTTGTTGCGTGCCAAAAACTCGGTGAAAGGAAAAGAAAGATCCACAAGAAATGAAGTCCTTTTAAAAGGAGAGAGAATGCTGGAAATGAGTGGTGTTACACTGCAGGTGCTGGACGCCAAAGCAGTTGACAAGCGATCAGCTCGTGAAGGATGGATGCAATGATCGGCATGGATTACTCTTCAGCTTCCAAAAGTAAAGGATTTCCGTACCAAACATTCATTCATGAGCTTAATTGATGCATTCTGTATCACCTTGCTTGCGTGTGCATTGTCACCTTGACTGTTTTGACCCTTCCAAAGCCATCCCTTGTATCATATATGAATAGTATTTCATCATTGTACATCATATAAAACAAATACAAATATCATAAAACAAACAAACAAACATATGCAGCACAGACTATTGATCGTTTGCACCCAATATGCTGATGCCAAAAATGGAAAGTAGGCAACTGCTTGTACAACATAAAGGAAGTCTTGTTCGCGCGAGAATGACTTTATAACCAAGCACACGGGATGATGATTGGTAAAATGAAACGAATGAAAAAGGGGGAGAACAAGCGAAAGCGATAAAAATATGACCCACGCTATTAGGGATGTGGCGTTGCTGCATGCGTCTTGTATTCAAGTGATGATGCGAGAGACCCCTGGTCATCCAAAGATAAGCGCCCCAATTGGTCCTCTTTGTTCTTTCTCGCTGTTTTGGCAAAAAGAACTTCTTGATGTGATATCAGATCCAGTAACACCTTGTCAGAGGCTTGTTCATCATGAAGAATGGCAGGGGTAAAGATCATTGCCAAGTTGGAAGTAGTCATCTTGTTCACCTTGGCGTTTGCAGCAATTCTAGTGGACATGAAATGATTAATCAGATAGTCCATTGCAAACCATGATCATGTTGTAATACCTTGCCAAGTGTTTTATCAGCATCTGTAACGTAAACCAATGGGGCTCGGATAGTTGTGCTAATTGTCCTTGAAGAAAATGCAACCGGTGTGCGTCATCTTCAATAGCTGCTGATCGACATGAAAAGTAAGCCTTTCTTGTGTATGATCCGCTGCAGCTTTAATTACCTGTGTATTCTGATTGTTGCTTCAATGACATGGTGATCAGTGGATACTCGAGTTCCCGCAAGTACATCTTGAGCACAGAAGCAATTGTGAAAATGTCATATTGATCGATATCCACTCGCAGCTCATCCTTCTCAAAGTCGAGTTTCAAAGCATTGACGGCAGTTTGTCGGCCCGATATGCGATAGATGCCTTCTTTCTGTAATCCACCCATCCTTTCCACTGCTTGAATACATTGTTCCACCAAAAGCGGCACGTTACGCTTGTGAACATCGGCATATACTTTCAATGAAGTGCCAAACTGGACATCTACATGTAATACAATGGCGTAAGCATTTTCATTATAGTATTCAACCCCCCCAAAAAAATTCATACTAACCTTTCAATTGCCCATGAATGTAATGCTCATATACCACAGCATCAGGTACATCAAAGTCAAGCATGCCATATCCTTTGGTGAAGAGTGCCATGTCATCCATCCCATTCATTGATTCTGAAGTCTGTGTCATGGATTGAGTCATCTAAACACATAACAATAATGAATATGATGGTTGCTGCGGCATGACATTCTCACTTACCGACATTTCTCGTCCTTGAACAGCTTGTTCTACCACAAGAATGTTGCGTAACACTGACTTTGCAATTTCTGACTTGTCCATGAACAATATCTCTATGTGCTATAAGCGCACTGTTAATGATCAAGTTGCACAATGAGGTGGCATGCATAGAAGTATACTTGCTTTGATTGCAGAATGGACCGTCTTGAGCTGTTTCTTACGCAGTCCTTCCAAAAATAATACGCTTTTCCTGTATTCACGATCTAATACAAAGAAATAAGTATATAAAAAGACTCTACCACTTGCATGTGGTGATTTCATTGTATTCACTACCTGCCTGCATCTATTACTTGATGTTTCAATTTGGCAATTCGGTGATTGTGTTCTTGCACGTGGGCTTTGGCCAAATGTGCCCGTATGGCATGCAATCCAGCACGACTACGCCTGTGTAGCTGCTTAGCTTCCATATCCCGTTCTTCATTCGATGCTTGTGTTCCTTCAACTTCGCGCGAATCTTCTTGCTCAAGCTCAGCACATTTGCTCTTATAAACCTTCTGACTCTAAAGTTGCATTCATATATAATGTGTGTTAGTATGAAAGAAGATAGATCATATCATGACACTTTTACTTACTTCAGCGAGATCATGAATGCGATAAGAGAGATAATTGCTGTTTTTTTCACCAAGAGTTGTGTTGATTCTCAAATGTCGTTTTTGCTGATGATCCTAGATGTTTGAATGCCATGTGTGGCACATGGTCAGCCACACTGATACGCCACGCTTTTCCTTTTTTGATCACAACATCCCCGGTTCTTACCTTGAGTATGTGTAGCACTTCAAGTTGATGCTGCATTGTTGTTACTAGTTCACGTCGACCAGAAACTGTTCGCTTGATTGATGACTCGTATTGTGCTAACGCCTTTGCATATGTAGTCTCCTTGTCGAAACCTGGTAACTTGGCCAATGGTGGCGATGGTGGTAGACATTCAATGGCGTTCAACGCTTGGATATACACTTCTTCTGCTGTAATGCTAGTCCTTAGTCAGTACCTTAAATGAGCAACTTGAGACAATAAACGTACCGTTGTTTCAGAACAGCTATAAAGCGATCGAGATCCTGCAAGTTCCATTGCAATAGTTGGTCAATGAAGTCAAAGTGCGAGGCAAGGTTGGGCAAAGGCTGTAGGAAAGAGAGTGAAAGGAGGAAATAGCGCGTCAGAATCCGCTTTATGCAAGATATGATTTAAAGCTGTTACCATGTCTTCACTATCAGCATGCCTGGACGTGGTTGAAGTACCTTTTCTTGGCTTCCCCATTTTATCAGGCACAAAAGGAAAAAGAAGATCTTATTCCATCCGGAATACGTTTAAGCGATACAATCAGTTCAGCCCCATTTTTGCACATGAAACCTTCTCGTGTAACATGTTTTTATAGCTCAATGGATAAATAAGCAAAACGAGAACAATGGTAAAGTGATATGAATGAAAGTAGTCTAGAATATGTGTGCTATGGGTAATCTTATATGTGAAGCTTGGACTGGGGCTTGGACTTTCCATGACCAAAGCCAAATGGTGTATTGATATCTTCAGGGTCAAGCCTAGAAATGACATTGAGTAAAAGCTACATCCCAGTGTATAATCTTTACTTACTCTCTGAATTCATAATGACCTTCTCCATCGAATCGAAGCAAAAACTCGTGATGACGTACCAATGATGTTCTGAAGATGTCGCTCAGTAAGATGATATTGTCGGATGGTATTGCATTGCACTTTTCCCAAACTTACCTGTGTGAAACGGTGAAAAGCGTAATGCCGACCTTTCGAGCATGTTCATACATGATAGCTTCGATATCCACACTGACTGCACTTGTGCATTCATCCAAAATAGCCTAATAGAGAAAGTGATCAGTGTTAAATGATAAAAAGCTCTCTTGCTATGCATTCACTTACAAACTGGGGCTTGTGATAGAATAGACGAGCCATGGCAACACGTTGCTTCTCACCACCAGAAAGTCTAAAAGGTGAATCCCACTTAATACATGAGCATACGGCTATCTTTTTGTTGTTACTTACACATCAGCCCAATCCTGCACAGAATCCCAACCACCTTCACGTTCCACGAGATATCCAAGATGAACTGTATCCAGCAGTTCCATGAGCGAGTTATCATCAAAACCACGTGCCAAGGCTTCTTCAGCAGTATCGGGATAGATGACTTGATCACGGAATGTTCCAAGAGCAAGGTATGGTTTTTGAGGCACATAGAAGAGCTTAGAAGCTTCAGGCTTTGTCACGGTACCACCTTAACCAGCTCATTAGCTCTCATATCAAAATACATAAGCAATTCATCCATACTTACCAAACAATGGCCATAAATCACCAAGAATACGGAACAAAGAGCTCTTACCACATCCATTGGGGCCAGAAATTAAGCAATTCATTCCAGTCTTCACCTTAAAGGAGAGATCTTTAAGCTACAAGAGGATGAATGAGTTATCGATCCTTTCTCGTATGTATTCTCTCTCCAATACTTACCAAGACATCATTGTTGGGCGTCACGATAGGCACATGATCAAACACAATCACACCATCCCTGACGATCACCTTGCCCTTCATGTCATCAGCAGAAACAGCTATAACACAACAGTATCAGCATTGGTAAACATCGCACTACAACATTTCCACATATGATACTTGCTCATATTCTGGGTCGATTCCTCATCATTAGAGACCATAGTGCGATTGTATCTGCCCTTTCGTACATCTTTCAAGACATCAAACAAATCGGCAACTCGAGACTAGTATCAGTATTAATGAGTACAGAAGTTGAAAGTCATTGGCAATGATTGTCTTACCGTGTAGCCTGCAAAACGAGTCAAATCACGACCAGTCAAAATCAGTCTTCCAACAGCCTGGGATAAGTTGATAAGGTAGCTTGCTAGAAAGTGTTTTTGCATTAGCATAGGGAATCTCTCTTATAACACTGACTTACAATTTCGAGAATAATCTTCCATAAGCTTCACAGGATCATCGGTTAATGCGCCCATATGAGCAGTAGCTAATAAGGAAGCTATTGAGCATGTCTTTTATCGATCATAGAAGACTGTCAGACTTACCATATCGCTGGTCAAATACAGGACGTGCCAATAAACTGTAGTAGAATGAATACATTTGGTCTTGGTTTTTCTCATATCCTTTTCACTTACTAATATGCAGTCATAGTTGCACAATACTTGACGAGAACAGAGTCGAAGATACCATTCAAGAAACGTAGGGTATATACCTTGCGCACGTGATTGACAATCTAAATCAATCCAGCCATAATTAGTACACGGATCATCTCGATATGAGCCTGACATTACCTTTTGGAATGTGTTGTTGACCACTTCCTTTTCACGCTCTCCTCCACGGTAGAATGCAATCTCCTCGGAATGGGTGATGATACGAGACTACCATAAAAAGAGAGGTGTGAGTCACTTGCATCATGTCATGCCTTCTCTATCCAAACTTACATGGGTAAATCTAAAGTCGCCTTCCAACTTTTGCTCAATTGCTGTGTCTGTAGTGTAGTACAATAAACTTTGAGTATAAATGAAGGATATGAAGACTTGATAATAACATACATCGACCAAATGGAGGGGAGAAAGCTCTCAACACCACACCAGAAAGAACAAAGTAGCCAATCATAAAGAAAGGAGCTTCAGAGCCACTAAATGAATGTGATGGTAAGTTTGGTTTCACCCACTTGTCGTATTTTCCTTCCTTACATTGCTTCACCAAGCTTATAGGCGAACAAGAATATATCAACAATGGGTTTGGCGATGTCAGAATACAAGTGTGAAAGGTTCTCTGAGAATTTGTCAATGTCTTGAGTCAGGAGTTGATCTGCGTTTTGAAGACGATTATCAATGTTGGAAATCTTGTAGAAAGTGATCCCGTCAAGGTATTGGTTGTGTGCAAACTATAAAACAAACATAAGTCCAATTGATGGATACTATGACATTGATTGTACTTTCCCACCTTGGTCAATCGTTCACGGAAGCATAAAGCCAATGCACTGATGGTCAACTTGAGCGAATTGTTGACGATACTCATGGGCCACTGTAATCAATCATGCATTAGCATATCCTGTATCCATCCTTGCACATCATCCTTATCCCACTTACCATCATAAAGCCGAATTCAACAATTGCCCGAGCAATAAAGGCTTCTCGATTGCGCGATACGATTGCTTTGACCACAGCACTAGTGTTGGTGGATATGTTAGCATACTCCTAGCTTCTTCTTGTCATAACCAATGTCTTTACCCATTGAAACCAGAAAACCTGATGAGAGATATATGATTCGATGCCATGGTTAATCAATCCTGCTGTTTCATATCACAAACATCCAATCCATACCAAATATCAAGCCATGTACGTGCAATCAAGACAGTGGCAAGTGCTCCAAGTAAGCCTGCTTCCTTAGAGAACACACCTATATAGACCCTGATCAGCTATCGTGTCCAGAACGCCCATTGCAAGTCTTGCAAGTACCAGGTATACAGATTGGAAGAAGCTCGCGCATTTGCTTGAAGAAGTGGGAATTGACGCCAACTCTTTGCTTGGAAGGTTTACTTTTACGTTGTTGTTGGCTGTTGCTGCTGCTGCCCTTACGTGCATTGCTTGTTGCAGCTGTTTGACGTTGAAAGTGGCTCTTTACTTTGAACAATGCATAGACGAGTGCGATAATAAGGGCTGCTGCCGATCGCTTCTTTGTGAGAACGGAGAGGACGTGTGCCATAAGTGGAAGAGATACAAGAAAGAACAAGGAGGAAAATGCACAAACGTGCTTACCAAGGCGGATATCCATTTCGCTCCGCATTATGATTACATACGTGAATTGTCATATAAGGTTTCAATCCCATTTGCTGACACATGGCTAATTCATACACTACATCCAACATCACATTCTTGTCTCTTTACATCCAATCCCATCACTCACTTGTGTGAAGGTATGCTATAGCAACACATCATTTGAATAAAATGGATCAGTTGTCCTTCCTCCTATTCCACATAAGCCTGCTGATCAGCATTTCCCTCTGGCTGAGATATTGTGCTGACTGAGATTGGACTTGACGCATTTACACTTTTTTCCCCACACTCTGTACGTCTCCGCTTGTCTTCATCGGCAACGTAGACCTGGTCGATATGTGCTTGTTCCTTTAAGGGATCATCATGTCAATAATGAAATGACATTCTTGTAACGTTATGCAGCATTTACATACCTGAAATGATATAGAGCTTTGTTGTCATATGACAGCAAACCATCCTTGACAAAAGCTTATCCCCATCATACTAGTCTGATGATAATGAAGTGAGGCGTACTGATAAATCTTATATATCCCCAAACGCAACATGTCCCTCTTTATGAAACCATGTTGCATTTTTAAGCCAAGGATGATCTTTAAAAGCACATTGTATCACATTCCCATCATCAGCTATGATAACTTGCTTGTAACAGGTCTTCCCTTGGCAAAAATGATTGATTGCTGATGATGTGACAACATGATGGTGTCATCACTCTTTATCTTGTGACGCTTTTAAATGCTGATCCTGCTTACTGCATCTTCTTTTTCTTGTATTCCACTGGATTTCATCAATTCAATCATCATGGATTCTCCTAATCATGTGCAGCAAGAAGCTCATGGTGACGCTGAAGGAAAGATGAAAATGACTTCTGCCCCTACTTCATCATCAACAATGCCATCAAAAGATATGAGCACTACATATGAGCTCTATCTTGCTAGTGTTGTGGAGCTACGAGATCGTGGTGACAAGATCATCAAGGAGCTTAAATGCATCGAGCCATATACATTGTCCACTAATGAGCATGTAGGTGATCCTTACACCTTGATGAACAGCGCATGATTTCCACTGGAATCTAATACAAATCTCTATAGCAATTTGACAATATGACAACACCAGACTTACAAAAGTCATTCAGTGATCTTTGGTCCTTATATTATCATCAGCGTACTCTTATGTCAAGTGAAGAAAGTATGTCTAAGGGATTCAAAAACTGGCTCATCATCGATCTTTGTCGCCGTTGCAAGCTTCTTCATGATCGTTTTCAGGCGAATCATCATCAAGTCACATCAGCAGGAGCCAAAAAAGGTGAATCACTTTCTTTTGACTCCTGGTTGCATAAACCAAGTCATGGTCGAAAGTATTTCAACAAGAACAGATTCCTCAGCTCTCCAATCTTGTCACCGGATATCCGACAGCGTGTTCTTGGACTTTCACATGCATTTGGTGATGCAATTATTGCATGCACAGAGTTTATTGACATGGACGATATCATAACCATGCCTAATCATCAATTCATGTCTCTCACACAAGCTTTGAAGAAGCATCACTCGACTATTGCAAATGCATTACAAATGGGAGCGTTACAACCCTTACTTGAAGAAGCGTCCAATAACAATGTGATGGGCAAATTCAAGGCTGTTACTCGATTGACATGACATGATTGTATGTGTATACGGCACTTGAAAGTTTTATTGTTTTGCTGATAATTGAAAAGATGTACCATATGAGAAAAAAGATGTACCATAATTGCTTGCAATAGTCAGAAAAGGCAACGACATGAATAAAAGAAAGAAGCATAACAAGCATGACGATGATGATGATGTAATAGAAAATGAAAAGAAAAGCATAATAAACACGAACGATAACCATTACTAAAAGCCGCGCAAAGTAAAAGGAAAGCATAAAGATATAGACACAAAAGAAACAAGATGCAAAGAGTGATGAAAAGACATGTCAAAGGAATGTAATGGGCTCACCATGTCCCGCTAAGCTCACGCTCTAAAAGATCGCGCTCAGGACCACGTGCTGGCAATCTGAATTGGCGATTTGGCTCTACATCCATTCCAGCAGTTTGGTTCAAAAGCGCATCTTCCTCAGCTGTCATTTCCTCAGGTTCACCAACTAATCCTCCAGAAAACATTGATGATCCTTCTTCTGATGCCAAACCACTTGTATTATCATATTGGTGATCAACAGGTGGTGGTGATGGGGGTGTATGGTCTTTGGAATACTGCCATTGAATCGCTGTTTGCTCAAGCAAGCTCATGGTTGCATGTCGTTGATGTTGCTGCTGATGACGCAATGTATTATTGCTACTGCCGATATTACCGATACCACAACACATGTCAGCATGCATAGATGAGCTACGTACACATTGCTCTTGCTGCCATTGTTTACGACGAAAGCGCATAATCTCATCAATCACATGTTGACGCAAATCTTCATCATCTGCATATTGCTCAAAATGGAAATCGCATGTTCCTGGCTCCATTGCTTCTTCTTCAGGATCTCCAAATGGTGTCAAAAATGGATGTGCAATTGCATCAGTCACAGTAATACGTTGATGTGGATCCAGCTGTAATAATTGCTGCAGGATATCAATGCCATCTGATGGACAATCCGGAAACAAGGATCTAAAATCAATTGGATGACGAGGAGGTGGATGACCATTGACTGTGCATAGTTGCTCAAGATGCGTAGCAACAGATTCTGATGGATCCCAAAATGAGATGCTTTCTGGTAATCCGAGGATGCCAAGAATCTTGTGTAATTGATCAATGTAATCTCGGCCTTTAAACAAGACTCTGCGACCAAGAATCTCACCAAAGATACAGCCAACTGACCAAACATCGACTATAGTGTTGGATATATAAGTAACATTTTCACATTTTCATGACATTGGTCATTAAAGACACTTACTAAGCTTGCTATAGTTGTTGGGACTAATCATAACTTCAGGTGCTCTGTACCATCTTGTTGTCACATACTCAGTAAGAAATGCAGATTGCCTGCCATCTTGAGCACGATATTCTCTTGCCATTCCAAAATCACAGATCTTGATATCACAATTGACATTGACAAGGATATTGGCTTTCATTATATAGATGATAAGTGAACATCGATCAATTCAATGATGATATGACAATGTTATGCCTTACCTGGCTTAAGATCGCGATGTATCACATTGGCTGCATGGATGTATTTGAGTCCTGAAAGCATCTGATAGAGAATCCATTGGGCTTGAACAATGTTGATAGGCTTGTCAGAATGAATCACGTCATGTAGACTCTGTAGAAATACATATATGTACAAGGTGAGTCAGCATTCTTTAAGTGAATTGAGGACTAAAATGAATATCTTACCGCATCCATGCAATTGAACACCAAATAAATCTCATTGAAGTTATCCACGTCAACAATGTCCATGTCAAAGAGCTCAATGATACGAGGATGATGATTGAAATGCTGAAGCAACTTGATTTCTCGAAGACAACGTTTTGTCAATAAGCGTTTGTCAAAGATTCGATAGACTTTCTTGATGGCACAATATCGATCGGCACGCAAATCATAAGCCGAGCATACAGTACCATATGATCCAGAGCCTACTTTGCGAACAATCCTATAGCGCGTGTCTATAGTAAAGACTTCTGGACCACCATCAATGGCAACTGAGTAATGGCGCGACATGGAGAGAAAAATATTTGATGAGCGGAAGGAGGGCTACTTATAATGAGCCTTGTAAATAGTGGAAAGAGGGGAGAAAGTAAAAGAGAACAGCAAAATGCGCCGCTTAAATGCAAATGTGGCATCTAAAAATCGAGCCACAGCTGAAGCACGATAAGCTTCGAATACAATGAGGCGCGCCATTGAATCAACATGTGGCGGATACCTGTTCTGGATAAATAAGGAGCATTGTATATCATTCTATTAGCCACGGAGTACAAGACAATCACATCATCATCCCTACTACACGCCGCATTGCTACATGTCCTTTCTCACATTCTCTCCTCTCTTATCAATCTCCCCATATCCTTTTTCTCTCCTTCATTGATCATCAAACTTCACCAGTCGGCAAGTCGGTTGAATCTTTAAGACCTGTCACCTAGCCAGGTCTCATGCTAACAATAGCACATGATATTATACAAGAGAATTTGGTTAAGGAAAGGAGCATGGACCCTTTGTATGAAAGGTAGTGGTGATTTCGGATAGATCACTCAATAAAGCAACTCTTGGCGACTGCCCTTACAGGCACACTAAAATGGGCACCTTATCTTTTGCTAGTTTTCCCGGTCAATTACAGGGTCCCTATTCGACAAAGCTGCGGATGTGTAACATTGCATCACGTTTTTGTGTCCAGGGTGCTGAGGCGTCTTCATGCTGACATTTTGTCTTGACACAAATAGCATGTGAGCCAACAACAGTGCAGAGTGTAATTGTTATCATGAGCATCCAGTTGCATTAGCAACATGCATCACTCTGTGGTATGTTTGTAATGGGAAGTTCTCGGCATACACTTTGGTTTGTGACATGTGTAAAGTGATCTTCCAGCTTCCTGTAACACAAAGTAACTCTTAAAGGCAGATTACAATGAACACTGAAGAGTATGGCACCATCATGAATCATGCATGCGCCCCTGTAATCAACAAGTTGGCATAATGGTCTGCTTGCAAATCACTACCAATGTGGGGCGCATGCAGTTTTGGAGAACATGCTTTTTGCACGAGATATGCCGGTATTCAATAGTGAAAATGGAAACAACACTGCTCCTGTAGACGTGTTATCTCACTATTATTAAGCTATAATATACACACATCTCCCCTTTCTTGTCAATGTTGATCGACTCCCTGTTTCACTGGCTCCTTTGACACATTTCAGCCATAGAAACTTCATAACTTCCTTTGACAAACCCTTGGGGATATAATGGCTCATTCCACAATAATCAATCAAGCTCCTTTTGCTGTGGAGTTATGTGAATATGATGATGATGATATGCAGGAATATGATGCACATGCACCAGCCATCAACACCTACACCATGTACAGATTTCATCCCATCGAAAGATAACACTATATGACCAATCATTCTCATTTATGCTGTACGCATCGACATTTTCCATGTTGCTTTATATGGTGAAGCTTAAGGCTTGCTCGACCTTTGTGGCTGGTTTTGCATATACTTGCATATGCGGGATGAGCAGTAACATACAGATACTCTGACATTGGTTTATGCGCTTTCACAGGCATATTGAGAAGTAATGATGTGCTTGTTGCATGACTACATGCTACTGGTACACCTGAAAGCTTTTCAATACACAAACTTTGGGTACGTAGGGCCCATAGCTGCTTATAGGGCACTCAACACCAGTACTCAGCTGTCATCATATCCCTTTTTTCCGACTTATAGGCTCCTTAAACGACTTTATAGCTTTCATGCAGCAACACAACTCACCCACTGTAATGTCAACACTTTTTGAAATAGATAGCATGAACAAGTGAAGCTATTCATCAATAACAAGAATAGTACCAACACCACTTTGATGACATTTGGATTACTGGCATCTTGGCATCTTGGTGAACAAGTGGTATGGCAGTCCGCCTTGTGCAACGTAACATCATGTACGTGTTGTTTATGGCTTGCCACAACATACATTCACACAAAACGCGAACTAACGCCCATCTCGCTTATTTTGCACCTTTCTTTTGCTTTTGTATCTCTCTTTAGCAATCCAACATCATGACTATTGAACTATGGGAAGAAGACACACAGATGAGCATGCGTGAGCTCGTCACCAGGGTACAGTATCTAACTCCTTATGCTCCTCAACCACGCTCCTTTTGACCTAGTATCTATTTCCTTAGTCGATGCAATCAGCCGAGTATCTTGTGGCAGATCGTGAGATGCGTGAAAAGGCATCCACTCACTTTAACACTATGCTTGAGCAACGCGAGAGCAAAGGATCAAATCAAGATGACAAGGATGCTCTTAAGCTTATGAATCGCTTATTTGCTGCTGCTGGCAACGCCATGGAATCTGATGCAGACAAACAACGCCTTGTTGTGCTCAAAGACTATGTTTCATGTTTGATTTCCACTTCGCTTGGTGTAGATGCTTTTCGACCCAAATGGATTCCTGAAGAAGAGTCAAATGAGGAAGAAGAAGATGATAATGAAGAGGATAACAAGCCAATGTCATGGGCAGATGTTGCTTCACGCAAAGCAGAGGATGAATCTACTTCTGAGAAAAGAAATGCATGGTGCAGATCTTATGAAGCTGGCATAGCTGCTGAAAGACGAGAGCATGTGCGAGCACAACAATTGGCAAGACAATACTACCATCATCAAGATGAAAACGTTGAAGACTGGGGACCATTTGAGCCCAAGTTTCTTGAAGAACTTCCAAGTGAAGTCTTTTGTATGCCTTTGTTTTTCCCATCTGAAGATAGCTATCACTCATTTGTGTCTGCGATTAAGTCTGCTGAAGAATCCTTGCGCATTTGTATCTTTTCATTGACCGACAATACTACTGCAAGAGCTATTGCCAATGCTCAACGTCGTGGAGTTGATGTCAAGATCATTAGTGATAATGAGCAGCTTGATGCAAAGGGATCTGATGTTGAGCGCCTTCATGAAGATGAAGGTATTCCTGTCAAATATGACACAAGGTTTGTTTCCGAGAATGCATAAGTGTTTAGTTTACGCCATTGTGCACTAACGTTGGCATCTTTCATAGTGATCAATTCATGCACAACAAGTTTGCTGTCATTGATAATCGCATGGTCATTACAGGCAGCTTCAACTGGTCAATTTCGTAAGTACAAAACATATAAAAAGGAGCAACATGATGTCTCAGCACATTAGCATAGCAAAATGCTAACATTTCTACTGTGTAACTTTCTTTAGTGCCCGCTACCACAATAACGAGAACATTGTCATCACCAACATTCCCACTGTAGTTGAAGCATATGCAAACGAGTTTGAACGTATTTGGGAGATGTATTAGATTGCTAGCCAAGAACACTTTTAGAAGCGTGAATAAAATGGTTACATACATGATCACTGTGAGCTTCCGGCCAAATGGATATAAAAGGCAATGAAAACCTTATTCTAATTTCGCTTGGCACAGCATATTGATCAAGCATTTGGATGTAAGATGATCCTTGACTAGTGTAAGTGCTTGAAAAACACTACCATTCCCTATTAATAGTGTTCTTTTGACTCATATTATATCTTGGATGATTGAATAACTTTGCTACTCAGTGCTGGATGGCACGTGGTATTGTGCTTGGATCACTACAGCGGGTCTTTGCTCAAAAAAGTGGGGATAATTCCACACATAGCCATTTTCGTTTTGATCTTAGGGCCGGCATGTGTCACCAAATGATCGATGTCGCGTCCGTGCCTTTAAGCTATCCCATTGCAATTATGGAAACGCTGCATTACCTTTTGGTCACCACCTGGTCACTTGACCTGCTTTAAAAAAGGAGATTGCCCGCCTTTTTTTTTGCTTGTTGTCTTTTATTTCTTCTTCCTGTCATTGTTCTTTCTCTTTCTTCTCATCATCAACATGTCGCCACTTGCTTTTGAGACGTCAAACTACCCATGTGAAAGCAAATTACCCACTCGTCAGCATTGTCTTAGAGTAAAAAGCTTGCTCAAGCTGAACAATGATACCGATAAGAGTGAGCGAGCCATGATCTACATGCAAGGAGCCGATCACAGTATGCGTGATGATACTGATGTTGAATTGGAATTTCGTCAAGAAAGCAACTTTTTCTACCTTACTGGTAAGTCAATGTCTTATTGTACTGGTTTCTTGCTGAGTTTGACATTGATATGCTATTATATTAAAGGCGTAGATGAACCTGGATTTCATGTGATGATTGACTTGCAGACTGACCTGGTATATTTGATCCCACCAACAATCCCTGATACTGAAACAGTCTGGAAAGGTGCACCTGATAGCACATCTGAGCTTTTGCAAAAGTATGATGTCGACATTGTCATGGAAGAAAGCAAATTTGCTACCTATTTGGCTGATACGCTTAAGCCAACAGTGATCCATATGCTTGACAATGTAGCCAATGAAAAGCGACAAGTACAAAGACCTGCATTACTGGAAGGAATCAACTGTCGAATATGTACTGATACAATGCGTGAAGCACTATATGAAGCACGGCTCATCAAATTTCCATGGGAGATTGATCTTATTCGGCAGGCAACCTATATTTCATCTCATGCGCATATGGCTTTAATGCAGGCTACTAAAACAAGAAAGACAACTGAGAAGCAATTAGCTGCTTACTTTCGATGGATTACAGCTTGCTATGGATTGGATCGACAAGCCTATATTCCCATTGTTGCATCAGGTCCTCGTGCTGCTACATTACATTACACCAAGAATAACATGCCTCTTCCCGAGGACGCACTCGTGCTAGTCGATGCAGGGGCTGAATGCAAGTGCTACAGTAGTGATGTGACACGTACATTTCCGGTATCAGGTACTTTCTCGGATGAAGGTGAGTCACTGGATGTGCAAGATGCTGTAACAGTCTCTAACACAGTATAAAATGATGTTTATTGTCAGCCAAAGTCATCTACAACATTGTGCTTGCCATGCAAGAGGTATTTATTATCACTTTAGTGAATTAAAGCAGCTTTAACACTCTCTTTTTAAAGGCTGTTTTGTCTCGTATTGCACCAGGTGTAATGTGGACAGAGATGGAAGACCTGGCTATTCAGGTACTGTGTAACAAGCTTACCGAAATCGGCATATTGGTCGGTACCCAGGAAGAGCTTATAGAGTCTGGTGTGCCTTATGCGTTTTACTTTCATAGTAAGTGATCACAAAGATATCACAGACATTCCTTTATGTATAGTAATGCTTAATATCTCTCCATTTCTTAGGTCTTGGTCATTCAGTAGGACTTAATGTCCATGATGTTGGTGGGTAAGTACCTCTTGGTCGTTGTGTACTGTCACAGAAAGACTTATCAAGCTTGTTTAGGCGTACTGTGTATCACACAGACCACAAACAAGAATATTCACCTTTCCTTGTGGATCGGGCATTAGAAGCCAATATGGTTATCACTGTTGAACCTGGTCTATACTTTAACGACACCTATCTTAAAATCTGGACCCAGTTTCCTGAATACCAGAAGTTTTTCAACATGGATATACTTGAGCGATACCGGTCAGTTGGTGGAGTCCGTATTGAAGATACAGTCGTTATTACACCTGAAGGTCACGAGAATCTGACAATAGCACCAAAGACTGTTGAAGCTATTGAAGCGCTCATGTCACCAAAGGCAAAGAAACAAGACATGTCAAACAACATCACATTATCGATCGCATCATCCAACAACTCAGTTTTTTCCCCTTTACCCAATGTTTTATCTCTTTGATGATACCTATACGGCTTATACCACTTGCAATTTCATATGCATTAGCTGCAAAAGCTAGTGATACCCATACATCATCTCCTTCATATCACAATGATATCAAAAAGCTATGACATTGTTCTATCTTTTACGCAGAATAAAAGCATAAGACATTATATATCCACACTTTGAAAAGGTGTCCAGAGTGCTTAGTAAAGGGAATAGATGACAAAGAGTATCTTAATTATGGTACAAGAGTCAGATGTAGTAGTAGTCGGCATCTGAATTGGGCTAGAGTGAGAGGAGGGATAGCTGTATACTTGCGCAGTGACCAGGCGATGTGTGATTCCCTCTCTTTGTGTCTTTGCAAGGTAATCCATCCATCCATCCATCCATCATCCTTGGACTAGTTCATCCATCAGTGATCTTATTAATCGATTCATCACATCATTTTCAGAATGCAAATCTTTGTCAAGACCCTTACTGGCAAGACCATCACTCTCGAGGTCGAAAGGTTAGATTTACATCCTTGATATGTAATACACTTATGAAAACACGAAAGACTGACGCAACATACGCCTTACTACACCATATGACAGCTCTGACTCGATTGAAAATGTCAAGCAAAAGATCCAAGATAAGGAGGGAATTCCTCCAGACCAGCAACGTTTGATTTTCGCTGGCAAGCAACTCGAGGATGGTCGTACTTTGTCTGACTACAATATCCAAAAGGAGTCTACTCTTCACTTGGTCCTTCGTCTTCGTGGTGGTATCATTGAACCTTCTCTTAAGGCTCTTGCTTCCAAGTACAACTGCGAAAAGAACATTTGCCGCAAGTGCTATGCTCGTCTTCCTCCTCGTGCTACCAACTGCCGTAAGAGAAAGTGTGGTCATTCAAACCAACTCCGTCCCAAGAAGAAGGTAACAATAACAAAATGGATCATGTGTTTACCTTTTAACTCATCATTCATATCCAATAGCTCAAATAAACATTTGGTTATTCTTTCTTGTGTTGCAATAAAGGGATTCGATTTGCAATTCTTTCATTTCGTAGTGTGTTTTTCCAATGGGTTGGGATACTATCTAAAGAGGGGGAAAAAGGGAGGATAGTTTGAAGGGAGGAGGATGCTAGCTAAAAGGTTAAAGGAAGAAGAATGATATGGGAATAGAGTGTGAATGTGCGTGCATGGATGTAAAAAAAGTGTGATGCGAATCCAAAAATAAGAGAGACAGAGAGAATTTACAAGTCGTCATCTTCTTCAGGAAGGGGTTGAGCAGCAGCTTCGTTCATTTCCTGTTGGTACTGTTGCATAAGATTGTTGTCGACTTGTACTTCGGGAGGTGCAAGAGCAGGTGCAGCAACGAATTCCAATTGGGGATTACTATGATAATGTCCTTTTTTAGCTGCATGATTCTCTGTCATCCATGCCAGTGTACTTACCCAACAAGCTTGCGAGCCAACCACAAGAAAGGCTTCTCAAAGTTATAGTTGGACTTTGCAGAAATGTCATAGTATTGAAGGTTCTTCTTGCGGTGGAAAGTGATAGTCTTGGCCTTCACCTTACGTTCCTATTATGTACAACATACAATCAATACATGTATACAACACTCTTGATATATAACATACCTTAATGTCGACCTTGTTACCACAGAGGACAATGGGGATGTTTTCACAAACACGAACAAGATCACGATGCCAGTTGGGGACATTCTTGTAAGTGATACGGGAAGTAACATCAAACATGATGATAGCACATTGACCTTGAATACTATATGATACTATCAGTATCCCTTGTTGCATGATCCACTTGCATATACGTACTAGTAACCATCACGAAGACCACCAAACTTCTCTTGACCAGCAGTATCCCAAGTGTTGAAGACAATTTGACCAAAGTTGGTGTGGAAAGTAAGAGGATGGACTTCGACACCAAGAGTAGCTGTTATACCACGTCCTTTAGCACCTCATCTTGAAAGAACACCACAGAACATAAGCCAGATGAGACCAGCTAAAGCACTTACCAACATATTTCTTCTCGAATTCACCAGTCAAGTGGCGCTTAACAAAAGTGGTCTTGCCAGTACCACCGTCACCAACTATTTATCAACCAGATGAGCAGATTGTACGTTGTAAACTGTAGCCATCATGTACATACCAAGGACGAGCTTGAAAGTAGGAGTTTGTTCAGACATGGCTAGAGAGACTTTTATGAGTATGAGTCGCGTATTTCAAATAAACATTCATTCATCCATGTGGTATTCAAGATGGATACGTACCTTGCAATTAGAAAGATGAAAGAAAAAGGATGGATGGCTGTGATGGATGAATGCAAGATGGATTAGGTGCTATATACATGCATGAGACACGACTTTTAAATCCCGCTAGACCGCAGCTCATGGGGGTGGGAGTGGTAGTTTAGTAACGGCTTTACCCATTACAGTCAACAGTCAAGACCACCATTGAAAGAGAATGAAAGATATAGAAAGTGTTATAGTGGATACGTGTGTTCGATGTCCTTCTACCAAGATAAGCATCATTATGCAACCATGGATGGATAATATTACTAAACTTCCTGAAGCCATACCACTGTTTTGACCAAGTTCTTTATCACTATGGAATAATGAATCAAGCAATGATTTCAATTCGCTCTTTGTATCCTGCATCATGTTAGTCTTTCGATAACAATGAAACACGCCATTCTTAGATTAAAGTTTGCTGTATAGGTCATTAGAATAAAGCTGTGTAACATGTGATCCAAAGAGTACCGGTGGCAACCGAACACAACTACTAGAACATAATGGGGATCTAATCCTTGGATTAAAAAAGACCATCTTTATCTCATTGTAAGGAAGAGTCATATGATTATCTTGAAAAAGGATTGGGTGTTGTTTTGTTTATTATGCTTTCAAAAGAGGAAGTAATTCATCTACATTCATTTTCATAATCAATATCCATGCATGTTCTTTGATATATGTCCCCCTTGAAACCTACCTATAACTTGTTGAACGCGTGCCTTGCCTGCATTTTCAGATTTCACACGTTGGATTTCCACTGCAGCATCTAATACACGGGCCGTTTCTCTTGCCACATCAGATCGCTTTGTCTAATTGTACATCAAACAAGTGAGCTAAAGAATCTATATACGACTCAATGTATCATACCAATGTGCCAATAGCCACCAGAATGCGATACAGGTTTTCTTCGTCATGTTCTGATTTCACAAGTTCAACGAGAGATCCAATCAAACTCATTTGGCAGTCTTCATCTTTCTGATCATGCATTGTCAAAAGCACTGCTAAGCTAGAACAACAAGTCAATACTTTCTTGATTTTACCCATGAAAAAGAAGACTTACTTGAGCGCAAGGGTGCTGATAGCCAATCGTACAGGCTTGCCATTATAGACGCTGACTTTCTCGATTTGCAAGGCATCTACCACGCTAGCACGCTTCTCCCATACGATCATTCTTCCTCTAGGTGATACAAAGACATTGGCAATACCACGATATGCAAGCATAGCATTAGTCATCGCCACCTTGTCATTCATTGGATTTGAAAGTCCACCGACTTTGGCAAAGAAGCTGACAGGATCGCCATCAGGAACTGCAGCACTGATAATTTCTGGATTGTATAATGAAACAAGACGTAATAGATCCAAGGCTGGAAATCGCTTTGCTGGCTCCCAAGTTGTAGTAATCTTGGCTAATACAGTAACACCCTGTTCATTGATATCACCACCACTCGCTGGATTACGCAAATAGGCAACTGTTGCAAGCAATGCATTCATGTCGGCATCACTCAGTTTCATAGGTCCTGCTTCACTGTCAATTGATTGTAACTTGGAGACGATTGCATCCAGATTAGCCTGCTTGAGAGATAAATAGGTTGTCTAATCAACTGATATGAGTCACTGATCATTCGTTGCGTTTTGTTCATGACGTACAAGAGGGAGAATCTTTGATTTTGATGCAGGCGATGTTGTTTCTGACACCATTTGTGCACCAGCGCCTCGATAAGATGATCCGCCTATAAATGATATATCAGAATAACCCATTTCTTTGTCTCAATGACAATCTTACCTGTGAATGGATCCAAAAACTGATTTGAAGTAGAAGCACCAGAAGATGGCTGACTGGGTCGATAGCTGTTGCCACCTAATACATCATCGATCAGTGATCAAGATCATTCAAGCCATGCGTGATGTATATCTCTACCTGTGAAAGGATCCTGGTATTGTCCACCTCCTTGTCCCAACTCCACACCTTGTGCATTCTTTACAATGAAATCGGCAATCTGATCCAAGAATCCTTGGGGTAGTTCATGACGCCAAATGAAATTCTGTGCAGCAGTGTATGGATTTTCTGATACCAAATGTTAGGATTGGCTTCAAGACATGGATTGAATCCGATGATACTTACCAGCAACGTTGTAAGGAAGTTTGAGCATAGCATTGGGTCCTGCACCAATGTCGATATCAAATACATAATCATATTCTTTGCCTTCGTAGAGTTGCTTGCTTCCAGAACCGACACCACCAACAACGTCACCGATTTTTTGCCAAGTCTGGGTTTGGGAGCTCCATTGATGTGCTTCAACTGTACCATTGTTGTTGACCATGATAACTTGTCCTTCAGACTTTCCTGGTTGATTCAAAGCTTCTGGTCCTGCCAACTTTTCTTTGTTCACATCGCCAATCTGGTTCCTGAAATAAAAACATTACATAAGCATGTTTGTTACTCTCCTGAATCCAAACAAAGACTTACGATGGAATTGATTGGCTTGCAATAAGCTCATCAAATTGCTAAAAGGATAATGTCAACCATCATGCTATGATATCAGTATCTCTATTACCTTTTGTGTGTCAGCATCAGCCATCCGCTCATCAGCACGAGTGAAAACTCGGACCACAGAGTCACTACCACCAACCAAAATGTCATCGTTTGGCAACTTGGAGACTGTCCATACTGATACACAAGGCTGCTGCAGTGTTTGAACACATCCACCATCTATCAAGATGATGAGTATCACTTCAGTAGGTAGTAGTAGTAGTATTAGCTTCCATAGATTACCTTTCCAAATTCGCACACTTCGATCCTCGCTTGAAGAAACAAACTCGCCTGTGCTAAGAACTGTGACAGAGTAAACAAAGCTAGTGTGTCCTGATAGCTCTTGAATGCATTCACCATCCAATGTCCACACACGAAGTGTTCTAACATACCTTGGTGTTAGAATGCTAGTCATCATTTGTTTCACTTTGATATACTTACCCATCATTGGAGCATGAGACGAAACCAATACCGGGGACTAAGGCAAGACCACGTACAGCATCTGTGTGTCCATGGAAAACCTTGATCTCTTTTCCCTTCTTCCATAATCGAATTGTCTTATCAGCAGCACCTATTATTGTATCATGTGAGTCAAGAATAAACCATCAATCTCCGTCAAACATGCATGACTCGTACCTGTCAAGATCAAGTCATCCTCCAAAGCCAATACAGCCCATACAGCAGCAGTATGTCCTTTCAAAGTGTAAGATTCTTGAAATCCTTTCCATACAATGGCAGTCCTAAGAATAGATAATGTCAATCATACATTATTATTCACAATCAGTTCACTTACTTATCCCATGATCCGGAAATGATATCACCACCAGGAGAAGTCGTAAGACAACATACATTCTCTGAATGTCCCACCAAAGTATAGAGTGATTCCTTTGTATCAGATGGATCGTATACATAAACCATACGATCTGATCCACCCGATGCCACCAAGCCTAGCAACACCAACCTATCAGTCAGTACCTTGACACATGTTTTTTTATATGCACGCTTACCATTGGGGAAAGTAGACGTTGGTGGTAGAATAGCCAAGGAGTTGACAAAGTGTTCATGACCACGGAAGGTGTTTTCAGGTTCAAATGTGTTGGAACTGGTACGTCGCCAAGATCTGACCGTTTTGTCGCGAGCAGCTGATAAGATCAAGTCGTTTGAAAGTGCACCAAGAGCTCTAACCTGAATGGATAGTTCTTAGTGAGTAGTGTCTTTTGACGTGTATTTCTTCGTACATCTTGCTCATGGGAATAAAGAGAAGCCGATAGCTTGAATGGAATAGTCATTATGCAAGAGGCAGTTGAAGAACAAGCAAGAGCTGCTAACGCGTCGCCCATTTCTGTCCTTGAATATCAGCTTGGTGTGACACCAACAACGCAAATGCATCATCCCAACAATAACCCAATCTTACAAGTTAGCTGACCTATTGCTTATCTAACACACACAGTAGAGAATGGGATGGGGGGGACTAGAGAATAAGGATGTTCCTTATGTAGGTTGATATAGTATATCCATCATTTATGATCATACAAAAAGGTCAAGTTCAAGTAGTAGTATAATGTATAGATAGATAGGTCCTGTTTTCATTTGATAATAAGCTCTATAATGATACAAAGTGTTCATGATGAAGAATGTGACAAGGATGTAGTTAGTGGCAACATCCAACATTTCGGTGACAGACGACTGAATTCAGCTGACCAGGAACAAAGTTGCAGCTTTCTCTCTAAATCAAAATAATGGCACTGGTCTCCAAGAAGTTCCTGCCACGACTTGTTCGCCACCATTCACTACGCTCTTGCATTTCACTTCAACGACGCTCCATTGAAACAGTTATTCCAGAGCATGGAACACAGAAAGCCAGTCGACTTGAATATCCTCGTTTTGCCCTTGATCCTTCACACCATGGTACTTGGTCTACTGTCAAAGACATTGAACAACGTGCTTCGACATTGAACCAAGGAGAGAAAGCAAACGACACTGTGACATTGACAGGTCGCATTCAAGCCAAACGAGAGTCAAGTGCCAAACTTATCTTTTACGATGTCGTACAAAACGGCGAGACTATTCAAGTGGTTGTTTCCAAGGGCAAGTTTGCTGATACCCGTCAATCATTTGCAGATGCCAACCAAGCACTTTGTCGTGGTGATATTGCATGTACGTATCACAATGACATGTCGAATACCATCATATCAACCTGTCTATCTTATAGCATTTACTGGTGTTCCTGGCAAAACCAACAAAGGACAAGCCAGTCTCTTTGTGACAAATGAAATGCGTGTTCTTTCTCCCTGTCTTCATTCTATCCCAACAAGAAGTGGACTTAAGGATCCCGAGAAACGTTTTCGACAACGACATTTAGATATGCTGGTCAATACAGAGACCACTCAAATACTACGAGTGCGTGCAGAGGTAAGATCATGTCTTTTCATTAGGTATGTGGATGATTGACTTGGATACATAGATCATTCGCTATATTCGACACTTTCTCGATGAACGTGGCTTTCTTGAAGTTGAGACACCCATCTTATCCGGCAAAGCAGGAGGAGCTAATGCCAGACCATTTCTTACTCGAGCCAATGCATTGGATATGGATATGCAATTACGTATTGCTCCAGAGTTGTATTTAAAGGTAAATCAAGTGGATGTCTTTTGATATAGGGAAAGAGAGCTAAAGTATCAATCATGCAGCAAATGGTGATTGGTGGCATGGATCGTGTTTATGAGATTGGCAAGCAATTCAGAAATGAAGGCATTGACGCTGATCACAACCCAGAATTCACAACCTGCGAGTTTTATCAAGCTTATGGTAACTTGGAATCACTGATGAAGGATACAGAAACACTCTTATCAGGTGAGTCATTCAATCTTTGACACTGTTATACGGACATGTACTTATATATCATCAAAGGCCTTGCACAAGATATTCAATCCAGACATGGCATGGGACCTGAAAACATCCGATTTGATCAGCCATTCAAGCGAATCCATGTTCTTGATCATCTTGAAGCCGTGTTGAAACAACCTATTGCAGAGATACTGGAAGACAATGGTACGTCATCCTCGTGTTCATGTTGCCTATTGTTAATACTTTCTACCAATGTAGACGCATCCAGTCACCTTTCAACTATTTGTCGTGATCATGGCATATCCATAGCTGGTCCACCAACTACAGCACGTATTCTCGACAAGCTGATATCCCATTATATTGAGCCTGAATGTGATCAGCCAACATTCTTATACAATCATCCTCTGGCACTGAGCCCATTAGCTAAAGATGGCATCGATGAAAAGGTAGAATCAATTCATGTCTATACAACATTTGTATTCATCGTGTGAGCTTAGGGACGACGCATAGCAGCAAGATTTGAACTTTTTATCGCTGGCAAAGAATTCGTGAATGCTTATGAAGAATTGAACGATCCAAAAGAACAGCGTCGACGCTTTCAACAACAAGTACTTGATCGAGAACAAGGCGATTTAGAAGCACCTATTCCAGATACAGCATTTTGTGAAGCTTTAGAATACGGTCTGCCTCCAACAGCAGGATGGGGCATGGGAATTGATCGTCTTGTGCAATTGTTGACTGGTGCTACCCATATACGAGAAGTACTAGCTTTCCCAGTTATGCGACCTATTTAATATAGACTTGCCTTTGTTGTACATATAAAAACAATGTTTGCTATATACTTTCTTATGTGGATTATACATGGCTCAACATCCTTTTAAGAATCCCAGTGTGCTGTCATGATTATGCTCAAAATCTTTTGATTGCCGTACATTACTTTTAGAACAATGTTTATGTTTCAAGTGACAATACAGAAGATACAGGCTAGCTATTCATCATTTACATATCTAATTTCAATGACTGGAGAACAACCAAAGCACCATGCTTGGAACAGAGCTCATTGTGTTCAGAACACTGTGAAAGATGGACACCTATATTGCGAAATGAATAGGGATATTCAAGAGAAAAGAAACGCACCATCCAAATACTTACATGAAGGACAACCATCATCACAGGCACAACTTTGTATCTGCTCAATACACATTTCCAAAAGCTCATCAATAAACTGATACGCCTGTCGAATAATACCACTAGGTTGTGATTCGTATAGTGCAATCCTGCCAAAACATCATGTTTGAGATAAATAAACATGGCACATTAGATCATCAACATACCTGGGAGGACGTGGCCGTGTTGCATGTGGACTTTTGCATTCTGTTCGAATGTCAGCAGCCGTGGATGAAGCGAAACTTGGCAATAGTGATATCATAGCATGTGCTAAAATGCAATCAGTTAGCTCCAATTCACAACATGGTGCTCTTTGACAGTACCTGCTCCATGAATGGATGCCATTCTATCAATCTCTAATTCATCAATCTTCTTAAGAGCCACAGATGGTACATCGAGCCATATTCCCATCGATTGTCTGATAATCGGATCCATATAGATGTCATGACTATCAATGATGCGATTTCGCTTGTCCATTCTGTAATAGCCGAATACAACTGTCTCAACTACACTTGCAATTAATCCTCTGTCACATGTCAACAAGCTTTTGACATACTTTGGACTCGACCATAAAATACTCTTCGTCTCGTTTCTTTGTCGTTGACTTGAATTGGTTTGCTCATAACAGTAGTGATAGCATTGACATTGGTAAAATCACGCTGTTGTGTGGTGTAATCAACTCGTGCAGCATGAACTTTGGCATATCGCTGATCGACATTACATTCTTCAACAAGATACGTTCTTCCTTGGTGGATAAAAACAGCACCTAAATGAAACAAGTCAATACAATATCCACTAGCAGATGCTGATGACATACCTTCATAAATCTCGAATGGTGCACGTGTTGACTCAATCTCCTCCAAAACAGCATTCTTGCCATCTGTGGTATTGATAACAGCGTAGAGCTCTTGAGTAATGTTGCGAATGTTGACATGTTGGGCTGGATATGGTCTGTATCGTGGATCAGGCCGGTATAGCTATAATAAGCATGTAATCACAATGAGCCACGTGCTTCATTATTGTTGTATGACATACCTTATCATGGATCAGCATTAAATGTTCCTCGCATACTTGTGGTACATTGGGTCCAAAGAAGGCTTGGTCGTGATCGATATTGATTGGTAATTCTTCTGCGGCACATTGTAAATGACTTTCCAACACCAGCTTGTTATTCTCAACGTCAAACTGGATATCATCAAGTGGTTGATCAAATAGTTCTTCAGGATGTCGCTGATAAAGCATTTTGTCAATACAAACAGGTTTGATAGGTAATAACAAGCTTGTGAATCTTGATAACTTACAGCAAAGTGTTGATCCATGGGGTTGTGATCAGTGATGACCATTGACAACGAATCCTTATTCCGCCTCCCAGCTCTCCCTGATTGTTGCCACTACAAGTACGGTCATATATTATAAACTTATTGACCTATCCCTTTATAGCAATGACTTACCAATGCAGAAATAGTCCATGGCATCCCAATCATTATCACAGCATCTAATAATACGAATGTAAGCATCACAACAAATATGCAAATGACAAGTGCAGCATACCAAGTGATCCAATGTCGACTCCCAATTCCAAAGCATTAGTGGCTACAACAGCCAACAAGTCACCATTGAAGAGTCGTTTCTCAATCTGACGCCGTTCGATTGGCAGATATCCACCTCGATAAGACATGACTTTTTCCAATAGATCACCACGTTGCTGTTTCTCCAAGCTGTCTCGTAATTGCATCATCAACATTTCACATGTTTTGCGTATTTTGCAAAAGGCAATGGTGCGTACATTTCGAGATAGCAAGTACTCCAATATCTGTGCACCTTCTGCTACTGCTCCTCGACGTTCATTGGGATTTTGTCCTGGACGCTTGACCAAAGGAGGATTCCAAACTAAAAAGGACTAAGGAGAAAATAACATGTCAGATCAAGCTCCTTGTCAGCATGCATCATCTCCTTTCCACACCTTTTTGCCACATGGTGCACCATCTTGTTCCACAAGCTTGACTTGATCCATTCCACACACTAACTTCATGTGCTATAATAAACGCTTCTTAGTGATTGGTTCGCTTCATGTTGTATGTGTTGTGTTACCTGATCTGCATGACGGATTGTAGCACTGCATGAAATAAACTGCACAGTATCATTCTCGTAATGATGGCACCAACGTCTTAATCTTCTCATGATAAACGCCACATTGGCTCCAAACAGACCATTATAAACATGTAACTCTAGGATGTCCTGGTAAGCCATGCTGATTCATATCAAAGATAGATTACTTTTTTACCATCAAGGACCACGAATCGAAGGGAAGAAAGAAAAGGTTGCCATCGTTTGCCATTAGGAAGAATCGAGTGATGCAACATGTCAGGATTGGTGAAGATGATATTGGCGTTGTCTCTGATGAAAGCACGTTGTTCTGATGGCGTATCACCGTCAAAAGTAGCAACCTAGTTATGATTGCCTAGATGAGAACAAGTAATAGATAATGTGCATTTGCATGCATTATTTACCTGTACATGCTCTAAACTTGGACACATTCTTATCAATTCTTGTAATGCGCGCATCTGATCTTGAGCCAATGCCTTGGTTGGGAAGATATACATGGCACGTGTATTCTTGTCATGAATCAATCGTTCAAGTACAGGAATCTGGTAGATTAAGGACTTGCCACTAGAGAATGTCTGTGAGTTACTACCCCCTTTTACAGCACCCCCTTTCTCTTCACAGTGCTCCTTACCTAGCAGTAGATGTAGCTACTATCACATGTTGATTGTCACGAAGACCACGAATAGCTTCTGTTTGATGTACGTAAAGGTGATGGATGCCTTTTTCACGCAAAGCTGATTCGATTTCAGGCGGAAGATCAATTGGGTCACCATAGACTGAGAGTCGTTCGGTAAGTTCGCGGCAGTGTGCCAATTGATGCCGATAAAATGATTGTTGCTGTAGTTGATCAATGACATCTTTGATGGATGATGGTGATTCATTTGGATCTGATGAGCTGTTTTCAGCAGTAGTTGTAGTTGCTGCAATAGTAGTAGTGATGGATGATGATGGTGGTGGTATATGTCTTGGTATCTCTTGCTTCAAATATGCTACGGGATCAATGTCCTAATGCATGGAATTGTCAACAAGTGCAATACAACAAGTGATTGATGGATTTACCTTGTTTTGGCATTGAGAAATGAACTTGGCAATAGCACGTTGAAAGCGAAGGTTACGTGCATCAATCGTCTTTTTGACAACTTCTGGTTTGACACTGGGTGAGCTCCTGTATTGGTTGGATCCTCGTGTTGCTAAAGGAGACTCTTTTTTCTTGCTCATTGGTTTCCCAAACTGAATGGAGATCCCCTGGTCAAAGTGAATAAAGTCAGGGAGAATGACGTTAATGGCAGCCAAGTCGTCAAGTTGAACGTCATTGACAGCCGATTGGATCTTGTCCAAGGTTATTGCAGTTGAAAGACGAGCATCGCAGAAAGCACAGAACGTATTCAGCTGAGTGAAAAGATGAAATAAACGGATGAATTCGGGAGGATGTTGTTGTTGTTTACGTGCGCGTTTGGATGATGATGATGCTGTGTTGGTAGTGGATCTTTTGGGTGGCATTACAAAAAGAGCAACAAGACAAGATTAACTCAGAAAGGTAAAATGAACATACCAAGGAGAAGAGAGCCACGTGGATTTGCTTGTTGCCATCCAAATTAGTAAAGAGTTGTGATCATGCAAATGGTTGTTTTTGTTGTTGTTCAATGAGGAGGAGTATGAGTTTATGCCATAACATATTCCTTTCTCCAATCACCCCACTTTGTAAAAGGAGATTTGAGAAACGTGTCACCATGCTGAAAATAGGTCATGCATATGCCTAACCAAAAACAGGCGGGCTTGCCTCCGAGCCGAAAATCTTTATAAAAACGTGCTCTTTCTTGACCCCTTCTTCTTTACAATCATCTCTTTTCTTTCTTGTTATCATATCAACCATGTCCTCTATCTCTTCTGCTGACTCCTTCCACTTTTCCATCCAAGATGGTGATCAAGTCTTTGAATCTGCTGCAGAATACCTTTCTGCTGCTTGTATTGCTCAATGGTTACAAAAGAGTCCTACTGCCAAGGCTACCTTATTTATGGATGATGGTGACCAGATTGATGTCCCTGTTTATACCCTTCGACGACGAAATGCCGTGGTTGCCGATTTGCCTGAAGCACCTTCTTTGCCCATGACTGCATAAATCATACCTTTTGCATCCATTCATACAGCCATCCTATCATACCAGACCATCAACATATCATCATATATACACAAGCATGCATATTCCTACAATGTATTCCCTTAAAGTTGTTTCTCTTCTCTCGCATACACAAAACACCCCATAGAACTTTTGCATCCAACATCAACAGCATTTCATATATAAATCGCATGAGTTCTCGCATGAGCTCCTTTTTTCATTTAACTCGACTATTGAGCTTGTTTGCAAGGAAACACAGTTCTTGTACAACAAAGGCTTTGCCTTATGAAGACATATTTGTAACATTGGAAACTTCTCTTTTTCCTCGTGTTCACCGTGCGCTTCAGAACAACTTACAACGACCCAACATGCTGTCGGTGTGCACCGACCTTGTTGCCTTATATTTATGCACAAGTGGATAAAAGTAATACATGTATCAGTGGCATTGACCAGCACTACGCGCATAAAACAACCTTTATATCACAAGATTCATCATATGGCATTTCTTTCTCTGTTGTTGTGCAGCATGGATCATAGTCACCTGTATACAAGTATCCATGTTCTTCAAGTGTTTCGCAATGCCATCTCTTTTCATAAACACGACTCCTGTTAACATTTGTATCATTGCTTAATGGCTGTGTTTCTTCCAGTCTGGGTGATTGCGTATATGGTGGGTGGTATCACTTTCATTCCAAGCTTACTCCTCTTTTTACTCTCTATCCGCCTTGTCTTTTCTTTCTGCCAATCTACCATTCCACTTGAACAATGGCATTACGAACATTGCTGTCACGATGGTGCAACGCGATTCCAAAAGAGTGGTGGGATGTACAAGACTGGATGGCTACGTGTAACACAATACCAGCAACCACGCGTACAACAACAGACTATAAGCAGAGTGATTCAAGCATACATCTACAACAGCAAGAGTCGAGACGATGACATTCAACACATATACTTTTGCGTCTTGAAATACAGTACTTTGTTTCTTTATGACTCGCATCATAAGCTTGACTGTATTGCTGTTATTCAATTACACAACTATAATGTCACCATGCATCCATCCACTTTACGTGACGGGGAGCTCTTCAATCGACCCAATCTCATCAAGCTTACTCCACATCATTCATCATATCCAGAATACTATATCAATTGTCATCGTAATATCGACAAAGAAGATTGGTACTTGCTATTTCGACAATGCAATCATCATCATCATCAGCCATCATCATCATCAGAGCCAAATGATGATATAGCTATTCACAAACTGATCACAGTACTGCATAGCAATGCTCATCATTTCGAGACTCAATGGTTCAATGCAATGCTTGGTCGTTTATTCTGTGCTGTCTATCAAAATGATACAATCCAGCAATTCTTGTACAACAAACTAGTGGCCAAACTTGACAAAGTGAACCAACGACGACCCCCATTTCTGGGTGCGATTCAAGTACGATCAGTGGATCCAGGGCACCAACCACCTTATTTGACACACCCGCGCTTGTTATCACTGGAATCATCAGGAGAATTAGTGGCAGAGGCACATCTTGAATATGCAGGTGGCATTCAATTCGAGATTGAGACACAGTTGCTGCTGACAGGATCAAGAAAATGGCGAGTCAGATTGCCCATCACGCTCAATCATCTTGAAGGCATGTTGATGTTCCATATCAAACCACCACCTACTAATCGGTGCTGGTACGCATTTCAAACACGACCTAGCATGTCCTGGCATGTCGATCATCCCTGGGATACAATTGCACGTACCATCAGATCCAAAATGCAGGAGCTTGTAATAGCCAACCTTGTTTTGCCCAACATGGATGATATTACGTTTTACCGCACTCCCAATGGCAATGGTGGCATCTTTCCTTGATCATTGGTGATTGCATACATACATGCATCACGTCAAAACAAGCAATACGCACCAAGTAAGATTCTTAGAATCAGTGGCCGATCTTTCTTGCTTCTGATTTGCATACATGTCCTGTCTCTTTGTATATGCACACTCATGCAACTACTTTTTCCAAACATTTCGCCCCCTGGTTCCCTAAACGAGGGATGCAGAGAAACAAGGGGATATACAGCAGCGACCATGGAATAGATTTTTGTATAGAAAGCTCGAGAACCCCAGTTTATCCAGTACTATCTTATACTATCATGCCATCAAGATTAAAAACTTGGATCCAATATGACTACATTGGTTTACACCCCTTGTCTATGTACATTTCTTGTATACTTTAAAGGAATAATATGTAATGTAATGTGCTAATGAGACAATCTTGATGAGACACACTTTAGTATACTGCGATTTCCTAACGTGCCCTATCGTCAGTGCTTTTCTTCTCTAGAATGTCATCGGAAAAGCTTCTTTGTATGTATAGCATATCCCCTGATCATTCCCCTTGCCATCTCATGTGAATGGGGTGATGATGACAAGTAGTTGTTGGTGATGTTTAGGCAAATAAAGTATCCATCTACTTGTTTCTGAAACACGTCAGTTATTAAACAGATCATGCATGGTTACGAGAATGATGGTAGCACCACATCCTAGGCACGATATCATACTTGGCTGCAAAAGGTCCCATATTTGGCTACACAACGATCGGATCGCTCATGGTCATTACTTTTTCAGGGGACAAAAGCAACTTGTACATATGCATATGTGTTGTTATGAAATAATAATGTAGCAAAACTTTTTATGAATGTCAATGTTTTAAGAAAAAGGAAAGATGGATTCATATATAGGGATGATCATATATGCGTGTTGTAGATGCCTATTAGTGTGTGTGTGTGT
Source organism: Lichtheimia ramosa (assembly GCA_008728235.1). Taxonomy (NCBI): domain Eukaryota; kingdom Fungi; phylum Mucoromycota; class Mucoromycetes; order Mucorales; family Lichtheimiaceae; genus Lichtheimia; species Lichtheimia ramosa. Next base: position 4,566,669 of record CP031823.1, read on the forward strand.
GCAGAGGAAGATAGTTATATGCTTGTTTTGATCAAAGGGGGAGAAATGCGCAGTGTTTGGGGGAGTTTTGGTTATCGTGTATAGTTGCCAAGATGATGTTGCTATTGCCGTATACGTGGAAAAAGAAGAGAAAGCCCATAAAGATATAATCCTCCTCGAGTGGAAAAGATAAAAGAAAAAGAGCCTTGGAGGATAGAGAATGAATGATGAGTCGGTAATCGGTATACATCTTTATCCAATCTATGACTGGTGTCGATTGTTGATGTTCTTGGTTGGATCAGATGGTGAAGATGATGATGTCCATGCTCTTTGTGCATCACTCATGTTGCTGTTACTCGCATAATTAGTGCTGCCGCTATTATACAATGACGAATGATCAGCGACAATGGGTCGTGAAGTGCTAAGCATGCCACTGGCAGTAGAATGTGAATCTCTTGGTACCGATTGTTGTATAGGTGGTAGCTGCAATGATGATCTATACAATGTTGTAGCCGTTGGCTCAAAACGATGATGATAATATTCTGAAGTAGATGATGATACTAATGGTGCTGGTGGATGTTGTGAATCAGAGTCATGTATTGTTGGTGTAGAATCAGAGCGTAACAAATTCTGCATTGACATGGCATGAGATACATCTGATTGTGAAGCTGATGATGATCGATATCTTTCGTCATGTTCCTCGTCAGCTTGCTCTTCAGTTCTTCTTCTTTTCCTACAACATGTGACATTAGAATCAGTGTTCCATAATAATACATCTCACTCATTTCACCATGCTATTTACGTGTGATTGCTAGGTGTTCTTGTCTCCTTTCGAATGCGAATACGTACTCCTTGATCTGAAAAGCAACGTGTCAAGAAAGTCGATTCTACACGAACAACGCGATCAATGCACTGAGCGAAAAGAATACTGGAATATGCCCTGAAAGGATGATGTACCTGACATGCCAGGAAATGCTAAGTGCCAAAAAAGAATGAGTATCAATCACATCCAACGCGTCATATACACACGCGTGTGCTTAGTCATTCTTACTCTTTGGCGAGTACACTTGGAACGTATCCGAAAACACTGAGCAAAGGCGATAGACATGGGTTCTGTTGTACAGCCGTAACAAAAGAAAAAACATTTTTCGAGTCAGTCCACTGTTCAATATCAAATGAAGGTAAGTGATACTTGCTCTATGATCTTGAAAAGAGTAAACTTGAGCTTAAAGAAGCCTTCATGTCGTACACTGATATCAGCAAAGATGAAGAAACCACCATCTTGGAAAGATGATCATAAGTAAAGTGTGTGTTCCTTTGTTTTGGGTGGTATCACATTACCTTTGTCATCAATGTCTTTAAGTTTGTGTAGGGATTGCACAACCGAGCCTGCTGTAGTCCTTGTGCCATTCGTAAAGTGTAAGTCTTCACCATCTGTAGTTGCAAGTGTAGCGTAAAGAAAGAAATAAGGATCGTGCAAATAGCTTTGACTACAAAATAAAGATATGAGTGATTCGGCTCAAGTATTTCTTTTGGCGTGGACCCCGGAGAAAGCAGGGAGACTTTGGGTACAATAATAGGACACACACGTATTCACACCCACTCATTCACCCACTCACTTGCACATGTATACCACAACATAAGATTAAAAAGAAATAGAACTTACTCGTCTGGGTCACGACAAATCAGCTGAACGATAGGCGGTGGATCAACTGGTCGCCTGTCAACTAGAATAAAGAACAAGGAATTAATATCACATCTACACATATGCTATCACATCCACACAATGCGCACCTTTCTCTTTGAAGCTGCAAAGGCGTGCCTTGACGGGTTGCTGACGCACAACGAGTTCTATTGGACTAATGTTCTGATATTGGTTTATTGTTTGATTGGCAGACAGCTCAACTAACGTTCTAAGCGAAGCTGGCACGCGGTCCTGCTGCGATCGTGAGTGATGAGTCGACATGGCGCGCTGAATGAAGCTGTTGGTTCAAGTTGTATCTAGGCAGAATAGCGCCAAAGCAGGTGTGACATGTAAGTGTAAAGGAGGAAGGGGTAAAGGGTGAAAGAAAGAAGAGAGAAAAAGAGAAGGAGAACAAGTACTGCGGGTGGTATTGTTGTGCTATATATACTCAAGACCCTTTATTGAGTTTACCAGGTACATCACGCAACCTTGGGATATGCACCACATGGGTGGATGAGTGAACTGGTGCTTGTAGAATATCAAACAGCTGATGATGATGCCGATAATGCAATTTGTTTCCCTATTCATTCAAGTACATGTAATAAAAGGCCATTGAACAAGAGCATGCAAGTCCGAGTTCTTGGTTTGACATAATACAACTGTATTTGAGAGAATGCATCGTAAAGCAACATCATTTAGTAATAATAGTATAGCCAAATGTAACAATAATGATGCATCATGGCATGATACATGTATAAGCAATGGCAAATGGTAATAGTAACCATAACAACATAAGGGTTGAGCCGATATCACGGGTTGAATACCAAGTGGCATCCACAAAGCTGGACATGTCCAGAAATCTGGTTGCGGAAAATGGCAGCAGCAGGTGTTTGATGTATGTTGCATCTTCTCGAAGGATGTTTGGGCAGCTGTTTACTAACATGCCTAGACGTAAAGCTCACACCTGCATCAGGGAACCCATTTACAGGAATGGCATCCATTGATTCGGATTCCGCCTCCCCCCATTTGTCATGAGCAGCAATGTCTAATCTCTTCCATTGGCCAACTCTTATGCATCCTATGTGCTGACTCTCATTTGTTCTTATTTACCAAAGCTCGCTCTGAACCGTAATGGTGGGGCAACAGGCTTAAATTGAGTAACATACCATGCTTCAAGCACCATTACTGGTTGGGATGGGAACTTTACAGTACCAAGATTATGGATACGACTCTTTGCAACTACTCCTTTTACTCCCCCAACCCACTGAGCAAGATTCTCTCTCTCATTTTCATCATTTGCTTCTGTTTCCTTCAAAAGATCATTTATAAATGGCGACATGTCATCCATTTATCATCCATCACATATCAGTAATCAATCAGTCATCTCATCTAAAGACATGTCCCATCTCCTACTCTTCCTCATATAGCATTCATACAACATATCATACATGGATACAACATGTCTGTGCGTGCTTGCCTGTTTGCAGATCCTGTATTCTAAATATATGCATATGCATCAACTTGTTGTTCTCACTTGTCGATCATTTGATGAAATGTCATGTTCCAAGGACAACAATATACTTTATTACGACTGATGATGTCACGTCTTGCACTAGTGTGTGTCAAAAAAGGGCGCGCATCATTCGGCCATGACTCGGATATACTCAGACCGCGTCCAGAGAGAAAGAAACAAACCTAAAATTGGGACCTTGACATCCTTTGTTTCTTTTCTTTTTACCTTCATTCACTACCAACATGCGTTTTGTTTCGACTGCTTTACTCGGTTCTGTTCGTGCTGCTTCCAAGGCTAACATGCAGGCAAATGTCCATTCAATAACGCGATGCGTCCCATTCAGTTCCTGACTGTTATTTTAGGGTGTTCGCACTTATGCCTCGCAAGCTGGTAACAACAAGGGAAGCAGCAAACTTCTTCTCGCTACTCTTGCTGCTGCTGGTGCTGCCGGTGGTATCTATTACAACCAAAACCAAGCTTCTGTGGCTCCTGCTGCTGTTGAACCTGTTGAACCTGCTTTTGATGGCAAACAATTCAAGGCTTTCAAGGTAACATGACAATAGTACAAGCGTTGTGCAGTCATATCACTAATTATGCTATCGATATAGCTCGAAAAAGTTGAACCTATCAATCACAACACTGCTGTCTATCGTTTCAGTCTTCCTTCTGAGAAACAACGCGCTGAACTTCCTGTTGCTTCTTGCTTGATCACCCGTTATCCTATCACCAAGAAGGATGGTTCTCCAGGTTTCATCATTCGTCCTTACACTCCTACTTCTCCTGAAGAGGTAATATTCAATGCAATGCATTTACAATGGGGAGGATAATGGTAATTGAAGATACTGATATCGTATACTTTATAGGCTGAAGGCTACTTTGATTTGATTGTCAAGGAATATCCCCAAGGCAAGATGAGCAAGCACATTGCCAACTTGAAGGTTGGTGACACTCTTGAAATGAAGGGCCCTATTCCCAAGTACAACTGGGAGGAGAACAAGGTTGAAAATGTTGGTATGATTGCTGGTGGCACTGGTATCACTCCCATGGTAAGTCTTTTGTTGCGGAGATGTTGGATGATCTCAAACTATGCATGGATGACGTGCTCATACATATACTATTTCTCTCTCTCTCTCTATTTAGCTCCAAATCATTCGCAAGGTCTTCGATAAGAAGTCCAGTGATAAGACTACCAAGGTCACTCTTGTCTTTGCCAACCAAACTGAAGAGGACATTTTGCTCAAGGAAGAACTTGATACTTATGCCAAGGAACATCCTGATCGCTTCAAGGTTGTCTATGCTCTTGATCGTCCTCCCAAGGACTGGCAAGGTCTCCAAGGCTTTGTCAATGCTGAAGCCATCAAGAAATACTTGCCTTCTCCTGAAGATAAGAATGCCAAGATCTTTATCTGTGGTCCCGATCCTATGTTGGCATCCATTTCTGGTCCCAAGGCTAAGGATAAGTCCCAAGGTGAAGTCTCTGGTATTCTCAAGGAGTAAGTAGTCATGACACAATGATATTGGAGTGGTATATATAGTTTACTAATGCATTTTTGCTACATAGGCTTGGTTACAACGAGAGCAACGTGTACAAGTTTTAATCAGCAGAGTAGTGGATTACAATACATATTGGTTTTCTATAGAAGCACAAATTTGATAAAGAGAATCCAGCTTAAACCAGCCAAAAACAGATAGACGCCTCCATAGATCCAGTTAGCCCATAGCTTTTCTTGAACAGCTGATGTCTCCACTTTTTGCTGTTCTTGCTGTCGATTGTCACGTGCACTCTGATCCAGCAGAGAATCATAAATTGACATATCCAGGAACCATAATGTCACTCCTGCAATAATACTAAGCACGCCAACACCAATGAAAAAGTTCATGACACCATCATAGCCTTGATGATCATCCATGTCTTGTAATAAACCAGTAGCAATATCAAAGAGAGATGCACCAATATTTGTGCTTGATTTGACGAGACCCATGCCTGTACCCACGAGTGACATGGGCAAAATGATAGGAACTGAGGAAACAAGACCAACTGGACCAAGTGCAAGGCTGATACTGAAGAACAACATGCCAACAACAGGTGCAATATATGTGTAATTGAGAAGTAGTAATGATACAAGGAATGTGACACCACTTCCAGTGACTATATTGTATCATGCAAAGAGGATGATGAGTGACATTGGTCATACGTGAGCATAATAATGAGAGACATACTCATCCATGTGCGTTTTCCAAAGCGATCAACACATAATCCAAGCAGTGGCATAAGGAATACTGGTAGCAATTGAGCTATACTGCCAGTAGCAGCAGCACGTGCATTGTCATAACCAAATCGCATCTTGACAAATTCGCTTGATGTGATAATGAGTAAAGTAGTTCAAGTGATGACATGATGTAGCTTGAATCTTTACCTGTTGATGTGAAGAAAACAGCCCCATCCACCACCTAACAAGAATTCCATCACGGCAATAAGCCAATAGCAGTGAGGAAGATACAAGAGCTTGGTCCAGCTGAATGTTTTCTTGCGACGTAATGCACTGTTGTTGTTTGTGGTTTGGTTACGAACCCCGGATACATTCCGAAACAAAGTCAGGTACAGAAGATTGATCACGAGAGAGAAAATGCAAAGGAACGCAGAAAACTATCATATTTGGATATGATCAGCCCAAACAAAAAGTTCAAAAGTTATCATGGATATGTCACAGCATGTGCGTACCCAGAAGCCATATCCATACCAGCCAAACTGGTTTGCAATAGGGATGACAGTAGCTTGTGCAGCAAAGGATGCCTAATAAAATGGGACATGTCAACTTGAAATGATGTAATGTGGAAAAGCTATACGTACCAATCGGCTCACAGTCATCATTAGTGCAATCACAGCTGCCAAGCTAGGTCCTTTGAACCACTGGCTGAGAATTGTTTCTTGAACAATGACTACAGTGCCACTGCCAATGCCATACAAGACACGCCCGATAATCATGGTAGGTAAACTCTTGTTGCCTGTTGAGAAAGCCACCAGCACATTGCCAACAGTAATCAGGATAGTAGTAGCAATAGAACCAAAAGCTGTGCCAAAGCTGTCAAGAACAATACCACCAAAAACAGGAAGCACAGTATTCACAATAGAGACGCTGGATTGGATAGCACCATACTGGGAATTTGATATGCCAAAATCCTACATATTGTCATAGTGAATAAAAGAGAATACAATCACTTGCATAGATATCCACCTCTTTGATAATGTTCTTCATGGCACCTAATGTATGAGCTGCAAAATGGCTGCCAACTATGTGAAACGAAGAAAATCAGATAAGATCAAGTCATCTTTGTATCCAAAAGACGCTACCTGCTAAAAATACAGCACGTAAGAGTGCTACTGCCTTGTACTTGCGAGGCTGCTTTATCAAATACGTGTCGTCGTTGTCATTGTTGTATATATCATTGGGTTGTGTTTTGGGTAGCAAAGGTGCTTGCTCGTTACTGGCGACTGTAGTCGTCTCACTCTGAAAGGACATTTCCAAGTACAAGTAGGAATGCAATGCAAGTAAAGAAAGAATGGGCTGAAACGTGCAAACGCGTAAAGAGAAATAGGTTCTCTTTATTGTTATTGACAAACAAGCACGATAATGGACCAAATGTTGCCCTTATTTTATTGAAATACTGTCCCCCAAGAGCACATCTGTCACGAGGAAAGAGAACGGTACCTGCCGCACATCCGCGACCATTGCCACTATATCATTTTAAATGACATTGCACTATCATTATCACCCATCATTGTCTTCTTTGACACTTTTTATAAAGGACATTCAATAACGCGTTTACAGTTTGTGTCTTAGATGCAAAACATGCGCGAGGATGCATAAACAAATGGATGCTGCAGTGATATACGTGACATGCTCTGTGTAACCAGTCCTGCTGATTTCTTGATGCTGCTGGTGTCTTGTGCTCCCCACCATTGCAGTTTTCATGGGCCGATGATATCACATTGTGCCATCCTGGTGATGGTTCTTTATTCCTTAATGACTATTATATTTCGAAGCGCTTTGTATTATAAATATCGGATAAGCATAACTCCTTTATGTGTTGTTGGTTCTTGTCTTACAAGATGCTTTGATTGGTCCATTCATCAATCCTCTACACTATGGCAGGAATGTCACATGCTCCTTTTTCAGATCTATCAGGAGTTATCTGATCATAGCTCTATACTATATTACTCAGTCATCAGTGATACTTACCCGTGCTTCTTCTGCTGATATATCAAGTTCCTCCCACCACACATGTCTATACAATGTCAGCTACAATCACACAATGAGCACAGTAACATAAATCTATGTATGGCATCAAGTTCTACTCTTTCATTGTGTGCAGTCGTGGATGTTTGTCTGCTGCTGCGATCGTGCACTAGTTAAAGGGGGGCCGACAAATTGCAAACAATAGCCTGCTACCCAAGATCAAAACAAATTTATGCTATAGGATGGTCAGGATACACTTCCATAGACATCAAATGTTCCTTTTAAGATATCAATTCACAGCCAACTCTTTACATATGGCCACATACTAAGGACAACCCAGTATGCTCGAGCACCAATCACTCTTTATAGAACAAAGCTGCTGATCTGGATGGTGCATCATGTGCTTTTATACCTTGGAAACATATTTGATAAAGAGGATGTTGTTGGCAAAGTGAGCGATGACAAAATGGACTGCTTGATACATCGTCACAAAGCCTTTTTCAAGATAGACATTGCATGTGTTTAAATGATGAATGCTTTATTCAAGCCAACAATGGCATAGAAAGAAAAGCAATTATACATTGTGTTACAGAATTGTATATTAATAGAAGATGAATTAGGAAAGGAAAGGATATTGGTTTATTCACACGACATTGGAAACGCAATAGGATTGTGGAGTGAGAAAAAGTGATTGTAGAGAGGGTATAGGATCCAGGGGTAATTGGGTTGTTATTGTAGGAGGAGGGGTAGATGTAAAGGGGGGGATGAGAAGAAACTAATGAGAAGGAGCAGAAAGAAATAACCCATCATTACAACCACCAAGATCCCTTTTCTTGGCTGTGAATAAACATATCAGTATCATCATCTTCATCGTCATCACGATACATGCTGCTGGTCAAAGAAGATACACCAGAAGAAGAGGATGATGATGCCATGTCGTCGTAAACTTGTTCATCTTGTTCCACCATGTCTGACCAAGATTCACCAGATGATGCATGATATGTACCACTAAAGACAGCTGAATCCCAGCTAATCTTGTCAGCCTTAGCCATAATAGCTGCAGCACCAGGAGCTGTAGGAATACCAACAGGGCAGCAATAGTCATCACTTGTATCATCATCGCATGACATAAGACCAGAATCACTTTCATCCTCGATATCAGTATCCACAAGTCGATCCAGTGCCAGAAATTGATGTTTGAGCTCAGTGACTGAAGGACGATCAGCTGGATTAGGAGAAAGCACAGATTTCAGCAAACGATAACAACGCATTGAAATGGCAGGAAATAGCTGATTCTTGAGAATGATAGGATTACGCTTATATTCACGATAAGCCATGTCCATGGATGTAGCTTCTTCCCAAGGATTACGACCAAAGAGGAGAGCAATTAGGAGAATGCCCAAGCTCCAAACATCGGATGCAGCAGCGTCATATACAAGTAATTGTTCATCATCTCCTGTAGTGACTCCGTCATCTTGTTGCTCCTGATCATCAAAGTGTTCTGGTGCAAGATAAGTGGTTGAGCCACAACCAAATTCCATATTGAACCGCTCTCTTGTGGCAAGTCCAAAGTCGGCTACTTTGCATTCCAATTGATCATCATCATCGGCCGTGCGTAGTAGAATGTTTTCCAACTTTAGATCACGATGATACACACTATGAGCATGCATATGTTCCACAGCTTCGAGGATCTGAACAAATAAACGAGTGACTTGACTTGTATCCAATTTGGTGCGAAGGACATAATCAAAGAGATCGCCTTGATCACAAAGTTCCATCACCATGTAAATGTAATCATTGTCGTGAGCTGTACCATGCAAAGTGAGCAAATGTGGATGTTTGAGTGATGTCTGAATGTCGATTTCAAGTTGTTGAAGTTCAAGTTGTTGGTGATCCAAGCCTGTTTTGCTTAATACTTTGATGGCTACGTATGAATTGTCTAGCAGTGATTGACCGAGGAAAAGGCATCCATAGGAGCCACGACCAAGTTCCTCCAGAATCTGATAGCGATGGTCACCGCCTGTATGAATAATCTTGTCGAGCATGGATGAGCCGACGTGGGACCAATAGTCTTGTTCTTGATGTGAAGTAAGAATCGCAGCCATGATTAGGCACAAATGTTGTTGTTGTTGATAGAGATGCAAATGGTTGTTGTTGTTGTAGTCGTTGTCGTAGTCGTTGATGTTGTTGGAGCAAGTTGGTTAGGTGCTATGGAGATAAAGCAGCCGGTTCAATAGTTCTCAAAGCTTGATGATGATATCGGAAGTGAAGAGGATAGAATAGAATACAAGCATGCTGTGGGTTGTAGTCGAGAAAGTGATATATGTGTCTTTGGAAATAGATGCGTCAAGTCGCTTAGTATGATGGTGAGCGTGAATATATATAATAAAGAGGACCAGATGGGGAGATGCATAGGCTTCGAATTTAGCAGGACATGGCAAGCATTGTGCACAATGGAAGGGTTACTGTACAAGATGAAAAGAAGGAAGAAAGAAAGAGAGAGAAAACGAGAGAAAAGGCTGCACGAGGATTACAAAGTGAGAGGTTGGGGGGAAACGAAAACGAGGGTGGGAGAGTATGCGTATGTGTGTAATGCCTGTTTGTGTAACCAGGTGTGTGCATCAGAAGATGGCATTAAAGTTTACCCTTTTGCTGTACTCTGCTCCGTTCATTTGCCTCCTTACAATTTACTAAACATCATTCATGTCGTTATTCTTGTCATCTCTCATGTCTCCTCGTGCAAGGGCCTCTTTATCACTTTGTGTAGGGTCATCTTGTCATTGGAGTCATCCCTTTCACTTGTTTATTCCGCTTTCCTTGGATACATTTCAAAGTAAACTATTATAACCGACAATGTCCGTGTATGTCATATCTATCAACGTGCCACTGTTATAACAAGTCTTTGTTACTGTTCCTGATCCCTGCTCTAGCTCATTGTGTCCTTTTTCCTTTTATATTGTCTTTGTGTATCACATTCATTCATCCCACACTATTTTGCCGAGGGAATTCATATGCTTAAATTGCATGATCGTCCTGCAATGTGCTGATTGGATCGGGATCATCGTCTGGGTTTCTTTCATCGTCAATCCATCCCCCAATATTTTCAACATGTGGTGGCTAGTGCTAAGCGTGTCGCATAAAGGAAGGCTAGGAGAAATAGACTATACCATCATCATCCCCAACATCCCTTTTATTTCTGTTGACTATCTTCTACATCACTACGCAACAAGAGTTGGTCTTCTTTGCTGTCTTGTAAAACATCTTTGACTGGCTTGATAGTGCTTCGGATCGATCTACAAGGGAATCAAGCTATGACACTAGCATTAGATACTTGTTACATTGCATCCTATAAACATACCTTTTCTCCACGTTCCAATACAGATTCAATTGTCTTGTGCTAGCATAGGAGGAACAAGGGATGTCAGTATCCAATATACTCCTTGATCTCTCGCATTGACCCTTGCTTCTTGTTTCTCCTTTTGACACTTACCAAGATAGCAGTCGTCTCATCAAGCTCATTTTGTACACGCATGATACTGTCAGCTTGCTTGGGATCTTGATATTTGCTCAAGTAGTTCTGCAATTCAGGATAAGTCATTGGAGGATTCCACTTGTCCTGGGGGAATTTGACCAAGAATTCATCCAAGATCTTGTTCAATAGAGAAAATGCCACTCTTGAAGGGTATTCCTTGTCACTCATAATCACACCATAAAGACCTTGTGGATGTGCATAGACGTGCGCTACATTATCTGCATAGGTTGGAATACAAATATGCTGTTAATGCTTGGTCCAAGTCGTATCATCATCCATCATTCGCTTACTTTCACTCTCGACACTTTGTCGTTGTCCAGTAGATGTTCGATCGCTAATAGTTGCTGCTGTAAAGTTCATAAACTCTTGTACACTGTAAAGGGAAAAGCAATGAGTCATGGCGACACTTGTAGATGGCAGTGTCATCTCTTTACCTGCCCCGTTGAAAATAGCCAAAGCTAGACAAGTCAAAGGCTGATGTGAGGATCTGGGCCTTGTTGGCATTCTTGCGAAGAATTAGAATAGAAAAGAGCTTCATCGTATAAGGTGTACAGTAGAAAAAGGAAAAAGCACAAGGGCTGGCTGGCTGGTACGTGTTGCAGTACCAAGATACCCATTCTTTGGAATTCCGATTTGCTAATGCTCGACCTATCCTACAGTTACTTTTATCCCTTCATAAGCACAATAAACATATTGTACATCACCATGACGCTATATCTGTCATGTATTCTTCTCATCTGAACAATGAAATGATTGCCCAAGTTAATGTGATTGGTGTTGTAAGTCAAAGATATCATTCAGAGACATCACATTGTACCTTGAACAATCTAGGCTTAGCTTGGTAGACGGTCATTGGCACTCCATATGATCATTACCATCTGATCAACATAAGCTTATACCAAGTAGTAGTCACCCAAAAAAAAAAGACGCGATCGACCTGTGCAACACATTTTGGCGGGCCCATTTAGTTGATGCATTGATGTTTGTTGACACGGACGATCTGTAACATAACAACCACCATTTCGGGAACATATACAGCACACAGATTACAGGGCAAAACTGAATGTCCAGTTTACTTCCTTTGACTTTTAAAAGGTACTATTTCAGGATACAATACTTGGCAACATGATACAACAAAGGGAAAACAAGGTGTATTATAGGAAGGAGGTACTAATATGGGACAAGGGAACCAACATGAGTCTTTTTTGTCTTGTCGTCCCATCAGTGAAAGACATGTTCGATTGTTCTTTGATAAGCTGTCCCAATGCAGAAAGTATCCGCTATCTTGTGACACCGTTGAACCAGATAATGCTGCTGGACTCTGAACCAGGATCGGAACTCACAACCGATACAGCGTATAAGAAATTTTTCGTCTTGAAACTGATCATAGGTTCCCTTTTATTCTACTTTTTCTCACTATGCCTATGGAACCCAAGGACTGGATTGACGTGACCACTGAAAAGAACCACTATTCTTTGGACCACTTTGTCATTCCAAAGCACTACGAGCAAGATGTCTCCAGCATCCTCATTCCTCATGGCGTTATTATGGTACTGGGTGCTTCTTGTTTGGTATGCCGCGTCACTCAACTTGTTCACTTTAGGATCGTATCCAAAAACTCGCACGCTTGATTGTTGATGATGCCACTGGTCCACTTGGTAATGAAACAGGATGATGGAAAGTGACATTGGATATTGATATGCTTCCTTCTAGTCGTGTGCTGTATCTTGAAAGGCGGTCATCAATACTTTGCCGATCTTGTCAACTATATCAAGGCTTTGACCAAGAGCAATGGCATGAGTGTCCCTCTTAGCTTGGAGTTTATTCGTGTCAAGTCTTACAAGAATGACCAATCTGAAGGTGTTACCATTTCTTTGAGTGAAAGTGAATGCAAGGATTTTGCCGGCAAGGTAATAAACATCCTCCAAAACAACACACACTTGTCATACTCATTCCCAATGGATAGAACCTTCTTATTGTTGAAGACATTATCGATACTGGCAATACCATGGTCAAGTTGCTTGAGCGACTTAAGCAATATAACCCAAAGTCAGTCAAGGTGACTTCCTTGTTGGTCAAGAAGACTTCGCGTAGCAATGGATATGTCCCTGATTATGTTGGTTTTGCCATCCCTGATGCTTTCGTTGTTGGTTATGCTTTGGACTACAATGAGTACTTCCGTGATCTCGATCACATTTGTGTCATTAGCGTAAGTCAAACATATGAAATGATTACAAGAGGATTGGATATCTCATACATGTTTTATTTAGGATCATGGCAAACAAGCTTATGCTATTTGATGAGTCAATTGGAAGTTGTACATAGAAAATCCTTTTATTGTTTATCTAATTAAGAAGTTGGTGATCTTATACATTGGGTTGTTGTTATTGTTGTTCTCTTTCAGCTCGTTTTGCTGCTAATTTGATCAGCTTGAGCTTGTCCAATTCTTCACGCGATGTCCTATAAACACTGCAGTGTTATTCATCTGCTTGCTTTGTTGTCTGTGCATAACATACCGGCTATTTAAACAAGTATTCATGGCCTTTAGCTTATCACGACACGTCCACATCACAGTAACGTTGTGTTCCTTGCTACACTCGACAAACTCTAAGCACAAAACAGTCGTCAAGGATACAAGTTTCTAGGAAAGCGAATGTCAAGTTACCCTTGATTGACGATTGGCAGTATTCGAGTGCCTTCTCTTTGAGATCCTTGTAACAAGCTTCTTCTTCTGCTCGAGTCAATGCGTGTACTTCGGCTTTTCTTTCGCCAAATGGATTCTCTTTTGATAGTTGAACTGTCTTTCCCATGCTGGTGTCGGTTGATAGAAAGGGCTGTTGACTTTGCAGGCCTGGTTACGCTTTGACTCGTCTTTCTCCGAATGACCTTTTTGGATGTCAATCCCATTCTTATGCACTTTCAATACCAAACGATGGCTTATCACATATTCTTTATTATCATAAAGACAGTAATAGACTATTTACATGAAACAAACAAGATCAGGTTTATTGTGCACTGCTTTTGACATTTTGCTTTTTGTTCCTCTTCAATGCACGTCTCTGACGTTTCTTCAAGTATTCAGTGATCTGGGGTCTCTTTTCCTGCCATATTGATTCAAAGTCTTCTGATTCGGATCTCTGGAATATACCATTTGGATCATAGTCAAAACAGCTCCTAGAAAAGATTGTTGAATGAGTACTTGTACATAAATGAATGATACAACTTACTTTGCCATAAGAGATGGATTGTCTGTGTGAAAGAAGAACATTACACCCAAGCCAAGTTGTGCCTAATGAGACCTGGTCAATTGACAATCTCCAGTGCAAGTATAAACACTTACATGTTTCTGTGATTTGGTTGTAGCAACATCTCCTTCCTCGTCACTGTCCAGCATATTCCCGAAAAGAGGCTGTTGTTTGGTATCATGTTCAACGTCATCATCATCATCTCCTCCAAAAAGCTTGAATGGACCTATAATACAATATAGTTAGCAATCTTAGTCGATCATATCCTATTCAATACTTGCCTTCTTCTGCTGCAAACAATGGCTTCATATTGACATTGACTTCGAAATGTTTGTCTTTTGATACAACTGGCATTGCTGTAACAGGAGCAGTGTTGACAGGTGGAGCTAAAGTAGACGTTTTAGTATCGCATGTTTGTAAGGTGTGTCTCGTGTATATATATACCTTCTTCTTCTTTTTCTTCCTCATCATCATTCTCATCCTCAGAGCTGCTTGCATTTCTCAAATACTGATCAGCATCTTCTGCTTCGGGATCATATCTTGCTCCACTGGTCCATTGTGTTTCTTTCTTCTTACTATGTTGACAATAAGCATCACAATCTTTGATCGTATTCAATCATAGTCTACTTACGTCTTGTTCACTGTATCCTCTCCAAACATTGCACGCAGTACATCCATGGATTGATCTTTCTCAGCATTCAAGTCCTTTGTAATCTCATCCTCTTCAACATCCTTCTTGTCACGCGGTTTCTTGATCTCTTCCTCATCAATAAAGTCTTCATCCAGCTTGAAACGCTCATCGCCCTTAAAAGTGCTCTGTAATGCAAGTCGCTCTCGACCTTTCTCTCCTTCCAACACTGGATTCATCTTGATCTCTGTAATATACACAAAGTGAGATCCAGTATCATATTGACCTTTTTTCCTTACCAAGATCGTTATCATCATCCTCATCTGAATCGAATAACCAACTTGAATCCCGTGCTGCTGGTCGTTCTGATGATGGCTGTGGCTGCAGTGATTGTTCATTTTGATCCATCTCCTCTCCTTCATTGTCAAAAGTAACATGATTTGTACGTTCCTATATTTCATGAAATGAGTATGATGCAGATCATCATTGGAGAGACATATTACCTTGTCATCACTATTCAGTGCTCGTGAAATCAGCTCATGCTTTTGTTGTGCTTCTGCCATCCGACGTTCCATTGCAGCCAGTCGCTTCTCACTGCCCTTATTCTTACAAGAAAGAGATAAGTCTAAAGAACCAATTGTGCATGTCCACTGCTTACCATGTTGTCTTCGTGGTCGCTTTCATCTTGGTCAAAGGTGGTATCATCATAACGATCATCATTGTCACTGGTGTAGTCATCGTATTGCATTGGTAGACGTGACACAGGTTTCATGCGTGCATTGATGTTGTACAGTTTGGTGAGATTGTTCTTGTAATGGCTGGGATCAAAGACGATCTATGATTGCATCATCCTGTTAACTCCTTTTGGGTTCTGGTAAAAAGGATGATTGATATATGTACCTGAGTACCATCTGGACGACGTAAATGCATGATGGCAATAGCACGACCATATCGTCCTCGTCTCCATCCTCGTTTTTTCTCCACATTCTTATCAGTGACAGGTGTCATATCTTTAGCCATGAATCGTTTCTCAAATCGTAATCGCTTCCTTTGTTGTCTTTCTTCTTTCTTTTGGAGTTGCTCATCCTCTTTACGCTTTCTCTCTTTGTAATCTGGTTTGGCGTCTTCAAGTCGCATCACCATGCCTTTCCACTTTGCACCATTGTAAACGGATAAACCTATCAATAGGATATATCAGCATCCAATATCGGATTCAACACTCCATTTACTGCACATACAGCCTGCCCACTGCTTTGGTGTAGTTGTAATAGTCAAGTGACCAAACCCACGACAACTGCCTATCCAACCATACATGTTACTTTTCACAATGCTTCGAGCAAGGTCAATGCAAGTGAGAAAATACCTTGATCGTCTTTGGCGACAGTTGCAGACGAGATCGTACCATATCGACTGAAGCGATCGTGCAAGAGCTGATCAGTGACACTGGAATGAAGACCACCAATGTATACTCGTTTCTCAATGGCGTCTAGTTTTTGATATAAGGTCAGTATACCCCGAGATCGTTGGTCAACATGGACGCGGTATACCTGACATGTTGTATAAAAGGGAAGAACAAGCAAGCGGAGTGGCTCATGTGCTGTCAGCTGACTTGCCTCTTGATTTTTCCACTGCAATTGCACCCCCCCTAACCAACTTACCAAGATTATAGCTAGTCTTTCAAGTAAACTACTCTTGCATCTTGTTATCACATTCTTCATTACCTTACTGTTGAACTGCAGAGAGAAAAATAGGATAATGTCACTTGGCTTCATTTGACTATGTCTCATCGCTTCATGCATACACAACATTACATCTTGTCTTTCTGATAAAGATCCTAGTATAGATGCTTCATCAACTCATGTAGAGATCTTAACGCTCTTTATCCTTTGACTAATTCGTATCACTGTGCACATAAGAAATGATGTTGTCAGATATATCATTCTTCTCCACACTTCTCTTCCCTCCATCATATCTCTTTTCTTTGGTTGCTATACTATTGAAAGTACGTGTGTAACTTATATATTTGATTCCTATTGTAGACTGCATAAACCATATTGACATGAATTGGGGATCAGTGTCAAGTTATTAGATTCATATGATACATGCATAAAGAGAAGAGGAGCTTTACTGTAATATCGCTGTATATCAGTCTGGTAGCTCTGAGCAACGAATATGGTCCATGTTGTGGATAATTTCACGCGTACTCCCAATTTCATCGTTCGTCTTCCTCAGCTGCATTTCCTTTTCCACGATCCAACACCTTTCTTTATCTCGAGCATGTTTGGACGAAAGCCAAAGAACCAAACACTAGACAACAGCCAACCCTTTGATATTGGCGACATTGACGAACTACTCAATGCTACAATACCCGAAGCAGACACCGATGCCAACGATACAGATCTTAACGACCCTGAACTTCTTGTAAGCCTTTATTGTTTCAAAAGAAAAGAATACAACAACTCATCCAGAACGTTTAGCAACAACTTCAGGAACTGACATCGTCCAATCGAGCTACCAACACTAGTCAAAATACCCAACAACGAGATATCAACAAGAAGACTGACCGTGGTGCCAAGCAAAAGCAATCTGCCATGGAGACCGATGACTTTGACATTGAGCAATATGCAGCACTTGCCCAAGGAACCACTGACGATGTCCAAGTTGAGCTTGATGAAAAGGATTTACAAGACCCAACCTTGCTGGTATGTGATACTAGATCATCAAGTAAACGATATGCATAATAACACTAAAGATGTCACCTTAGAATGCATTGGCGCAGCTTGGCGAAGAAGGCAATGACGACTTGTCAACCCGACACACTATGGCGGAGCAACAGCACCATTCATCTACACAGCCAGCGCATGAATCGATACAACATTTGGTTGCTATGGGCTTTTCAGAGACACAAGCAAACGATGCTCTTGACAAGTATGATGGCAATTTGGAACGTGCGACAAACTATCTTTTAGACACACCAATGACCAATAACGACCAAGTGGAAGCAGATGTATCAGCAAATGACAAAGCAATGATGGATGAAGATACAACGCATCGACAAACAGCTGACGTTGGAACAATGGAAGAAGAGATTGTTGTGCAGGATGAGCAATTCAATGATTTGGAAGAGCTTCAACAGCGGATAAAGCACTATCAAAAGTTGGCCATTGCTGCTAAGCGTTCTGGAGATAAGAAGAAAGCAGTCGAGCTTTTACGACATTCGAAAGGTCTTGATCAGAGATATCAGGAGCTGATACAACGCTCAAAGACTTCATCATCACCACCATCATCGACAGCACAAGTTCAAGACGATATCATGGATGATACCCCAGTGGCAACAGAATCACCATCACAAACCAATTCATCTACTCCAGTACAACCATCAACATCACCACCACCACCACCATCAGCAGAACCAGCTCAACCAAAAGAGAACATAGCAGCAACACCTGAGACAACAAGAGCTCTTCTTCAGCAAATTGTCGCATTGCAGAAAGAATACAAGGAAGCTGCCATTCACTACAAAAACATTGGCAACTTGGCTGCATCCAAGGAGATGATCAGAACTTCCAAAGAGCTATTACGTATTGGAATCCAAGTCAAGAATGGCGAGATAGCAGATATTGAAGCAGTGCGTAATAAGCTTCCTCAAAAGCCTGACATGTCACGTGGAGATGGCAAAATGAGACAAATCCAGATGGTTGCTTCAGGAAGCCCTTCAGAACAGACATTAGAGCATTTGGAATCACAGCTAGTTTATCAAGTGGATGTATGTCACAATCTTGCTATCCAAAGTACGACTACAACAGGCCGTAAGCAAACTGGGAAAACGCTTTCTGATTCAGCCAATGCATATCAACAACTTGAGCAGGCGTTTACAGCTGATCTTGTTTCCATTCGCTCACGTCGTGATCAGGATATGAAAACGACTCCTCAGCTTCATTATGAATTGGTCAATTACACGTACAAGAATATTCTGGATCATATTCCTATCAATCAAATGGAGCTTAAGATCATCAAGGGCATTGGATTGCAATCACTTGATATATCCACCAATATTGAACCATTCGTTACATGGGATTTTGGCGGCTGGCCGCCAGAGAATACTGCACAGGCATCACTTGGCAAAGGAGAAACAGCAGTGCAAAAAGGAACTGAACCTGGTATGTATCATCTGGTATCTGGTATCATCATTACCGTCATTGACTTGTCATTGTTATAGAATTTGATGCATCTATACTTATTCCTATCACACGTGGCAATCGTATCTTTATGCGTTATATCCAGAGACGAAAGCTCACTCTTGAAGTCTTTCACAATCGCTACAGTTATGGATTATTTCGACGACCACTTTCACTTGGCAAGGTGTCACTTCCACTAGAAACATTGTTGAACAAGTGCTCGATATCAGGGGCATTTGATGTAAGTGTATGCAATACTAAAGTAAAACACATTGTCATGCTAACTTTTGATGATAGTTGATTGATTCTAATCGCAGAAAGACTGGTGGCAAGCTTGAGATTCAACTCAATCTAAGAGAACCCCTTAGCGGCGAAGACATTGTCAGAAGAGCAGAACGATGGCTGGTGATTGATGAATTTGGTCAGGATACCTCCTCACTCTTGGCATCTTCAGGATTGACGCCTATACCTTACCAATCACAGCAAACACTTGCAGAATCTCCTTCTACTATCACCCCTGCCCCTGGAGGCACACCATCAGCAGCAGCAGCAGCAGCAGCAGCAGCAGAACCACCATCCACTGAAACAATGATTCCATCGGAAGAAAAGACAAAGAAGCAGACATCATCCAAGCAGCAACCAGAGACAAATGCTGAACTTGAACAAGCTGAAGAAGAGTATAACAGGTATGTACCATTTCTTTTTGCTTTATGACATGGTTTACTTATGTCTTGAATGTAGTGTCGATCACATTGTATCGAATATGGTTTTGGAACACGAGCTCAGTCTAGTCAACAATGCATTGGCTGGCAAGTTATCAGCACAAGCAAAGGAAGAATTGATGGATCGAAAGCAGGCACTTGATATCAAGATGAATATGCTTGTCATTCAAGTACAAACTGGTTTACTCGACATGGATACCTATCTTCAGAATACAAGAAAACGTCTAGAACGTGATCGACAACTAGCATTGATATTCAAGAAGCATAATCGATTGGATTTAGCCAAAGGTGCATTGACACGTAAGAAGATCATGCAAGATGAGATAGAAGAAGCTGAAGCTGCTATGGCAACTCAAAATGAAGAATGAAAAAGATGATATATGATACAAGATCTTTCTGTTTTGAATATGACAGAACAATGTATGCAATGGATGAATGGGAAGGTAGAATCTCACCAATGCTTTTAAGGGGAAAGGGAGGCTGGACAATTGGGGGATTTATGTGTCTCATTAGAAGCACGAGGAATGCATCTCGTTTTTGATGTCAAACACCGATAATGGATATAACAGCAACAAGATAACAGCTTTTTTACTTTTCTCTTTCTCTTTCCCCGAGCATGAAGAACAGCTAGTCTCGGCCGGCTCCCACATTCCTTTTATCCTTTGTACAAAACCAACATTCCTTTGTTCACCATGCCTTCCATCACTCATCCTCGATTCCCTTATGCATCTCGACCACCCCATACACCACATATCCCAAGAGCACGGACACCATCTAATCCATTATCCGATCTTATTCACTCTGAGAAAACATACTTGGACACGTTGAAAATCATTGACTCGGTAAGCAATCACATGTTACACCATTGCCCTGTCAATTCCTCCTGATGTTCAAACTCTAAAATAGCACATTGCGCCGCTGTGGATGAAACAAACTGTATCAGCTGCGCCTGACTTTTCGGAACAACTAAAGAATGCCAATGGAGTCTACAGAGCAAACAAGCGCTTCTATTCGGTAAGTGATCACGCACCTTTCTTTATCCTTGTACCAGGCTCAAGCTTATTTTTAGAGCCACCCCCCTTCCTAGTGCCTACTCAAGGTAGCAGGACATCCAAGTGCATTAAAAGAATTGGGTGATGTACTCATGCAATGGGTATGTTTTAGTCATATTACTATTGATATTCATCACTTGCTAATATGTAAGATAGGTACAAGATATGGAACAGCCTTATGCACGATACTTGGAACGACTCATTGCTGATATCAATACACGTGATGACATTCTTGATACTGCATCTATTCGACAACGTCTCAATGTAAAGTATATATCCCAGTCATTTATTCTTTTTGCTTATATTATGCAATAGACAGTGTCATTGAATCTCTCTCGCAGAATCACACTTGAAGACTTATTCGATGCACCTGTGAAGCGACTTGACTATTACAAGGGACTATACCATGTATGTATTATTATTACTTGTTGACTTTAGCAATGAAACTGACTCTTTGAGACAAACAAAGCGATTGTTGCAGAGCACTAAACCTGGAAGAGCTGACCATGAGCTTTTGATCATTGCCAATCAACGAATTGACCGCTTGATACATATTGCAACAACTCGTCAGTCGAATGATACTGCCACTGATAGCAACCATGTTGATGATGATGAGCTATTTGCACTTTACGATGATTATGCTACTGAAGAGCCTGAAGAACAAGAGAAAGCTCGTGCTGGTCGCAAAGCTTTCCGTGATACCATCATGGATTTATATGGGAGCAGTCATCGTGGAGACGACATATCATCAGCCCATGACAATGATAATGACAGCAAAGCTACAGTGGATGAAGATGGTCAAGATCTCGCCAATATCACCCCTCGTTCTGTCAAGATGTTATCAAGGATACCAGATATACATGTTGCTAATATAAAGATACATCCATCACCATTGTCACCTCCTCCACAGCGAGTTGACGAGTCATCATCAGCATCCTTTGAAGAGTCCTTGCAGCAATCATCCACTGAAAAGCAGTCAGCTGAATCAACACCTGTTCAAATGACATATATTCAACCTGCAGTACATAAAGCTACATTAATACGACAGGATGATGACAAAGAAGATGATGACGATGATATACCATTGATACCACAACAACCACAACCAGCCGTTTCTTCAAGAGTGGATAATAACAACAACAACCTGCGTACATCATCACAAGCATCATCTGAACGACAAAATCAGGGACAACAGCACACTGTCATGCAAACAATGCAATCTTTACGCAGTGCTCTTACAGCGTCCATTGACTCTTTTACCGATTCTACTACCCATTCTTTACAATCCACTTACTCGGCTCCACGATCATCTTCATCAACAGCAGCAACAGATACTGTGCCTAATGCATATATTGAAGAAGGAAAACCACTTCAGCCATCCACTAACACTCTAATATCAGATCAACAACAACAACACCAACAAAGCTCATCCAACATTCAAAGCAGTGACTCTATCGATCGACACCAAGAATCAATGCAGCAGCTGATGATGAATTCTTCTTCCGATTCTATTGCACCAGTTTCCAATTTTGGCGGTGAACAACGAGATCAGCAAGAAAAGCAATCCAATGGCAACCAATTGCAAACTTTAGAATCACCACCAGAAAGTGTAAGTCTATTTATATTGGCAATGTTTGATTGACTGACAACATTTTGGTTCAATAGCCTGGTGCCTATGCAAATGCTACTCGGCAGGTCCTGTATACACATGGTTGTTGTCACGTATTCCATTGGAAGGATCAAACGTGGTATGCAGCAGAAAGTCCATGTTCTGTGCTGGTGCGCATGACCAATTCCAATCGTTATTGCATCTCTCTTCAACTTTTATCCACTGGCGAGCTTTACTTGAATGCATGGGTGGTACCTAATATGGGTGTTCAAATGATGGCACAATCAGATGTCAGCTTGTCAGTTTATGTTGGCATGCAACTTGAGAATTACTTGGTTCACTTTGATCGACGTCCAGATGCTGTAGAATTGGAGAATGTTATGCAGTATGCTCAGCGCGAGACGACTCGTATGTTGGATCCAGTTTATGAACAACAACAGCAAGCTGCACATGGTTTTACAGCAACATCCTTGGCAGATCCTGAAGAAGGACAACGTGAAGCCATTGAAGAAGGTCCACAAACACTGACACCTTTAATGCAATGCAAGTGCAAATTATTCGCTCAGCAAGAAGTCTCCTCTTGGAACAGCATAGGCAATATAGAATTACGACTTTGCCAGCAACAACCCAGTCAAAAGATGCATATTGAAATGGAGAATAACAAGGGCAAAATTGCTAGTGCAGTTGTACTCAGTCGTAATGTGGAAAAGAAAGCGCCCAAACGTATCACATTCCAGCTCATCACTGATAACTCCAGCATGGTTTATATGATCAACTTTAAGGATGAACGTACCACCAATAAGGTTTTCGATCTGATCAAAACACAGAATGCTCAAAATGGGTGGTGATCATCAGCCAGGCGATTTATATAGTGATTTGTTCCATAATAGATACTTGTACACAATCCAATGATGCCTTTATTCCTAATGAAATGATGATAATACATCTCCTAAAGACTCTACGATCTTTGTATACACAATTCAATGCCTTTTTATTTCTAATGTAAGAATGATGATACTAGTTTCTATTTTCTGACAGCTCTACGACGTCCTCCAACCTTGGTACCAGTCACTTGCACTGGTTCAGCACGTTTTGCCTTCTTTTTCTTCTTGCCTGCTCCATCTTTTTGTTCTTGATCTTCAGATGTATCCACTTGGTCATCCTCTTCATGTTTGCTACCAGTCAACTTGCGATAGATGCTTAATGGCCAACTGAATAAAAAGACATTGCGAGTGATACTTGGACGTTGGATCCATTCAGTGTTGAGATGAATAGGCTCTGCATCCTCTTGTGGATATACAATGATATAGGTATCTGATTTGACTTCACAACGCATGGGACGACCTGCTACTTCAATGACACTTCGACCTAATGTTGGTGCACCTTGTGATTTGGGTACATTGACTGTCAAAGCCTGACGTGCATCGGAAACAAAGCTTGCAATGCGTCTCCTTTCTTGATGATAGTTGACCCATCCCACCAAATATTGCATCAATCCAAATAAGACTGCCAAGAACATGGATACAAAACCCAATCCAGGACGAAAACGAGAATAATAATAGCCTGTACCACGCCAACGAGGAACACCATTCTTGTAAAAAAAGTTGTATCTTTCACGTTTACTGCTGTCACGAAGAATAGCAACAATCTTGCCGAGACGTGCAAACTTCTCCTTGGCTTTGACATCATGCTTGTTCTTGTCAGGACTTTTAAATACATTAGTACTACGTATCTATCCATGCTATAATAGTAGACACTTACTGAACTTTGAGTGACATTTTGCGATAAGCTCGATTGATGTCAGAAGGCGACGCGTTTGGCTGTCAATCTTATATAAGTCATTTTGCCCTTATCCCATACACACATACATACCGTCAAGTTGAGCCAGCCATAGAAGCTTGTACCTTTTCCTTCTGACTTCTCCAGTTCGTCAACAAGGTCAAAGATTTCGAAATCGGCTATTGGTTTGGGTATTAAAGAACAAGTTTCTCTCTCTATCAGCTATTTCGCGTCAAACACATACATTGGTCCCATGCCTGGACAGAAGGTGCAAGGATGACAAAGGTAGCCAGCAAGATGCTGAGCATCCACCAGATCGAACTTGGCTTCATGGATCAGTTGCAAGAAAAAAGGGGTGTTGCACAGGGAGCACCATTGTGTACGACATCATCCGCTCGGATATTGGAGATCACGTGGTAAGAAACCAACAAGGAAGAGACACATTACTGGCATGAATCAACACAACTTTATTATACCCCCTTCGTGTGCACTACACTGGGACCACTTTCATTGTAATCTACTTTACTAATGTAGTTTTTGGCATCAATGAACACAAGCTATTAATTGAAAGGAATAAACATGAGTTGCTATGGATCATCAGAGTCATGTTGCCAAGTTACCTTTGCCACAATTTCACCGCCTAACCAAGTGCAAAGATGTTGATGTTGTCGCTCTTTGAGAACTGTAAAGTAATCAGGTATCCGCAAGAATCCAACTTGTTTTGGCTGAGCATCACCAATGTTTTCAGAGCTGGGCATAACACGATTCACTTCTGCTTTAAGTCGCATCTGCAATCCTTGCATCAAGCTGCCTCCTCCACATACTGCTACACTTTCCCAAACCTTGGGTCGAATCTCTGGTGGCTCACAATGGGACGCTGATACTCGCATTGCTTCAATAAGATCAAGGCCTGATTCACCCACTAGACTGACGTCAAAAAGAGGATCAAATACTCGATGTCGATAAGAACCAATAGTGAACTAGAGATAGAAGAAGCAAATCAATCACTCATCACTTGCAATAAAACAGCTGCTATCTTACCTTATGACCCTTATATTCAACGTCAACATTCTGTGGGATATTCTTGACGCTCTCTTCTTCTTCTTTCTGAGCCATTGGCACATCATCTTCAATCACATCCTCAGTAGCAGCTGAAGCAACTGTTTCAATGACACCAGGAAGACCCACTGTTGGTTGTGTTGTTGCTTGTTCATGACCAGCCAAGACATGACATATGCCTCGCTGTTCCTTGACAAATCGTGAAAATTCCAAATCCAATGGGATGTCCTTTTCTTTGAATTGTTGGACCAAAGACTCGTCCTTGTTCAATAGCTCCAAAAGATAGTCATCGAAATGCTTGCCACCAACTGGTACAGTCGTACTTGCCTCCAATTGTACAATGCTATCCACAACGACATTGACAGCTAAATAGTTCAAATTAAAAAGCTGCAACTTGATCCATGTTGATCCATACATACTTGTACTTTGATAGCCGACATCCACTACAATTCCAGATACAGCTCCACATCCATAAAGTGCAAGCAATGGCTGAGGAGCCAAATAGATTCCTGGTACGTTGAAGCGTTCAAAGAACATTTGTGTGATGCGCTCAAGCTCAAACTTGCTCCATTCCACTGGCACAGTAAGCAATACGGCGTGTTCGTTTCGTGATTTTTTGATACCAAGCTCCTTGAACAGAATAGTGTGCCTGATCGATCGGTACGTCTGTAAGCTCATGTTCCAAAGCTGTTCTCAATCCTATTTACCAGCAAGCTTCCAAGTCTTCCCAAGACACAATGTCACTGCCTTTAAGGGGGTTGTTGAAATCGGACATGTTGACGGCCTACAAAAGCGCGCATTGAGCAAGAAACGTACAAGTTGGATGGTTTTTCTGGTGTCAACATACAACGGATGGGACTTTGTTGGTGTCGTGCATGCCCATGCCAGCACGAGTAACGCTGGAACCCACGTCGATCACCACGAAATTGTCTTCTTGCAGAGTCAACGACATTGGCTGGTTCAAAAGTGGAAGAGTTGAGCTGAATCACTCTGCTGCTGAAAATCTGACTTGAAACCCCGGCGTAGCTACACAGTAGTATATAGTTTCTAGTTGGCTAGTCATCAATATAGCTTATTCTTGTCGATGAGTAAACCAACACATGTTTTCAATCAATATCTTGCCTTTCATATGTGTATAAATCACAGCTCGTCATCATTTGGCTGCTGTTCTTCTTGAGCTATGAGCTTAGCAATTGGATAATGCTGTTTACCTTGGACATCCATGTTCCTTTCTAGATGAATTGGAGGACTTGGACAGTGGATACGATCTCCCTTGTCAAGAAAGACATCACATTATTGAGTACCGGACATGTATCATCATCATTTTCATCATTTGAAAGCTTAAAGCTGACTGACATCATTGCGAATCATCTCCCTGTATGGTATCACTGTCCAAGCATCTACACCCCTATTTCTTCAATATGACTTGTAAAGTATGTCGCTATGTAAGTTGGTTACTTGTAGAGAAAGGAGAAGTAGTGGTCTTCTTCAGCTCCAAGATCTATTCAAATATTCTTCTATGTACAATGAGCCAAGTAAAGAAGCTGGTGGGCAGGATTGCTATTCTGACTAAACATGGGGTACCATTGTCTGATTCCAGGGTTGAAATCAGATTAGCGTTAGGGTTGACATGTAAGCAGCATAAGATATTCATGCAGGCGGATTGGAAAACAATGTATTACATGATGCCAGCAACATATACACAGATTCATCTCCTCTTTTACACAAATGATATAGATCTTCTCGGCCCTGAAAAGCACATGATTGCTCAGGTGATGAAATTACACGTTTCCTAATGAATACCAAGATATAGACTGGATGTTCCTTTATATCGATATATAATGTGTAATGACGACATCTAATGTAAACTAGGTATGGAGGGATGTGCAGTATACGGCTCTAGTTCAAGGTGGATATATGGTGGAACAATAAGTCCATTTCCTGTACCTTGTATAGGATTTCTCCGTGAGATTAAACTTACTCGCTGGGTTTCAGAGCGCTTGTTTTTTAATGGTCGTGGCTCTTCAACCTTTCAGCAACTGTCCGATGGATTCCACCTTGTTCAATTCCACTGCCAATGACAACGAGCAAGTAATATGTGTCAATTCACCTCTTCACGACTATCGTTCAACATGGCCACTCCAACAAGATCCATCTACAAGTCTTCCAGACACCGATCCCGATAACAGCGCAGCAGTAGCAGTGGATGACCATCGGACGTTGTTCAGCGATGAGGACGACGACGAGCTCTTTATGGTATCTGCTCCACCACCTTCTCCTCAAGAACCATCCATGTTAGATGCTGTATTTGCCGAGCAATTGAATCGATCATTACAAGTGGTGGCTAACAGGCAATCACCAGAGCCGAATATCGATCATCAAGATAGCAACAGTAACAATAGCAACGACAGTCAATCTTCATTGTCTTGGAATCACGCACAGACCCTGGACAAACTTTTACGCAAAGCACAAGGAGAACGACCTGGATGCATACGTAAACGACGCAAACACAAGATGAAATTCAAGACATCACGAGCTTTATGCAACAAATCTGCTAGTGAATTGGCTGATGCTATAGCTATGATACGCATCTCGAGCAACAGTGCCAAACGCTGGACTATTCAGCAAAACAAGCTTGATACTGGAAAATCATAGTCAATCTTTTTCGCTTTTACATTTTATCTATTCAGCATATACCTCTTTCACACGCTCATTCACATTTACATTCAAAGAAAAAGAAGAAGAAAAAAGCATTCATGACTGTATATATATGACATATTAGCATCCCACTCAAACATTTCTTCCATACCTCTCTGATTGTACTTTCCCCCCCCCCAACCCAACTCCTGCTAGTTCTAATAATAAAGCATTCTCCCTATAACATTGTCTCTCCAAGATGAATACAGGATTCTTTTAAAACAACAAGAACATTGATGTGAAACTAGAACATATGCAAAGCGTGATTTGAATAGGTAGTGTGTTGTTGATGATCCGATCCTGATCTAGTCAAGACTTGGGACTAAAAAAGAACACCTAAAGTGTCACACAGAGAGGACCACGCAGTTTCTTTCTTTTCTTTTTCTACCTTATCAAATGACTGGCAACAATCCTTTCGAAGAAAACAACCCGTGGAGTAACTCATCTAAGGCAGCACCTACTGGTCCACGTTTTGGCAATGCTTATGAAGACGACAACAATGCGTGGAATGGGGGACCAGTCAATCACATGCCGTCTCCTTCCGACTATCGTTCGAGTGCTAGTAACAATGGTTGGAGTGAGTCAACCAAGATCGAGTATCCTGCAAGTGAAAGCAATCCATCACCTATTGCTACACCAGCCAACGCGTATCAGTATTCAGGCACACGATTTGGCAATCAAGATACTTTTGGAGGAGACGCTTATTCCAAAGTGCAAGTCAATGATGGCTCAACACCTTCTCCAGCACCTACACCTGCAGGTGGTAAACCAAGACCTAATCAAGAACAGTTACAAGAAGCACTTCCACCTAAATGGGATGATGCTCGAATGAATCCATCCAAAAGACGATTACTTTTACGTGGTGGTCAGTTGATTGCTGCTATTGGACATTTAGGCTTTGCTGCAGGTGCATCTCCAGTAAGTATTAGATCTTTTATGCAACACTGTTTCTTACTTGTCTATGTATCTAGTTCTCCAATCATGATTTCCCATTGGATACGCCAGCTTGTTTCTACTTTCTTTATGCAGTGGTAAGAATGAATCGACTAGTTTTATTCAATGATATTGATTCATGCTATCTAGGCTATTATAACCATCATTTGGACTTTCTTCCACTTGTTCTTTTATTGTTATCGCCGAATTGCTCATGGTCACAAACTCAACCGTGTATTGATGACTGGTATCGATTTACTCTTGGCTATCCTTTGGGGTATTGGTACTATTGTGGAGATTGCAAAGTTCCCTTGTCCTCCAGGTGGTTACGATAAATGGTGTGATTTCTACAATGTTAGCATCTTTTGGGGCATGCTTTCCCTTGTACTCTTCCTTATGGCAGTTGGATGGGACGTCATTGGCTCATGTATCGCTCGTAGAAAGTGATATTACTCTTTATTTGTATACCAATAGCCTTGTATTACTCTTTTACTATCTAATATCACAATTCAATATTACACTATACTTTAATTCATGTACTTGCAATGAATGCACGTGACATAAGATATGGCGCGTAATGAAAATGGAAAGACGCGTTTGAACACAGCTAAATAAGAAATCGGTTCCTTCCGTACAACACGACTTAAACATGGACATTGACGATCTCGACCAGCTCTTGCTTGACGACTATGACGGTTTCAACAATAACCAGCAACAACAAGAGAAAACAAACGACACCTTTGATCCACTTGCACAATCTTCACCATCGGGACGTAACGCACCACCAGCTGTTGGCAAACGACGTCCTTATAAAAGGCTCAACGCTGACTTGTATGTTCAAGAGCCACACGTGTACTCTATACCTTGTATTGATGACATTCGATAGGTTGTTATCGTCAAAAGGACTACCACGGTTACGCCATGAAGCACCAACTATCAAATTCCAAGGCAAAGGATACGAGGTAGGATAAGGATGTTCTTTCATTTGTCACTTCTAAAAGCTTTATGTTAGGATGCAGATTTGAGAAAGCTAATGGACTATTATCAACTGTGGGCCCATCATCTCTATCCTCGACTTCAATTCAGTGATTTTGCACGAACCATCCTCAAGACAACTGCCAATCCAAGAGTCAAGGCCAAATTACATGAATGGCAAGATGAGCACAGAGAGAAATCAGATGAATACGCACGCATAGCACGAGAACAAGGTACACAGTAAAGTACAAAATGGATAATGGATGGCTCAATTATATATAGCAGGGGAAAATGCCGAAGAAGAAGATCAAGAACAACAAGCCAGCAGTGATGAAGAAGAAGAGAGTGATCAAGATATGAATGATGTGTTCATGGATTACTTGGTGGGAGTCAAATCAGGAGCCATTCCAATCGAAGATGCACCTTCAGCACCAGAACATAAGAACAATGACAATGCTCAATCGACCCATGACACTGACAACGACAATGACGACCTTTTCTTCAAACCAACTTCTGAAAGAGAACCAACTCCTGGTCCAGGATCTCCCATGGACATTTCAAGCACTACTCCACAAAGACCAACATTATCCAAGGAAACAAGCAACGCATCAGATATGAAAGATAACTCATCCGATGATGATGATGATGAGCCACTCTTTATGAATCGAAGACCACGACGAATAACAGCAGAAGATGAAGACATGAGCGAATAATGGATCAAGAAAGAAGCAAGTGTGATTGTATTATACAAGTGACGAATAGATAGCATAAACTGTATATATAAAAAGGATATTTCTATGCGTGTGTAATCTGCTGTTGGTTGCCTTCATGTTTGTTCTCCACACCATCATCCTCTTCAATGATCTCTTGTCCCAAATGTTCTTGATCTTTGCTGAGATAGATTGCTGGTTTCTCATTTGCAATGACTTTGCTGTCAATGATAACTTTGGTGATATGTGATCCTGGTACATCATACATGGGTTCAAGAAGGATGTTTTCCTAGATAAAGTGTGATTAGTACTACTCTTAATCAATGAAATGACATGGATACTGTACCATGAGACGTCGAAGTCCACGTGCACCAGTCTTTTTCTCTAAAGCCAATTCTGCTATCCTCTGCAAAGCAGTTTTACTAAAGTGTACATCAGCCTACATATAGAGTGATTAGTGAATAGTAGATTCAATCAAATAGAGTCGACATGTACCTGATTCAACTTGAATAGACCTTGATATTGCTTGATGAGCGAATTCTTAGGCTCTGTCATCACTCGCACCAGATCCTGGACGCTTAGATTGTTGACTGATGCTACCACGGGT
Source organism: Lichtheimia ramosa (assembly GCA_008728235.1). Classification (NCBI taxonomy): domain Eukaryota; kingdom Fungi; phylum Mucoromycota; class Mucoromycetes; order Mucorales; family Lichtheimiaceae; genus Lichtheimia; species Lichtheimia ramosa. The sequence goes on from CP031823.1 coordinate 4,597,809, forward strand.
AACCGACCAACGAATTCGGGTATCAATCCATATTTGACAAGATCTATAATAGTCATTAGTATCACCACTATAGGCAATATATGATAATGGACATACCTGCTGGCTCGACAAGAGAAAGTGGATGGGCTTTGGTTTTTTTCTCATTGACATAGATATCATCTGATGAAGATCGCAAAGTAGCATCGAAACCAATAGACTAAGAGCATATAAGTACAGTTGTATATCACCTTGTTGCCTTTGAATACTTACTCCTTTAGCAAGACGATCCTGTACAATCTTTTCCAAGCCGACAAAAGCACCACTCAAGATAAAGAGAATATTGCTTGTGTCCACTGCATATGTTTCACCTTTGTTGCCACCTAGACCTGGTCCACTACTGTTACTGCTGCCTAATGATCCTGGCATACCAGTACGTCGACCACCAGCCGATCCCGATTTATCAGTGATATTGACAGTCGTTCCTTCAAGCATACGTAGTAATGACTAGGTAGTAAATGTTGTCAATCAAGATGTTCATAGTGTCATGGAATGAAACATACCTGCTGTACGCCTTCACCTGATACATCTCTTGACGTTGATAAGCTGTCAGATCGCCTTGAAATCTTGTCAATCTCATCAATGAACACAATCCCAGTTTCAGCCTTCTTGACATCATAATCACAAGCCTATCATTGTTGGATTAGTTTCTGATATGATTCCATGACATGCTATCTCACCTGAAGCAATCTTTGGATGACCAATTCTACATCTTCACCCACATATCCTGCTTGAGTAAATGGAGTTGAATCAGACATGCTAAATGGTACTTGAAGCACTTGTGCCAGTGTTTTAGCCAACAGGGTTTTCCCTACATAAAAAGTTTAAGTAACCAAATGTATCTCTAAACCTTAAAGCAAACTGACCTGATCCAGTTGGTCCAATTAACAAGACATTGCTCTTTTCATAAACAGTATGCTCTTCCTCTGAATTGTAGGCTGACTTTGTAGGCATCATATCACGAAGAGTACCAGATGCTTGAGTCGGTGGATTAAGCCAAGCACGCTGTTGTGATCCTATAGGCGTTGTATTAGAGAAAAGGAAGATGTGTGATCCACTTGGGGTAATTACCATAGACACGTTCTGCTGGTACAATATCAGCTGCACCAACGAAGGAATTATTCGTATAGTAATCCTGTGCCAACGAACTATGATGTTCTGAAGGTTCTTCTGAAGTATGTTGGTGCTCTATTGCATCTTGTTGTCTTGCAAGGTTGGCTCGCACTCTGTTGTAGTGGTTGAATACGGCAACAGCAAGGATCTTTTTGGCTCGTTCTTGGCCGATAACATAGTCATTTAGATATTTGACAATCTAATATATCATTTAGCTTTAGTAATGCTATTATTACAAGTCCCTGATAGATATACTACTAACTGTACGAGGGTCTGCTACTGATTCAAGATGGTGGGGTTGAGGTGGTGGTAGCGGCGATGGTGTTCTGACAGCTTCTGGTTGACTGCCATAAGCATAATAGCGACGACACTGTAATGGAAAAGCAGTTCGCACAAGTAACTTTTGCTGTAGAATGAGGTGCTTTCGATAGAGATGGAGAGCCATTGAAGGATTGAATAAAGGAAAGGAAGAAGGTAAAGTGTCACAGTGATGCTTATGCGTACTCTCTACAGCCCCGACATTGCCGCCAGTTGATCTCTTCTCCGCATTGTCACCCTGGTCATGGAACACCATCCTCTCCTGATAAGATTGCTACACTGCTCAATTGGTCTTATTACAATAATGAATAGTCTTTAATGTCACTTAAACCATTTCCAATAAACGATGATAATCTTCTACCACCCCTTCATATGTTTGATGTAGCTTCTCTTTCTTTTCAGCTGGCTCCATATCTTGCAATGCATCCTATTGTATGATAGTCCAGTATTAGTGCTCGTGTATATTGATTTTATAGCCATATATATCACTTGCCAGATTGAAAAGATAAAGACGCTGTTTGACTTGTAATCGGAATGCCTTGTAATCCTCCCTGTTCAACTTGTTGACTTTTGAAAGCAAATACATTTCAATACACCTCTGGATTTGTCGCTATCAAAATATCACGTGAGTCATGAAACCATCTTGACTTGTTACAATCACCTACCTCGGTCAATTTGTACTTTTTCCGCAACTCCTTGATAATCTTTTTGGGAACAGGTGCTTTCAATCCATCAAACGCCTTATCATTCAACAAATGACGGAAATCATTCTTGTCACGCATGTCTGAGAATTCTTCATTTGGGTCTTCCACTGTATATTGTAGTGTGATCAATGATACTAGCAACACTACTCCATCACCAACACTTGTCAACCTACCTGTAATCTCTTTGATTTCACTCCTCGTCATAAAGATCTGATATAATGTTTTGTATAATTCACCTAGATACACCATATACATTAACCATAATCCATGATAGGTTCCACAACAATCGACTTACTTCCATGGCCTTGCTTTTGAAATGGTGGAAGTACAAGGAATTGGCTTAAGTGACAAATGATGAGTAAAGCAAGCCAAAGCTTTCAAATCATAAAACATACCTGATTCTCATCCTTGTATTCTCTGGCCAGTAGAAGAAGGGGTAGACAGTAGCATATCCGACAAAGTGGTACATTTCTGAATCGCCTGTGTGTTCTCGTCGATATCTGATATTCATGATAAGCATAAGAGTACCCAAACATCCACATCTCTCTTTATACTCACATGGTGTATATCTCCCATTTCTCGTCATCATCCTCGATGTAACTTGATCCTTCAATGTATAGTAATACAAAGAGTTGCATGCGTTGATGGTATTCTCGAAACTTGGGATTACTGAATGATGCCTATCCCACATGTCCCAGTTCAGTATATATGAGCATACCTTAGATCCAAGTGACTTTACCTTGTAAATCTCGAAATGTTCATCTTGGCCTTGGTCTCCTTCCCTGCTATATTCATGTACTTTTTCTCCAATGGGTCTGAACGTCTTTGCATCCTCAAGCACAACACGAGTAAAGTCATCCGCATTCCCAATACAGTCTAGAACAATACATTGGTTGTTTAACGACTTGATTTCAACCCCATTACACGTGACATTGATTACCTGATGGTAAGTATTCCTTGATCATACCAAAGACATCATCAGCATGAACTTGATCTGAGTTTGATGAGGAAGATCCTGATGCTGACTGATACTTTGCACTGTAATCGACACGTGGATACAAGCGCAAGGAACCGGATGCGTATGAAAGCTGTGCAAAAAGTATATATTAGTATAAGCAAGGAGGATGCTTGTGTGACAGACTAACCTGGATCGATAAATCCTTATAGCCAAATACCACTTCTTGCTCGCCATAGATTGGATATGTAAAGCTTGGTTCAAACGTAGTGGCTGTTGTTGGTTCAGTACTCTCTGCATCGCCAAAGTTAGGTCGCACTATGGAATGTGCCAAGGTCAGTTCACATTGGAGCCTTTGTTTCACGCGTTAACGCATATCCACTCGTGTTGTTTACCTAAGCTGATCTCCATGTTCTCGGTCGTCTTTGCGATCCAAGGTGCCAAATGTGCTGCACTTGCTGCCGTGTCCATGGTGGTGTGATTGGAGGTGTAAAAAGGGTGGGTCGTAGCTGAGTATACAGTTGCAAGGTGGTAGCGCAAAAGAAGTGCAGCTGAAAAAAAAGTCCAAGTTCCTTTTTCCACCTACCTTTATCCACACACAATGCCGCTCACTCGTTCACAGTTACGACGGATCTCTAGTGAACAAAAGCACGACAAGAAAGAGGTAGATAGGACAAGTCTTCTGTGATCCGGCTTCAAAATAACAAACGACTTTGACATTGTAGTCGAAACAAGGATCGACCGATCAGGAAGCTAAGACGACAGATCCAGCAGCCAAGCAGGCAAATCAGCGTACCAGAACGTCAAAAAGAAAGAGTTCAGCCAAAAACACATCTCAGGTTGTAGCTTCAGACAAAGAAGAGGAACAAGACAATACCGAGGATAAGCAACTGGATGCCAGCAATGATGATCAACCTACAGATGAAGAGAATGATGATGGTTCTGACGAAGAAGAGGATGACGATGATTCTGAAGAAGAGGAGGAAGATGATGATTCTGAAGAAGATGAGAGCGAAGACGACTCTTCCGATGACGATGATGATTTGGATGAACTGCTCAATAAGGCACAAAAAGCTCTTGATTTACAACGTCAATCCCAAGATACAGAGAAAAAGTAAGGATGATTGGATTGGATAGCTTTATTATGGACATGACTAATTGACAACATTGTTAATAGAGATGAGAAGCCGGACAAGATTAGGTATGCTCACCAGTTCATCCCTCTAATCATCATGGACTAATATATGACATGTATATAGATTACCAAAGTTGGAGAGTGGCATCAATATGCGAGAGCATCTATATATCAAGCGTCATGGTGCTGCAGGTACTGCAAGGCTAAAGCAGGATACTGTTGCTATTGAGGATGAAGATGAAACAAACGCCACAAAGCGATCGATTGAAGTTGTCAAAGCTTCCAAGGAAAAGGAAAAGCCATTGAGCAGGAAAGAACGACAAATGGTATGTAGTTGACGTGATGAAATGATCATCCTTTTCTGATGATAGGATCATTCTTTAGGAGCGCGAAAAGACGACTGGTAAAGGCTGGTTCGATATGCCCAAGCCAGAGATGACACCAGAGTTACAACGTGATCTTCAAGTACTCAAGATGCGTCATGTGATCGATCCAAAGCGACATTACAGAAAGATGGGCAAGAAGGAAGATTTCAAGTATTTCCAAATGGGCACAGTCGTTGAAGGCGCTACTGAATTCTTCTCATCTCGACTGACACGTAAGGAGCGCAAGCGTACAATTGTGGATGAGCTTTTGGCAGATGACAAGGCACGATCATACCATAAACGTAAGCACTTGGAAGCTTTCTCACGAGGAAAGGAAGGACGAAAGAAGGCAAAACGACAAATGAAGCAGTTATCACGATCATAGAAAGACATTGCATTTATCATGAATATACATTTCTTTTCATTCAAAACATATTAAAGATGATGATGATGGGAACTGAAAGATTGTAGTCATGTTGTACGATCATGACAAGATCAGCAAACAAATAAAGCAGCACTCTTTATACTCTAAAAATGACCATTTGTTGTTGTGCATAAGAGAGCAAGGAATAAGGATTGTATCACACACATTGTGCCACGATCGTCACCTCATTGTTCCACTTTGTCATCACGCGTTATGCGGGGGGTTGTTGCAAATGTTGATTGTGCCGCTGAAATTGTTCGGAACTGCAGTAAAAAGAGTTCCGGATATGTAACATGTCATCGGTATGGGATCGGGTGCCATCTTATCCAACTTGACCCGCGTGTGTAGCACATTAAGGACAAGGTGACACCTTGACATATACACATTATGGCTGAAAATGTGCGACAAACGATGCAGCAACATCTTCTTTTTATCATCATGTTGATGCATGTTATTGGTTTCTTGAAAGACGATGCAAGTCGATAACTACGAAAGACCAAGAATGTGGATATCCTTCTTTTCAGGAGACTTTTAAAGGATCAACAAAGGGTGCAATTCAATACATCGTCATGTTGCATGCTATCAATTTGCCTTGTGTAACACTCTTGAAAGGAATTTAATCTCGGCAACAACACAACATCTTGGCCATTACCCATCTTCTTTCTCTTTTTCTTGATAAACATGGCACAATCATCATCATCTTCTAACAGCATTCCTATACGTACACGACGCAAGCGTACCCATCTTAACTTTTATCAATTGGCTATCTTGCAACAATCCTTTGACAATAATCCACTTCCAGATAATGCTATACGCAGCCATCTTGCACGTCAACTTGGAGTCACCGATCGCACTGTTCAAATATGGTTCCAGAACCGCCGTGCCAAGGAAAGACGTTCAATGAAATTAGGCGATAACAATCAACATGATCACATCCAGAATTATGATAAAGACTCAGCAACAACACGATGTCAGCCAACGTTTCGTTCTCTCGTCACCCCTGAGCAATATGAGCATCGTAGATCAATCAACAAGCAGCGATGTAGTAAAAAGTCAACTACTGCTGCTATTGCTACTGCTGTTTACTCCCAACATCAAGCAGAGACATCTTCTTCATGTAATCTAGTGCCTGAAACGATCCAAAGTGAACTTGTCCCTGCAGGTAAGTTATTGAACCAGGAGCAAACAAGATGAAGGGATGATATAGGGATCTCATCATCATGTATTATAGTACAATCTTCCTCCTGTTTGGATATATCGCCATCATCATCCTTATCAATCATGGCACATATGTTGCGCATTGGTATATGGTCTCGATTTGCGCAAGGAGATGGATGGGATCTCAAGTGTTATATTGACCCCATAACGCGTCAAATGGTGTGGCAAGTACAAGTACAAGGTGGAGATTTATTCCGGATTCATATCTCTTTTGATGCCATTAAGCAGATACGACTGATAAGTGGCAATCAGCAACAACAAGGCCTTGAAATTGAAGTGCATGATCCAAGTATGGTACTTTTTTCAATGCGACGAGTGCAAATGGATGCACATTGGGTGCTTTGCAGTGACTTTACAGAGAACCAGCAAGCAAGTCAAGAGCGTATTCATATCTTGCAAGGCAGCTATGACCATTTTCAACATGTGCTTTTTAATTCTACAGCACTTGCACCTGATCTTGTATCAAAACTCTTACTTGTGCCGCCTTCCATTTGCCGTGAACAAACCTTGTCTCCTTCAGTCACCCCAGAACCTTTTACCATGACACCATTCTTGCCTGGCTGGAATACAGGTTCTCAACAAAAGATGCATGAATGGGGATACAGCAATATAGATAATTCAATGCTGTTTCTTTCTCCTCCATCATTTTGAAACATTGCATCACTCCTTGTAAATGGCTGGTCCAACACAACATATGAATAAAAATTGCATCTCTTTCTTTTCCTCAATCTTTCTCTCTTTCACACACAGCGCATTTGACTATGATGAATGAAATACAAGATATGCAACGTCAGCTATTGATAGAAGAGAACCCACTCTACACTGACACCCATCGATTATTTGTGCGTGTCATGCTATCACATCGCATACTTACAATGGAAAAGGCAAGCCAATTCTTTAACCAAGTCGCAGCTTTGACAAGGCATCAATCTGGTAAAAGAAAACATCAAATGTATTCAAGTTGCATATTGACACCCTTTTGTATGATAGTATTACATGAAGCTATTCCAGTCATCAACAATGAGCTTTCTGAAATCAACATGCTCTTGAAAGAGACAAAGGACGAGTGGTCAGGTGGCAGTATGCTCGTGATGATAAATACTACTGAGGATCCTTATGTGGAAAAGATGACACCCTACACACCTAAAGAATTGGAGTATTACAGACATTTGGTATGACTGAATCGTGATATACGATGTGATGAACATGTCCAATGACTGCTTGTATATAGATAGAAAGCATTGTGAAAGCACCAAACCAGATTTGGACAGTAGGTCATGGAGCAGCCTTACGATTGGGATCATCAATGAAGAGCGGACTCACACTTGCTAAAACGCAAGAGCTGTTGGATCGATTGCAAGAGGATGGCTGGTTACGCGTTTGCAACGATGGATCATATGCATTGGCAACAAGAGCTACTGTGGAGCTTGAAACTTATCTTTGTCAGACATATGGCAGCAATCATATCCATCACTGCATCATTTGTACTGAAATGGTAACAAGAGGAAAAAGATGTCGCTCTTGCTCAGGATACATCCATCATCACTGCTTTGCTCATACAGCAGGCCATCATGAATGCTCCCAACCTTGCCGATACGATACTTTCGGATCACCTGATATATAGTGTCGCCCTTTCCATCTCCCTCACCATGTATTCGACACGTAAAGAATGTCTTTACAGTTACAATGTAAATCTCATTTATCAGTTGGCCGATAAAAAGTGCGCATAAACCAGCAATTGGGTAGGTAGTCATGTGAATGAAACTTTAATGACATAAAGTGATATTCAGAGTATCTTGCACAGTATTGGATTTATAAAGATGGCTGTCTTTACATTGACGTGGTATAGCATCCACAAAGTGTTTCATCCCAGTGTCAAGAAGAGCTATACCTTACATATGGCTGGGGTAGTCCCTGACACACTGATTTCATGATATTGATCAATAGAATACGCGTTTTTAGTCTTCAAGAAGAGTATCCTTATGTTGTATCTTTAAAGGAGTGGTTGCTGGTCCAAGTTTATGCATAGTCAAATTGATTGTCAAGCAAGATAAAGGACTTTTTGTACCAAGGATCACACAATGAAACTGAAAGTAATGCAGATCTTCAAAGTGGTTATAGGGGGATTTAGACCATATCAACTCACACAAAGACACATGTAAACAGGGTGAATAGCGTCACACGCACTCGGCTCTTTATTCGGATGGTGGTGGTGGATTTAATGGAATGATGAATCATTCTTTCTCTTTCCCTTTTCATCCTTTTCTTTGTCAACATCTATTCTATTCACTATGGACACTACTTGGCTCACTATTCAAGCTAAAAGTAAGAGGACCAGTCTTCATTCTATCGTCTTGTTTACTCAACGCGTTGTGTCTTTCACCTTTCCTCATTCCAGCCTTTACGAAATGGCAAGTTGCTTGAACGTACTTTGCAGAAACGCGACACATGCTCATGACGACTTTAGGGTCAATACCAAGCTCGAATTAGGCCGCGTACCTCACATTGTGGACCTGAAGAACGACCTTTCTAACGGTGTAAGGCTTATTCAGTTACTGGTAAGTTATTGCAAGTGGGCTACACGGATATCGGAACTGACACCGACCATCACCATATTCGGCATTTGTTATTCTCCTTGCTTGCAGGAAATCATTAGTGGCACACAGCTGGGTCGCTATAGCATGAATCCCCGAATGAGAATCCAATGCGTTGAAAATGTCAACAAGGCGCTTAACTTTATCATGGAGCGTGGTGTGCCACTCACTAACATTGGTGCTGAAGGTAAATTAGGGCAAAAGGTTGGGGATTAAAGGGAATCTACTCATAGTGACACAATCACACACATTAGACATTGTGGATAAGAATCTCAAGCTGGTCCTGGGTATGCTGTGGATGATCATTTTGCGATTTACTATTGCAGATATCAAGTAAGCTTACGCATTTCATTGTTTAAACCTCCTATTTTTCTAACGTATTGTCTTCCAGTCAGGATGGAAAGAATGCAAAGGAAGGTCTCTTGCTTTGGTGCCAGCGTAAGACGTCCCCTTACAAGGAAGTACAAGTCAAGGATTTTACTGGCAGCTGGAAAGATGGATTGGCATTGTAAGTGATACGTCTCACTATATGACTTTACTGACCTTGTGTACATTGTAGCTGTGCTTTGATCCATCGTCATCGACCTGATCTTTTGAACTTTTATGACTTGGACTTTGTAAGTAACAAAGAATCCCATTCTCACTGGTGATAGGACTTATTGTATCCTGTAGTCAAAACCAGAAGAGAATACGCAATTGGCATTTGATATAGCAGAGGAATATTTGGGTATCCCGGTAAATACAGATCAGTCATGACACTTTCTCATCTATACTGACGCTTTGTATGTACTTAGAAATTGCTGGATGTAGAGGATGTCTGCAATGTTACCAAGCCTGATGAACGTTCCATCATGACCTATGTCGCTCAATATTTCCATGCCTTCTCATCACAAGGTATTGTATTGACTATAGCTTTGATTGACATTCGCACTAAAATAGTTCTTGCCCATAGACAAGGATGAAACTGCTGGACGACGAGTATCAAAGTTTGCAGATGTCTTGAATTCAATTTGGCAGTCAAAGAACTATTATGAAGAACGAGCATTCAAGGTATGCCAGGGATGTTTGCGTATGTTTATCGTGACTCATATATTACTTGCATAGCTTATCCAAGCAGTACAAAGTGCACAAAAGCATTGGAAGGAAACAGTGCTTACAGATTCATATCAAGAGACCAAGCAAAAAGGATTAGAATTTGCCACATACAAGAGCACACAGAAGCGTGAATGGGTTTCTGAGCGACGTGATCTCGACACACTGCTAGGCAACATTCAAACCAAGCTGAAGACTTACAATTTGAAACCGTATTTCCCACCAGAAGGCTTGACGCTTAAGGTAAATAAAAAAGAACAGCCCTTCTTTGCTGCTTCGTGATGCTGACCTGCAAGTGGGATAGGATTTGGACAACATGTGGCAGGATCTTTTGAAGGATGAAGCAGTCTATTATCGCAACATTAACAGCAAAATGCGAGAGTAAGTTCATGATATTATGCAGTATCACACAGTGATTGATCTCGTATTGAATTAGGATCAAGGAGAATCTTAGAAAAGCGTATGCACAAGCTGCCAACAGTTTCCAACGACAATTGGATGCCATTTCAGCGGATTTAGCGGCTCTTGACGGTGATTTAGAGCATCAAATGTCACATGTCGGCAACATTTCACACAAGCTTGCACCACTACAAAAGGATCTTGAGCATATTGAAGTACTGGATCGTGCATGTATCGAAGCCAACACTGAAGAGAATGATTACACTGTATACTCTGTGGAAGATTTGACTTTCGAACTGGGACTTGTGAAGCGAGCAATTAGGAAAAAGATGGCATTTATTGAAAATCAGGCAAGTGGATGGACAAGATGTGGCATTCAACAGTGGAGAATAACATGATATACTTGAATTAGAGCGTTTCTCGCAACATGACCAATCTTACACCTGCACAACTAGAAGAATTTGAGCACGTATTCCGACATTTCGCAAATGACCAAAGCAATACGCTTTCCATAGACGAGTTTCCTGCAGCATTGGCTAGTCTGGGTCTATTTTATGACGATTATGAGCTGGATCGATTGTTTACAGAAACCTTTCAACACAATCAAGAAGCGAGCTTTGAGCAATTCATTCAATTCATGGTCGCCATCACTGAAGACAAGTCAACACCTGAACAATTACAAGATGCATTCCAAACTATTGCAGGCGATAAGCCCTATGTCACTGAGCTGGATTTACGGCGCTGCATGATTCCTGAAACAGCTGTAGAGTATCTAGTGCAAGATATGCCACCTGCCTCCACCAGCGATGAACCAGATTCATTCGATTATAGCTTATATGTGAAGCAAATGTTTCAATGAATAAAGACAAAAGCTTTTTATTTGGGTTTATTATTTACGCATACGCTTCTTAAAACGCTCTGCTACTATTTCATCTGATGCCATTTGTCGTCGATCGGTTCGCTTGCTTTGTGGTTTGACGATTTGCTTTTCATAATTGGCAGGCACTTCTATATTGGTAGTTAGTAACAAATCCATTTTGGAATAAAGCTGCTCTACTTGCCATCTTCTTCTACCGGTTCATCACCCTTTGTCTGTATACATAAGAAATGTTGTAAGTGCTTGTTTGCTGGCACATGAATACACTTGTCACCTACCGCTTCTTCATCCATGTATCTTCGCTTTGCACGTTCTGTATCCTCGATATTCTTTAACCGTACACTAAGGCATCCATTGTCAGCACATGGAATTACTCATGACATAGAATCCAACTTACTCGATGCCCAAATCCACTTCAGGAATAGCTGTCAACATTTGTGTCGAAAGTTGCATGCTACCTTCTTCAACAGGCTTTTGACCGACCTAGATCATAAACCTTCAGTATGCAAGCATTTCCTCCTTTACAATGATATGACTCCTTTACCTTTAATCGATCTGGGATTTGGTACAATTCTTCATAAATGTCCACAGCTCCATCTCGTTTCCGCTGTTCAACAGCCCCTTTGGAAGATGCTCCTGGTGCATTGGCCATCTTGTTTTCACCACGTCGTTTTCTCATCTCTTCCTCAATGTAAGCCATCCTAATGAAAATATCAATAGCTTAGCTGTTAGGCACCTGTAAAAGAGTGGAAACAAGTATCACTTACATGTGCTTGTCGACATCCAATGCATTGGTCTGTGTTGTAAACGAGTCAAGCTTAAGCTTCTTTTCAGTGCCTTCTTCATCCTCACCCCTTTGAGAATAAGATATAGTGTGAATGAAACAATCCAGTCAAGTTACCTAGAGCAACTTACCGTCGAACAGCATCATGCGTCTTTTGCAAACCCCACGGATCGTGCTGATCTGGCTTCTTTTTCTTCTTCTTATCGCCTCCTTTGGATAGCTTTTCAACATCAATGCCACCATGCTTACGCCTTAACCTGCGCAACTCTTGTAACTCTTCGATAGTTTCACTGAAAACCAAAGTCAATAAAACGTACTTGTTGCAGATCGTCCAATGGTGTCTACCTAATCTCGCTGGGAGACTGTTCACGAGTGCTGGCGTCATTGTCACTGTCTGAATCGAAGGACTTTTTCCTCAGGTTGCGTTTTTTACGTTGTATGGGCATAGTGGAATAAACAAGTGTTGTGTATATAAAGGGTGAAGGAAGAAGGGGATGGAAAGGATTCAGTCTCCCACTTGAAATCATGCTTTCCAAAGGTGATCTCCGCTTGCACCTTCCTCAACTATACATCTTGCTGTCACCATCAACAGTTGCTTAGTTATTAGAAAGACCTGCAATAAAGTGAGCATTATCAACAATGTTTATGACCATACATGTGACATACACCTTGTGTGTACTTGACCGGAAGAGGATGAAAAGAACCAGCTGCTGTGCATACACAGGGATGCTATATGTGATTGCCATGTTCCCAGGCGTGTCGTATTTGATACATTCTTCTTCTACAAGCAAGACATGCTGAAAGATACATGCCAAAAGTGAATGATGACAGTGGATTGTAAAACAAGGGGAAAGAATGCATGAAAAGATGCTATTAAAGAAGTTATTGGCACTATAGTAGACATTAGACAATCCAAGATCCTGCAACATAAGATTGCATCACTTCCTTTCAAAAGTGCTCTATCTATATACACACAATCAATCGATTCACTGTAGAAAAAGTCGGGATATTATCATTGTTGATGTGACAAAAAGAGAAAACATACATGCACATCATAGACTAAAGATGTAGTACTTGACAAACAAAAGGACTGAGATAGATGGTATTACTATTATTATCGATGCACATGTCATGTCACAAATGCTGATGGGCACCAGTTGGCACTCGCTTTCTGGAACGCTTTGGCAGTGAGCAAGTCATTCGTGCTTTATCATTACATGTCTCTTCAAGCTGGCGTCGTTGGATAAACTCTTGTTGTGCACGTAATATGGCTTCCATATCAAATGGTGCTGGAGATGGAGCTACTGAAATGTCACGCTTACGTTTGTTGGTTTGATAATGACTCGTATGCTGATGATGCTGTGTGGATGATTGACTTAGTGCATTTGAATCATAAGCTGACTCGGCAAGCAATTGATTGATATCATGAAACAGCAAGTGATAAATATTCTCGAGTGAAGAAACGACAGCAGTCTTTTTGGCGGAAATTTCCTCCGGTGAACCGATAACAATGGATGTCGTGTTGCCGATGTTGTGCTTGTGCTCCTGCAGATCACACAACGATGATGATGATGACTGTGATGATAAGGATGCAGTTTCTGTGCCCGCCAATCCAACTATATCTTCAGATGTACTTTGCTGCATCATTGAAAACACACCATGCATATCATCTATGCTGGGACATCCACCATTATTCATATCGATATCACTTTCTTCGTCATCAAAGGAAAAAGGCAATCCATGAATGAATGAATCAAACAATGTATCCGCAATGTTCATTCAGAAAACACACACAAGGCGAAAAAGAACGAGTCAATGTCTACCGAATGAGGACATGCCCACTGTTTGTCAAGCTGAACAACAAAAAAGACGATCAATCAATTCATCGGAGGATTCACTAGATCATTATTGCCGAAAAAGACATGCTTATTTGTACAATGGAAGCCTGTATCCCATCACTTGCACACTTTGTTTGCCTAGTTGCATATTAAAAGTGGCAAGCTGTAAGCCTATATCTCGACCGGAAAACTAGTCATATAAAGAAAGCGGTACAAAGAAAACTGACGCTGTTTATGCATATTTTGCCAAGGCTGCAACTCATTCATGGTGCTCTTGTCCCCTTGACGGGTGACTATCCCTTTCTCCTTGTTACGATACTACCAGTTGCACCAGCAGCATCAATCATTTTTAGCGTCACAAATGAAAACTAGATTCACTTTCTTGGGAATATGCAGAATGCCAACAAGAGCAGCTTTTGCCCTGAAAACAAGACATCCATGCATTAGATGCTGCTGCACATGCCTTGTTGTAACCATCACCGGTTTCATAAACTCCTCCATAGATATGGATGAATAAAGAACAAGCTGAGCACATATATATAAGCATGTTCCTTTTTGGGGAGGATGATGTAGCTCGGGAATAAGGAGTCATTGCCACTCTAATTTGTTGATCTCACGAGCTATTCAAATTCCAAAGGAGGTTTGTGAAAGAGAACATCACCTACCAACAATTTCAGAAACAAGGAGAGAGTTTTGGGCTGATAAAGATGCAACAATAGAGTCAGCTTCTTGATATATGCATCGGTAGTGGTGCAGTCTTTTAGTCTAGGTTATCCGCTGTTGCAAAAGGAGCATCACCCAACTAACAAATAGTCCAACAGCGCCAAGTCGCATATTCTTTGATGTCTCCTTTTCCTTGGAGTAAGGAATGTATAACATACATTTGGTCATTGCAATGATCGTGATATGCTTGTTATTACATTAGGAAGATGGGTAATAAAAATAGCGATCAATGATATGCAACTTGAATGTGCTATTTCCAGAGAGATCAAGTACCGTGCGTAATTGAATGGATTGGTCAAAAGAGAGCAAAGAGGGGTTGTATGCTGCAAGGTGTGCATTGTGTTACAGCCACACTGTGTAATAACCAGGATTTGATGAGAGCATATCATTAGTAGCATCTTCCACCACCACCCGATTGCTTATATATATAGCACCCTATCCAAAAGAGCCCATACACCTTAACTCCTTCTTTTCTTTCACTTTTTCCACCATGGGCAAGAACAAAAAGAGCAATACAGATGATACCGCTCTCCAAATGGCACGCTGGTCAGGTTCAGCTTATTCTGCAGCTCAATTTTCTCTAGCATCTCCTCCTCCAGAGCTTCCAAACAAGAAAATTCTCGGCTTTGGATCATCTGGACAACCCAAACCTATCATGGTGGATGATCCACTACCTAATATTGAACATGATGATCTTAAACAAGGTTCACTTTACATTATCAAGATCAGAAACGTGTGCGTAGCTTTATTTGAAGGTAAGTTTGTTAGTTTTCTAAAAGCAAAAAAGAGATTTTTGACACGAATGATCCGCAAATGTTAGGTTGGGATGATGACATGTGTTGCTTCTCGGTGCTGCGTAAGTGAACCCCCTTCAAAACAGCATTATCAGGTACAGGATTCTCAATAACGCCACATCTTGGCTTGATAGGCTCCGAAGCAACGCCCATGCGCTGGTCAGAAGCTAGGTAAAGCTTTGCTTGTAGTACAAGTATGTTGGGGATTAGCATACTAATATGACTGGTTTAGGTATATTCCGGGAGATTTTGATGCATATGATGCATTTGATGATGCTGGCAATCCACCAGTACACCTATGGAGCCGTCAATTACGTGTACAAGTGCCAATCAATTGGTTTTCCATCTTTGAAGAAGCACGTCGTAAACAACGTCTATGGGTTGAAGAACAAAATCAAGAAGAGTTTTATTACGCTGCCGATGAGCGAAATGCTACTCATCAACACGAGCCTGTGACACCACCTGCCACAGACAAGTCAAGTGGTGGAAAGTCACCCAATGGCTCACAAAAGAATGATGACGCTGATGATGATGATGACAGTGATAAAGATTCTCAACAAGCAGATGATGATGATGTTAAGCAGGATGACAAGGATAACGTTGACAAGGAACCCAACATTGACGGCGCTGACAGTGGCGTCAATAACGAGTCTGCTGTATCACCAACATCCAAAACCAATGAGAACGCTTCAAAGAAGCAAAATACAGAGCAAACCAACAAGCGTCATGTTAAAGAGCAAGACTTTGATACTCCTTCTGTTTCACGATCCAACACTACACCACATCTTTCCAAACAGCTACAACAACCACCCAAGCCAAAATATCAAGCAGCACCTTCATCTGCAAACAATGGTGTTGCCACCAACAACAACAATGACTTTAGCTTTCCACACAATGGCGATCAATTTGCCATCCAAAATAATGGCTACCAAGTGACACCACCAGCTGTTCCACCTATGCCTACTGATGCTGGCAACAGTGAACCTGCTTCTCTTAAACCTAAACGTCGGTCAGTACACGGCTTTTTCCGCAACAAGTCCTAAAATCTACATCACCCTTTACTCTTGATTTATCTTTTTAGTGTATGATCTTATCTAGTATTGAATAAATCGAAAAGGAAAGCATGGTACTTTTCTTTTTTGCCTATAGTATGTGATATTCCTCTAGTACAACCGATTCCTATCGCTGGATGATTCTCCAATGCATTGCATTCCCCTGGATATCTTTTTGATCGACAATGCAGTGCCTTTTTTCCTTGTAGAATCGTTATATTCTTCCACAATAGCTGTTTCCCTGCATTCGCATGCATTAACATGTTTTACCAGAACGAATCCCTTTTGCTGATGAAAATGACGAGGATTCCATCCAATCTTTCCATACATTGTATAATGATGTAATAGCAAGGAGTACCTTGCATAAGGATACTTTCAGCGTTGAGTAATGATGATGTAAACATTGAAGTAGATATCCCGGTTTTGATAACACCTAACGATGAGACTATATGCGTTGTCGTAGTTGAGATGATAACTTGATGTGCAGTGATCCCTACAACGGGATGTACTTGCATCAATCCTATTTTCATACCATGACAGCTTCATTTGACTTATGCTACAGGCAACAATGACTCTTTTTATGCAGGATGACACTTTTTCACAAGTTGGCAGGTAGTAGTGTGTGATTCCAATATGAAAATGAGCAAAAGGGATGGCTTGATGAACAAGAAGGGATATCAACCGCGTACACAGCCATTAACATGATCATGATTGCTCACTTATAACATCGAATGAACAGTATGTTGATATCATTCAGCTATCAGTGACATGAAGTGATCGGGTCCTGACTCCTTAAACCAATAAAGGCTTGTTATGCAAGGACTATCATTGCTTTTATAAAGGTAGATCTCCACGTTGGATTGGGCAAGTTTGATTCCACAATGGGAATAAGCAATCTCAAAAGGTGACAAAACAAGTGGATCATTATTATTAGTCCCGGGAATCTCTACTCTTTTGGACATTAGCTCCTTTTTTATGCCATAGACATACAATACTTTTTTGGGAAATGATAAAACAAAGTTGTGGCAGTGGCTTTACTAAGAAACAGGATGTGAGAATATCAGGGAGCAGGTAGTCAAGTATGGCAAAAAGAGAGATAACTGGCTAAGGATTCACTGCTAAAAGGACATGTGACATAATGTGCACCAACAAGCTTGTAAAGGTATCCAGGACCATATTGTACGCTGTCAGTAAACTCTTTGCAGGCAAGATTGGTAATGTTTGATGTATCATCATGTTGATTTGGATCGTCAATCACCTTTCAATATCCAGGATATGTTGCTCCAACAGCTTTGTAATGAGTTATGCCAAGTTGGTGTGAAAGGCTGTAATAACTAAAAGAGCGTGTTGATGGTCGTTTGCTGACTACCACTTGTATGCAGGTAACTGAAAGATGGTATGCCTGATAGTGCTTTGGCTTCAGTATACTGCCGTTATTAGATCAGAAGAATGATTGCTGTGCCATGATCGTCATTGGTGATGAAAGAAGCGTTGCTTGATGAGATGGATGAGCAGCATTGTTGCCTCCAAAGTGTTCATCACTGGATTGAAAGTTGCAGAACACGATCAGAGATAACGCGATGATGTCTATGATCCAAGATGTAGTTGAATCGTCATGCAAGCCAACAATACGTTCTGATGCCATCGTGGTCTTGTTGCCTTGCACAATGCTGAATGGGTGTCATGTCTTTTTGCCACCTGATATGTCGATCCAGTTTCCAGTAGCATTACGCTTGTCGTTGATGAGTTCCAGTCTGTGATCAATGGGTGTCAAGATCTATCATTTTTAGGCGTATACGTCCATGCACGTTGGGTCGTATGCCTTGTTGTGCCTTCTTGACGAGTTGCTCACTTGATAAACAGGTCAATGGTCATGAAATGAGAGTCTTGTACACAAAACCAAACCCACCTTTTCAGGATTCCTGTGTCAACTTGAGCCATGTTACAAACAGCGACATTGACACCTGGATTTCGAGCTGCTTTTGAGATGGTTTATAGAAGCGTTAGAGTGTTTGTCAAGTGGTTGCCTTTAGCAATGTACCTCAAATGTGCAAGTTGTAAAGGACAAAGAAAGCAAGGAGTATCAGGAGTGGTGGTGATTGTAGACAAAAGTGGATGCTGCATGAAAACAAGCTGTTCCTATTTCATCCACCTCTTGAGACAGATTTTCCATTGTTGACCCAGCCATTATGCTTGTCGATCATAACACACGCTTGACTCTTACAACTATCACTTTTCCACTAACACTCCTTTTCAAGCCATGGTATCATTGATAGAATAAACATGTTACTTTTGCAGTGGATTGTCATACAAAAGTCATGAACATGCCTCATCTATAAGCAAGTAGCACTTTAATGAGCTGGAGCAGAAAGCGAATATGACCTGCATGATGTTTTTCAAGGTGAAAAGCAACTCGGAGACTTGGGAAAAGATCATGGGAACAGGATGGATAAATCAGGAAGGGAACAAGACAAAGGTGAGAATAGTCTTGAACATGGAGCGTGCTAGATGCTTTCCAGCAAGAATAGAAGCAGGAATAAGATCAGATGATGATGTCTGCTAGTCGAGACAAAAGTGCAAGAGCAATATGTATTCAATAAGCAACGATGCTGGGTTATCATTACAACATATACAAGAGTGATAAGTACTTGTACTTTTGCATACATCTCAAAAGCAATAAAGCGAAATGAACGGTGATATCACTTGTGTCCAAAATGAGAAACAAGATGGTCATTGCGCACAGGTGTCATCATCCACATTAGTATTGGGTCTTAGTCATGACTATGTCTTCTTTTTGATCTACATTGACATTGAGCAGATGTCTCAAGTGATTAACAATCCTTAGCCATGGCTAAGTTTTGTCATGATCCACATTCACATATGCATACAGGGTCTATAATAACCAAATGACGCATATATGGATAGTTATCAGTAGTACTATCTTGACTATAATCCTTCGTTTGACTGATTTACATGCAAAAACAAGAACAAAGACATTATACAAGAAGCAAGAGCAATCCCACAAGTCACGTGACCAAAAATCGAGAAAAATCAAAAAGCGAATAGCTGAAATCACAAGTTTTTGACTTGGAATTTCAACCAATTCATCGGGGACAACTGGGATTTGAACCCAGGACCACTTGCACCCAAAGCAAGTATGATACCGCTACACCATTGTCCCCAACCTGCTTGTTTTCTAGATATCAAACATGCATGATATAGGACAAAATTTCCATATGAAGGAAGTAAATGATATTAATTTCATACTGTAGCGGAGTATTTACTGTATCCTAATGTAAAGACGCTGTTTTTTTATGGGAGCTCAATGTTGAGCAATTTGGAGTGAAAGTTCGTGTAGTGGATCATTGGGCTAGGGTGCAAGTGTGTACAGTCGGGCAGATTTTTGAGCTCAGAATTAAAAGTGCCCAAACTCATGCTGCAACCAAGTCCGCATACTGTTCTTCTCACTTGGTCTTACTATTCCCAACACAGCTACAACCTATGCACTCAAATGACAACAACAACACTAGTGGAACTCGACATATGATGACAAAACACGTTTTAGAAGCAAAAGTATCTTCGGGAGGACCTGTCGACTTGAAACGTTATGTTCTTTTATTGTCAACCTGAGTTCTTCTTTCACAATTGCACCCTTTCTAAACAATGCCAACACCAACGTCATGTCTACTACTCTAGCAGCACTTCTGAACAACAACAGGTTCTGGTTTAGACACGTGGTCATGTGTGCAGGAGTATTTTTGGCTTCAAGCTTTCTATTTCGTTGTTCGTCTTCAGCAAGTTTCCCCTTCTCCATTGACTGCATGTCCCGAGTGAACGACACGGCCCAGCCAGTTTACGCCTGAAACAAGTTGACGACAGTCGAGAACAACCATGAGATACTATTGAAACGCGTGTTTTGGTTGAGGATCATCTTTGTGTTGCAGTCTGCCTGTTGCACTGTCATGTTCGTTTGCTCTCTTTGTCACTATGTCTCCCACCTATGAAAGTCATTGTCAAGCATCAGGGCAGCATTGCGATGATGGATAATACATGATTCTATTAATAGGTAAGGATATGGATACAAGAGATAGGATGGATTGGCAGCAAGGTCACTTGTTCATCCACTTTCATTGATATCCAGGCCACTTTGCTACTTTTGAAAGATGTTTACAAGCACAAGGACAATATCAGGATGATGGAGCAAAAGGTGAAATATGTGATTCAGATATAGGTAAGGGTGTGAATGGGATAAGGGATGGATTACCAGCAATGATACTCATATCTTGTATTCGATAAGGCATCCTATGCAGGGCTATTGACAAGTATCAATACAACACCTGGATCAAGTAGCAAGTGTATAGAAGTATTTATTCATTACATTGTGGAATGAAAGATGATAGTGGCTGGATCAAAAGTAATCAGGCTTACAGTTGTGTATCAATACTTCTATTGTGATGGTGTTGATCTTTGACGTGGGGAAAGCGAGTATTTGGTGGTATAGTGCTAGTTTGTTGGATTTGGTTAGTCATGGCGCAAGATCAGACAACATATGTTACTGCTCATCAGGGTAATTTGCTTGATTGACAGCGCAGTTCAGCTGATGTGTCTTGCATGAATGTATCAAAATATGTACTAGTGTGTTGTTGACAGGTTGAGCAAAAGAATAATGATGAAACACTATGGCAAGATGATGCTAAATGGCTTTTGCAAAGTGTATCAAAGCATGGATGATTGCTTCAGGATTGTCTCGAATGGTGACATTTGGCTCAGAACATCCTTATCACATGCATTTTAGGTTCTTACAATGGGATGAACATGAAAAACATAAGAAACTTGTGTGCTTGATAAGACAGCTCAACTGCTTTGTTTTCTGGCAGTGTGTACAGGCAGTGTTGTGTGTCCCAATGGCAGAATCAACTGGGACCACTCGTTGGGCTGGCTCCGCTCGACTTGGGGAATTTATCTTGGGGACCCAGCAGCGAATTTTGGGAGACAACTGCTTTCTCTCTTTCTTTCAAGCTCATACTCACTCACGTACACGACTCCCATTGACGCCATGCATTCAAGGTATGTGTTATAAAGAAGCTCATGTTGGGTTGTTGTATTCATACAGTTGGGTACATTCATAGGCAACAAGTGTTAAAGCGGACTGAGTGGTTGTAGCCAGACGTGTCGCTCTTCTGTTTCGTTGTTATGCCGCTTCAAGTTTGGTGCCTACAGGTACATTCAAGGAACTCAATGCTGCAGCAGAACGTGTTGCATTAACCGTTTAAGCTTTGTGTAGACTTCAAGAACAAACGCAACAAGACTTTGGCTGTTTCTTTTCGTTTTTGTTTTGGCATTGACTACTACACTATGGCTTTCTACTTCGACACAAACAAGATCTCTTTACGTTGTACACGTTACCATGGTGCTGTTATATATGAAGAAGGCAAGTAGAATGACAAAAGCTCTTTATTTGGTCAGGCAGTATGCAACTTTGGGCATCATCATCTTCTTGGGTTCGACTCCCAGCCTGTACCTACACCTAGTGACTATTTGACTTGTTTAGAGAGGATGAATGAAAACTAATAGGAGCCTGGACACTATCAAAGTGACATCTACTTGTCATGGAACAAACTGGTAGATGGTGATTTGGTCATGACTCCTGCAAAAGACGTTTGGTGCTACTGAAGACCATCATTCCAACGCAAGGTGGATTGATATCCCGAGACGACTATGACAGCAACTACAATCAGAATTGACAATAACGATACAGCCAAAGCAAGGGTTAGTAAACTTTCTTGGCTAGATGTTAATTGGTGGAAAAGGACAAGATCTCATTACTGTATACAAAGATGAAGACGATAATAAAAGATTGTTTCTTACGCCCAATACTTTGCACTTTGGATAGTTTATTATGTTGTGCTTGATGCATATTCTATTGCATACATGTGGTGCTCAAAAGTAGCAGCAACGTCCAAGCAGCAATGATGATAATGATGACTTTGTGGGGAATCTTGTAGTTGACTACAGCATTTATCTATCATGTGTGCTTTAATGCATGTGGTGCTAACTTCAATAAGTTGGACTTGGATGGTGGAAGAAGGAATAGATATGGGTGCTTTCCAACTGGACAAGGGCAAGAAATAAAAAGAGATATAATGTCCATTGGCCGAGACAGTAGTACTAGAGCAGAGTGAGATAAATGCAAACAAGAGTCATGATTGACATGTACTTTCTGACGCTCATTTAGGCCCAATGTCTTACATTGCTTCTCCTTGGGGATGGTACCTTGTGTTGACAACTTTGCAGGTGGGGTGGTCCAAGACTCTAAACACTTTTGTATAAAACGGCAATATTGCTCAAACTTGATGATGATCTAAATATGCCATGTAAACGATCTCATTGATAGGATGCATCCCATTGTTAGGCGACTAGACTGCTCTAAAAGTTGATTGTATCTGCTGCATCCAAGAGAATAGTTGCATAACGATGGTGGTGTTACACATGGTTGACAGGTTGCACAAAGAAAAATCCATTGCCACGAATGACCAAAGCTCTGTGAATACGCCAAGCAGGCAGTATTGGCTGAGCAAAGACATGGGTTATTGGAAGTGTTTTGAGCAGAAAGATCATCACCACGAAATGTAAGCATAAAGAACTTGCAACATGCATAAATGGGAATACAGGGAAAGTATATTACAAGAAAAAAACACTCTATCGACGCTTTCTATATGACACAGTTTCAAAACCATCGTCATCAATCTCTGGTTCGGGAGGTGCGGATCGATCAACATCCTACGTCGAGTAATGATTCAATAAGCATGATCCTTCCATACGATTGTTTATACATACCATGGCATTGTTATCATCATCATCGTCATCATCTTGGTCATTGTCAACATCGTCATCTTCATCGTCACTGGAGCCATCAGCACGAGAGCTTGAGACAGCATTGGCTCGAGATTCAAACTTTTGTTTTAGTCGTTCGACTTCTTGATAGTTGCCATGGATGCACTGATGATAGATTTCCACAAGATGTTTGGCTACCTATACATCAACACTTAGTGGGAAAGAAGTGGATTAAAGAGATGACATACCAGATAGGGAGAATCGTCTTCAAGCACACAATGAAATTCATCAGCCATGATTTGAGCCAAGATTTGTTCGACATCATCCACGTCCAGTCTTTTGCCATCTGGTCGAGTCAAAAAGAGTTTAGAAGAGGATACAAGACTAGAGCCGTACACACTTACTTGCACCAAAGTAGTCGACAAGAACTTGGGTCATCCAGTCTCTTTTTTCTGCAGATTCGACACCTCCCCAGTCTTGCTCGACTGCTAGGTTCAATGCTGTCCACGATTGTAGTACATAAGCCAATCCTTGTTCAAAAGCAACCTTGTTGGGGTGATCAGCCATGTTTCTGAGAGAGAAAAAAAGATTGAAAGGCGGACAGACCAAGACGCGAGTTTGGCTGAATTACTTTTTCTGCTACCGCATCTTTCTCGTGCCTTTTCGCGTCCACAATGAACAACAAACCTACACCACGCATCAATTCCAAACTTCGTGAAAAGTATGTTGGTACAACTGTCCGCATTTCAGGAAAAGTCGTTTCGGTAAGTGCTGTCAACGAGAGATGGCCAAGTGGTATTGAATTGTCTCTTTTTTGCGCAGTTTGCCGGTGACACAGCAGTTATTGAAGCAACAGACCATGGTCAAGTACTTGTCAAGCTTAATGGAGTAAGTCAATAGAGAATGTATCAACAAGAATGTACATTGATATTATATCCAGGAATCACAATGGGGCACAGAATACGTTGAAGTGATTGGCAAGATAGAACGAGATTTCAGCTTGACCGAGTTTACATCGACCAATTTGGGCAACGACTTTGGTAAGAATGCAACAAGGACAATCATTCTAGAGACTAATATGCATTGCAGATCTCGACTTGGCAAACAAGGTTGTAGAATACAGTCAAAAGTACCCCGAAATGTTTGAATGAAGAATAAACCCGATATTCCATGGCATGGCATGTCTCTTTTTACAGTATAAAAGCGGCACGAGATGCGGAAGAAAGAGGGAGTTTTTGGGGGAAGGAGGACAAGGAGTAGTAGCAGCAGCAGCAACAACAACAGCAGCAATCATCATCATCATCACCATTAGCAGCAGCAGCAGGAGACATTGAATATGGGGGAGAAGGATATTTGATCTAATCTACACATAAATACCCTTTTCTCTCTTTCTCTTTTCTTCGTATTTTACCCCTGAGTGGCCATGACCAGCCTCTTTGTAAATGAACGTCTTACAATATACCAACACAACGACGAAGGACGTAGTGACGCTAGCAGTAGCACAATCAGTAGCAAAGAACATGAATCTACAACTGGTGCACCAACAATCACTTTATCACCACCACCAACAACTGGTAGACGTAAACGTAGCATCTATCGTATCTTTCAGCAACAAGAGCAATGTGAAAAGAAATCAGACTCGGCTATAGGTCGGCGACTATCCAACCTATCACTACGTACTCCACAAACATCTCGACCACCTTCACCTTGTACTGAAGCTGTAGGAGCAGCAGCTATAGCAGCATCATTAGCAGCAGCATTTGCAGTAGGTGGACAAGAACAAAAACAGCTCGACGATCAAGATGACGATGAAGCAGCAAGACTGCATCCTAATGCAGCATATCAACTATCTTCCAATATTGATACACCGCCTTCACCATCATCATCCACACTATCATCACCACGATCTGAATCACCTACAGTCATGTTTAGAGAAATGAAACGAGCCTTGTCACAGTATCAACAGACCAGAAGACTTAGTCTTGGTAGACGAAGAGCTTCAACAACCAAATTGGATGTGGATGATCGACAAGGCAATAATGCATCACAAGCACCACGAAGAGCATTATTGCATGAAAAATATGGAAGGAACACACGCAAGGGACGTTCAATAGGGCGAGGGGCCACTGCAGTCATCAAATTATTGGAGCCTAGTGATCCATCTCAGTTGCCAGGTTCCCCCCAGATTGTTGCTGTAAAGAGATTCCGCAAAAAGGACCGAGATGAAACCGAACGCGATTATCATAAGCGCATGACCAATGAATATTGCATTAGTAAAGTACTGCAGCATGCACACATTGTCCAAACATTTGATCTCGTGCAAGATAACAAAGGTCGTTGGTGCACTGTCATGGAATATGTAAGCTCATTCGATATGATTCATGATCTATACACATTACTCATCTTTTATTCAGTGTTCAGGGGGAGATGTCTTTACTATTCTCAAGAATTTTGATCTCAACGATACCGAGATTGACTGCCTCTTCAAGCAATTGTTGCTAGGTCTTGAACACATGCATAGTTGTGGTATTGCTCATCGAGATATTAAGCCTGAAAACCTGGTCATGACATCAAGCGGCATTCTCAAGATTACAGACTTTGGTGTTGCTGATATTGTTCAAGGACCTTTTGATGATACGCCACGCCACTCTCGTGGTCTTTGTGGATCAGAACCTTACTGGCCACCAGAACTATTTGATGATCGTACTGCTTCAGCATATGATGGTCGTGCTATTGATGTTTGGAGCGCAGCTGTTACTTGGCATTGTCTCATCTATCGTCGTATTCCTTTTGTTCAAGCCTGTCAAAAAGATCCAAAGTACATTGATTTTCTTGATGAACGTCCACAAAGAGCTTGGGTACCACTTAGCAAATGTAGTCAGCATGAACAAGAATGTCTTTATGCCATGTTTGATCCTAATCCAGATACGCGTTGGACTATAGCCCAGTGTACAGCATCCACTTGGATCCAATCCATTTCTTCTTGTACGAGTGCCCATCGCCATCATATAAGTAGTAGTAGCATATAGGTCTATACATAGTTTCTACCCTTTTACAACCTATTGGATCGATTACAATTACCAATATAGATCGATTTTGACGCATTGCATCCATTCATTCACTCTCTCTTTGTACTACGCATCATTCCCGCCTCTCCTTTTTCCCTCCCCCACTCCATGGTCAACAGCTCGCTCAAGGATCGTGTCTTGGGCAGCAACATTTGGATCTATGCTTGTGCCATTCTCCTACGCATTGCCATCTCGAGCTTTCCTTGGCTTGTTTCAGTCTTGTCCCAACGCGTCGAACTTGTCACTCCTGTAACCAGTTACAAGAAATGTAAGATCCACAACCACTTTATCAACAACTCTAACGACTTTCACTGTATACAGTAACTGAAGGCGTATTCCTTTACCAAAGCAATGTTCCTCCTTACGATGGTGGCCAGTTTCACCAGGTACACTGCTGCTACTAGTATTCTTGCATACGAGCCTGACATGTCACGTTACAATAGCCACCATTATTGCTCTGCATATTCTCCTTTCTGATGGCAATACCAAGTAGTTATGTTATTCCACTCTTGTACAGCTTTATCGATGTTGCAATCGCTCACAGTCTTCAGAAACTCGTCATCATCAAACAACAATACGAATCAAAGCAACCAAAGCTTGATGTTGAGCAAAACATCCAACGCATCCAGCCAAGAACTCTTGCCATCTTGTATCTCTTTAATCCATTCACTATTCTATCCTGCGTCTCCAAATCATCCATCATCTTTACCAATCTCAGCGTTATCATGGCAACATTATGGGCTTCATTGGGTAACACACACACATGTCTCCATCATGATTTCCACTAAATGAATCCCGACAGGCAATGCATCATTGTCCATGGTATGGTTGGCTCTTGCATCCTATCTCAGCTTTTATCCTGCCATGATGGTACCACCCTTGTTGATCATGTGCAACAAGATGTCAAGAAAGAGCAATGTAAGTTGTTTTATTTGATCACATCCATTGATGTCTAACTCCATGATTAGACATTGTTGGGTGTAGCCATATTTACTATGAGCGTTGCAGGACTCTTGTATGGATCACGTTTCATTGTTGGATCATGGGACTTTATGGAAGCCACTTATGGTGTCATGTAAGTCGAAATGCGTTATCAACACACATTCATGAGCTGATGGGATCATAGATTGTTCCTTCCTGATTTGACACCCAATACTGGCATGTTTTGGTATTTCTTTATTGAGATTTTTGATCACTTTCGGTCATTCTTCCTTGTCGTGTTTCAATTGCATGCTTTTATCTTTACTGCACCACTTTGCATTCGTCTCAGGTAAGTCTGGACTATGACTAGTGCTATCAATGGATGTGTTATTCAATCATATCACGTCTTGTGTCAGGAATCATCCATTGCTGGTAGTGACAGTCCTCACAGGCATTCTGGCAGTGTTCAAGAGCTACCCATCCATTGGTGATGCTGCCTTATTTCTCAGTCTTGTGCCTCTTCATGATGAGCTATTCAAATGTAAGTCAAATTATATCAAGGGCGTACCTGTTCTTTAGTTGTGGACTAAAAGAGAATCATGCTTAGATTGCCGATATGGATTTCTGGTGGTCAATATCTTCCTCTATTCATCAGTCCTTGCTCCCATCTTTTGGCATTTATGGCTATACGCTGGTAGTGGCAATGCCAACTTTTTTTACGCCATCACTCTTGTCTACAACCTTGGCTTGGTGTTGTTGCTGATCGACTTGGTTTATTCTTCTACAAGACGCAATTTCGATATTGCCAATCCAGATAGTATAGGAAAAAACATTGTGCATAAATGATTCACCAAATACATACCATGTTAAGCCATTAGTGATGGCGTTGAATGATTCCATCATCATGAAGCGTTCTGCAGTTGTATGTTCAACCTGTTACATGTGATAAGCCTTGTTGACTTTTGCACATTTTATTATTCGAAAGCATAAATGGTATGTCAAGTACAATCCTAACTAAACTACATGGCCTGTGACATCCAAGACGATCTTGTGTGCATCGTCGGCTGCATGATTTCCCATTCCGCTTATCTAAGAGATAACAATGATGAGCAGCACTGTCACAGCAAGCATCATGTAACCTAAAGGGTAATGCACGCTTAGGAAATGACATACATGGCTGAAATAAGGATCCATGATAAATTGTACTTGAAGACAGGTGTTGGCTTCATAGGTTGGTTCAGATGTCATGAGTCAGTTTGACCAAACTCCCACCCGATAGTCTTTCCTTTCAATGTCCGGCTGATATACACTGGTCTTCTCTTTTCCTTGTTTCCGATTCATGATCGCCAAACACTTGAAACCTTGGATCTTGCCAACATGTCGATTCCACTGCACGAGAGCCTTTTCTTCATTGCGACCAACCACTACTACCCAAGAGCAATCCAATGTACTATGTCCGTGGTTAACCGAGTATGAAATACAGAACACTAACACCACTACCTGTTGTCAATAGGATGATTCAATGAAACCAGAAAACACGCGAGTATGTATCACCTTCAAGTTGCTCGAATATGGATTAAGCAGTATCTATATAGGATCTCTTATTGAATCTGATGAATACAGCACCAAGCAAAAGAGAACTGCGTCACTTTTTAAAGCGTTATGTACCTGATCTCAACACGTCTTCATCTCTCATCATGCCTGGATCGAGTAATACAACAAAACGCAGCACACAGACGTCACAGAGTTATGTGGATGCATTACTATCACCTACAGCAAACCAGATTGCCATCACCAAGGTTGAAGGTCCGTTTGAAAAGCGGGGATGGCAGTCAGTTGGATCGACCCTGGTCAAATTACAAAAGCTTGGATTGACATCAATTGTTGTGACGGATAATGCTCAATGGCCGACTGATGAATCACCTGTGGAATTAGCAAAAACCATGTTACGCGAGAGTATGGCATTGGTTGAAGCTATTGAAAATGCTGGTGGTAGAGCACGTCCCCTTCACAGTGGCATCATTGAAAGCAGCTCAGTATCTTCCATGGATGTACAATTGGATTTCATTCAAGATGCATTATCAAGAGGACAAATACCTGTTCTTGTACCTATCATGACTCAACAAGGTGGTTTACAACAGCCAGTCAAAGCCAATGATGCTATGGTTGCCATCACAACAAAGCTTACCAAGCGCAACAATAGTCCAGCCAAAGTAGTAGTGATCAACAATGAAGGTGGCATATTCAATCATGAGCAGCCAGGCACAGCACATAGTTTGATCAATGTCCAAGAAGAGTATGATACAATTGTCAGTGCCTTTCAACAACGACCCCAATGGATGAAAGCATACCCAACAGCTATTGACAATCTTTCCATGATTCGACAATGTCTTGCTCAACTACCGACATCTTCCTCCGCCATTCTTGCACCTATTGCTTCATTACCATCTGCTCTTATCACCAATTTGGTCACTGACAAGCCTCTTTATTCCTCATCACTTCCCAATCAAGATATTCAACGTATCAACAAGATGCGTACAACTGTTTTGCGACATGGTATCAAGATACGCAACTATGACAACATTGATGATTTGGATTTGGATCGACTTACACAGCTGATGGAAGCCAGTTTTCAAAAGAAGCTTGATGCTGATGCCTTTTATGAACGTTTGAGACATGTACTTGCTGGTGCTATCATTGCAGGAGACTATGAAGGTGCTGTCATTATGACGAGTGAATCAGCAGATGGACAAAGTTCTCGGCACTATTACTTGGACAAATTTGCTATTGCACCAACGAGTCAAGGCATTGGTCTTACTGATATATTGTGGAAGCGTATGTGTGATGGATTCCCAGAACTATTATGGAGAAGTCGACAAGACAATGGAGTCAACAAATGGTAAGTTATATAAGCCAAGCATCATGGATGACACTAAAATGTTGCGGGGGATCAATTGTTTAGGTACTTTGAACGATCCAACGGATATTTACGACTCAAGGACACCAATTGGGTCTTGTTCTGGCATGGACCAGGTGGATTTAGACACATTGATAGCTATGCTAGTATTGCTAAATCAATTCCTGCATCATTTACTGGAGCATTGAAATAATAAACATGTTGTATCGATTACTTTAGAGCGCCGTTTCGATCATGAATCTCTCTTTATAGTCAAGCGTGGATCAGCATGTAGTGTCGGCGACAATGCTTAAAGATCAGCGTGGGGAACAATCTCATCGTGGTACCTGGATCACCTTTTCTTTCTTTCTTGATCCGCTCTCTCTCTCTTTCTCTCTTTTTTTTATACCAACAACAACAACAACCTTACTACTACTCCTCCACTCCTTTCTTTTTTACACCCCCTATCGACGACGTTTATGGAATTCGACGAAGTGAGCCATTTTGTCAAGCATGGCAAGATTGGTCAAGTCTCGTCCATCGATGAGCGTAACATTGACGCTTTGGGAGTAGCAAGTCCTTATTATTACCATCAGCAACCCAACAGCCATTCTCCTCCTCACTTTGGGCCTTATCAACCTATTGCACTGAAAAAACGCCCTATTGCTGCCAAGTTTGTTGACAGTGTACGACACCGGCTATTAAAGTCTTCAACAACTGGTACAGTGAGCAGTGATGAAGATGATATGATGATGGCTCGACATGTTGGAAAAAAACGACTCTTTTCGCGACTCAAGAAACGACAATCACCTACAACACATAGCAGCAACTGTAGTTCAGGAGATGATGACGAGGCACTTGTGGATGGATATCTTTCACTTGATGATGTGTGCTCTTCTTCTAATCGACGTACACTTTGGCGACGAAGACGAAGACAACGACGAAGAATAAGACGTAGATTGTTATTTCCATCACGATCAAGACAAGAACAAGATGAACATGATATACCAAGTACACCAGCCAGCACTGTATCAGACTTGCGAGAAATCAGTGATCAAATGCGTAGCTTTTGTGTGCCAGCTGACTGGGCTAATCTGGATCAAACTTCACCATTACATTCACCTAATATAGTTGGCACCCCAGCGTTTTTTGAAAAGCCTACGTAAGTGTGTCATGCAAGATCACGAGGTGTGGTTCTTTTGTGTAAGGGGCTTACTGACATAATTTATGATGATTAATACAGGAGTGTCCACGCTATGATGACAGATTTGACGGATCGTATACATCAATATCAATATCTATGCAATCAAGAAGAGACTAGGATTATCACTAATCGCCAAGAGATTCAAGATCACATTACAAAGCTCGAGGATTTGGATCGACGTGTTGAAAGATTGAATGCAGCCATCAGCCATGCACGGACTGAAAAGTTGAAATGGATGCACCACATGTTACAAGAAACACAATATCGTTCTCCTATGCTTCGTGAAGCACGTGCTCAACATAAAAAACTGGTGGCAAGAATTGAAGGTTATTGCAAGAGCATGAACTATGCCGCTCACCTTGCCGAACTGCAAATCAAAGTGGATGCTGCACGAGAACGCCAGGCCTTGTGGTTTTGTATTCAGCGTTGGCTTCCTCCTACAGGTAAACAACAATGATCCATCATCACAATAAGAAGGATACTAATCTTGTTTTCTATTATAGTGATCTTGTTAGTATCGTTATTATTCACTCTCTTGATATCCTATTTTTAACTACTATACCCCCCTTCCTTATTGTACACCCATTGTATCCTTTATATAATCACTTTAATATCTACATGCTTTAATCTCTTATGCCTTACAATGAGAAGAAACACATGATGTGATGCTTGCTGCATAATACTCGATATGGGTTGGGACACGATAGCCAATTTGGGTGTAGTGCAGGGAACACAAACAAATGCTCCATGCAGCTCTAGTTATTGTTAAGACCCTTATCAGTAAAACAGGCTGTGTACCCAACAATTGTCTATACACACCAATGTGGGGTTGTTTCGGAGCACCAGTGCTCTCTTGGCAAGGCTTATGTTACTATTTTCGACAATGAATAAGCTTGCAATCTCCTCCTGCTTGAAAGGTGGCTGACAATGCGCTTAATGGTATGTATGATAGTGTCTCCTTCTTCTCCTAAACAAGTTGTGGTATTGGCTTTCCCAAAACTAGGGGATACATGCTAAAGTGGATGTCATGTAATTGTAATTATGGCTCAAAATCACTCGCAGCTTATGATGAGGAAATAAACATGGTCATCTTAGCAACAATTTACAAAAGATCTGTCCTACCATCCACTACATGCACATGAGCAGTACACATCCGACGCGTATGTACATAAAGAAAGGAGATCATAATGTACGTGCGCATAAGTATTCTCGCGTGATAATCCAAGCAGGGAATAAAGTGATCAGCCATGCTTGTAACAAAAGAGATTATAGTGCACAATGAAATAAGAGAACATGTTGTTTTAAAAGCACACGTTGTTGTTTGCACTGAAAAAGGTGCGCGTGACAATAGACACCGCCAACCAGAGGAAGCACATCATTAATGCACAGAACAGTTTCCCAGCTCCAATCCGCATGATGGCTTCCCTCGTTTGCTACAGATGCTGTGGAACATCCATCAACATCTTTCTCCCCCCAAACCCCTCTTCTTGGTTGAAATAGTGTGGATGAGTGGCTGCAAAAAGATTCCATCTTGCATCCCTTCTTTTTATTACATCCTTTTCCTTTTTGTTGACCTAATCATTCTTTTTTCTCCTCTTCTTATAATATGTTCCATATTCGAAACAAGCGCAAACAAAGTGTTGATAAAACTAATTCAGTAGCACCATCCGCCACTGGAACACCTAGTCCAAGTATGCGTTCTGAAAGGCGCTATTCACTGCGTAGGGTGCCATCACAACTTTCATCCATGCTCAAGTCCATCGACCTTCATCATGGCAGAAACAGCAATAATGGTAGTGATTCTCATCTTCCACAAGTTGATAATACCAATGGAAGAACATCCAGACGACAATCCATGACCAAAGCCACTATTGCCAAGATCAGTTCTTCGACTGAACAACATTTCAACAAGCTGCTTCGACACACAAGACGTGGAAGCCATCAACAACAAGACCAACCATCTCATTTGCCACTGCCTCGTGTGAAGAAAGATCCATTTTTTAATCCAAAACGGGCATCTTGGTCTCCTTTTGGGAATGAACGATGGTCAAATTTAGTGCAGGTGAAAGAAAATGCTGCAGCTACTACAGATGATACAACAGCAGTTCCTTCCACACCACGATTACCACCATTAGAGGATCAATCTTCTCTCTTGCTTGATGTTCCCAGCTCATCTGTATCAGTCACCAATAGCACTGGAAGCAGCAATAACTCAAATTCATATATGAAGAAACGTCGTAACAGCATTGCTATTCGCCATCATGATACAAATGGTGATACTTGTGCAGCTTGTCTTGCCAGTAGTCGTCAAAAGCAAACATGTCCTTCTGAAAAGATTACAAATAATGGCATTGACAAGACAATGAATGACAATATCCCAGCAATTGATCATCAAAAACAACAAAATAACTATACCATAGCGGAAAAGCAGCAACAGCCCTTACTTCAGGAGGTGGTGATACCAACTACCCCTCTGTCACCACTACAATCGGCATCAATGACAACACCTGCCAATACCCATACTTCAGAAATCACCAATACACAAGAAGCCGAATCATCCAATTCGGATGAAAAGCGAGTAGGTGATATGAGCAGCTTACCTGCTGCTAGCGTTGCCATTTTGCAAGCCATTTCAGGCAACGACAATCATGCAGCTGGTCTTCTCGTGTCACCTTGTGTCAAACAAGCATCATCATGCCAACTTGCACAAAACATTGTAAATTGTATCCAGCTTGTTGATCAAGTCGAGTCAACACAAACTTTACAAGCACCACTCGCTTCTCTTGTTCAATCTTGTTTCACTGATGCTCGTGCTCATGAAGAAAAGGTGAAAGCATGTCAATCTCTTTTAAAGCAAATCGATAGCAGTCAATCACATCTTGTGTCACAAGTACCGTTTTCATCATCTTGGTCATTATTATATCCTACACTTTGGCTGGGTGGCACTATGACTGCAGGTAGTATAGTGAGTGAGCATGCCAAGACAGGTCATATCGTCATTGCTGGCACGTGCATTGCTAACGACAAGGCTTTATTGCCCAAGGAGGTAAAGCAACCAAAAAGTCTTGTACATGAATGAATGTAACTCACCATGATCAACATGAAACAGTACCATGACACGTTATCGAATCCATTTTTGCATTACGTGCTCTTAATCACTCAAAAAGAACGCTGTACCAAGTATGCAAAGTGTTCATCAGACCAGTGGATCCCTGATCATGATGCACAACAATGCCAACTAACATCCTGCCATACCCAATTTACACTTTTTCAACGTCGTCATCATTGTCGAAGGTAAGTCATTATACTACAGCATGAGTACTAGCTACTTATGTTTATCATTAGATGTGGACATGTTGTCTGCAGCAAACACAGTGCAAACAAGTCATTGTTATTTGATGATCAAGACAAAAGTGAATGGTGTCGTGTATGCGACGAATGCTTCTACCGATTTTTATCCAACGTATAAATAAAGAAAAGCAAATGTGTTGTGTTTGCGTGCAAAAGGTGACAAGAGTGTTGTATGGCTAGCTAGATTGTAGTTTCTTTTTTTCTTGTGTTGGTGAATAAGGGAAGGATGGGAGTGATGGATGTGTTCTTTGTTTCAATGATCAGCTGCTGCAGTTTTGTTAAGTGATGCTTGACTTGCATGATTTAAACTGGATTGACGCATGGTGAATTGAGTAGGCCGGAAATCAGAGGATGGATGTTGATTAGGATAAGGAAGATAGCCTTGTTGTGCGTAAATAGATGTAGGTGAATGGTGTTGATTGTATGGTTGTTGCTGTTGTTGTTGTTGTGGCTGTTGTAATTGTTGTTGTTGAATCTCAAGATGCTTCACATCATTGATAGAAGATGCTGTGGATGGGGAAGATACACCAGTGGTGCGCATCATTTGTTCAACCTTCTTCAAAAAGTCCTTGGAGGATATATCAGTGCCATCCTTAAGCTTGGGATCCTGCAAGAATGGTTCCAAGTCTTCAGGTACCATGCAAAACTCATCAAATGATTCAAGCATCATTTCAACCACACGAATAGCAGTGAAGGAATCATCTTTGAGTGGATCTTTGGAGTTGGTTGTCAAGATATTGGGTGCAATGACACGAGCAAGATTGGGTATATCCATACGACTGCCGACATCGGTTGTCACGTGTGAAAATGATGCCACCCAGCGGAAAAACAGAAACAATACTTCAAGTGCATCACGATTGACACGTGGTAACATGCAATAGCCAAGTTGCAACACGCGTTTGCATGCTGTCGGATTATCCAATTTCAGTGCATGTGTAAACAATCCATGCATTCGATACGTCATCAAAGGATCTGGAAGTTCACGCAGGAATTTTTTGAGTAAAGCAGCAATCTGAATGGCGTTTTCTGCAAACAAGTCGACATCTTGTGGATTCTTATCCAGTTGTTCACTAACATCCTTAAGGCGTCGGATGTTACCATTCTTTCGAAAGATACCTTCCACAGACATGTCTAGATTGATCTTATTAATACCTTTGCATATAATAAATCAATAAGATTACTTACCCATTTGACGTAATGCAGTAACAGCATCATCAATAAAAGCTGCAAGTCGTACTGGAGAAGGTGATGCACCCAGGTTAGATTCAACACCAGTGCGTTCAGTGAGAATATCAAGAGGAACACCAAAAGTGCCTTCTTTGATCTTGTTGACCTTTTTGTTGCCGCCATGCATGATGGAAGTGAATAGCTTTCCCCAAATAGAGACTTTCTTGGTGTCGATCAGATTCAGCAGATCACTGAGAGAGAATTGATCTCGCAAGTAAGGTTCAATGTGTACAACAGCCACGTGACGAATGATCATGTCCTGCAATGCTGATAACTCCGACAAATACACACGTGGTTTGCCTGTTGTAGCACTGACATTGATATGCATTCCCATCATACTTGGTGGTGGATTAGGTCGTTCAGTAACAGACTTTGCAACTGCTGGTAAGTTGTCTAATCGAATACCAGTGCCATATCTTTGTTGTTGTTGCTCTTCTTCTTCATCTTGTGGCAAAGGAGGTAAATTCTTATGCTGATCCAGTTGGGGTTGTAGGCTGTGTTGTCGTTTGGGAACAGGTCGACTACTAGTGGTGGATGCTGTATCTTCTTCATTCTCTGGAATTGTAGTATTGGCGAGTTTTTGTGTGGTGTTTCCAAGAATTGTGGATCGTCTACTAGCTGTTTTGAAGGATCGTGATACTTTACGATTGAGATTGGTTGCAGGGACGCTCTTGACATCAGTAATGTGTGTTGGGAAAGCTGGTGCATTCGCCTTTTCTTCCATCAATGCTTCATACTTGTGCTGTTGTAAGGTAGCTGATGATGATGAAACTTCTTTTGTTGGGATGTTGGTATCCTTGACATATGGCTTGGTCTTGATATTGAAGTCCACTGATGATAGTTGTGCATCTATAAAGCCAGATGTTGTCAGTTTACCTTGATCCACATTATCTCTTAAATGACTTACCTGTGATTTGCAAAAAGTTACACAAACGACTTAATGCCACACGCAATAAATAAGCAAATTGAATCAACTTGGTGACATGCTCGAATGGCGTTGGTACATCAGTGTTTTGGATACCAGCACATTGAAGACAATAGATAGATTGGGATGGAGCGTTGAATGTAGCAGATCGAAGGTCATAAGCGAGTGGTGTCTTGCATTGGCGACATGTAAAGCATCCCACATGCCATCTGAATTCACCGTATTTGATGCATTGATCTTCAACTGTCACTTTGCACACTTGGCATAGATCAGATGATTGCTTGGCTCTGATTAAACGCTGACTATCTCGACTATGTCGTTCTTTTCCAGCAACTTCCATCAGCTTTGCAAGTAAACGAGAGACTGCCACAGGTCGACCCAACACTGATTCCTATAAAGATGCATTAGGATAAAAGATGACTAGTTTTGGCACATCATACTTACCAGACGTAATGCTGTAGTCAAACCAATTCGAATCAGAATTTTGAGATAATGAGCCAAACCAGTCACCAGGGACAAGAGTTCTTGAGTGATGCCAAGTTTACGCATCTCCTGAGTACGAGAAAGCAGCGAGAAAAAGTTGATGATCTTCTTGCAGAGCATTTTGGCTTCACGAGTGTACTTGAATTCTATTATAGTGTCACAGTTAATAACCATATTGTCTAGATTGCATATACATTCTTACCTCCTTGTTCATATTCATGATGAATCTTGTCAAGCTCGTCGATACCACAAAACAAAGCTTCAACGTGGACTAGAAAACGCTCCGATAGGCAAATGCCTTCCACGTAGGAACCATTTGACACGTGTAGTAACATCTCCGATATGCAGACCGCGGATGATTCTTTCATTTCAACACCAATGTTAGATCATTCAACATCATTCACCACCACATCCCTTGTTTTGATTCCCGAATAGCAAAAGAAAAACACGCACACACCCTATGAAACCTACCTTCAAATGCCGATAACACTGTCCAAATACGGTAGACCTTTTCTTCCATATCGCGTTGACGTTCAACCAATTCAGCAGGATTCTTTGGCATAGATTCTATAGGATATAAACATGTCAATACAGAGAGCGGAGGTAGATGCCAACTTTTTGATGTGTTACCTTGACGGGGTACAACCATATCTTTGTCTCGTAAAGAAGGACTTGCAACTCTGACGTTCCAATACTATGTATCATAAGCATATGTTAGATCAGATATACGATGAGGAGAGAGAGTTGGGGGGTATGATAATAGAGTAATAGGACAAAGAATATAAAAAAAGAGGGGCGTAATATCATGTAATCATTTTGTATTACCTTGTGTATCATGTAGCATTCCGGATGCCAATGTTCAATGATGTCTTTACGATCGATCTCCACATATTGTTTCAAGATAGCCATCTGACAACCAGCACAACTGACTGCAAACTGTGTCGAATAATGAAAATGACAAAAGACTTGGCCATCATGTTCGTAGTACGAGTCTTCAGGTCCAAACACAGTGGAACATGCGCTGCATGTAAAGTGGTCGGTATGATACTTTTTGTCAAGTGCAATAATGTAAGGTCCTCTTAATGCTTCCTGACAGTGGTCGCACACCAGCCCAAGTCGTTTAAAGTAGTCGCGTTCACATAAAGGAAGTGTTTGTCCATTCTCCAACTTGAAAGGAAAGAACTTGGCTGCGACCGGCGCATTACAGTCCTGAAAAAGAAAAAGAGATGGTCGTTTTAGACTACCAACAAGACGATCCTATCCACGACACTTGTCATGCTTACCATGCACGTGAAACATTCGGGATGGAAGGTGCCATCGAGAGCACGAACGAGTCGATTGCCGAGGGGTTGATGGCATCGTGAACAAAGTGGGATTGTAGGAGCTGTCAGGGCGGCTGGTGTTGTTGATGGAGCAGATGACAAGTCGCTGGTGTTGGTACTCGTCATGGTTTAAAGAGACAGACTGGCTGCTGTCAAGGAAGAAAGAGCGAGATACTGACGGGAAAGGAAGGGGAAAGTAGATATAAAAGCAAAGAAGGATAGGTTTGCAGTCAATGTGAGCGGGTGAAAGGTTGAAATTCGACTTTAGGAGATGCTTGTTTTTCAGGTACAATAGACTGGAATAAACACAATACAATTAGATGATAAAGATGATGTTACTGAGTGTTAAGAACACAACAGCAAACTGAAAAAAGAACAAACACGTAAAGAAAGCAGGTGCTTGAATGAACCAAGGTGGCTAAATCAATCATTAGAACAACCCCGCTTGATCGGGCGCGCTCGTGCAAAGTTGGCATGTCACCAACAACAGCCTCCTTCTGCCGCGCACCACAAACGAGGCACTTTTACTTTCCCATCAT
Organism: Lichtheimia ramosa; assembly: GCA_008728235.1. Lineage (NCBI taxonomy): Eukaryota > Fungi > Mucoromycota > Mucoromycetes > Mucorales > Lichtheimiaceae > Lichtheimia > Lichtheimia ramosa. The sequence continues at coordinate 4,637,000 of CP031823.1, forward strand.
GGCAATTCTTGTCGGAACACGAGCCGTAATAAGACACAGCCCATTTTATGCAAAACCTACATCATCCTCCACATTAAACAATCCCTTTATATCATTTCATGTGAACCATTGTACCGAGATTACGAGGCTGAGCACATGTCAATTTCATGTTGTGCAAGGATAAACCAAGTGTCCCATTGATATTCATGCATTTAGACTATTGCCAAGCATCCCATTCCTTTATAGATAATAAAGAATTCGTGGTTTTTGAAAGGCATTTTCATTGTAGAAGCACTAGTCAAGAATACACGTCTCACTAAACAAGTTGAACAACCTTTGTCCACTGATAGTTTATGGATGGGAGCATGTCTTGAACGAGCTCCGCTTTAGCTCCGCTCACTTTGCACTTTATTATCCTCCTCACAGCCGGTAGCATTTCTCACGTGATAGCACTTTTTTCATGCCAAGTTTGACATCAATTGCTATACAATGGACATAAAGAACACAAGAGTAGTCATCCTGTTCACAAGTACAAGTTGCAAAAGTAGTATACTATAACATTCGCTATTAAAAGAAAGACGTTTATATGATCAATCCTTCTAGCTAAACATCAACTTCTACATGCTATTCATCAAGCTGGTATAATGCTGTCATGATTCGAGAACAACTTGAGCCACGGCATAGTCTGTATCATGGGATAGTGATACATGTGCTTTTCGAATGCCATATGCTTCACTGTTTGATATACGGAGCATTGGTTTCCCTATTCCACCAATGTGAGCTACTCTACTATATCCAATAATTCATGCGTTACATACCTTGATCTTTGGCCACTGTTACTTGCTTCCACTCAAGCTTATGTACTGGGAATAACGCCTTGTAGGCTGCTTCTTTGATACACCACCTATAGCCATTCAAGCTTAATACTTTGCATTGGACACGCGTGTCTGGTGCACACTTTACCTGGATCCAAGGTACATGACTTGCTGTTCTATATTGCCATCCTTGGAACATCGTTGTAGGAATTCGGTATATTCTTCTTGACTAAGAATGCGTCTTGCTAAGGGATCTCGACCTCGTCTTGCAACCAGTGCTGCTATTCTTGGGAGGTGCACGATATCAACGCCAATGCCAAGAATTGTCATGTATTGACCGAAAGCGCAGATGATGTCTTCCTTGACTGTTAAATTTGATTTGGAGCATACTGTAACCACCGAAACACACTTTTGTTAGTCCATACCATCTATTAGCACTTTAATAAACCTACTCTCGTTAGTTCAAGCCTTATACGTCATATCCATGCACGCGTCATGATATCAGTTATAGTCTTAAACACCTTTTCCCCCAGCAAGTATCAATCCAATCATGTCATTGGATGAGCAATCCTTGTACCATCATCATGCCATTTTGATCCATGCATTCAAAACCACCTTATACGATATGAGATATAGCAATCCAAATATGTCTTTTGTTATTATTACAAACGAGTTACTTGTTATTTCTTTATGCAGATCTAAGTCTAATTCTACCGAGGGATATTGACAAGTGGCTCAAAGACAAATATAATCTATGTACAATCCATGCTATGCTTTAAGCTGTTGCTGTATGATGGGTAATCTCTGCTTTGTCCAAAGTCCATTGGGCGTGCCATTCTTTGAGTCGTTCCATGACAAGAAAAGTGACAATTGTGTGGGGTCCAAGTCGAATAAATGCAGGCAACCATCCCTTGAAGAATGAACCAATGCCTTCTGTCGTTGCCATATGAATAATCAGACTGATAGGACGTCTTGATTCTGCATTGTGTGCGCTCATAATTCGTGTCTTGATGACATCCAGTGGTGAACACATGGTCGTTGCCACCAATGCCTATGTAAACACATTCCAGTCAAGACATTGGGTTGATATATGGGATAACCAAACTTACAGCTGATACACTAGCTCCAAAATGAGCAACCAGGCCATTTCCATATCCTAGCTTATCACTGAAAAGATCCTTGAAGACATCATAGCTAGTCATTTGTGACACAGTCATGACGACGGCTCTTGTAGTGCTGTATCCTAATCCTCGAAGCAACACCTGTGGACCTTCTTCTCGACAAATACGAATCAATCCATCAATAGCATTCTTGTAGTTGCGACGTTGTGAAAGTGGAAGTTGACCATCATTTTGCATGCGTACATTCACCACGTCACTTGGATTACCAAATGCACCACCCAAGATACCTGCTGCTGTTGAACAAAACAAGAGTTGCCCAAAAGTAGGTTCTATCTTGACTGTATGAGATAAAGATCATTCCTTGTCACTGCATAACATACTTGTGTCACCTGCAATGAGCCATTTGAACTTGTCGTACAAGCCGAATCGGATAGTGGAGTAGGTGCCTTGCCGTAAAAGGCTGGCTGACAGTCCGCTGTATAACGACGATATACCTTCAGTCTGCGATATGCTCCACATAATTCTCAGCATGTTTTGGTTCTTGGTTGCTGCAGTACGCCATAAAGACGATACCGATAAAGACGCTCCATTGCGCATTTGCTTCTTTATAGTCTGCAATCGTACTTTGGTGAGATCAAATGGGTGAGAAACAAAAGTAGCAACACAAGAAGCGACACCGCCTATATAAAATGGGGGTGGTGAGGATATAGAGGATGGTTGTTCTTGTTGAGTCGTTCGAAAGGAGTGTAATGAGGTCGATGGAGCAAGGACTGCATCCGATCGAGCCTGCATTAGAGAGTGTTGTTGGTCTGGTTTGGTGTGATGGATGTGGAAGGGAACAACAAAAGAGACACACAAATGCAAACAATCAAATGGACTGCCAAATCAATGCCGACCAAGCGATAGCTCACGCATTAACACGTGCAATACCCAGTGGCAGTTTATTCAATTCTACTCTCTTTGTTGCTGCATAGAATAGGACAATCGTCAAGTATTCAACTCTAAAGAAAGGCGCATTCCTTGATAATGATGGTTTCTACATCCAATGCTACTACTGGGATGATCAAGTGCATCATTCAGCAATGAAGAACATAGTCTAGTTGTATTCCTTGTTTATTGATCTACTCCTCAATTGCAATCTTTGACTGAACTACATAAAAGTTGCCATGTTTTTGTTCTGCCTTCTCCATAAGCACACGTCCACTTGGCTCGTCATTGGATTGTGAAGGGACATCAGGTCGTGTAACCAAGCCTGTTCCTTGCTCCCAAAGTTGTATCAGTGGCTCAACATCTGCTTGACCGAGTTCTTGGATATGTTCAGTGAAATGGGATATTTGATCAAGATCACGTTTCAAATTGTCTTTGGCTGCTTGTGATGTAGGTGGTCGTAGTTGTGCAAGTCGGAAGAGGTGATTGAATTGTTTATCAGTGATACTAGAAGAGTTATCGGATGAAGCAGGCTGAAGGAGTGAATGTACTGTCCATGTAGGTGCTACTGGCTAAGAAGCATAGTGTTATTACTTGCACAAGAAACATGATACAAAGTACATGTAAAGGACGTAATCGAATAAAGCACCTACCAGACAATCTTTATCTACTTGGGCGACCAAGTTATTGCGAACTAGCGTTTGTCAAGTTAGATCTCGACCTATTGCCACCCATCAAGTTTCCAACGGTACCATTTTGACTCAATGCACGACATTGTATTAGTCGAAAGGGCCGGATCGCAACTGTTGTCATGGGTAAAAAGAGGAGGGGAGAATAGGCGGAGGAAAAAGGGCAAGTGTGGAATCGTGTATCTCCTTGACAACCTTTAAATGTACTTTTTGTTACAAGTTGAAATGGGTTCGATATATTGTACAAGATCATATCCTCTATATAGACTATGCTTAATCCGTTTCCTCTATTCAAATATACAAAACATGTCAGATATCATAACATATTGGATGACTTTATGAAGGGACATACCTGTATGATAGCCACTGCGTCTAATATAAAGCAATGACATGTGTCAGAAGCATTCATGCATTAGTTGGACTATACTTGCTTACCTCATTTCTGCAAGGACACGTCGTGCATTTGTAAGTTCTGCATCGAGCTTGAGAATCTTGACCTGTTGCTCCATCTCTTTGCGCTTAAACTCGTGTACAGATAACTTGTTGAAATCAATATGAAGATCTTGATCACTCTGCTTTTGGGATACAAGTTGTTTGACTTGCTTGACCAATTCATTTGCTGCATCCTTCACTGCTTTAGCTGCCAGTTCCAATCTTTCCTGTGTACGTGACATAAATGATGACTTGACGCGCGATGCTGCTACAAGTTGTGCTGTGGCTGCTGATACTTCATTGGACGCCACAATGAGTTGCTCAAACGAATGTGTTTTGCTGATAACCCCATCTGCTGCTTCGACAAGCATATTGGTTGCTACTGCTACTGCTTTGGCAGCTGTAATCAAGCCTTCAGTCCACCTGTTGTGCTTCTTGTAGAAATCAGCTTTTGATGATGTCCCACGTCCTTGTGCTACAATCTCCTGCTGTGATGCTGTGGCGCATTGAATGAGATTGGCAATGGCATTGGTAAGAGCCAACACAGAATTCAGGATAAGTTGATGTACTTGTAAATCGGTAGCTGAGAATGAAGGATCGGCAGGTTTACGCATGAGATCCTGAATCTTGGTTGTTGCTTCTTCAATAGCACGTGCTGCATTTGACATCTCTTGTTCCACCAAATCTCCCACTTCACCATCGGCCAGCTTGTGAATATCAGTCGTGCCACTCAAAATGAGATCCTCTGTCTTTTGTGATAGGCTGTTAAGAGCATCTTGTACTCGCATATCTCCCTGAATGATAATCTCTGGTCGTTGAGCTGGTGGCTGCATCTTTAAATATCCTGACATGACACTGCTAAAGAATTGGATGGTGGCATCTGCTGATCTTTTGGCTGAATGTAGTATCTCTTCAACATCATTGTCATTGGGTACAAGTCGTGTGATTCCTTTTGAATTCAATAGTACGTCGACAATCGTATCAGCAAATTCAAGAGCACGTGTGATGGTTGTACTGTGATCACCAGAGTTACTGCCATCCAAGAATTTGCTGAATGCTGACATGAATTCTACTGAAGTGATGCTTGCTCTTTCGATCATGGATAAAGTCAATTCTGGAGTCGAATTCTCATTCCCATGCTGACCAGGCGACTCAAACTCATACACGCTGTCATTGATCTTTTGAATACATGTTCCAAGGATGGCATCTATTCAAATAGAGAATGAGGATGTGTCAATTCAAAAAAGCATAACAACTTACCCAGTATTTGATCTAATCTTCCATTTTGCTCATCTCGTACACGCTGTAACTCCTCTTGTAATTCTTTGCTGTTGTCACCCTATTATCATAATCAAGATTTAGAATAAGTATGTATGACTACAAGTAGTACTTACATATTGGAGCTCGCTCAGTTGCTGCAAACAATCATCCATACCAGCTTGAAGAACAGCAATTTCTTCATCTTTCTCCTATGAGCGATGTTAATGGTTGTCATCTTTCATTTGATATGCAACTACTTACTCTGCGCACACGATCTGCATCTCCTTGTTGTTCTTCAATCTGCTTCAAGAATTCATCAATCAAGGCTTGTTTCTCGGTCAAACTGGATTCAAGGTCGCCTTTCTCTCGATTGAATCGTGCAAGCAATGCACTGACTTCTGCTCCTTTTGATTTGCCAAGCTCTTCGATCTGATTACGTGATTCTTGTAGCTCTCGTTGTAATCTTTCAGTGTCACCACGTTGGTTCTTTTTGGATTGTATAAGTATTTCTTCACTTTGGGATCATCTTGACAATACCACACTTACTTCATGAATCCGAGCCAATTCATTCCGAGCACGATCACGTTCACGAATAAGATCAGCCAGCTCCACATTCTTAGCTCGCATATCAGCTTCCATTCTCTCCAGCTTTTCAGTAGCTTCCTGCACAGAATTGGCCTTGACTTGCAATTGCTTGTACTTGTTCAATAGCTCAATGTGCTCCTTGCGAAGTTGGCTATATAGCTTGGCGAGTGCTTCATACTTGTTCTTCCACATTTGAATCTCATCTATGATATAATACATATTAGAAAAGTAATGTAAAAGACTTTCAATGATGGTCCATCTTACTTTGCAATGAGCGAATCATTTCATCCTTTGATGCGTCCCGTTGTTGAGAATGCTGATTGATTTGCGCCATTTCTTGCTCCAAAGATTTGACTCTCTAAACCAATCCTGATATGAATAAAGTGTATATACATCCTTTCCTCCATGAATACCTGATCATATTGCTGCAACATGATCTGATCTCGTTCCAGCTGGTTCTGGAGATTCAAGAGTTGCATTTCCAAATCATTGATCCTGCTAGCTTGTTGTCCTTGCATTTGCTGCCGTAAAAGTTCTTGTTGTTGTTGTCTTTCTCTCTCTGCAAGCAATCTTTGTTGTTCTTCAAATTGACGTTGTTGTTCCAACTGCTGTTGTCTCGCTCTCTCCTGTTCCTGCTCACGTAATTTGGCTAGGCGTTGTTGTTCTTGTTCATATTTGCGTCGTTCTTCTTCCTGCTGTTGTGACCAAAAATCAATTACTGGTTCAGGAGATGGTTGTGCTGGTGGCGGTGTTTGAGCTGCTGGTGCAGGTGTAGGTCGTTTAGGTAATGGAGGTGTGCTCATTTCCATCAAGGATGGTGGATCTTGTGGCAACTTGGGAACATTGATAAGACTCGTCAAATAGCGCAAATTGGAACATTCATGATAGAACTGCAACAATCCATAATGCTGAGCATTGTATCTTTGTCGTAATGGCTGTAATGCATCCACAGCTCCAGTTGCTAGACAATATGGATCATATGAGTAATGAATCATTGTCCAAGTCATACCAAACTTACTCTTATGCATAGCGCGTAACATGCTTGTGACAAACTTGTATATTCCATAGCTTTCTTCCACCAATGGCACCAGTGCTGCAATCCGACATTCATTGTTGAGCGCATGACGTAGACTGCCAAATACTGCCTTCTGGAACTGATCAATGTGATCCTGGAGATTCATCAAATCGCTGATCGTTTCAAAGCTATTTGTATTACATTAGCTCCCATCATCATTATACCACTATGATGCCTTATCTTACCCTTCATTAGGATCGTCAATGTTTTTAAGACTGATATATTCTTCATAATCAAACGTGCCATTGAATCCAGGATGATCACGATGAAAGCGTAACTTGTGTAATAAGAGATCGACATAGTTGCGAATAAGAGGACCATATCCACGTACACCATCAGCAGCTACACTTCTTGCACATGTCTCTAACCATCCAGTTTCTCGTAATGCATCTTTGATCACCTAAAACCAAGATTAATGCATGTTCTGTCTTCATGTGTAACAATGGGTCGGCTGAAACGGTGTCGGGAGACAAGCAAGCCGGTCCGTGCGACAATAGTACTTACTGTAGGATGGCCATCCTTGATTATCTTATGCACCATAATAAGCGCTTTAAACGTTTGCACTTCATCAGAGAGAATAGGCTGCACTTTGAGTATGCTCCAAATAACGCCAGATGTGCGATGGTCCCATGTGTAGACAATACATTCTGGCAAACAAGATTGCGAATCAGTGTGTCATAGTGTTGAAATAAGCCTACGTACTTCGAACGTGCTTTTGCTTGGGTGCCGTTTCATCAATACTTGTCGCTTTTTTTATGCTTGCTGCTAGTTCACTTTCTGCCTTATCAGCTGCAACATAAGACATAATGGTATGGTCTGGGATAAAGTAGTCAAAAGAGGAAAAAGGAAAGACGTCCAATCCCTGACGCATGTCGGCGATTTTGTTCATCATGCAGCTCTTACTCCTTGAAACCACCACCCTTTTGATATGCAGTCATGTACCATGACTATACAGCTTAATCATGAAAGAAGTTGATTGACTTGGACAATGACCAGTATCTTCATCATCAAATATACTCACGCTCATTTTCGTGTCTCCTGGGAGAGTCAAACGATAAGCTTGTTTGGTGTTACAAGTCATGTTGTTGATTGGATACTTGAATGTGATGCACAGTGAAGATCCTGGGCAAAAAAAACTAGTTGATGTATGTACTACGTGTACGTCACAAGACATATAACAACATCCCCAATCCATACAACCTTTTCCTTTCCCATCTTTTCCCGTTTCTTTATCCCATGCAGCTATGACAACAACAAGTACACAAACTATTGAGCTATCACCTATTACTACACTCCAATCATCTATCGCCCCGATAAATCCTGGCTATTCACTTCAACATCGGCATCCACCCGGTCGAGATGTTGCTGATGCTTCTCTAGAACATGGATTTGACCGACCAACCGATCCACTTTTACTTTACAATAGCAAGAAAACAGAAGAGGATCTCAAGCAAATGAAGAACAGAGGCACATCCAAAAAAGTCCAAAAGTTCTATCGAGAGCAAAACGACCTTATTGATAACATGTTAAGTCCACTGAATCCTATCGATGAAGAGAGTGAGCAACGGCAGATGTTGAAGGTGCAAAGTGATAACAAACGATGCTGAGTAACTTTTAATTCTTATCTTGTGTATATTGTTCAGGTCAAAATTGCCGTATATGGCTCTGGGATAGCCAACGTGGTCTTGTAAGAGTTAATAGCGGATATTACCAACGTGGGAGTTTACATGAAGCTTTGTATAGGTTTGCATTACAATTAGTGGCTGCCATATCATCAGGATCACTCTCTATCTTTGCCACTATGGCTGATTCTTTTATGGATCTTCTTAGCTCAATTGTTTTGATGTGGGCTGCACGTCAAGTAAGCAGACCCAACCCAATCAAATATCCTGCAGTAAGTGATCTTCATCTATTCTGCATGACAACAGGATATCTCACATGATGCTTTAGGGAAAAGAAAGGATGGAAACAGCTGCCATTATGGTATTACAATCTGAGACATCTATGTGTATTCCTTTCATTTCTCACTCGATACCTAGGTATTCTCATGTCTCATGAGTTGTGTCGCCATATTTCTGATTGTGAGTAAGCATTCTACTGGATATGATTGCATACGGCTTACACGGCATAATTTAGATCGAATCTGCCCAAAAACTTGCTGAAGGAAATGTTGAATCACCTGATCTCTCCACATTATCAATCGGGTTGGTAGCTACAGCACTTGGTAAATGATAGAAGATATGTAGTTTATTAGGGTCTAATATGACACAGGCGTGAAATTCCTCTTGTTTATCTATTGCAGCACACTTTCTCAATACTCTTCAGCCAAAGTATTTGCACAAGATCATCGCAACGACATTCTTGTCAATGGACTTGGTCTCTTGACTGGTATCTTGGGTAGTCGTCTTGCAGGATGGGTGGATCCCACTGGATCTATCATTATTGCTCTTATCATTCTTCGAAGCTGGACATCAACACTTATTGGTATGTTGTACTTAAGAACATCTTCCCATCATGCTCAACTTGAGAATAGATCATACAAAGTTGATTGTTGGAAAGACTGCAGACAATGAATTCTTGAAAAGAGCGACTTATATTGGTATTTAAACAAGGAAAAGGGATATATACAGGCTTATTAACGGTGTCCAATAGCACTTACTCATCCTGGCGTACATCAAGTGGATACATGTCGTGCTTATTATGCAGGCAACAACCTATTTGTGGAAGTGGATATTGTTCTCCCACCTGATACAATGTTAAGAGAGTCGCATGATATAGGAGAATCTTTACAAATCAAGCTCGAGTCAATCCCTACAGTAGCACGTGCATTTGTACATGTAGATTATGAAACGTCTCATAGACCAGAACATCAAAAGACCAAATAAATAGGGAAATGGGTACAAGTCAAGGTGTGTGTATGTTGTGTGAAAAGGAAAATGGACAACGCTTATTGGCAACTTTCAGACGCAGCTGACGGGCTGGCCATTGAAGCCTGGTTCTCGCATCATTCATCCAACCCTCTCCCTCATCCATCCATCAAGGGTAAGCCATCCATTCTTGATACATCTTTTATTGCTATACGACATCGTGAGACGGCATTATCGTAAAAGGGATTATTGGATTTCATCAGCTATCCTTGCGACATTGCAGTCAATGAGCGACATTGGCAAAATTGGAGTGGAACAAAGAGAGTGTAGCAGGTCATTAACAACGCCCATTGACTTGTAGAACAATGGTTACTCCCGTGGTGAAGCACAAGATTATCAAGAAGCGTACTGCTCCCTTCAAGCGTCACCAATCTGACCGTTTCGCTCGTGTTGGCGTAAGTAAAAGTGGATAGTGGGATATGAATGATATATCACATGATATGAATAGTGTATTCAATGTCATCTTCTTATAGGAATCATGGAGAAAGCCCAAGGGTATTGACAATGCTATGCGTCGTCGCTTCAAGGGCCAAGCTGCTATGCCCAAGATTGGTTATGGCTCTGCCAAGAAGACCCGCCACATGTTGCCTAATGGTTTCCGCAAGTTCACTGTCAGCAACGTCAAGCAACTTGATCTCTTGTTGATGCACAACCGCTCTTATGCTGCTGAAATTGCTCACAACATCTGTGCCAAGAAGCGTGTCGAGATCATTGAACGTGCTGCTCAACTTAACGTCAAGGTTATCAATGCTGGTGCTCGTCTTCGCTCCCAGGAGTAAACACAATGATACACATGTGGAAGATGATGATTGTAAATTGAGTAGAAGTTATACAAAAACACAATACAGCATCGTATTCTTTACGCGATCAACTTGTACAAATATCCAATGCGTTACTACTACTATTACTATTCCTAAGCTTATCCAACATTTCGAGTACCTAGAATCATCATCATCTAGATTAGACCATCATGAATACATTCTTGCATTGCTACATACTTCGCTTTTTTCAATAGTAACAGGTGATTCCAGATCTGAATAATTACGACAACAGGGACATTGGAAACCGGGATAATGATTGAGGAGAGGACGAATGCATTTGTAATGAAAGGTATGCTGACAAGGTGCCACAAACAAGGCCTGTAGTGGTGCCACGGCATAAAGACAAATGCAGCAATCCTTGATCAACAATTCCGACGATAGGTCTTGTTGCTGCTCCTTGTCTTCATCTTCCATCACATAAGATGCAGAAGATGCACTGCTACTACCAAATTCAGTACCACCCAACATAGTGGATGTTGGCGTATGAGATGTCAGATATTGAAGGCTTTGAAAGGATTGATAACTGCATATTGTTGTGTGAGGAGGAGCACATGTTTTCTTGTGTGTGTGAAATATCACTTGCCTAAACCAATCAATCTCATGTGTACTTTTCCTATCCAGCTCGACTCTTAGCTTGATGCATCGGAAGGAATCTAAATCATCCCATTTTAGATTTCTTTTTGATTTGACATCTGGTTTGTAGCTTGAAACCTTGTGTACCACCTCGGTAATCGGCTCCCAGTTGTAATATATCACCATCATGAAGCTCCTGTGCTTTTGATTCTTTGTAAGGAGCACTTAATCGTACATTGTTCACAAAAGTGCCCGAAGATGACTTGGTATCTCGTATAAAGAACTAAAATTATAACAGTTGCATTGTTATGTCAAAGGATATCCTTTTTGTTTATTTTCATTCTTTACCTTGCCACGTTGCACCCAGAGCACAGCATGTTTTCGACTGACAACTTTAGTGCGGAAAGAGATCCGGTGGGGTATATAAAGTTGGTCTGTAAAACGCCCTAGCTCAAGTGATGTGCCGGATGTCAATTCGCGTTCAATCACATCAATATGTGAACCACCACTGCCATTTCTTGTTGGATCAATGCAAGGCACCATCCGAATACGATGTACGTCATCTTCATGTAAACTAATGTTGTCATCTTCGGCACTTTCTTGTATGTTGGAGTGATCATCATTGTCGCTACTTGATGTGTCATCAACAGGAGAAGATGATGTATGTTGCAAAGATGAAAATCCTTCATGTAGTGTTCTCAGTGAGTTGGACAATGATTGCCATCGATGTGCAGGTTGTCGAATTGCTAAAGCTACCCCAACAAGCATCTGTGTTGTAAAAAAAAAAAAGAAACAAGGTATAACCTAGAGGAGAACACCAGTTGTCTCGTCTTTTATAGTACTCGAACACAACCTGCATACCCATACAGATACACAAATAACTTATGCAACAAGAAATATCATTCGTTCTATGTATGGCGTATCGACTGTGTAGCCTTTCATCTGCTTTGATTATTGTTGACTGGCATTACCTAGCATGGTATAACGACATTTCACTAGCTATGCAAGTTTGACACACATGAATAGCAATGACAAATAAAAGAGAATTGCTTGTTGTTTATTCTTTTTCAAAGCTGGTTTATTAATAAAGGAAGGTTGTTATTGAAAGAACACTATGGATGGGTGTCATTATGATCAATGATTGTCGGGTGATGTGCGACGCATAGCTCCGGGTGATTTGCTGGCTCGTTGTGGAGTGATGGTGCTTAAAATCTTTTCCAAGGAAGCTTCATTTAGAAATATGCCTTCTGTTGCTGCCTTACGTAAACTGAAGTTCAGTTGTCTTAGTTGTGTTGCCATTGATGCGACTTCATCGTTGCGTTTCTGAAGCAGTTGTGCCTGAGCATCGTATTGATCTTCAATCTTCTTTTTGGCATCAATCAGAGTCAATTCACGTCGTTTAAGAGCCTGGATGTCACGTTCGTATTGTGTATTCTGTTCTCGAGTCTTGTCGGCTTCCATTTTGGATGCTTTCAACATCTGCTTCTTGTCAAGCTTAAGAGCATCAATCTCCCTTTGCAACTTGTTGACATACGCTTCTGCTTTCGATCGTGCCGATTGTAAGGTATGGTTGGTTTGGGTATACTTGCGCTTCAATTCATGATTCTCTGATGATAACTTTTTCAATTTCTGCTCATATTGTCGACGTATCTCATCTACTTGTCGTGGAGCTTCTCGAAGTTGCATAGCATTGGCTGCAGATGATCGACCAGCTGTTGTATTTCCAGTGACTGAACGACGATTGATAGTGCCAGGATGAGCAGTTGTAGTTCTTTTGCGTTGTAAAGCCACATCCCGCTCCTTTTGTGTTTCCATCAGGTGCTCATGCAACTCGTTTAATTTGTCCTCATATGTCGATCGCATTTGTGAAAACTCTCCTTCTGATTTCTCCAATTGACCAACAAGCTCTTGCTTCACAAGTAAATCTGCTTGTACTTGATGCAACATCTTGAGTAAATCTTTGCTACGTCGACGACCTGCTGTTGATGATGATCCATCGATACCAATTGCACCTTGTTGTTGTCGTGACACTGTTGTCCAACTGGATGATAAGCGTGAAGTGCCAATTGAATTATCTGAGTCATCAAGTAACGAATCAGTCCATGATAGCGATTCTCGTTTGCAGGAATCATTGTTGATCGACTGAGCTTTAGGTGTATCATCAGTCCAAGTTGGCACGTCCTACACCAACATAAATGCATGCCGCTGAGTCAATAACTCTCTTCAGTGCAACATAAACAATAAAGAACAAGAAAGAATCTTACCAGTGCTTCTAATTCATTATCAGTATCAAGATCATCTTGTATATGACAATCAGATAGTGGGAAAGAATCTTGACGCATGTCGGCACCAGGCTTGTTATGGAGCATTGAATTCTCATCATAGTCATCATGCTGTTGTTGAGCACTATTCAAAGTTCCTTCTGGACCAGTTGCAGCTGATGTATCTTGTAACACGGTTTCATCTTGAGACTGTGACCAAACAAATAGCAAATTGTTTGCATAATCGCTAAGTAAAGTTTAGAATCAGGAACCAAAAAGAATCCCTCTCTTTACCCCTTCCCCTGCAAACTCCCAGACAAGTACCTTGTGGAAGGCTTCTGTATCGAATGCTGACTAGAACATATGGGTGTCAAACAAAAGCCGGATGACCATTACAAGAAAAAAAAGGAAAAAGAAACTCCAACCCACCTCATTTGTAGTCATCAGATCTTTATCTGCCACCATTTCCTCTGTGGATGTAGAATCGACAGGTGTCCATTGTGATGTGTACTTTTCTCTTGTGGCGCGTTTGGAAGATGAGTGATGTGTGCGAATTCGTTGTGCAATGGGGACATATTTGCTGCGACGACGTCCTGAAGAAGTTGGCTTATGAATAAAGTCTCGTTGATGATGATGATGATGTCCAGTAGATGAAGTGACAATAGTGGAGTTGGATATAAAAGCTTCTAGACCTGAAAGTGCACGAGATGGACCACCAGCAGCATTACCACCTGCTACAGTGATAGTACTAGAACTCATAGCGGAGGAGGAGTTGTTACTGATGCATGCTGCTGCTTCCAAGTTTGCTATTCGGCTGTGTGCTTCGGCTAATTCAAGTTTCAAATCCTGAACTGTCTCGGCATATTCACGGATCACAGGATGAGCTTCTGATATCACATGGTTGGGAGATAACTGAGCCATCAAAGTGTCTCGTTCGCTCTGGACTTGAGCAAGTTGGGATGATATATCTTGATTGAACTTGTGCATGCGTGCCAATTCATCCCTTTCATATAACAGTCGTCGTCCTTGATCATCACCAGTGACTTTCTGAAGCATGGATATCTGCATCTTTAGCTGTGACACTTTGTTGCGAAGATAATTCAACTCTTCAGGACTGCCTTCATAATCATGATTGATCTCAACTCGATTCTGGATGTTGCGTGCACGACCAGCGTATTTCAAAGTGCTCAATGTCTTCATATAATCAGCTTCTGAAGGACTGACACAAGCAAGCATCAAGGTGTGGCTGTTTCCTCCAAGACTATCCTGCAGCAATCTGGTCAACTTGCTATCGCGGTAAGGGACATGCGCCCCCTTACGGGATTCGTCACCCAGTGCTGATATCACATTTCCCAGTGCCAATAATCCAGTGTTGATAGAGATGCCTTCTTTTTGTCGATCCCCAATCGTACGTTTAAGCTATGCAATATATTTACCTTTTAATAATCTTTCTCCTTTTAAAGTATATATATGCTTCTTACCCTTTCTGAACCTGCCAAGTCAACAAAGTGAAATTTGGATGCAAGACGTTTGATGGATGGCTGTGAATCAGTTGCAGATGACTCTTGGTTGGCAATTTGTTGTTTCAAAAGAACAGAGAAGATGGCGTGGGATCTTGATGATGTTGCATTAACGTCAGTGGATCCAGTAGCTCTGTGATGGACTCCTTTCCTTAACATCCTACAATCAATAGTCGTTGTCAGCACAAAGAATGATTCGGGACATTTCTATGCAATCACTTACATCAACATATCCTCTGCATTATGTACTTGTTCCTCACGAACACCCAACCAAAAGATGTTCCCATCAACATCTTCACGAATCGATGGATGTGTTTCAGCAGCGATACGATTGGGCTCCAATAGATCATTCAAATCCTCATGATATAACTCCAGAAATGATACGTAGACTTGATAGCTGTCTCCTGGTTTGCTGCATGTTGACTCGAGCTCTTTGAACAGGGAATGTGCGAATCGTTGGATGATACCTAATCTCTCCCTATCAACATTTGTTCATGCAAAATAAAAAGGGAATGTTTCAGTTACATACCATCTTGATCATGAGATGAAAGTGCACCAGTACCCATGCTGTATGTCTTGCCGGATCCAGTTTGACTATTAGGAAGGATAACAACATTAGGGGGATAAGACTATGCAGTTCTTCAGGATATAACGTACCCATATGCCAGGATGGTAACATTATTGCTATATGCATAACACGGAAACATGAGTGACATGGCAATAAGATATACTTTATGCAACACTAACCCTTCACGAAAACGACAAAGAAGTGGAGCCACACAAGTCGTAAAAACATGATCCTGAGTTGCTGAAGGGTCGAATACTGAATCAAAGGTAAAAGCGCGATCGTGGCCAAGGAATATTTGTGGCTCGTTGTCGGCAAAGGTAACGCATTCGTGTCCATTGTCAGAGCGTTCTTTGGATGACAGTGGTCTTACACGCAAGGCCACCCTATACACAAGCACAAGATTAACAAGCAGAAACTATATATCAAGGCGTTGTTTGGCGTACCTGACCGCGGTGGTAGCCATTGTGTGTGTCAAGGGAAATGAGGATGACTGACGGCGGAACGAAGAAGAGGAAAGAGGAGCAAAGGGACTATGGAAATTGATTGGATACCTAGTTGCCACCAAGACCCACCCCACATTGAAAACATTACTTAAGCCTCTCTTTCCATGTCATCTCTTGCATTTAGATATCTATGTTACTTTCATTATGACAATACAAAGAGATACATTCATGGTTTATGCAAAGATAGTATGGAGCTGGGGGACAAATAGTTACTGTTTCTATATTCGTCGCATGGATAGTAGAGTGCTGCTTTGTATGTTCACAAGAAAATATACACAAAGCCATGTGTGTATTGTGCACACAAGTCCGCCTGAACATGGATCACGTTTCTACAAGTGCTAATGTGTAACAGCTCTCCAGCGTTCCAGGCCCAAATGGGAGAACGATGGATCGGGTCCTTCTTGTTTTCCTTGTTTGTCACCAATGCCACTTACACATGTGCTTGTAATATTTAAAACCATCTCTTTTACCACATTCATCTTTCATTCATTCTTTTTTTCTTCTTTACATTCGCCTTCCATCATGCTTGCTTCCTCTTCAGCCGTCATGCTTGCATCTACCACCACTAATCATCAACAGCAGCAATCATCATCATCCTCTTCTCGCCCATCATTCCCATCTTTGGTACGCACCTTATTGCTTATGGTGTCTCCATCATCAACATCCAATACCAGCACTACCAATAATAATAATGATCCCAATCACTCTGAACTTGATGGTGAATTGGAAGATATAAAGAACAACAGCTTGTTTTTGGAAGCCTACTTTTCATTCCCTGCTTTGGAAGAAGATACTTGCGAAACAACTTCAGTCAAACACTGTGCAACAGACCGCATTCACCAACAACATAACTCTACACCACTCTTGGTCGGCTCTAATCAAGTTTTTTGCTAATACCCCAATGCCAGCCACATCCATACCACGCATGACATACATACACATTTACGCCTATCATACTTATTTGCATCATCACTCATCTTTCGCACCTATACCTTTTGCAGGTCAAGGCGCATCCTGTAAATTATTGTTGCCATCATTATATGTACACACACACTGTCTCCCTTCCCCTGTCATGGTCCTTATCTTCCGACTCATGATTGACTCGCTACTTTTTCTCCTCCTTTTGTATGCGCTTGTAAGACAAATGTAATAATGAAACCTTTTTTTGTTTTTTCTGCTTCTATTCCATGTTGTATGTGTGCAAATCTTTAGGGAAAGCCATGTCATTGGAAGGGGTCATTTGCAATCATCCTACTGGCTGCCCTTACTTTTTTTTTTCTCTCCAGTCGATCCAGGAGACAAAAAGACATTTTGGGGATGATAATTTTAGGTTGAAGCACATCCAATTCAGCACTACTTGCTTCGTTTGGTCCCCCTTATACTAGCCACGTTTGTTACACAACCCATCACTGCTGTAGCTATTCGGCAAGATGCGATAGGGATACACGATACTTACCGGCTCAAGTTCCACATGAAATATGGTCCTAATAGTGCCACTAGTGAAGATTGGGAATGACTGCCATGTGTTATACTAATGTCTTAGTGCCTTTCAAGTCCAATGTCATCAAGACTTGCTCAATACAGGGTGCTTCAGCCTCATGCAACTACAAGTGGCACAAATGATACATATTCAGAACGACTTGCTTGTAGTCATATATTTAGTCACCTATCAGTTGCAAATGATCAACAGCAGTAGCACTAGTCTCGCTCAAATGGCCACATGGTATGCCTATTTCTGTGTTTTACCAATTACTCTACTTGAAGCGATAATCTGCAATTCTCCATCGTGATGTTGCCATTTTAAGAGTCGGAACGCCTTTTGGAGGACCTTGAAGCAGTAATCATGTCTTGGTTGCATTGGAAGTCTTTTGAAAGGAGTATAAGTACATAAAGATTGGAAGCTTTCAAAGAATGATATGACTTTCAGTCATCATCAAGAGTATCAAAGGCGCATGAAGGTTCCCTTACACTTGCAAGGTAATGTCACTTTCTGGATGCTTATTAGATATAGGGCTGGATTGATTGTCCTTTCAAAGTAGTAAAGTTGATGACATATCCACATCATTGTGCTTTAATTAGGTCGACAAAACTGAGATATCAATTGCACTTGGCTTTACATAATAGGACATCCACTTTATCATTTGCTATAAAAAGCAGTTTACTCATTGTTTGGCAACCATCAAAGGATGATAAAGATAGCAATCTTGCACAAAAGTTCGATCATCAATGCTACCATCCCACCCATTTTCAATCCAGATACAAGCAGACAGGTAACGAGTCTCATCGATTTAGAGTAAGGGAGCATTTGACACATATACATTATAAAACTGAACCATTTTTGGCATCAACTGCATGATTGTCGATACCATGAAACCAGTGATTTCATTATGGCCAGTAGTAGTTTGGGGGGGACTAGGTGGCGTATTACCGAAAAACATCATATTACAGTAACAGAAGGCTTCAAGAAGAACAAGGTGTTGCTCTACAGTCAAAATGATGACTCTTCAAGTGATTCAATCACTTTATTCCAAATGCTGGTTGACAGGAATGTCTACAGATCACGTGTGGAACTCACTTTGGCGTGGTGTGAAGAATTGAAATGCAGCTGTCTTCGTCTTTCATTTCTAACAAGTCCCTCTGGTCAGCGACACCAATGGTATATACACACTTGATCGATCCGCTAGCAGCAGCATTGCTTACAGTCTATCTACTTGTAGAGTGACGATCTCTCCAGTTTCCTACCCAAATCGTTTGGCAAGAGCGCTCCCAGTAAAAAGCATGTACAACAGAACACGCAACCAGAAGGTCTAGAGGACGAAGAGCTAGATCCACTTCGCCAATTTCTACCAGTTTCGTTTGGCAAGAAAGAAAAGAAGCAGGACTTCTCGATGCAGTTTGCAAAAACCAAAAGAGAGGCAAGTCGATCATACGAAAAGGATGTGGAGTGGTTGTTTAATAAGGATATGGTTTGTAGGATGCAGCAGTTGAATTGAAACGACAACGAGTGGGTTCTACTGAAGCACCTGTGCCAACACAATCATCAGCAGTACAAGATGACGAGGATGATGACGAGGATGATGAAGATATGGAGGATGAAGAAGAGGAGAATGTATTACCTATCACCCATGAAATCAAGCTCAAGGATCACCATCGTACTGTATCAGCACTTACACTGGATCCAGCAGGTGCGCGTCTCATCTCTGGTGGATATGATTATGATGTCAAGTTTTGGGACTTTGCAGGCATGGATCAATCATTTCGACCATTTCGCAGCATTGAACCATGTGGTGGCAACCAGATTCATGATCTTCAATATTCATTGACTGGAGATTCCTTTTTGATTATATCCGGCATGTCTGTAGCCAAGCTATACAATCGTGATGGCAATGAAATATGCGAATACATGAAAGGCGATCCTTATATTCGTGATATGCGCAATACAGATGGACATGTCGCTGCATTGACAGGTGGTGTTTGGCATCCAAATGATCGACAATTCTTTGCAACATCATCACAAGATGGCACTTTGCGGATATGGGATGTTGACAGGAGACGCAAGCAGAAAAGTGTGATCGCTTACAAGTCACGTGAACGAGGTGGTCGATCAGCTGCTACAGCTCTTACTTATTCACATGATGGCAAATTGATTGCAGGTGCCTTTCAAGATGGTACAATCAATCTTTGGGGAGCAGATGGTCCTTTTGTACGTGCATCCATTTCCATTCCAGAGGCACACATGAAGCAAACAGAGACATCTTCACTTGTCTTTTCTCGTGATAATCACACATTGGTCAGTCGAGGAGGTGATGATTCAGTCAAATGTAAGTATTCATGTCTTTTGGATTTAAGAGATTATGCTAACACATTCATTATAGTATGGGACATCCGAAATGCAAAGAAACCAGTGAACACTGCATACAATTTGGAAACAGTCAATCCTGAAGCAAATGTGATCTTTAGTCCAGATGAGCGGATGATCTTGGCAGGTATGGATCAATGATTCTTTGTTTTATTGCTTTACTGACAATATCCCAACTAGGTACATCTGTGCCAAAAGGAGAAGGATATGGAAAGCTTGTCATGCTGGATCGAGAAACTCTTGAAGTTCAACGCTCCATGGGTAAGCAGTGAATGAAGGATTGGCCCTATTTGCATCGATTGACACTCGGGATTTTTCTTGATTGTAGGTATTACAAAATCAAGTGTTGTCAAGGTTCTTTGGCACCCACGCATTAATCAGGTAAAGTGGCAATGATGAGGATTTATAGTAAAGCCAATGACTAAATCATTTATTAGATCATCACTGGAAGTGCCGATGGTGCCATCAGTGTATTCTACAGCCCAACACATTCTGCAAGAGGGGCCAAGCTGTGTGTGGTGCGTGAAGCTAAACGACAAGCTGTGGATGATTATGAGATCAATCGACCCATCATTACGCCACATGCTCTTCCCATGTTCAAAGACGATCAGCCAAGAAGTTCAAAACGAAAAAGAGAAAAGTTGCGACAAGATCCCAAAGTGTCCCATCGTCCAGGTACAGTATGATGGATCATTGTTATTGCAATGTATACTTATGATTGTCATTAGAAATGCCTGTCAAAGGACCTGGCAAAGGTGGTCGTGTTGGCGTCAACGAGCAACAATCAGTCATTGCAAGCTTTTCCAGAGATACTACTCGAGGTAAGCTTTAGGATAAGAAGAATAAGATTGGTCGTGCTGATATATTCTTTACTTTGATCTGCAGATGAGGATCCCCGTGAAGCATTGCTCAAGTATGCCGAAGCTGCTGAAAAGGAACCCATGTGGGTTAGCAATTGTAAGTATCCAAGAGATCTTGGGATGATCATCCCCCTTTTGCAAAGTGCTTTTGCTGACTCATATGTATCATTTTAGTGTACAAAAAGACCCAACCAAAGCCTGTATTTGCTAGTGAAGAAGAAGAGGATGATGACAAGAAGAAAAAGTAGAATGTTTATGTATTACAATATCATGACTGGATTCCATAAAACTTATGTATTGTGTCTTTGTTTGACGAGATAATATACTGACTTTCCTGCATCATTGTGCTTCATGCAACAGCCCCCAACAGAGGAGAATAAAGATTTGATGAAAGAAGCCATTCAAGGAGAAAGAGTGATTCATGGAGTATGATCTTGTATGCATGCATATTCATGCCAACTTTCTCTTTTTTGAATAATGACCCTACACGGCGTTCCTTGGTTTTGGAAAGTTGTAACAAGCATAAACTACTCCTTTTTAATCTAGCATCAAGATCTCCATCTTCACATAACACATGTTTTGGATAAGCTACTAGATATAAGGAAATGTGCCTTTACGCGCTCAACACGCATATGTTCACATTCTGGTATTATTGAATAAGTGTTTGGAATACACCTTAATGCATACTGATTCATGCAAGACCGTGTTTGTGTGTCGGAGGAGCTCATTTAACTATAAAGTACTAACATAGATGATGATGTTGATATTGAATGATTATGGGGATCTCACAATGCTTCCACTGCGTGGACATTGATGCAACCAGTCATCATGGGGCTGCTGTTGATTTTGATGAGGAGGCAAGGACAACCCCATGTCATGCTGTAAGGGATAATCGATAGCTGACTCGCAGTCTGCACTTGGATCGTTACTATTGTCAGATGGCTGCACGGTCGCGATAGGAGGTATGGCTGCAACTGGTGGTGATGATGTAGCCATTAGTGGTGGTTGTGAAGAATATGTCTCTGCACAAGGTGGTTTATACATATCATCATTGGCTGGTGCAGGCTTCTGATTAGTAACCAAGGTTACAGTGGATGATCGTGGATTGAGCTGGAAGTTTGTGTTGCTTGCATAGCTTGGCTGGTTGGTCATCGGGACAACTACCGATCCGGATTTGGTGTAATGCATGAATTCTTCTGATGCTTGAGATTGCTGGATAACCATAATACCAGAGCCATTGTATTCAAAAGGTGGCTTTTCGGTAGACAAGAAGTCTTGTGTTGGTGGTGCAATGTTGGTTGTGTTGTTGGTCGAACATTGTGGTTTGGGATGAAAGATAAGGATCACGACAAACCATGCTACCACAGAGGACACATTGACTAACAGATTTGGTTCAATATCATGATACAAAGGAGACACATGCATGATGAACACATACTGATACAAATGAAGAAGTCGGCTGAAAACTTGTGCATATTAAGCGTTTTGTGTGCAGTCAATCCATCAATACTAAGAATGATAAAGGAAATAGAATCCGTGAAGAGCACAGTGGTCAAGATCAGGTTCAGCTCCTAATTGCATGCATACTTATTACATTACATGTCGTCTTATCTCGTCATATGAATCATACTACATACCTGAAAATAGCGGATCTTGTGTGTGATTGAGCGTGCATTGTTGGATTCTCTTGAATTTCTCAATAGCTTGTGGAAACGAACATGGGATACAACACCAAGTATTGCCACGATGAGCAATTCTATTGAATATGCCCGATAGATTAGCTTCTTTTCACTGCTGGAAGACATGATTATGGCACTCACCACAGCCGTAAACAAGCTCTGGCATGATTTCCTTGTAGGTGGGATCATAGACATCACGTGAGAAGTTATACTGGAGTACAGGAAACATGATGATACTCAACACTGTCCTAAATGCATCATAAAGGTCGGCAACTTGTTTCTGAATGAGCCAATTAAAGCGCCACCTACCAGACAATGTAGAGCATGAACTCCTTACTGCTCATGAAACTAGCCTTGGCAACCGAATTGGCGAGATAGTTCCAAAAGCATTGTAGCAGTAATAAGGTGCCCCTATAAAGATTTGGCGTAAGGATTGATTCATCTACACACCCCTTCACTCTAGACTTACGTTTGCATAGAGAATCCGAGACAAATGCTGTATTCTATTAATGTCATCATTCTCTTGTGTTAAAGCTTTGATCGCTAGCATTGTGTACTGCTGTAATGAGCCATCCTTACCTGTTGGGATGACAAGTGCTTGGTCAGCTTTTGTCCACATTGGCTCAGGTTTGGTGTAGATATGACCGAGCATGTTGGCAAATCCTTCTTCATACTTTATCTTGCATGTTGTTATATCTAGGTACCAGCTGTTAGCCATCACTTTCTCAATGTGTGGATATAGCATAACATACCATAGAACAGCTGAAACGGTATCATGATAAATATTAGTGTGCTAACAATGCTTTTAAGCTCTCCATGGCGGAATCGGGAAGGGTGGAGACATTGAAATCCATCGAGAGACCACACTCGGTAAATGTACCACACAAAAAGGTAACTTATGGACACTGCCCGCTCTATAGATGATGTTGTTGCAAGTTAGCAAGATATCCTTGTTGACTGGTTTTCTCGATTGCTCACGTAGAAAGCTAAAGTCACTGAGATGAGTCATTAAGGATCAAGTATATTAAAAGAAGAGTAAAGAAACGAGGAGCGAAAAGAAAAAGAATAAACGACATGTCTGATACAATACTGCTTTTCTATAAATGAACTTGCTAGAGTTAGGTGACTAACAGACGATTTACAAGGGGAATAAGGGGTCAAAAGGATTAGCTGATGTGTAAGTGGGGATAGCTGGGGCTAGTGAGTTTGAGGAGCAAAAAGAAAGACAAAATCAATCTCGGCGCCAACTCTTACTTTTGCTTATTCTTCTAGACACTTTGCATATGCGAGGGATGTGCGGAGATGCCAGAAAGAGAGTAATAAGACACATCAAGGAGACATCATACCACCCATATATATCAACACATACTCTTTGTATAATGTGCTTTGTATTTCAACGATGAAGGAGACATTATCTACAGCCACCATACTCTATCATGTCGTTACAATAGCTCGCATGGTGTCCATTGCGCTGACCTGGTGCAAGGGAGCAAGGGACATAGTTACGGACTCAGCGCAGTAATAATACATAATGTCAGCACGATACATCATGCCCGAGAGGAGAAAGTAAAAGGGGAAAGCAAGTAAATCGGTCTACTTGTCCCTAACGATGATACATCTTACCTTTTAGTCACCATTCAACACCTTATGTTATGCAGAAGCAGTAAAAGTCCTATTCAAGTCAAGATTGACAATGACATACAACAAAGATACACAACAAAGTCATTGTGACGATGTAATGTCTTTGGTGATGATGTTCTTGATATGGGACAATTCCGATAATATAAAACCTTAAAAAGGATTCAAGGGATGGCGGTAGAGGAGAAGATAAGAGTGAACCACAAGCTTGGCCATTGCCACGCCGCCCATTCTTTCGCAACACGTTTTAAATGGCCCAAGCATCCATTCTTGATGTGATATCTCACGTTTTCAACAGCATCATCATCCGTGCTTTTAATCAATACCTTTATTTGACACATGAACAACATGCATTACAATTTGTGATGATTGTCTACATATGCACATATCCTGCATGGCAGTATAGATGCCTGAGTACATATCTTAAGAGTCATGTCCTTATGTATCACCAGAGAACCAACATTCTAAATCAGTGATCTTGATGTACTGTAAGGGTAACTTCTCCTTCCAAACAAAATGGTTGCTTTCAGGGCAATGATGGATAGCCACCTTAGTAAGCGAAACAAGGAGTATAGGTCTAGTGAATAGATCTCCGTTGACCATGGGAATATGTCCTTCTCATCATTAATGCTGTCTCATTTACAGTGGGATAGAGTGATATTGGTACATACAAAGATGACACTGCTTATGTCATTACACAATATAAAGGATGACAAAGACAACAATATGGATTATGATGAATGATGATTGTCATTTGTTTTATTCGGTTGAATATACGGGACAGCTTAAGCGGTTCATGTTTATGATGTGGCCAACAAGTTGGTGAAACCAAGACGTCTGAATCCTTTGTCATCAGAAATCCACCGCGTGTACCTATTAGGATCACCGACTCACTGAGCGCCTTTTCGCTTCTTTTTCTCCACACAATCTCGACAATGGCCAACAAGTCAAGTGGACAAGCAACATCCGAAGTCCGTGCTGGGTAATGTGTTTATTGAGCTGTATACAAAAGCACATGCGTCTAATGGGACTATGCTACAAACCAACAAATAGACATGAGCTTAATATTGCTGCTCTTGAAGGATATCTCGTTGCCAATGTTCCAGGCTTTAAAGCACCTCTCGACGTGAAGCAATTCAAGCATGGTCAATCCAATCCAACATATCTAATTAAGGATGGAAAGTAAGTGTGATGGTGTGCTTGGATGATTCAAGCATGATGGACGAGTATTGGTTTCACAATTATGTGGAGCGGAAAGACTAAATGTACCTAGTCAAACCCAGTTTGTACTTCGCAAGAAACCACCAGGAGCTCTTCTATCAAGCACTGCACATGCCGTTGAAAGAGAATATCGAATCATCAAAGCATTGGGTGATGGCACTGATGTCCCTGTTCCCAAAGTATACGCACTGTGTACTGACACTGCTGTAATTGGCACTCCTTTCTATGTAAGTAAATGTAAAAGGAGAGCAAGAAACGCAGGAGAAGAATCATTCATTACTTATGCATCGATTCAGGTCATGGAATTCCTCAAGGGCAGAATCTTTGAAGATGTGCGTATGCCACAGATTCCTTTTGAAGAACGTAGACAGTGGTAAGCACTTGTACCAAAGATACAACAACATGATTGATGACAACATTGGATATAGCTGGTTCTCGGCTATGGAAACTCTTGCCAAACTTCATCGTATTGATTACAAAGCCATTGGTTTGGGAGATTATGGACGTCCTTCTGACTTTTACAATCGCCAAATGAGATCACTTAGCAAGGTTTCTGCTGCTCAATCTGCTGCCAAAGATCAAGATACTGGTGAAGTTGTTGGTCCTATTCCACGTATGGAAGAGATGTTTGCCTGGTTCAAAAAGAATCAACCAGCTGATGAATCAACCATTGTTCACGGTGACTTTAAGGTACATTTATCCCACTTTATCTTGTCATGTACAAAGCTAACTTAGGCTTCTTGTCACTATAGATTGACAACATGGTAATACAACAATGAATGGCATCAACATGAAAGCTTATATGATGATTTGTTGCATAGATTTTCCATCCCACTGAGCCTCGTGTCATTGGTGTCCTTGATTGGGAATTGTCTACAATTGGTCATCCACTGTCAGATCTTTCGAATCTCCTGCAGCCTTTTTATATCCCTGCTACTGCTCCTATTCCTGGATTCAAGAACCATACTGGACCTTTGCCAATCCCTGGTGCTGATGAGCTTATGCAAGTATATTGCAAGCACGTGGGTAGACCTTATCCTATCGATCGTTGGTTGTTCGCTGTAGCATTCTCCTTTTTCAGAGTAAGTTGATTGAAGTTGAAGGACAACATTTATGCTAATGATGTACCATTTCCAGTTATCTGTTATCTTACAAGGTATTGCTGCACGTGTGGCTCGACGACAAGCATCATCTGCTCAAGCCAAACGCCATGCTGAAAACTTCAAGCCACTCGCTTATCTTGCACTTGAGATTGTGGATCAAGGCGATTTGAAGCCAAGCAAGTTGTAATTTATTCTTGTCCCTTTCCCCTTTGTTCTTGTTTGTCATTCAAATATAATCTTGTCTCATTCACACTCACACTGTTTGACTCTTCAACATTGGATTGTGCTACATGACCAAAGATACATGTGTTTTTACCATTATCCACCTTAGTTTGCCAAAGTATCCCACGTTTCAATGCACCAACAATGTTTCCTTAAACAGACATGGCTATCAGATGATTGCAATGTATCTTGGGCTTTTAATCCATAAATGCTCTATCTATACTAGACACACGAATTACAAGTTCTACTCTACAGCTACATGAAGCATGAACACTGATAATACCAGTCGTATAGCCTACTTTGAACACTCTAAACTTGTAGCCAACCAACAATGACCCAGTGTTGTTTCTCAAGTCTACTTTTATTCTGCGTTAAAGTCCTTTGAGCGCCATTGCACCTGTGACCAATGGAAGCATCTGTTGTGGATCATTCTCTTGATTGCCCAGCTGATAATACTATCAAGTACCATCGCATCAATTGTTGCCTGCCATGATGATTTCCCACGCATTCTTTTTACCTTTTGAATGGACTTGATATCGTGCATTTGATCCAATTCTGATAGTGGCACCAATTCTCCCTTGATATTGTTGATCATATCCTGTTGCACTTGGCTAGCTTCACCACCAACCTTGATCACAAGTAGATTCTCTGTCTTGTCACTGATACCAAACCGCCTTAAGGATTGTGCGATCTATATATATACGCATATGTGAGATATCTCGTCATCATTGTCAAAGAAAGTGCTATCACGTGTTTTTCTTCAAGCTCATACGTTGTAGTTTGGTGAAAGCTCTATAACAATCTCGGAATTGATATTATGGCTCTTGAGTTGGTTGTTCTGCTCATCGTGAACAGCGCGGTTGACAGCAAGAAGCGCATGGAAAGGGTTGAGAATAAGCGATGCATCAACAAGAGCGTACGACAATGACTGATCCTGGGCAATAAGACGCTGTCGCAATTCAGGAGCATTGGTAACTTTGCGAAACAAGGCCATATGGACAGGTCCTCGATTTGGGTATAAGTCAAGTGTATGCGATTCCATGGTAAGTGAAGAAAGTCGTGTATAAGATAAAGAAGTTGGCGTGAAATAGAGACGACTACTCGTGACAGCGGAGAGTGCCTTTCTTAAAGATGAGCATGTTCCCAACCCTTGATCAACAAGCCATAGTATCCTATTTCCTTTATCGCTTTATGACTCTTGTTTTATAGTCTCTTTCATACGTATAAGTGATCTATCAATATAAACCAGGGACTAGTATATGACCTTGCCACGTGTGTTTACTTGAAAGAATGATGGTGGTGACCTTTTGTTGACAAAGCCAAGCCCATTCAGTAGGCTCATGATCACTTTTTATCTTATTGCACTGTGTAAGTATGGATGGAATTCTCTGCCCATGGTCTTCTTTTTGTGTGCTACCAAATGACGTATTTGCATAAGCTGGTGTCCAGTCTTAGTTACCAACTATAACCTTCAAACCTTTTCACAGCATTGCACAAGACATTGATTTGGTATTGGGATCATAATAAATGTATTACTAGTGAGATGTTTCTATTATCATACAAGTGCATGCTAGCAATTAAAGTGGGGTAGGGCATATAATATGGTACATAGTGATGCGTAGGACCGGCCATTTTACAAAGTGAATATAGATTTTAAGATGCAAAGAGCACCTGCTCGTCAAGATTGCGAAAAGATGATAGTGGTGTTGATTGTTGGATTGTTTGCAACGTGGATCTGCCGTCAGATGATGGTGATGATGGTGATAGTGGTAGTGCGTGTATATGCAACTTTCTGGTTGCTGACTCAAGTCATGTCAATGAAATCGGATGCTGGTATTGGAATTCTTTATCGTGGATCGTCATTTTACGCAGCAGAAGCTGGTTTCTTTGGGCACATCCTTTAAATTGGAAATAGTGATTAGCATCGTGTTATGGTGGACTATACATCATGTATGATAACAACTTACATTGAGTAATGACCTTTTTGGCCACAATGGATACATCTTCCGTCAGACATGTTGTAAGAGTATAGCGTTGATTGTCAATTAAGTATGAAAAGATTGGAGAGAAAAAGACAAAAGAGATGGGCTTTTATACTGTAAATCGGTCTTGATCGCAGCAGACAGCTCAATTAGGCAACGTTTGTAATCACAGGATGGGGGGAAGAAGAGAGTTCACCTTTAGTTTTTACTGGCTAGACGGCGATCCACCACACGTGGCGATATTGTCTCACAGTGGTTTCATTCGTGCCTCCACTTGCACTTTTCCAGCTTCAACTCTTGTGTACGACATGACGAAAGTTGCTATATCCGGTTTAGCTCAAGAACCAGGTGCATTGTACGCTCACACTACTCTTTCCTTTTCATTTCATACTCTCCCTTTTCTTTACAATATGTTGGATAAGGCTTTTTTAAGAGAGAGAAAGAAAGATTGTTGTGTTGCATCATGTGGACATGGCTTATCCAGATGTGGATATTGACTCATGGGGCACCAACGCTTTACCCAATGAAACTACACCACAATTCACACAATCAAGGATGCCATTCATCACACTAAAGTAATAATAGTATGACGAGCTGCCAAGTTCATTATGTCGGATGACACTTTTCTCCACATACAATCAAATGAAGGATATAGTGATCCTGTAAACAGCATAAATAAGGTGATAGTAATCGGTGGATCACAACAATGCACTAAATTTCATTGTCCTTGATATTCACCTATAGAATTCCTTAGATGATATAAGCATTTCATTATCGGAATGTTATAATCGCCGCACTATGTTGTCATCATCAAAGGGAGGCAGCGTATCACCGGCTTTACTTTATTGCTTATCTTTGGAGGATAAAGAATATATCATAATTTGCCGCAGCTATTTGCTCCTCATCCACTTTTGTGGATCACATAAACCTAGCCCCGTGATCAGCCCATGATACACAATGTATGCTGTCTTGGCATGTTTATTCTTATCTCTTCACATAGACATGGTTTTGATGATACATTTAGGGGTAAGAAGATCCAACTATGCTCCTGCATTTCGGACACGATTTGAGCTTTTAGCTCGTCATCTATAATGATGAATGAACGAACCAATCTGCTAAACAAATAGCCATTTGATATGTTATTCGGCATTGTATGCCGCTGCCGAGTTACCTGGCACGTGTCAGTTTTCGCACCATGGCCACGCGAGCATCTGATGGGTCATTCACAGCCATAGATACGTATATTATAATACATACACAGTATTTATACATGCCATTGATCATATGCACACATTGGTATCTTTATTTCCGCTGACAAAACCATGAGCTCATTGAGAAAGGGGAAAGGGGTCTAGCACAGTTCTCCGCACAACACATCTTTATTCTTTCATCAACCCCGGTCAGTCGGCATCCCCCTTTCCAACAATCAACCCCTTCAAGATCAGAATGATTCTCAGCCATAATAGAGTGAATAGTGATAGCCAAATCATGTATACCATTCCTTAAAGGACATGGATAACAGCAAGTTATCTATCGCAACACCAATGTTTGCTATACGACTCAAAAGAATGGCTTCATTCCATCATTTTGAAAAGATACGATTTGCCAATTGGTTACGCATTGTGCAAGGTTGTAATCTTGTGTTGCATCAGACAAGGCAAGAAAAGATCGCAACAATGGGCTGTGTAGATTGGTTACCAGTATCACAATCGAAAATATGCTACGCCGTAAGTGCGGAAAGTGAGAATGATGCAGGGTGTAGCTATGATGTGTACTTAAAGTACAACCCGCCCCTCCGATCTTTGTCCTCCACAATGACGTTAGATATCATTACACGATTCGGCTAATTTGGTACCAAAGAATAAAAGTGTTCCTGGAGTTGCAAAATGGGAAAGAGAGCAATTTGACGGCTTTTTCTTAAGTGACGGCCAACAAACAACAAAGGAAAACATCACATGGCAAAGTGATTGTACTCTTCTCGGATCGTCGGTGCAACCGGATAATGGGATGTGAGATTTCTCTTGTCAGCTAAGCTCACACGTGCTGTTCTAGTGATCTCTTCACTTGGAATGTAAGCCATGCTACTACTTTTGTCTTTCATACCCATCCTCTCTACCATAATTGTTCTTTTTCGCACCCTATACATGTCCCAACAATGGTGTCCCCAACACAGCAAAAGTAGTTGTGCGTAAAAGCGCATGTCTGAATCTTTATCATACATGATGATATATGTCAAAGGGATCATCATTCGACAACCAATTGACTATCCAAGCTGTACCATGTGGCTATATTGGCAATGAACAATCATCGCTTAAGCGAATATTCATATCCAGTTATCAGCATTATCATCTACTTTGAAGGCAACATCATCACAATGACAACTAAAGTCTATATTGAAGCCAAATGCTACCACAGCCCAGTAGGGCTTATCCTTCACTTCTTGACAAGATATGTTTCAAATGTATTCATGCACTTGCATGAGTATATTGTTGATATGGTGCTAATCTATTCAAGCGTATCACGGCAAATCACATAGCCTTGCATAGTCACTCCCATATACCAAAAATAGGTGATCCGACTTCCTACACAAGAAGCTTCTTTCTCTTGCTTGTTGCTTCACACAAGCTAACAACGACAATGTACTCTGACCAGACCTTGTTGCCTCCTCCTCCGCTACCAAGCTCACCATCACGCTTCAACTTGCCTCCCATTGTGTCTTCTGCTGCCTTCTCAACTGCAACATTACCTCGACTAGCTTACACTGCTGGCTCAAGTTCACATAACGTCCCACACGACGATAAGCCTGACCGATGGCAATTACCACCTTTACCTTCACTTACACCCTTCCACAACTCTTCTACAGTCTCTTCTTCACCAGGCAACCATAACGTTCCAGCTCGACTACCTGAACAACAACACCAACCCAGACAACGTCTACAGCCGCCTCCACCACCACTTTCACCACCACAACCCCCAACACAGGCTCCTTTCACATCTTCATCATCATCGATATGGCGTATCAATCCTGCTTCAGACTATCAAGTGCATCATCATCATTCTGGTGGTGTTGGGGGTACTAATGGTGCTACTGTTCCAGTATCATCAGATTTACCACCGACCACAGTTGCTCCGAAACACTATCAAGCAGCAGCAGTACCTGAAAATCCACAATATTATGCATCTTCTTTTGGAAGGACACAAGGTATATAGATCTATCATTTATCCACAAGAAAAGATGAGCTAACATGTAACATGTCATTGAAACAGCAATATCGGATTATACTAGCAGGGATGACTTGGTGGCTGAATACAATGAACGCACACTGGAGATTGATCGGGAATTCCAGGAGAATAAGGAAACGTAAGGTGATGCATTCATGATCCTCCTCTTTGTTCCTAATACTTTTTGTCTCTTGTTGTCTATCAGGATCTACTTGGAAAAGCTGAAAAAGCTACAAGAAGAGTTGTCAGCAATTCAACATGGTATGTCACTTTTGGGAGCATTGTCAGTTAGTCTTATCCTAAACTATACAACATTGATAGGTGGACATGAAGTATTTGATGATCATGTAGCTGATTTGGAAAAGGACCACGCCAAGGAGATTCACAATGGACAATTGATGATGCAATATCGGATACAATGTGCTGAAAAGTGGTATAATGAAGCCTTACGCGTGGTGGAAGAAGAATCAGAGGTAAGTTGTTTACATGTAGGCTACATATGACATAAGCTAACGATCATGGAATTGCTTAGGCTGAGAAACGCGAATTGAAGAAAGCCATGCTTGCCATTATTGAGGAAAAACGAAAACGTATCAGAGAATACAGGGATGAAGAAATGATGTTGAATGGTGGTATGTGTACCAAGATGTATCGTACTGGCTATTTATCACTTACTTTGATGACTATGATAATAGATTCTCATGTCAATGTACCTCAAACTCGTAATAGACGACGTACTCGTGGAGCAGCCGCAGCAGCAGCAGCAGCAGTAAATGGACTTTCAGCAGCCGAATTGACATTGGAACAAGTTTTACGTAATAAGAACAACAGCAGAACATCCAAACGACGATACAATGATCATATCCTTTTTACCATCTTGATATATTTGGGTTGATTGTATACACATATCTATCCTTAATCTATATTGTTTCTACGCTCCAGGGAATTGGGTAATGTTACTCATGCTTTGAATGCCAAGAATGAGGCGGATTTGGAAGCTGATTTCGATGCAATGCACCAGGTATGACGATATGAAAGATGTAACATGGCGTTACCAATGTAGCTGACGTCCCAATTCCAATCCAGGATACAGTACCATCGGATGAATACATGATGGATGATGCTACATCTCACAAGCGTGTCAAAGCAACACAATATCATCACAGTAGCACGTTTCAAGGTCGTTCATCCAGGCGATGATCCCTCTCTTTCAATCATTTATACCCAAGATCACTTGACATTTTCAATCATCCATTCACCCATACGATCTCTTTTTTCATTAAAGTACAGTGTAATAATGTCTTTTTTGGTGCCATTGTTGGTGTTGTAAATCAAAAGAAGGAAAGCAGAAAGAGATATATATAATGTATGTACAAATAGCTGACTAAAAGACCTCCATAAGGTCGCAGGTATCACAAAGGCCGTAGATAGCATCACTGCCTGGCTCTGGGCTGTAACCAATTCTTCCAGGACATACTTGCTCATGTTGTTCCACTGTTATTTGAATCGAATGCACAGTCTAAGAATGACAATTAGCATCATTCCAGTATTCTGTCATCATCATTACCTTCTCTGTTGCAAAGAATCCACAACATGGACA
The DNA here is from genome assembly GCA_008728235.1 of Lichtheimia ramosa. Lineage (NCBI taxonomy): Eukaryota > Fungi > Mucoromycota > Mucoromycetes > Mucorales > Lichtheimiaceae > Lichtheimia > Lichtheimia ramosa. The sequence continues at coordinate 4,670,442 of CP031823.1, forward strand.
TCGTAGTTTGCCTGATATATCAAGTTCTAAAGGTGCATTACTACATTGGAAACAAAAGACCAAGGATCCTAAATAGGCAGCTTCTTCATCCAAGTATTCATCGGTGTCATCCAGCTGTTCTTCTTCAAGTAGCTTGTCAGGATCCACAATCCCTTCAGCCTTAAAAGCTTCCTCGTGTATACGTTTAAAGTTCTCCCACTCCTCCATAGCAGCAAGTTGTAGTAACTTTATAAAGAAAATGAATATATTGGTCGATTGTGCAATGTCACCATATACCTTGTTCTGTCGTCGCTTATCGACTTGATTTTGGCGAGCTGATTTCACTCGTTCTGCACATTGTTGCCGGAAACGTTCACGCCACTGCTTAGATCTGTCCTGAGTATTGGGTCGAAAAGTGGAACGATGGTGAAAGGTGGTGGGAGTCTCCATAAAAGAAAACGTCAAGGAGGACAAGGAAGAGGAGAGAGAGAGAGAGAGAAACAAAGTAGTCCTTAAGTGTACCCAGCCAAAGTTCACGCAACAATTGCTTTTTCGCTTGACACATGCAGTCTTGCGCAACCTTTTCGGACCTTTGTGTCGCCGCAACCCGGCACTGTGGTGTTCGTTTATAGATATCTCGTTCCTGAATGCCTATTGATATCTAAATACATGATCGATATATATACAATGTCCCATTGCTTCATTATCACTATTACACTATTCATGAATCATATCGATTTGCTATCATCCTAATACATCCATTATCTTTTATGATATGTCTTGCGCTAGAGATTAGTTTGTAACAAAGTTATACTCGGTGCCAACCTTGTCACAATCCATGCACACAACAACAGCGTATCATCCATATTCTGTAGCAAATACCCAGGTAAATCATAAACTTGTGGAACCCTAAAACACAAATGAATGATATCCTTTCTGGGCACTTCACTTGTGGCATCATTACAAGACAACGAGTCTTTGGCTAGTGGTGCAATTCATTATATGGCTTAATAGACTAACCAAATATCATATTCTAAAATACACAGACCACTGAATAGCATGCTTCCTACAAGAGAGACACGAATTGGGTAAAGGATTTGACTGGAGTTGTCTGGCTTATATGGGGAATCGCGTAAAGGGATAGGATTTGGAGTGGCGGTAGCGATTTCCCTTTTTCTTCTTCGTTTACCACCATATCACATGAATAGCCATCAACACTCCTCCAAGAAAACAACACCAACGACACCTTCACAAGAGAAATACAAGCGCTATAATGCTTTAGCAAAGGAGTTGCAAGATATTGACGCCAACATCAAGAAGCTACATCAGAACTTTCAACAAACAAGCACTCTTTCAGGCTCATTTCGCAGATTGGAAACAGTCCACTCTTCAATGTAAGGTGCTTCCACAGCTCGACCTTCTCATTTAGCTCACGAGTGTGTTATATACAGGTTTATGGGTGCATCCACCATCTTTAAAGAATCCAACCCACAGCAACAGCAACAGCAACCACGTCGATAGCACTTTAAAACCTTTCATCCATCATCATGACCCCTCTTTTCACTATTATCATCCCCCATTGTACTTTCTATACAGCTAGAGGATTCTGTAAATATATCATTTGCTTTTGACTTGAAAAAAAAAAAAAGAGTATGTTTGATCACTTTGCATAAAGAGTAGCCCTCTTTGTGTTATGCGCAAGCGCACATCCGCGATTTGCTGGTTTGATGACGAAGAAAAACGCCATACCAGAGCTCCAACGACACTTTTAATCCGTTAGAGATGATACAGCAGACAACAAACAGCTGCCCTTTCGTCCTTTTACAGACTAATCGATCAACAGACCGGTAACGTCAGAGGAACTTCCCTATCGCTCTTATATGAATGAACGCCCAAAGGACATCCCGTATGTTTTGCGACATGAGCGGATCTTTTGACAAAGTGATAAAGAAGAAAACAACAACGAACAGCCTTACGAGTCCTTTTATGTTGAAAACTTTTCTTTTTCCGACTGTAAGCCACCATGTAGACACTTAACAATTATCCGACAGCCAATGATGACGCATCTTGGAATACTGGATGTTGGATAAGACTATGTTATCATTCCATTCTCAATTATATGTCATGGATCTTCTATTGACAATCATCTTTAGCTCTTATGCAACAATCCCACTTAGTGATTGTTACCATGACGCCATGTTGATGACAAGTAAGAATGATTTACGTACAAAGAACACTTGCATTATTGTGTAACCTGTCGACATTAGGATACGGGGCTTTGATCCCTTTGAGCCTACCAAAGAGCATGTATACACTATGACGTGGAAACGATGATCGAGCCAAAGAGAAAACAGGTAATCGTCATCCATGATTAAGGATCTGTGTATTCCGTATGGGAATTTACTTGTGTGTAGTGGCCAAAGTTTCAGCCGAATGTACCAACGATACTTCCCCACGCTTTGTTCCCCACACTATCGGCTCACTGGGTGTCACGAGGACCGTGGTAAAATACCTAAAGACAAATCCCACCATGTCATTCAGCGATCATTTTTGTCCCTGGCTTTTCTCTCCTTTTGCTTTATCTTTTACTGATGTTTTCTTGTTATACCAGACAAACTCTGGCCAAGAGAAGCCAACGCTTCTTGTTATCAAGTGTTCGAAGACGTGCTTATCATGATCGTGACATTTATGGATACCGAGTACCCAAAGAATTTAAGATGCCAGATTACACAACAGAGGAGCTATCGAATCGTATGGCGTATGGTAGTCTTCTCCGCCTTGTTCAAGCTTATCGTACACATGGGCACAAATCAGCTCAGTTAGATCCTTTGGATATCATGAATCATGAGTAAGTACATGTATATTGAATGACAATTCTTATTCTCTAATCTCATATCTTGAAACAGAAAGGTGCTTGCGTTGCAGCCAGAGCGATATGGTCTCACGGATCCCAAGAAGGTTTACAACTTGGCCGGTAAGGGAAACAAGCCGCGGACTAGCATTATTTTTTGTTGGGATCATTCAATAAGCTAATGCATGACCTATGCTTACAACAGGTATCCTGCATGTCACTGAAAGTGCTGAAAACGCATCAGCTCGCCAAGATGCCGACTTTGAGACAATCCTTGAACATCTTAATGCTGTCTATTGTGGCAAAATTGCTCATGAATTCATGCATTTGCCTGTAAGTACTGAATCGTGGGAAAATACAAGTGTAGATAAGACTAATTGTATTGTAACAGTCTGCAAGTGAACGACGCTGGTGGTATCATGCTGTGGAATCTTGGAACAAGCCCCAACTCTCTGTTGAAAAGAAAAAGAGGATCCATGAACTCTTGGCCAAATCAGAGGTAAAGACACTTGTTGCTATGTATTCAACATATATGAAGCTCATCATGACACCCATGTTTAGACTTTCGATCACTTTTTGGCTAAAAAGTTCCCCAATGTCAAGCGATATGGCCTTGAAGGTGCTGAAAGCATGATGGTCGCTTTGGATTGCTTGTTTGAGCTGTCAGCTAAATGTAAGTATGGCTAATGTATAAAGGGGATTCGTGGCTCACAAGTATCATGTGTGGTTTCAGCTGGTGTTCAAGATGTTCTAATTGGCATGCCTCATCGTGGACGACTTAATCTGCTGTGTGACCTACTTGAATATCCATATGCGTCATTGTTTAACAAGATCAAGGGCAACTCTGAACTACCCGAGAACACGGTTCACTCTGGTGATGTGATTTCCCACTTGAGTAAGTTATATGAGCCATGGGCACTGTTTTGAACCTTTTATAACCTATATACATTATCATAGTCAATAATCCTACTCTAAAGTATGATGGCAAGTCAGTGAATGTATCCTTGCTCAGTAATCCCTCGCACTTGGAAGCCATCAATCCTGTCGCTATGGGCAAAGCTCGTGCAAAACAAACTGAGCTTATGAGATCAGCTGATCCTGACTGCAATTTGGGTGATCGTGTCATGTGTGTGCAAATTCATGGTGATGCAGTAAGTGTTGGTGACTACATTATCCCCATGACTTTTCATCTTAACCAAGACATTCTCATAGGCATTCACTGGTCAAGGTGTTGTGATGGAATCATTAAGCTTATCCAATCTGCCACACTACTCTTCAGGCGGATCAGTTCACATTGTCGTCAACAACCAATTGGGTTACACTACTCCTGCACAGAATGCTCGATCATCGACATATTGCTCTGACATTGGCAAGATGATTAATGTGCCTGTGGTACATGTGAATGGTGATTTCCCAGAAGATGTTGCTCGTGCCATGGATGTCGTCTTTGAATATCGTAACAAGTTCCGAAAGGATATCATTCTGGATTTGATGTGTTATCGCAGATGGGGTCATAATGAGCTTGATGAGCCTGCTTTTACTCAACCACTCATGTACAACACTATTCGTCAGCATGATTCTGTTCCCAAGCTCTATGAACAAAAATTGATCAGCGAGCAAGTGTATCCTTCTCAAGAAGCTGCTGATGCCGTTCGTGCATCTCAATATGAAGTTTTGAATGATGAGCTACAGAAAGCAAATAATGGTCCCATTCCTGCACCTTCGTCTTATCATCTTCAAGGCAACTGGAAAGACATGGTACATCCTACAAATCACACAAGTGAACAAGTGATAACAGGTGTTGATGACATTCAAAACTTGGTTGACATTGGCAAACGATCTGTGACACCACCTGTGCCTATGAAATTGCATCCACGTCTTGAAAAATACCATGTAACATCTCGTATCAAGAGATTGGAGGAAGGTAAACCCATTGATTGGGCCACAGCTGAAGCATTGGCTTTTGGTAGCCTTATGCAACAAGGATATGATGTGAGAATCTCTGGTCAAGATGTCGGTCGTGGTACCTTTTCGCAGCGTCATGCCATGTTTGTATGTCAAGAGACTGAAAAAGCTGCCATCCCTCTTAACACGGGTCTTGGACCAAACCAAGGTCTTCTTGAGGTACTATTTTAGAATCTGAAAAGCATCTAATAGTGTTTCTCACATCAATTGACTTTTACAGGTTGCCAACAGCCCCTTATCAGAGTTTGCAGTCTTAGGATTCGAATATGGCATGGCAATTGAGACTCCTAAGCGCCTTGTTATTTGGGAAGCTCAATTTGGCGACTTTTTCAATGGAGCACAAATCCCTATTGACACATTTATCTCAAGCAGTGAAACCAAGTGGTTACGTCAAAATGGTTTGGTGATGCTTTTGCCACATGGTCAAGATGGTGCAGGTCCAGAACACTCGTCTGGTCGTGTTGAAAGATTCCTGCAGGTTAGTTGATCATTTATAGCAATGCCTCCAAGTCACTTTCTCATTATCTTTATTAGATGAGTGATGATCCATTTGATGTGGACAAGACATATGATGTGACTCCCAATTGGCACGTGGTAAACTGCACCACGCCAGCTCAATACTTCCACGTGCTTCGTCGACAGGTATGTTTATGCATGATGATAGACAAAGAAAATGCTCATACTCAATACAATGAATCTTCCTATAGATGCTCCGTGATTATCGTAAGCCGCTCATTGTTATGGCACCCAAGGGATTGTTGAAGTCGGTAAGAAAAGTAAACGACATTTATTTATAGAGCAAGATATTCATTCAATGATACAGGCAGTAGCTGTTAGTCCCTTGAATGACATGGGTGCTGGTACATCCTTCAAACCTGTTCTTGATGATCCTGCATGCACAGAAGATCCTGGCTCTGTTGAAAAGGTTGTCTTTGTCTCTGGCAAGCTTTACTATGATTTGGCCAAGGAGCGGGCTGCTAAAGGACTCGACAATCAAATTGCTCTTGTGCGATTGGAGGTATATGCAATACATGACCTTATGTCTTTCCTTATCGATAATAACATCACTATTTGTAGGAACTTTGCCCCTTCCCAAGAGACCAAATTGAGCAGGTGCTTAGTAACTACTATGCTGCACGTGACTTTGTGTGGTGCCAAGAAGAACCCCAAAATGCTGGTGCTTACTCTTTCATTGCACCACGTTTGACACAACTCCTCCCTTATCAAAGCAAGGTACATCAACAACAACAACAATGACTGTATTATAGAAGAGTGATGATACTGATGAAGCGTCTTTTAGATTGAATATGTTGGCAAACCACCACTTGCTGCTCCTGCTGTTGGTATCGCTTCTCGTTACCGTGCTGAACAAGCCAAAGTGATTCAGGATGCACTTGCTTTGTAATCCCAACCAATCTCTTTCTATATACACGTTTCCAATACACTTGCCATTCTGCTTTACACTGTTGTGATTGATACAAATACAATATATTGTGACATTGATGACTTCTAATCCAATCCCATTCTATGCTGATATGATCCACTATTTGTTGATGACGAATACGTGTTTTATTATACAATCTAGAAACCAGGGGGACTTGTTCTTTCGGTCTTCTTTGTAAACTTGGGGACCTTGTGCAAGGACTTGCGGTGTCCACGAGAATATCGGCTGAAAACAGTGTACTTGTCACGTGCCATCATCTCGGATTCTTTGGGAAGAGCAAGAGCCTTGTCAAGAGCCTTACATTCAACACCAGAGTCGGCTACAGTTGCAATGACCTGATCGACAGCTCGAAGTCTCTTTCTAACGTTGGCTTTGCGTGTGGCTGACATGCGGAAAGGATTCTTCCTGTACAATACAAATGGAGCCAATGAGATATAAGTCGACTATCGATTGGTGAGGAAGAAGAGTATGTACCATAATAAACCGCCCTGAGCGACAAATGACGGTCGAAAAGCACCCAACATGGTATGTGTTATAGAACAAGGAAAGACGTTGTTGACTTTTTTCTGTCGTCCACTGAAATTCGAGCTCTCGGAGTCTTTATCCATTACAGGCTTGTTTGCTATTCTCCGTATACTTTGTCTATAGTGCTCATTGTCCATATCATAGCGCATCCTTTAGTGAATCAATGACAAATAAACGTATTACTAGGTTGGCAGCAAATCTCTTCAATATCATGTCTCCAATATGGTTACATTCATGTATCTTTAACAATGACACTTCATCCCATCATCTTTAGATGTATCCCATAGTCATTCATGTATAGTTAAAGAAAGCAATAGAGGTATATATAATCCCCCAATTAAAATAGAATCATTGTTTAGATTTCTTTTTGATACGACTAGTAGTAGCTGTTGCTGATGATGATGTTCCAAGCGCCCTTTTAGTAACACGATAATTATCCAGAGTTGTTTGTCCATGTGGATCAGAAGCTTTTCCCTTTGGTTTGCTAATCTTCTTGACTGTCCGTACTATCCGATTCTCCTTTTCCTCCTCTTCTTCTTCTTCCTTGACTCGTCGTCTTGCCAGAATACGATCCCATGCAGCTTTCAATGAAGGAGCATCTTGCATCTTGCTTTCAGTGAGCTTTACCCAAGCATCAGCATCACCCATGATTTGAAAATCAAAGACGTTATCCCATTCTTTGGTAGGTGGTGTCTTGTTGACAAAGATGGTAGTGCCATTCTTAGAATTGTGAACAGTACGAGCAGCGAGCTTGATGAATTTCTTGATGCCAGGAATTTTGAGAGATGTACCAAGGACAATCAATAGATCAGGCTTCTTCTTAATGTCATTGACTTGTTGTAATCCAATCTTTTCACCATCAGGATGATCTTCATTATAAAGAACAATGTCAGGACGTAAAGATCCCATTGCCAATTGTCGTTTTCCCAATAACATGCGTTCTTCGCCTGCTGCTTCACATTTTGGACATGCTGGTGCTTCTCCTTCACGAAATAGATTCTGATATTCTTCTGAAAACTCATATGATGCTGAACACAAGGTGCATTTCACAGTTGCCATGGTGCCGTGTAATTGTACAACAGGAACTTCAACAACATGCTCTAGATCATCAATGTTTTGTGTATATAGTCGTAATAGTTGTCCACTGCTTTGCATATTGCGTAGAAAATGATGTGTTGGTGTTGGTTGTGCACTGGATACTAATGTCTTAAGTTCTGCCATAAACGTGTAAAAGCACTGTGTCTTTGCAACGTCGTTGAATAGTGTCGCATCAAAAAGCTCGGCTCCTTTCAGGACAACGTTGGGATGTCGTGCCTTGACCAAGTTGTATAGACCATTGGTTGACCGAAAGTCCTAAGTGAAGATGGGGGAGAAAAGGAGAGAGTTGGTTATTGGAACGAGGGAGTTTTTCCCGTGTACACAAGTCGTCTTACCGGAATGCCGCTACTGCACGAAATGCCAGCACCAGTGATAACAATGGCTCTGCGACTCTTCTTGATGTAGGCTGCTACTTCAGCAATTTGGTGTTCGTAGACGTCTGCTGAATCGGATATAAAAACCTTCATGTGTGGCGTAACAAGGTGTGCAAGAAAGCGCGCAAGCCAAACTAGGTGGGAGTTGAGAAAAAAAAGGTAGGTTTCTATCACCTGCAGCACTTTGAACGTGACTGGTGCGATCATTGCAGATCATTGATTGTTATTCCTTCCTCTATAGACTGATCCATCATACAAAGCTCATATTCTATAGTATCAATATCACTTTTTCACAAGAAGATAGTAAATAGATAAAGCTCTGACAACCTATATTAAAGCATTGTGACAAAACATGTGCTCTTTCCCGATTTCAATGCAGCTGGAATAGCGTGGGAGTGCTACAAAAAGCAGGTCTATGAAATCTTGCTCTCCCCCCACCTCCCACTCACTTTTCAGTGCTACACTATCCCTTTTAGGATATGACAATCAAAACAAAGACTACCCATTCATCATCTACTATACAATGAGAAGTAACATTGACATTGGACACCTTCCAAATCATAAGCCTTGACCAAAATATCATCACACAATATGCCATACATACACACGTGACCAACATGGACTACTATGAGACACACAACATAAGTAGACATCGTACACAAGTTTTATTGAAGTATCTAAACATGATTATGGGTTGCACTATGCCAAATCAGCAGTCTAACTTGATGATGATGTATGTGGACGACACCAGTAGCCTGTGGAAGGAATAGTACCTTCTCTTACGTGTGGAATGTACAAAAACAATTGCTCATGATAGCTTAAAATATGTCTATTGAGTAATGAAATCTATGACTTGTCGCTTACTTTAGCATGTTGTTGGCTGCCTTTCTCATTATAAAGGATGTGCGACTTCTTTGTACATGATAGATTATTGTAGCCATTCAAGAAACTGAGAGCTTGCAAAGTGACTCAGCTGTGGAGTTGACTGAGCAGTCGCCTTGTACTTGTATGCTTAAAGAGACACATGTTCAGTCATTTAATTCTTTGTCTTTCTCTTGGAGTTAGCTCTTCACGGAAAATGGGAATCAATCATCCATTATCTTTTTGTCAATACGCACTGTGATATAAGTATACCGCAGCAAAAACGTGCACTATGGTGATGGTTTGACAATGCGCATGAATACAAAGTTCGCGTGACATGAATGACATGGAACACACAGAATCTAGGCATGAGTATATGAAGCATGTGTATCGTGTTACAAGTGGTCGGGGTGTGTAATATTGCATGAGCACAAGATATCATCAAACTACCTCCTTTATTCACTGTGTGCAAGTGGGATCACAGCAACCTAGCCGAATAGGGAGGTGAGGAAGATAAACTGTGCATAACAGGCTATCGCGTGATAACCGAGTGACCATGATCAATTCTAATCTGATTGGCAAAGAATGGTTTTAGGGGCTGCTGAAGAAGAATGAAGCAGATGAGACATCACACACTGTCACTGGATGTTGTGGGATCGACCACTATTCCTTCTTTAGACATCGTGTATAAATTTACTTGACTCGACAAGTTTCTTCATCTTTCTTCTCTTTACAAACCAACATGTCTTCACAAGATAATACTGATAAGCCTGTTCCCCAACTCCCAGAAGAGAACACCACTGAACAAGGCACCAAGCCATCTCCTTCTACTTCTTCTCCTGCCACACGTCGTCTTTCAGTGTTGATTAACAAGGCTAAGAAATCAATTTCTCAAGCTGCTGACAAGGTTTCTTCACCTACAGAATCCACTCATGCCAAGTCATCTGAACCTGCCACTACCACTGACAACGCTGGTACATCGAATGAGCCTGCTGCTGCTAATCAAACAGCCGAAGCTACATCGGATGGTGCCGAAAAGAGACGATCACGTCTAGTTGAAAACTTTGAAAACTTCTTCCATCGCAGCAAGGTAAGTAATAACGCAGGGTCATAAATGGTCTCTTTTGACTGAATACATGTATATCTAGACCCCAGCTCAGGAACAAGGCCAAAATGAGCATTCCAATGAAGGACATGGTAATGACATAATCTTCTTATGATTGACAGCTCACTAATATAAGTGTCAATATCTACTTCACCAGCTGTTGAAGACAGGTCAGCTGCTGCTGAAACTTCTCCTTCCTCTCCTACCAAGGATTCCATGGTGGATCAAATGAAGCGTAATCCCTTGATCAATCGCTTCTTTACCAAAAAGGAAGAGACAACACCTACCACAACAACAGATGCTGCCGAAACATCAGCTGCTGGTATGAGAAAAGGGTGGGGTGATAATGGGCAATGATGAAAAGCGTGACAAACAAAAGAATCGGCTCATGTCAATGCATGCATAACTTATCATCTGGTCTTTATAGAGCCCAAACCTGACGAAGAAGCAAAGGCTGCAACTGGTGGTGCTCCTCTTGGTCGACGTCTCACTCAAATCTTGAGATCACTTCCCAAAGGCAAAAAGAAGACTACTACATCCTCTGGATCTTCTTCTTCATCCACCCATCAAGATGAAACCCCTGCTGCTCAATCACACCCTGCTGCTGCTGCAACTGCTACCACACCTACTGTGCAAGCAACAGCTTGAAGTTCTTATCTTTATAACAGTCTCTAGCAATATATCATTATCTACTCTTCCCCCTTACTATAATTGTCACGTTTCCTTTTATCAATCTGCCTCTGTGCTTACAAATTATCTACATCAAACCCAGTAATAAAGTGTTATCGTCAACATTATGCACTTCATGCTATCAATAAACTAACGAATCAAGTGGAAGCTCTGCTCACTTGATGCATGACTTGATGCGTGGGAGGAAATGAATGCTTGCACACATAAGAGATAAGGTACCTGATTGTATATATCTCTTTTTGCAAAGAGTGAAGGCTTATGGTTTGTTTTTACTACATTCAATGTGCTCAAGTATTATTATTGAATGTCCCGTCATCACTATCGGATGGAAAAGTTTGACAGGATACAAGTTAAAATGAAACCAATTTGTCTGTTCGTGGGAATCAAAAGGCGATGATCACGCACAGGAGCAACAAAACAACGACCTGGGACCCCAATTCTTCCGCATATAGTTTTTGGTTCTTCCATCATCACCCAAAGATCAGGTTGTGCTGTAAACGAGGGGTCATCAACCAGACATCACAGCACACATTGCATTCTTGATGATCATCCAAGGTAGCGGATCAAGATTTGACGCATGATCAGGACAAAGCAACAAAACATTGTGCAACGACATGACGAGAAACCTGGTTACACAATGACGCCCAGCGATCCAACAATGCAAATCAGCATATCAGCTGCTCTTTCCTTTTTACTAAATGGGCGTAAAAGACGGCACATATACAAACAACTGGAGTGGTGCTGTTCCAGAACGTAAAACATCCATTTATTTGACAAAACATGTATACACGTGGATTACATCTTGCTGGTTTCTCAGTCTTCTTTATTATTCAATACAAAGGTTTCTCTACATACGTTCTAATGGTTTGATACCCAGTAAAGACAATCCATTAAACAATGTGGTCCTTGCAGCCCAAAATAGTAGCATTCGAGCAGCAGCTAACTCTGGTTCCTGGCCCTTTACCCATAACACTTGTGTTGCTGCACTTGTGGCGTGTGATAGCTTGAATAGATAATTGACAATGGTGCAAGGTTCCAGCGAGTTGAAAGAGCTTTCGACCATCTCTGGGAACTGTGAAATCAGCTGAGTCAAATCAAGTGCTTCTGGTTCCTGTAAAAGCCCAAAATCGGGTGTTGGTATCACAGCTACATCGGCATTACGCTCAATCCTATATAGAAAAAGAGAAGATTAGATATCTTGCTTGCACTTTTCACCTTGTTAAATAGTTACCCGCATGCTCTTGCATGAGCATATTGTAAAAAGACACCTGTGTCACCTTTGGCATCAGTCATCCTCTCCCATGAAAAAGAATAATCCTTGTTGCGTTTTGACTTCATATCTTGAACCAGAATAGCTGATATTCCAAGTTGATCTGAAGTGGTAGTCATCTCTTGCTTATCTTTGACATGGGACTTTTCCTTTTCCATATACTGAAGAATCTGCTCTTGTGCTATGTCAAGGATATCCTCCAAAAAGACTGCTGTGCCTTGACGAGTTGACATTCCTTGGATCCTGCCAAAGCTCACATGTTGCAAGTTCTTGTAACCAAACAGCATCTCGCCCAGCTTAAAGACTTGTCGAAAATATCCTTGCTGCTCGCTACCAACAACGTACAATGCCTTGTCAAAGCCATAGAGCTCTTGTCGCATCATCAAACATGCAAGATCCCTTGTCAAATATAAACTTGTGCCATCCGCTCGTTGTACGATTGCTTTGCCAAGATGATATTGTTCCAAATCAACTGCAGATGCTCCATCCTGTGTCTTCTCCACAAGTCCTTTTTCTTGAAGAAGAGCATTCACCTTTGGGATATAAGATTCAACCTGAGATTCTCCAGAATAGCCTTCAAATGATATCCCCAGTCGCGCATAAATCTTCTTGTAAGACTCGATGCTCATCTCCCGTAATCTTCTCCACAATGCCAATGCTTCAGCGTCCCCTAAAATAGATCACATTAGTATACAGTATTCATAAAGTCTTCAATGCATGTGTACCTTGCTCCATGCGTTTAAAATATGCGTTGGCTTGTTGATCGATAGATGGATCATGCTTGGCTTCTTGATTGATTCTCACATAAACATCATATAAATGATGAATAGGATCATGCATAAGCTTGTCTTGATCGCCATATCGTTCAAAGCCTACTGCCAAAAGACCTGATCACAAGATCCATTTAGATCGTATCCAGGACATAAACAAGTATATAACTTACCATATTGCTTTCCCCAATCACCTAAATAGTTGATACCAACTACTCGATAACCCATGATCTCATGTATTCGTTTGGCAAAGTTTCCAAGGATAGTGCTTCGCAAGTGACCAGCATGAAAAGGCTTTGCAATGTTGGGAGAACTGTAATCGATAACGACTGTCTTGTTGTGTTTTGGCGCTTGAGCCCATCCATAGTTGGAATGATCATTGTAAACATGTGTCAGGACTTGTTTGATGAATTCTGTATTGGCAACGCGAAACTTCAAAGTGGGACCTTGAGCAGTGGCATCAGCAATCATATGATTGGGTATAAACTATCCTTTTGCAATGCGTCCATAAGCAAACAACTACATACACATCACGTGTTCTATACGCACGAATAACATACCTTGCTTGCAAGTTCTTTTGACCAAGCAGTGGGATCTTGAACATGAGTGCTACTGTTGCTCTGTTTTTGCAATGCTGCTCCAAGCTGTGGCAGGGAAATGGTGAATTGACTGTCGCGTGTTTTCTTTGGGACACGAATGAGATCCAGTAGCAGTGGTTCACTGCATTGAGTTAAAGAAGAGAGTTGTTTAGCGATAGCTTGCTTGAAGCGTAACGCTGCAGTAGACATGAAAGAGAGTAAAGCTTGTCAGGACACATTGCTGAGATTGGAAATCATCCCTGGCCACTTGCCATTCTTAGTCGGAGCCACACTGATGCAGCTACAGATACATAACACGCATACTGGTACATATTTGATGGGATAAAGGGAGAATATCATCTTACGAAAACTGCAGAATATGGACTATGCAGCTAAAAGATGATCCCTGTGCAACCATGATACGCCACCTTGCACTTTGGCGTAATCAATAACTAACTTCCCGATGCACTTTCTGTCACTATTACAATGTTCTAGAAGCCTACTAACGTCATCAGCATTTCATCCATGTTGGCTAGAAATGAAAACACTTTGAAGTCATAGCTATCTCTATCACATAACAGATTGTGTAAATTGCTACTTGGCAAGCCATTTATGCCAATCCTTTAAAGACAACGTCATAATTGCGTAGATACTATCACAATGCTTTGTGTCAAGACAATGCCGATCAGTAGCCTATTGGCTTCTCGGCTTAGTAATGATGCAGATGTATTGTTATGCATAAGTATATTGTTTGCAGAAAAGTTGTTAAGAATAGTGCTGGTGATAATCATCACTTGGAAGCTTTTGGAACAAAGAATGAAAGTTGGTATCAGCTGTGATAGTAAATAGGGTTTGGAGATGACCAACGGCATCACAACAACTTTAAAAGTATGAGATGGAAACAAAAATATCAAGTTTTCCGTGATGCACGGTCAGCACGCCTAAAAAGCCAAGGCGACTCGGTGGAGGATACCAACATGGTGAGATGGAAAAATCTCGATGTCTAGCTGAGATACTGTGCAACATGCACTAAGCAGTTTTTAGAGAGATTGCCTTTGTCATACCTTGGTTGTCTCGCTATTGGACGTATGGCACATCGAATAGCCACTATTCACTATGCTGATAATATATCTCGTGTCAATTGTCACTTTGATTTACTTGCAATTGGCATAACTTTCTACATGAATGACTAATGCCGATATGAGCCATTGCCCTGGATATACATGTGAAGATGTAATGATAGGTCAAATTATATAGCATTGTACCATAGATCTGTTTGTGATAGTGCTACCAGGCAACAAAGGGGAAAGGGATGACGAATGCATCTGAAATACAGAAGAAAGAAACCGGAGTTGAAGCATGTTTTTTCACTTTTGCATCCCGAGTCGTTGGGTCCCGAATAACTGGTACGCTTTTCTTTCGCTCATTCATTCTCACCCAAACCTTGCCACCAATATCATCAGCATCACTCACACTTGCAAAACGACTCCGTATCCACCTTATTATATTTATATCTTTCTCTCTTCTTCTTTACATCTATCTATTGAGCCAATCGATTCTACTTGGCGTGCGCGTGTTGATATCTTCACCGTATAATATATTAACGGCATCCTCACTCTTGTGAAACTCTTCCTCTCAAGACTGATATTTATGCCCACTTGGGGGGCCAGCTATTGTCTTGCTCAGAAAGAAAAGGGTAACCCTGCTTGCACCCTTGCAATGGCCTGCCATTCACATTGACAACCCTTCCTTATTGCTCATCTTGCTCATTCACCCAGCCAGCGCCTCCTTGTCGACGACGGCGGAAAAAACCAATACATATGAGCACAGCCGTCCCTCCTCCTTTGGGACTACGGCGACCCAGTAGACAGAATATCCAATATCGATTAGGTATGAAGATGACATACATGCATGAACTAGCTATTCTCATATCTAAACACGTTCCAAGTTGTTGTACAGAATCCTACTCGAGCAAGATGCTGTGGATTTGGTGAAAAGGATAAGCGACCTATCAATCCACCACCCATAGTCCAATTACATATTGAGAAACAGGATGGCTCACTTGAGCCAGTTAGGTAATCTTGCTTTATTTTCCCTCCTTTACAATATGCTGCTAATATCTCTTTCTAGTGAAACAGACAACGTCTCCCATTTCATTGTGCAATGCGACCTTTTCTCCCCAAACCATAAAGAGGATCGCAATGTCGTCTACAATCCCGCTTCTATCAACCCAGCCTACCCCAACAGTTCCGCAGCTGTCATGACTTTTGAAGAACCAACTCCTGTTCGTAACTTTCTTGGTACAATTGTTTCTAATGCGCATCAATTACTTGATCTTGAAGACCGGCTTGGTATCTTTTTCATCTTTCCAGACCTATCAGTTCGCACAGAAGGAACATTTTGTCTTCGTTTTCGATTCATTGATCTCTCAGCTGGGTAATGATACAACAACAACCCCTTCTTCCGCTTGTTTTTCCGATCATTGACTTGCATGTATAGAGATCCAATGACTATGAGTACTCAAGTATTGACAGAGACTTTTTCAGACACCTTCAATGTATATCCCGCCAAACATTTCCCTGGAATGACAGGTAAACTTGTTTGATCCCAATGTAAACATCATTCATGCTTATTCCTCCTCTTTAGGATCCACTCCTTTGTCATTATGTTTCTCTCGTCAAGGTATCAAGATATCGGTACGTAAAGGTCCAAGAATGAAACGTTCCTCAGATGATGTTTTCGGCGAAACACCAAACGACGACGATGATGATGTGGATGATCGAGTCAGTGAAGAATATCAACGCCATCAGCACAGCAGAAGGAGTGTCACTTCCATTTCGGCATTGGTTTCACCCAATAGAGACGATCAGAGCGATGATCAGAGCAAAACATCTCATCTCCAGCCACCCCATGGTTAGATTATCAACATCACCAACTCATACAACTAGTATTGCATCCAGATCCAAGCAACGAGGGATGATAATGAGGAGGAATCTGCAGTTGTTCCAGATCACTTTCACACAGCATATCCAATTCACACATCATTCTTCTTGTACATATCTCTATATCATCCATATTTCCTCCTTGTCTACTACTACTTTGCCCAGTAAAAGAGCGAATAAAATGGTGTGTACATCTTCTTCAAGACATGCTTATGTAATATATGCTCTGGATCAATACACGTGCCAACCAAATTGACATGACGACGAGTCAATAGTGAATAATGTCCGATCTTATTAACATACGCTGGTACAATTAGAATCAACACACGAATATGGCAATAATGATACTTGATATGCAGTAAACCATGACATAAACTAGACGTCACCCTATATCTAGTCATGACATATAGCTTCCCACTTGACATACATCCTCTAATGAAAGAGCTGTGACACTAGACATCCATTCATTGTTTTGCTTCACATTGTTCATGGACTATTGGACTATTTGTATTACCTTCTTTTCACTTTTACCCCGGGCTGCTGCACGGACATTTGGCATATGATGATGCAGCTTGTGTAATGCACATTAGCCTGTCTCCTATCCACATAAAGATACATCATTGGAAAGTATCTCTATAACATCAATGTTTAAGATGATCACTTGCTAATTGTCACTCTTATTGGATACTTCTTGATGAATGAGCCATAATCCAGTCATTTAATTAGTCATGGAAGCTGTTTGATCATCGATAAAGCATCATCAGTGATCGCAGTGGATGCGGGGTAGAATGTGATTCAACATCATAAAAGGAAAATCATCCTCCACTTTTTTCAAAACAAAAGAGCTGATTGTTTTTCACATGAGTGGAATCTTTCACATGCTGTCGTACAAATAGTTACACAGCCATCGGATGTCATTGCTGCATGCAAACTATAAAGCACAGCAGAAGATCCATGCGGGGAAAGTTGTTCATTATCTCTTTCACTTGTTTCTTTCTTCATAGCAATGGTCGTCATCGAATCTAACAATCGCCACGCTGCCACTTCGCGCAAGGCTCTTGAATATCTCAAGGAGCTTTCCAACACTTTGGATGGCTGGGATTTCTCTCAGGAGAAGGATGGTGTCAAGTTGTACATTAAGCCTGAATCCAATGGACTTAACATTGTGCGTGGTGATGCCATTTTCAAGACTGACAAGTATACTCCTCGTGATGTTGCCACTGTTGCTACCAACACTGGTTGCCGTAAGATTTGTAAGTGTCTTGTACCATTTGCTTTTCATGTTTATATCGCGTATTGATGAAAAAATGATAATAGGGGATGAAAAGTATGATGTCTCTGAAGTCAAGGAAATGTTTACCCATCTTGAATCTCTCTTCTGGGTCAAGCTTAAGGCCCCCTGGCCAGTTAGTCCCCGTGATTTTGTCGGTGTTGCTCTACGTGATTTCGATGAAGATGTGTGCTATGTTTCCATGTCTTCTGTGGAAGATCCTATTGCACCACCAGTTTCTGGTTGTGTCAGAGGCACACTTTTGATTTCCGTAAGTCTTAAATAGCCTTCTTATTTTAGGCAAGAATACTCATGATGTATACTATAGGGCTGGAAAGTGTACAAGACTGAAGGTGGCATTGGTATCACTTACATCACTCAAGTGGATATGGCTGGTAGCATTCCTTCATCTTTCCTAAAGAACATTCAATTGCAAGTTCCTTTGTGTGCTGGCAAGGTTGTCGACTATGCTCGTAGCTATGGCTTCCCACCTGCTACTGTGGAAGCTGCCAATGTTGTCTACAAGTCTGAAGAATTTAATCATGCCAAGCGTGAATTCACTGCTAATGTGGAAGGCAGTGATGGTGTCTGCCGATGGCGTATCTCTTCTCAAATGTATCCCAATGGTGTCAAGGTCTCTGTTCCCCATGAGATTGTTGATGCTGATAATAACAACAAGGTCGTTATTGTCAAGATTAACGGCCCTACTACCATCAAGATCTCCAAGGCTTAAGTCCTTACTTGTAAACGTTACCCATCATCCTTTTAGCCCTGTTTATCCTGTTGTAGTATAGTCACAATTGAATACAATCTGCGTTTTTTGCTTTTCTCTTTCTGAATTATCATCCACTATACCAATGATGGCGTAATAATGGGCTGGGTATGTTACATTCTCCACGGGGTTTAATTTAAGATCCAAGTTCATTGTGCAACGTGAATTTTGCACTAACAAGCTGTCAAATATATCCAGCAACTCTTGTCACTCGTCACTTTTCATTATAATAAGTGATCCATTTCAAATTCATAGAGAGATAGTATCATCTTCTCATAGTGCCATCTTTATAGAATCAAGCCATATCATGTAGTAACATGTCAGTCATGGATGGATGGAAGAATAGCTCAGCAATTTCATGTGAGGATTCGGCACGGGCAATCAATCAACCTAAAATTCACCTCCACTTGAGCCAACACTTGCGCAATTCGCGTCCACACCTAATAAAGCTAAGCAGTAATGAAGCCAATAAGACATGTGTAGTTGTTACTGGATAACCTAAAGGTGCTACCAAGTAAGTTCATTGATATCTGTTGAGACATTCATATGAATTGGCGGATAGAAGCCCCGCGATTATACTATTGTCATTGTCCCGCATTTCATCATGTCGCACAATCCAAGCTGCTCCAATGACAAAGTACTTTGCAAAAATCATGTGAAAGTACTAGCTCCTTGGAAAGGCAATGAAGTGTGGTAGTGCTCATCTTGAAAAGGTCTTAGAAGAGGATGATAGAGTAATGACTGTAGCAAGGTTTATCATCATGTAGTTCAGTCATTGCTACAACTGTATCGGATGTTGCAATGTTAGATTTTGAGCTGCCAAGATAATGTGTATCTATTGTTGAGCAATAAAGAAGCAGGCGCACAATGATTTACCTTCATTCAAGTGTTTGGATCACATATAGTGCAATACTCGGAAGGTCTGCTTTTCGCTAACAAGATGCTTATCCATATACCAGATTGCATTTATTATTATGTTTATCATGTAGACTTCTGAATTGCCTACACAACAATGTACTATCTAATGCATGCTTCAGTTTAGGACATGACATCATGCCCAGATTGCTTGTGGAAGAGCTAAATGGGAACCAATCGTTTGGCCAATCATACGCTGGCACATATTCTCGATAGATTTTCTTTCTATACATTCAACGAGTTGCAGTGAATGAATCAGCATCTTGCTGATGATTGATCAACATGCAGCACGGATACTGCATCAAGTGTTCTTTCAAGTAGTAGTAGGGATAGTGAATGCAAGGAATATGGCACATAACTCTCTTGCTATTTCAGTGACAAAAGAAAGTTGTCTTGTAGAGATCATTTGGCTATATCCTTCTCATATTGACAAGCGTGTAATGCCCAACCATCTCTTTCCCTTCCTCTGGTCATGTGATCCATGCATGAAACGACCAATCCTGAGATTCATCTGAGATTTCAGCTCTGCAACAACCAAAGACATTGATTCCTCCCTTTCTCTTTTCTGCTATTAAACATGACATCCTTCTACGACGAGGTATGTACTTGTACTTCTTTATTTAAGCCATTCAGCTTCTGATTCGTCGAGTAGATTGAGATTGAAGATATGGAGTTCAACGAGGAGGAGGAGATCTACACTTATCCTTGCCCTTGTGGGGACAAGTTTGAAATCAGCATTGTGAGTATCCTTGCACTCTTCTTTAGCCATGTAGCCGAAACTAAACAACAAATAGGACGACTTGCGAGATGGAGAAGACATTGCTCGTTGCCCTTCTTGCTCACTTATTATCCGTGTTATCTACGATCCAGACGAGTTTGCCGATGAGGACGGGGACACATATCAAGTGGATACCGCAGTAACGGTCGCCTAGTAGCATACTTCCCCCTTCCCTGTCATTGTACGAAACTTTCATCTTCACAAGTGTCCATATCCATCCTCCATCATCATCTTCTTAGCATAGTCTCTTTTTAAATGAGCAACAAATGTATTATTACTGATATCATCTGGAATGTTATGTGATGGGGTGCACTAGTTGCATGATCAAATGTTTTTACGGTCTTCTGCCTTTTGTCCGGATGCAGCACTCTCCAATGCATTTCGCTCATCGGCTAGGCGATTGTATTCTGCTGATTGTTGTGCTACCTGCTTCTTGAGAATTTCAAAGTCTCGCTCCTGTTGCTTCAATTGCTTCAACTCATCCTTCAATGATGCAATCTCTTTCTTGTAGCTATCCTCCTTGTTGATCAAAGTTTGTTGTCCATCAGTAGTGGATTGGGTCTAATAATGATGGATGAGCATACATGACAGCATTAGAAACCATAAAGACAATGTACCTGCTTCTTCAATTCATCCAATTCCTCTTCACGTTTAAGGACTTGAATCAACAAAGTGCTTGTACGTTCAAGGATCCTATGCATCTATATAAGAAACAGTTTCCCTTGCCATATAAATCATAAGATACTTACAGGGACAAGAAGAGAGTAAAACCAGTGAGATAGAGATTACGTTGAGCATAGAACTTTTTCGCCTTGTTGTTGGCTTCATAGCTGTAGTCGTGATGCATGCTACGATCACCGTCTGCTTCGGATGAATCAATGCGTTGGAGACGATTGATGGCGTCTAAAAGCGAACATGTCGTAAGTATTGGCATCATCATGATCCAGTCACTGCAAGCTTACCAATGAAAAGCATAAAGATGAATCTAGTCAAAGATCAGGAGAGTCAGTATACAAGACACTTTACTATTCATCACGCGATTCTTGTATACTTACGCAAAGATGATCTTTAAACCATGGATAGCCTTGGCAACCTAGTAACACCAGCAATATTTAGATATTTCATCCATATTACGCGTTGATTATAGCTTACTGCAGGAGAAGTGGATGCAAACTTGAGCATAGCTCGACGCCAGTGAGAAGGGAGTGGGAGCTACAGGTTACAATGAGTAAGGTGGCAGGAATGGCAAGCCAGTTGACCAAGACTTACCACAAGAATGCAGAATATCACCATCTAAAGTCAAAAGCTGTGTCAGCGAGGGCCATGTCAACCCATTGTCCACTTTACCTCGAGCACCAAGATGCCGAAGGTGAGCGTGTAGTAAATGGTCATATTGTCGTGTGAGGAAAGTGAAAAGACAAGACAAGCTTGGCAAGCGGAAAGCACTGGAAATGTAGGCTCGGCTCTCACTGAACCCCGCTAAATGCGACCATTACAACTTCACATGACAATCTACGTGTTCTTTTATTAGCCAAAAGACATTTTGATAGGATACAACATTTATAAGGTGTGATAAGGGATCTTAAAACTAGCTATAAAGTACATGTGCAGGTCTATCATAGCACTGACCTAGTAACATATCTGGAAGAGAGAAGAAGAAAAGTAACTGTGTCATCATTTCATCATACCATCACCCATTGAACTAGCGTCAGGGAACTGGATATCTACAGGCTAACAATACTACTTGAACATCAAGCATTTAGAACATTGAATGGGAGATATTTGATGAAGGATATGCTCTGATCTCTTACTGTTCTTCTTGTATTGCTATGGAATGTGTTCAATAAACGTATGCTTCACTTACTGAGACATGTCATGTTGGATGATGTTGGACTATACCAATCATTCGTGTACCAGATGTCATGTGACATTGCTATCTTCCATACCAGCAGTGCAAGGTGCACAGACCCCCTATCTGCATAAAGCTCCCGGCTGATCAAAGTTGTCATAACAGACTCTTCTTCTCCCGCTCTCTCTTGATGTAAGTACATGTTGTCACGTCATAACTTGAATACTGAACATGCATATCGGCTGTTTGCACCCAATAGACCTCCTCATGGTGTTCTCCATGACCATTGTGACGCGATCCCTGAAAGTTTAAAGGTGCTTCCTGCCAATGTCGCCAATTCTAGGAAGCAATGCAACAACGCAATACGACTTGTAAAGTTAGACCAGGAGCCAGTGAAGTTCTCAAGAAGCATCAAGCAGTCTTTAAACGGCTGGTTGTGCGTATCAATCTGTCTATGTTATATCAGCAATTTTGGACATCACCAGCATTATCCCACACTCGTCAAAGCATGTCAATGGCGTCATGCTTGCCTATCTATATCAGGAACATTAGTCCCTTTTGGCAGCTTAAGAGAATCTACCAACAATATCACACAGACAAGACAATCCAAGGGACCCAAGAACTAGGAGATTCCTTTAATCACACAGTCTAGAGTGGTGTTAAAGATCTATGCATGTGGACAAATGGTGAGTTGAAGCTCATGAAAAGGGGGCTTTGTCATGATAGATATGTGCTTTTTCTAATTCATCGCTTAGGCATATTATATTCTTTGCTTTTATGTCTTGGTCCTTGCGTATATTAGTTGTCCTTCTAGTACTATTCATCATTCCTGATCAGATCCATGTATTCAGTTCTCTTTCAGCAATAAAGCTGCAGTCAGACTGTGGTGTAGATACACATCGTGTTCATATATCATACATATAAAAGACAAGCACATCAAAAGCATATACTTAATGATACACAAGTATGGGTCATCTATGCAGCTCAGCTATCACTCATTCCACATATAGGTTGTTATTGGTAGAAAACTTTTACTCGTTGATGAACCCCGCCTAGATATAGTACACAAAGCTAGATCGATAGGAACATACATCTCTTTCACAAGTAAAGCACCATCTCACAGACTTTATCTTGTTATCCATTTACACACCTACACTTCACAGACATCTTTGTGAATAATGCTGTGTCGACAGTTCATGTTAATCATCCAATGTACAATATCTAGTACTTCTTAAAGCTCATCATTCATAGCACTACAAGTGAGCATAAGTTGTAGGGAACATTCGACATTAATCGCACAGTGCTTGGTCTTGTATATAATGTGAACTTGTCATTGATACAAGGCATCCTTATGCTTGATATCCAACGCCATGTTATCTCTTTTACTTTGGAAAATGCATCCTTATCCTTGCCTTCTAAAACAAATAGCCAAGCATAAGAAAAGAATTCACGACATTCGAAGAACCAGCTATCAAATCACGTGACCAGAGACAAAATCAAAACAAAAGTAGGTTATCATCCCATGTTTTCGGGTATCAACTGACATGTTCTGAAGGATGCCGTGACCTGGAATCGAACCAGGGTCAGTGCGGCCACAACGCAATGTACTGCCACTATACTATCACGGCTTGTTTTCTGTAATTTCCTTGGTACATAAAGGGTCACTGACCTTCCTTTTTTGGAAGGTAATCCTACAGTTACAGGATTAACGTCATCAAGTAGAGAAAAAATCATAGTATAACATGATGCAAGTGCGAGAGTGGTTGGGAAGGTCAATGGGGAGCAATTTTGATTCAAGTATATAGTCATTAGCTATTGGGCGGAGTATTGGGGACAATTCAAGCTCAACAGCACTGGGCAGCAGCTATCCCGACTGTTGTCTACATGCTGATTTCAAGTCAACTCGCAGCAAGGACTGTGGATACAATTATGTCATCTAATGCAGTAAATAGACAATGGTAGCAAACATAAAAGATATCTTGCTTAATTATGACTCTTTCATTCTTCATATTATATCATCATTGATGTGTGCAACAACTGGGATCTGATTTAAAGCACATCAAGTATGTAGTCATTGTAAGTGTAAAGGCAATTGTATATCAAGGAAGGGTGTAACTATTCAAATTTGAAGGAAGGATACTGCATTTTATACACCAGCAGGATGAGCATTCATGCACATGGACAACGACGCATTATGCCTTGATAATGATCCATTCTTGAATCCCAGTAGTTCTGCATTGATGTACAATGTCATGACAATGATAACGACGTGGCATGGTTATAGAAGGGTATCTATGAGCTGAGTCAAATTGCAAGTGGCCTACCTTGAACGCGTTTTTGTTCCTTGCTCTTCCATATATATTCTCCCAATGGCGCCAATCTTCCAAGCACTGCCTTGCATTCTAGCAGCAGTAGCCGTTGTGCAGGCTTCGTCACTTCGTGGCATCAA
Source organism: Lichtheimia ramosa (assembly GCA_008728235.1). Taxonomy (NCBI): domain Eukaryota; kingdom Fungi; phylum Mucoromycota; class Mucoromycetes; order Mucorales; family Lichtheimiaceae; genus Lichtheimia; species Lichtheimia ramosa. The sequence continues at coordinate 4,694,927 of CP031823.1, forward strand.
CCCTGAACGTGTGTGCAGTGTTACAAAACTTGGGACGACATATTGACTCATCTCGCGCACCATCCTCCTTTAGGTCAACACTTATACCAGCCAAAGAATGGACAATGGGAGTGCCTGGATCAGTCAAAGACTATACCAGCAACTGCTATCAACGACGACTACTGTGATTGCCCGGATGGCTCGGATGAACCTGGTGAGTAGTTCTATTCTTTCTATGCAAGGAGTGAGTAGCAGCCAGACTTATATTCTTTGTTACAGGTACCTCGGCTTGTCCAAACAGCATGTTTTACTGTGAAAACAAAGGACACATTCCTGCATATATCAAGTCATGGGCAGTAGATGATGGTGTATGTGGTAAGTACGAGAAACATCCACATTCATGCATAAGCTAATTCGTTCTATAAACAGATGAAGCCTGTTGCGATGGATCCGATGAAGTCAGTGGGCTTGTTCAATGTCCCAATATCTGTGACAAGGTTGCTGCCGAGTATGCTCAAACACAAGCAGCCTTGAGAAAGATTCAGACTGAAGGTGCTACAGCCAAGAGCAAGTTGATACAAGAAGCAGAAGCAATGGTGCGTGGATGGCAAGATGAGAAATCCAAATTGGAGGATAATCTAGCAATTCAAAGAGCCGAGTTATTGAGACGACAACGTAGGTATATTTTACTTGATACAAGAGACTTTATATTGATCATGTGTATCCATAGAGGAAATTGATTCCATTGAAAAGTCTGCCAAGTCATCCTCCTCCTCAAAAGGAAGCAAAAAGAAGTGTCCACCTTGCAATGCAGCTTTACTCAGCGAACACATCCGCACATTAGAAGATGAGATTGAATCATTGACAACCATTCTCAAGACAATGAAACGAGATCACAACCACAATTTCCATGATTTAGCTGTCAAAGCTGCCATTGGTGCCTATGATGAATTTGTCGACGAATACGATGAGCTGAAAGCTGAAATCGACAAGGATCTGATCAGTGAAGAAGACTACACCTTTGAGAATGCTGATGAAGAAGACGAAGAAGAGCAGGTTGAAATCGATGATCCTGTGGAAAAGGCTGGTATGTTTGAGTGCTTTTATTCAATATATCATTGTATATGGAAACTCATTTGTCATTATTTTCATGCACAATCCTATTTGACTATCGGCTAAAAAGGTAAAGTTGTTGGCATGCATGCGTGGTTGGAGAAGATCGTTTCAGTGATCCCACCCAAATGGAGACATTTTGTCACCCAGGAGGAAACAAAGGACACTGTAGATCACAAAACCAACTCAGGTGCGCTACAGTGGGGAAGGAGTTTGGATGAAATTCAAAAGGAATATCACTGATATATATATTCAATGTGTATAGCTCTGGAAGCTGCTCGCAAAGCATATAATGATGTCAACAATGAGATCCAATCACTGGAACGCAACTTGCAAACCATCAATGACGACCTTGGCAAGGATTATGGTGAAAAGCATGAATGGCTCAAGCTCAAGGATACATGTGTAGAGAAGAATGAAGGAGAGTAAGTGTGATCATGGCACATGGATGAAATAATAGGCTTACATTTTGCTTGATAGATACACATACTCGGTATGCTTGTTTGGCAATGCTTATCAAAAATCCAACAAAGATGGTGCAAGAGTCAACTTGGGGTAAGTTATAAACCAGTGGATGTGATACAAGTGATATTCAATCAGTTTCTTTTAGTCGTTTTGACCAATTCTTGGGTGATGAGCATAAGGAGCAGATGTATAACCGTGGTACCAAATGCTGGAATGGCCCAGAGCGAAGTGTGCATGCCAAATTCGAGTGTGGTGGAGAAACCGAGATCATTGAAGTGACCGAACCTGAGAAATGTGAATACCGATACCGACTCAAGACACCTGCTGTATGTCCATTGCCTGATGAGTTAAAGCAAGAAGCCAAAGAGAATCGACCTGTGCATGAGGAGCTATAGATACTATCAGTTTAGATGATTACAGCCATAGTTTCATTGTTTCCACAATAAGACAATATAAAGCATTCTCGCAAAAACATTCATTGTTTATCACGCAGTAGCATCCTTCTTGCCTTGTCCATGATTAAAAGAACAGAGCTATCAAGATGAAAGAGCTTTATGTATGAGATACAAGAAGTCTTATGTTAAGTACACCCGGAAATGTTTCCAATCTGTTATCGTTATAGGCGTCTTGACTTTCTCGAAACAATCGATCAAAGTGTGTTTATTGTAAAGTGGTACTAAATGGCAGTATCCATAAGACATGTATGAGAGCGAAGGAAATGTTTAGTTCAAGAAAAGTGATACGAAGATACTCTGGGAAAACCATAGGAAGAGATAAGAAGACTACAAGGGGACAGTGAAAGGGTAAGAGATGCAAAAGAAGAATAAAGTAGTAAGTATAAAGGTCATAATTATGACTCAGGAACGTCAAGTTGTGTTGCTGCTGCTATATCTTGTTCAATAAGGAGTCTGCTTGCATGCCTTTGTAATTCATTGAGAACATGATCAATTGCATGTGTGTTGTCAGGGATTGTTTGTTTGTCGTTATCGTATGGCTAATTAGATCAGTAGTGATGTTTATTGTTAAGACTAAACATGATATGTATATGTTTTGTTAAGGATGTATCTATGAATGATGTGGAATCTACTAGTAAAAAGGCTTCTAGCAAATGCCATTGTCAAAGGAGCCAGTAAAAGCTGTTACACATAGTCACATGACTACGACATGTTGAAAACTCTAGAGCAGTGATCCCATAGTTGTCAAAAGCAGTGGGCAATCTTGATAGAAATGGTCACGATGTGCTCTATGGTGTCCACAGTGGCAATCTTTGAGTGGAAAGGATGGTAGATAGTGCATCCTCCAGTTGACAAGGCGATGTCGATCTCGTGTGCTCACTGGTAGAAAAAGAATTGGATCCCACATGCGTTTGTTTCTCATACGTGCCACTGATTTTTTGACAGCTCGACGTGCTTGTAGCTCTTTATCACGGTGTCGTGTGATGATAACCTTAACAGGATGGCGCGTGTCAAATATTTCTTGTCATGCTTGACCAGAAGTTGAACGTATGGTAGACACGCAGCCTTGTATCGACTACTGAACCCAGCAATGTGGTAGGTGGTAACTCATGTGCACGAGCAACGAACTTGAACTCCAGAATATGGGCGCGTAGCTTCATGGAAGGCAAGTCTGCCATGACTTTGGCTTGAATGGGTGGTGTATGGGCATATTCTTCTTTAACATTGAAAGCTAGTCAAATGCAGCGTTCTTGTGCACGCTCCAAAGGCTTGAGATGAGTAGCTGTTGGGTGAATGATAGCTAGGCCATATTCGAACACTGGACGAACAAACGTGCGATATAGGCGAAGCGATACACCAACACCAGAGTTGTACTTGTGAACAGTAGCATAGCTTGTGTCCCTTCTATTACTGAAATTTGTCCCACTCCAAGTCGTCACCATTAAAGATGATGTCGAGATACTTGAGAAAAGAGTGACACGTTGTAGTCCTTGCAAAGACGAAATGATGTGTTGGGAGGAGCATCATCACATCTTTAAATACACACATAGTCATCCAAATAAACCTGGTCTTTCTCTTATTGAGTCTCACGGACACATACTGTTACCTATCACTGCTATCGTAAGCTATCTTTCTCTCTTCAAGTATTACACCAGCGACAAGAAACAAAGTGGGTCACGACTGTTTTGTAAATTGCAGGTGTAGACAACCTGACTTTGAATGCTTCAATCAATGAAATTGTAGGCACCGTGACCAACCTTGTAGGTGTTTTGTAGGTACCACAAACCCACGATGCCTAATTCGGAAGTTTCTATCCAAATCAAGACGAGACAATGTGGAAAAGATCAATAGAATGTGGATTATGTATGAACTAGATTGAGATCTTAGGCATTTCAACTCATAATTCCTCTTCATGTATATGCATTCTACAGTGATGTACTTGGGCTATTGAGTGCCTGGGTATCAGGGGAACTAGTTTCTTCACTTTCATGACGGCAAAAGAGAGCTAAATAAAAGAAAAGTGCATGGGATTACAACAGATAAGCTTACGTACACAATAGCTTGCCTTTGAAGCTGCTTTACTCATCCAGCATCATTATTGTAGTGCTGATGCTAAAAAGCTAACAAAAAGAGTGGGAAAGGGATGTCAACATCATGAATCAAGGATTCAGGTACTATCTTATGATTCATCATTTACTACTATGTGCAGTTAGAGGATGAAGTCTATAAATGTTCAACATGCATGACACGTGTGAGACGAATGGTAATTGTTTATTGTGTCATATCAATTGGGCACCTAACCATTAAACTACGCATTGATCCATTGACTGAGAAACGCTCATTGGCCATTGGCCACCTATTTGCTTGAATTTCATCAGCGAATAGACGTTGGGCACAGCGCGCTCTCTCTTTCTCGATCGAGTATGCATCAGCAGCCACATCCACCTCGTCCTTCCGATCCAGCAGCAATGGGACACAATGCAGCTATCCAAGGATATCATACGAGTGCACAGCCTCATGGGGTCGGTGCTGGTACGCCATCCATGAACCAACCACCTCTTCAGCGACAAGGTGGTCCAATCCCGCTTCAACGTCCTCCTGTTGCCAATGTTCAGTCAGCTTCCTTTACTCCACAGCAACCAGTTGTCCAAGCACAAAACAATCCTCCTCCTCAACAGGCAATACCATCAGGTAAATAGCTGATCAAGTAGTGTGTATTCCACTATGTATTCCTAATATAGCTATGTTTCAGCTCCAATTGATACGCTATCTTCATCCATGGGCAACATGAACTTAAGAGAACAGCCTAATGCCATTAGACCTGGTCGTTCCAAACGTGTATATGCACCAATGACAGGAACTGGATATCCAACACCACCTAGTAGCAACTATCAGCAACAACAACCTATCGCTCCATCACCTAATCCAGGTACAGCAGCAGCAGCACCACCACCACCATCATTTGGTTATCAACAACAACAACAAGAACCATCCACAGATCCAAAGCCTAAACCAAAGATTGATCCAAATCAGATCCCATCACCAGTCGAGATTCAGTTACAAGATGAGCAAATGTATCAGCATGAACCTTATGGCACTTGTTCCCAATCACCACTTCCTTTATCTACAACTCCTTTTCACACTATCGATCAAGGCAATTGCAATCCAAGGTTTCTACGTACTACACTGAGAGAATTCCCATATACACCAGAACTGGATCGTGATACCCATTTACCTTTTGGTCTCGTTGTTCAGCCATTGGCAGCATTACATCCAAATGATGAACCTGTTCCATTGGCAGGTGTCACTAATGAAGATGGTCCCATACGATGCAATCGTTGCAAGGCATATATCAATCCAGGATGTCAATTCATAGATGGTGGGCGCAAGTTCATTTGTAATCTATGTGGATTCACCAATGGAGGTACGAACAGGGATTGATTGTCCTTTTTGAAGGAGCATCTAATGATGAATGTAAATAATAGTGCCTGAAGATTACTTTTGTCATCTTGACATGACAGGTCAACGCATGGATCTTGATCAACGACCCGAACTACGACTTGGAAGTGTTGAATTTGAAGTACCAAAAATTTATTGGAATCGAGAGCCTGTACCATTGCGAATTCTCTTTGCAGTCGATGTTTCCTACAGTGCAGTACGTAGTGGGATGCTTGAGTCATTTTGCACCACCTTGCAGCAAGTCCTATACTCAGACAAGGCTTCACTCCCAGCTGGTGCACGTGTGGGTATCATAACATTTGATACAGCTGTCCACTTTTTTAATCTATCGGTAAGGATGAATCTGATGACAAAGAGAAAAAGTTGCTCATTCTTCTCACTTTTATTCTAGTCAACATTGGATCAAGCTCAAATGTTAGTTGTGCCAGATGTGAATGACATGTTCCTACCGCTTTCAGAAGATGCCATGTTCGTTGATCCACATGAATCAAGGTAATATTGCAGAAAAAAGTCTCTAGTGATCAATGCTAACAAGCTGTTTACAATAGTCATGTGATTGAAAGTCTACTTTCCAATCTACCAATATTGTTTGCTGAGACTCGTGCACAGACCGCTGCATTTGGATCTGCGATCAAGGGCGGAATGTTGTCAATGGTAACCAGAATGCTGCTCCAGATCCAGTTTGGCAATGACTGAGCTAAAGATTGATTGTTTGTTTGTATTGATAGCAATCCACAGGTGGCAAATTGCACGTGTTTCAATCAATTCTACCAACAGCAGGCGTAGGAGCACTGAAGAATCGAGACAATCCAGCATTGTATGGAACTGATAAGGAAAAGCAGCTTCTCGCTCCCCAAGATACACTTTACAATACCATAGGCAAGGAGTGCGTTGATCTTGGAATATGTGTGGATACTTGGTTTTTCCCAATGAACGCATACGTGGATGTCAGTACATTAGGTGAGTATGAACATATGTGATGGTCAAGCAAGAATCAGGAGAGCTGATAATGATATTTCTTAGGCATGCTTTCTGCATTGACGGGTGGTGAATCTCATTACTATGCAAACTACAACAAATCAAAGGATGAATTGGCGTTTACAAACATGCTCAATCATAGTCTTACTCGTGAACAAGGATACAATGCTGCATTACGTGTGAGATGTTCAAATGGTAATTTGACAAAAGGGTGACATAAAACGTATCTCATGTATGTTTGCTTTTATTCTAGGATTCACGATTGATGAGCAATTCGGCAACTTTTACATGAGAAACAGCACAGATGTGGAGCTTGCTGGTATCGATTCTGACAAGGCTATTGCATTTACACTTCGACATGATGGCAAAGTGGATGAAGGCGAAGCTCACTTGCAATGTGCATTACTTTATACCACAGCTAATGGTCATCGTCGAGTACGCATCCACAACATACGAGTACCTGTGACATCCAATATCAGCAATTTGTTTAAACAAGCAGATCTTGATACCAGCATGAATGTTCTCGCTAAGCAAAGTAGGTTGAATGATGGAAGATCAGATGACAAAACATGTATATATTTACCACAGCTGTATTGCAGTCCTTTCACAAGCAGGGAAGAAGTTACCACAAGATATGATGACTCAACTGGATGGCGAATGCGTTAGGATCCTAGCTGCTTATCGAAAGCATTGTGCATCATCAGCATCCCCAGGACAGCTTATTTTACCTGAATCCTTCAAAGTGCTTCCTCTCTATATGTTAGGACTTAAAAAGTCGGCAGCTATGCGAAGAGGTATGTAATATGCTCAAATTGACATATGGCACTACTGACATTCCTTTATAAGATACTACTTTGTCAAGTGATGGTCGTGCGCATAACTTGAGGAGAGCCAAGTGCATGGGTGTAGGCGCAATGGCTCGTTGGCTTTATCCAAGGATGGTGCCAGTACATATGTACCTGCTTGTAAGTGTTCAAGTGGTTACTGAGGCAAAAGAAGTATCTAATGCATGCAAATATACATGGCAAGAATGACCAAAGTGGAATACCGCTACAACGGCTATCGTACGACCGTCTGGAAGCCAATGGGGTATATCTTATAGGTAGGGTGGTGCAAGAAAAACATTGGGAATGAGAAGTTACTCATGTTTCGATTTTGAAGAGGGACCTGATGCCACCTTTGTCTGGATCGGTCGCAGCATTTCAGTGGAACTGTTACAAGGATTGTTTGGAAAGTGTGATTTGAGCCAAGTGGATACTCAGCTGGTAAGTTGTGTTTGCTGTCATTTTTTAGAGAATGTATTTGTTGACAAGTCGATATCTGAAACATTATCACAGACACAGATCCCATATCTCGACAATCCATTTTCTCAAAAGTTTACAAGACTGATGGAAGAAAAGACAACAAAAGCATTACGCATTGTAAGACAAGGATTGGATGATGAACGCGATTGCATGAATGTACTGGTGGAAGACGCTACTTTCAATCAGCTGAGTTATGTGGATTACTTATGCATGGTGCACAAGCAAATACAAAACGAGGTAGGTCGTTTATAAAAAGATTTTGAGCTAGTTATTAAGCCGATGGCGATAGATTGAGCGAGAGAAACATGAAACTTTTGTGACGAATGCATCGTATTGGGCCTATCGATATTAGCATCAAGTGGCGTATATTGACTTCATTAGCTTATCTTCACTTTTCCTCTTCTTGTACCTTTAACTAATACAAGTTTCCTAATACATGTTATATCATGATGATGGCTGTTGTGAGAGACTTTTACATGAACGTGGTATATAGAAGAAACTCAGCATGAGAATAAAATGATTTTCCATGGAAGAGAAAAGTCTGCCTGTGGCACAAAGTAGAAATGAACCTCGGCTCCCAAATCGCGCTCGGTCCATGCGACAAGCAAGGAAAAGGTTGTGCAATAGCAATGGGTTTGGTGGGAAGAATAAGTTCCGCGGAGAGATGCCGCGGTCATCCCCTGAATTTGTGGGGTTGCTTCCCCTTTTTGCATGATCAAAATCTTCCGCGGATGCATGAATTGCATAAGTTATCATCTGCTATGCATCCTGATCATAGTGATCAACCATGATTGTCAAGGGGTATAATCTTGTGCTATTTCATCTTCAAATCTTTTCTTAATACAGAGGGACCCATTCTAGTCGGAGCTGTCACTGACATAATAGTTGAGTCGAGAAGCTGCTAGAGTGAGCTCCGAGGGCTATAGTGAGTCATCCGCGTCTAAAAAAAGGGTGCACGTTGTGGGGGATAATTTGTCCAGCCAATCATACACCAGTTGCAGCCATGAGCACTTTCATTTCAGACAAAAATTGCATCATAAACAGACCTTTACCATATAAAGGAGTAAATGTCTCACGCACCAGAAGAGTATAAAAGGATCGACAGCTGTTTCAATTTTGATAACAATATCACTCTCTTATCATTAAAACACTTTATACACATATACAAAATGGATCCTGGATACAAGCTTCTCCAACACATCAAGACTGTTCCCAACCTTATCAATGAGGACCCAAGCATAGTCACTCCCAAGAACTCTAGTTTCCTTGATATGCCCTGGGATGATCTTTCCAAACTTCTTGCATCAAGACAACAAGAATCAAGTACACACAAGCGTAGAACATCTAATGCAAGTGTAGAGACTGCTTCCACTTCATCAGAAGCCGATCTTGGTAACTGGGACTCCACAACTGGTTTTCAAGATGCTCTCCACTCTCGTCAGTAATACTATCATCCTCTTGGCTTATTTGCCTGATCTTTCATATCTCTCCCTGTCGCATGTTCTACCTACCTATCATTGCATATTAGCATTTACCGACTTTCATGATTCATCAAACAATGCATTTGGAAAATAAATTCCGCCTCATTTCTTTCACACACATATCACACGATGTTAGTTTCACTACAGGACCCGTTGGGGGAAAGAATAGAGAGATTGGCGACTTGTCACCATCCACAAGAAACATTTACATTGTTGCACGAGACTGTGACAATGTTTGAGAATGATCGACGATACAAGGATGATATGCGATACACACAGCTTTGGTTGCAGTATGCGAATCAACTTGCTGATCCAGGATGGGTCTACGATCATATGTTGAGCAAAGGGATTGGCAAATATGTTGCTCTGCTTTATGAAGAAGCTGCAAAGTATTATGCAACTCATCAAAGGTATGATATGATGGTTTTTGTGTGTGGGAAGTGGAACAAGGGGCGTTTTTGTTAAACACAAAGAAAGCTGATTGCACACAAACATAGTCTTGAAAAGGCAAAATCCACCCTGACTCGTGGCATCCAAAACAGAGCCGAACCAGTGAAGAATCTACAATATCTATTGCATTCTATCTGCAGCAGTCGTAGTATGTCATACAATGCAACAAGAGAATCCACCTTTGGAGAAAAGGATGACACAATCAAACGACAATACAGTGATGATGATAATACACCACGAGCTATTGTGGCTCTCTTGGATGTGATTGACTTTCAGCTTGTAAGAAATGCACGACGAGCAATGTTGCAACAGTGTTATCGATATGATGTAGAGACATCATTTGAAGAATTACGTGCACGATGGCCAAAACGTAACATGACTCGTCAATCATCATCATCATTATCATCAGCTGCAAGTGCTGTCACAGGTGGTGCCTTACGCACGGGCCATCCAAATCGAGCACCTTCTGCTTTTATCACCAAACCATTATTGCCATACAGCACACAATCAGCATCATTATCGAATCGACTATTATTTGATAAGAGCAACAGCAAATCTTACAGCCATCATGATGCTCAGCATAATAAGCGATCCAAGTTGATGCCACCATTGTCTTCTTCTGCTACCACATCGGCAAAACGACCAATCATACTCAACAAAGAACCTTCTGACATACATTCTCCACAAGTCAAAGTATCACAGCACTATGATGATCTGCAACAGACAACAGCTGAAGATTCATATTTCAATAATGTGGAGTCGAACCAGTCATTGCTTATCAGAGAAAAGTCTTTACAATCATCTTTTGCCAAATCGCCTGAAGAATCATCGATCACAGATATATTATCAAAGCCAATTGAGCTTCAGCTACCAGGAGTATCTGCTATAGACATTTCTAAAGATCAAAAAGAAGACAACAGCAATCCTGGACTCACTTCTGATGCTCATGTTCAAAAAGAAGTGGAAGGTGCTGGCAAGCATCATGTTGTGTCTGCCAAAGTTGAATCAGCATTGTCGATTACTGTACCCAGTGTGAAATCTCCACAGCAGCAACAAGTCATGGCAATTCCACATGAAGCGTCAGTGGCAAAACAGCTTTTGGAGCAAGTGAATGATCCACCTGTGACAGAATACAAAGGATATCATGATATGCTAGCGCGAAAGCAGAAGCCAATACCTGATGGAGAATTCAATCTTGGCACAATCCGATATACAATGAAGAAGAAACTTGGTGAAGGTGGGACTTCATCTGTATATGAGCTTCAAGGATCATTGGCACTCAAGGTGGAATCAGTGATGTGCAACGCTTGGGAATTTTACATTATGCGACAAGCTGCAAAACGCTGCAATCAACCATCCCATGTTATAGCTGTTCATTCATACTATGCTTATCGCATGACAAGTTTTCTGGTGATGGATTTAGCCAAGCATGGAACTTTATTGGACATTCTCAATGAACATCGTTTAAAGCATATGACATCCGCAATGTCTGAATCACGTGCTTTGAGAATCATTATTGAACTTCTTGATGCTCTTTGTGATCTTCATGCAGCAGGCATCATTCATGGTGACGTCAAGATGGAAAATGTGGTTGTAGTTGAATCATCTCCCAAAGAAGACCGAATAGCTTTTATTGACTTTGGACGTGCAATGGATTTGACATTGGTTTCATCTAATATACGAGTATATCCAAGATGGAAGCCAGTAAAACCAGGCACTGTTGATCCACCCATTTCACCACCATGGTTACCTTGGACACTTGATTACTGGGGTCTTGCAGGAATTGCTCACTGGTTGCTCTTTGGTAGTCAAATTCGTGTACGTCAAGTGGCGCAGTCAGATCCAAGATGGGTGCTTAGACAACATATCAAGCGATATTGGCACAAGACATTTTGGGATGACTTCTTTGATCAGTTAATGAATCCATCCACCGCAGCAACAACATCCACAGCCCCAGCCCGATTACTTGCCGCAGCAAGAAAACTAGTGGATAAGACGTAGTGTAGTTGTAAACAGTGTTCATTCAAATGTGCGGAATAAAAGCTTATTCAAGTTTTCTTGTTCCTTTCTCTATATTTACAACCTCCCAACTCTTTCTCTCTCCTCATGGCTCAAGATACCAACACTCCCACTACTGAAAAGCCTGCTCAAAAGAAGCACCATTACCATCGTCGCAACAAGAAACCCCAACAACAGCATCAAGATTCCAAGGACGACAGCAAAAAAGACACGACTGCACCTCGTCAACGTCGTCAACACCATCACCATGCCAAAAAGAAGGATCCCAAACCACCCGCCACTTCCAATGCACCAGCACCTGACTCCAATGACAACGACAAGGGCAATGACAGTGATACTTCCTCTGAAGCCAGTGGTGAACTTTGCTTTATTTGTACTGAGCCCATTGTCACCTATGCTGTTGGAGCCTGCGATCACCGAACTTGTCACTTGTGTGCTTTACGCTTAAGAGCATTATATGAAACACGAAACTGTGCTTATTGTAAGGTATGTCATGCTATGGGTGGTATCTAATCTACTTTGGTGACTCATATGGATGACAATAGACTGAGCAGCCAACAGTGATTTTCACCAAGGATGAGGAAAAGCCATTTGACAGCTATTCATTGAATGATACTCCCTTTGTGGACAAGAAGCTTGGATTGCGATTTGAGGAGAAGCAAGTGTATCAGGATACAATGCTCTTGTTACAATACAATTGCCCTGATCCAGAATGTGATATTGCTTGTGATGGTGGATGGCCAGAGTTGAGGAAACATGTCAAAAAGACCCATGATCGATTCTTGTGGTAGGTACATGGCTCAGTGGATAAAGTAGAATGATGGATTGATGGAATTCTCTCTAGTGAATTATGTACCAAGCACAAAAAGATCTTTGCACACGAGCATACCTTGTATTCATGGCATCAACTTCAGAAGCATATTCGTGTCGGTGATAAGGCACTCAACAAGGATGATGATACTGGCTTCAAGGGCCATCCGGAATGTCATTTCTGCAAGATCAACTTTTATGGCAACGATGAATTGTTTGAACATTGTCGAGACAAACACGAGCAATGTCACATTTGTGTTCGTGAAGGTGTTCGTCATCAGTATTATGAGAATTACAACAGCTTGGTAGGTATAGAGGATATATATATGTATTTGATCAAGTCACTGATAATAGGGTATAGGAAGAGCACTTTAAGAGGGATCATTACTTGTGTCTATATCGGGAATGTTTGGATAAGAAGTTTGTTGTCTTTGAGACAGATATTGATTTGAAGGCACACGAGGTAGGTTACACTATCTAGTCATGTTGACTTTTAGTTGACATTTGTGTATGATTACAGGTAGAAGAACATGGTGCATCTATTGCCAGACTTTCACGAGCGAGACAAACTGAAGCACGACGTGTGGATGTCAACTTTGATTATGGCAGCAGCAGTAGCAGTGCAAGTGGATCAAGAGGAGGAGGAGGAGGTGGTGGTGATAGAGATCGCAGTCGTAGAAACAAGGCACGCAACAATGAAGAACGACGACAACCTGAGCCTAGTAGAGGAGGACCCACTTTATCTGACAGTGATTTCCCCAATATCAATGGTACACCAGCAGCTGCACCAAGACAACAAGTTTCAACAAGTGGTGGTACAAGATCATCATCATCATCAAAGGGAATTAGACGTCCTGTTGGTTTTGGATCTTTATCAGAAAATTGGCCATCTTTGGGAGAAGAACCTCGTACACAAGCTTCTAGTTCACAAGTCGAGTCTTCTTCATCTTCTAAAGCAGCAGCATCAGCATCATCCTCCTCCTCTGCAGCTCCTGAAATCATTTCACGCCATGCAGCATTCTTGGAACGTGTCTTTGACATGTTGAAGAGTCATGAAAAGCTTGCACAATTTCGCCAACTTACTACTGCTTATCGCAACTCTGAGACGGATGTGGATACCTATGTGGATAGTATTGTGGATCTCTGTAATGCAAATACAGAACATGTTTCCAAGATCATCAAAGGAGTGGAAGATTTGATGGATAATCAAGAAAAGAAGTGGGAAATCGTACGTGCATGGCGTAACAAGCAAACTGCAGTAAGTGATTTATATTAGGATACAAGATGGATGTCTAATCTGTTATTCTAGATGAACAATTTCCCTGCACTTGAAACATCATCCAAGGGTCCTGCTGGTCATGGCACATCTTCTCGAGTATTAGTGATCAAATCTCGCAACACTAAATCAGGTGGTACTCGTAGTACTGCCAAGTCTAAGGCTGGTGTTTGGGATCGCGTTGCATCTGCAGCTAGTGGTGCTTCATCATCCATATCTCCAAGATCATCTCCTCATACTTCAAGACCTAGTTCTCCTGCACCAGTGACATTTTCATCAGCATCAGTGGGTAGTTCACGTACTGCATGGGCTGGTGGTAGTAGTGGATCAAGATCAACAACCAAGGAAAATGACTTTCCTTCTCTTGGCAGCAGCAATCCTCATTTCCCATCCTTACCATCCGCACCTAAACAGCGTCATGCCATCCCTAATCTTCGCAAGAATTCATCCTATACTCAACTCAATGCTTGGGCAGGTGAAAGACCCATTGTTCAAAATGAGCCATTAGAACAAGAAGAATCACACAAGGGCAAACAAAGAAAAGGGAAAAAGAACAAACAAGTTTTAATGCGTGTTGGATTATAAATAGAAGAAAAACAAAGAATAGATGTAGTATATCATGCTTTCTCTCTTTTTTGTAATACCCAAATACATAAAAGTTTCTATATCAATGCAATGGTAACATCTCTATATTCCACAGGATCCCATTGTTGTTGCTGACGTGTCTTGTTCCAGTTCTCAGTAAACATAGGTTTGAGTAATGTATTGATACCACATCCTGTAATGTCGATCCATTTCAATTTGGCAAGTCGTACAACAAGAGATCCAACACCTTGCTCATCTGCACGACCCAAATAGGCAACTGATACATATTCAAGGTTTGGACAATGATCCACCAGTGTGAAAAGAGCTGTATTGGTGACTTGCCAACATCGCACCAAGTGAAGAAGCTGGAGATTGGGACAATTTTGAGCAAGAGCAATGATGCTGGTATCTGTTAAGCCGTAAAGGGAATTGAGACGGACATGGGTAAGGTGTGGCCAGTGACGAATAGCTTGTGTAAAGGCAAGATCATCAATTTGTAGACAAAAAGACAAGTCGAGATGAACAAGATCTTTAGCTTGTGTAAGAGCCAAAAGACCATCTGAAGTAAGATCACGTGCCAGTGATAACCAAGCGCCTAAAAGTGTCGATGGGAAAGGTAAATCTCCAAGTTGTTCACATCCACTGACATCCAAATACTCCAACTGAGTAAGTCGTGCCAATACTGCTTGCATTTGACGTGGATCCACCATCTTGATAAGCCATTCAGCTTCTTTGGTGGTTGTATCAATCTCAAGATAGTTGCTTGTCATGTCTTCTAATCCAGTACGTTCTCGATCAATGCCTTCAGCTAATGTATATCCTCTTGGTGCTCCTCGATGCTGAAACTGCCTTGACGGAGCCAGTGCTGGTGATGGTTTTAGGACAAGAGACTTGACACAAGTACCAAATTGAAAGTGCTCCCTTTGCAATACCGTACGAACAAAGCAAACCCAATCGAAGCCAGTACATATGCACACATGAGCATACAGTCGTGGCATCACATGTGCATACCATACTTTGGACACCAGTGCAGCTTGCCATAGATCAGACCGTGGTGTGTAGTCGAGAATAGTATTGACGAGTTCTGCTGGTAGTCTTGTTGATGACTCAGTGTTGGAGAGCCAATGCAACCGCATGTCGTGTCAGTAAGGAAGGAAATGTGTTGTAGCAACAAAAGTTGGTTTGGAAGCGAAAATAGTTTGGCTGTGCTTGGTGAACGGACCCACAAAATGATTCATGCACTAGTGTGTTCTTGATGCTTCCTCAGTTGTCTAGGACTTGATCAGTATATAGACAACATAGCTAGTAGTACTTTCTTGGTATAAATCCAACATCCTTTAAGTGTAATAAGTCATTTGTGTATCGTGGAAAAGTGTTTATTCTTGTGCTTCTTTATAATGAATCTACTAGTATCCTTTGCCCTTGTAGCCTTCAGAGGAAATACCGGTAATAGGATTAGAGTTTTGGCTCTTGAGATACTCTGTAGTCTTTTGTCTCCATTCTTCTGAAAGAGTGTGTGGATGCTCAGCACCTAACACAAAGCAGGTTTCAGTCATGTTGTTGTAGCAATAAAAAAAAACGGGTGATCTTCTCTTACCTCCAGCACGTGTTGCATACATAAGACCCGAGGATACGGCAAGAACAAGACCCACTCCTGCAATAACACGTAATCCATGTCCTTCTTGAGTGACGGGTGTACGAGCACCATGAGCACCAAATGCAACAAAATCTATCCATCATCATGTCAATATTATATCATCTACAAGTAGATGTTCTTACATGTAGCCTTCTTTTGCTCTTCAGAAAGTGCTTTCCAGTCTCCCATTTGGATCTCTTCAAGATGTTTAGTGACAGCAGAACGTTCAGCAGGTGACATGGTAGCCCATCTTGTCTCCAGGTTGGCCAGTGAAACAGATGATGATTGTTGGGTAGTAGTAGTAGTATACAATCGACGACTTGCTGTTCTCAACAAAACATTAGTTCCACGGATCATCTTTATTATATACAACAAGAAAGAAGAAGAGGGATATAATGATAGTGGTGCATGGGAATTTGTATCCTGATATAACACATCGTGGTACGACATGATAAAGTTTGACTAGAAAAGAGTGGTGTGCTTTTTTTTTGTTACAAGTAGATGACTCGAAAAGAGCAAGTCTTTAATTGGCAATAAGAGAGAAAAAGTGGTATTCATTTGGTATAAAATCTAATTCTCTTGGTCGCCATGTCGAATAGTGCCATTCTCTAAAAAGGACCAGTCGCGAGTGGGTTGAAGTCGTTGCTTGATACGTTGACGATAATGGTGTAGAGTTCTGTTGTACAATGCAATCTTATCCAAATACATGCGACGCTCCCAGTCAAGTTCGGCTTTTTTATCCACTTTCCACTTGTCATGTTGAGGACATTTGCCAGTACGCTCACATATAGAATACTCTGGTGGTTCAAGTTGATCAAAGTCAAGTATAACATGGTTGTCTTGTCGTCGAATCCCTTTCACAAGTCTGATCACTTGGTCTTGCCATCCTAATCTCGAATCATATCCACACTTGACGACACCAGTCGCTTTCTCTTGTTCTTGTATTGCCACCATCACATGATCAAATAACTCCAATTTGCGATTGATGGCTTTGGCTTCACCTTTGAGCTTGGCATTGTCACATCGTAGCTTTTGAATACGTTCCATATCTTTCTGATTCTGATCTTCATCCAATTCTCGACCCACATAAATGCGTTGTTGTTCAAGTAGTGATGCCAAGTCTGCATCTTCATTGCCGACATCTTTGAGTAGTGATCGTGATAATCGTTCTCGTGCCATTTGCATTCCACATTCAAGTGAACAGTATTTGGATTGTTGTGTACCCTTTGTAGTGATATTGGATGGATTGTTGCATGAAGATCGTGCACAGACAGGTCGATGAGAAGTCTTTTTGCCAGTATCTAATGGTTAAAAAGGTGAATGATGATGACTTGTAGAATCCAAAGTAATAGCAATACCTTTAGTACATTCATCACATATATACAAGTCAAGATAAGTCGCCATTTGAGGAGTGATATTGACACAATAGCCATGAAACCATTTGTTGCAGTGATCGCATGGTAACATAAATAAAGGACTCTGGAAAGGTGTCTGACATGTACAGTAATGCTTGATTTGTTGCTTTGTGGCTGCCTGCGCCTTTTTGCTCTTGCCAGTGGTGTTGGTAGTCTTCTTTTTCTTTTCAGAGTCAGGTTTAGGTGGTCGTCCTCTCTTCTTGGGTACCTTTTTGATCTGTAAAAGATAAGTTAGGCAACATACTTTTATGCATCAATGTTATTCTTACCTCTGCTGAAGAAGAAGAAGCAGGATGTGTTGGTGTAGATACTTGTTTGGATGGGGTGGATGAACCTGCAGCCTATAGTTACATGAGTCAATGTGTGTTGTTGTTTCTTAGTAAATGTCACTTACCACCAATGAATCATTGTTGATAGCAAATTGAATCTCCAAAGGTTGAGATGAATGATGATGTAATGAATGGTCGTATAATTGGGGTGAATCAAGAACAAAGATGCCAGTAGAATTAGTTCCAGCATCCTGGCAAGTTGATAATTGTCCTTTTTTGGATGCGAGGATCTTATTCTTGTGTCTCTTCTCGTGTGACATATCATCACGACACATTTGCTTGAATGCTGCTGGTTCTGTTGTCTTTGTTGTATCTTCATGAAAACTGCGTTTCCTTTCCATTTCATTGTGTTGAAATCCTGGTGATTCTGGTGTTGGATAATGGTGATAGTAATAATAAAACCCACTACTGCCACCTCCTGAACAAGATGATGGTGACGACGTATCGGAAGAACCATTGGTGTAACTGCTATTTTGCATCTTGTATGGTGCTGGTGGTAATGATGATGACTCTTGATACAATGTACGTTCCACACCACCATGATCACGAGGCGTCTCCACAGGCTGCCATATTAAAGTAGTCGCTGGTCTGTTGTTGGAAATATGCGTGGATGGTGTTGTTGGTTTATGTGGTGAAGAAGAAGAGTGCGTATAAAAAGGAAACTGATCCAATCCTATTGCCTTATTCTGCGTAGCTGTACGGTGAGCTGAAGAGTCTTCCATTCGAGCGATCGAGCCACTACTATCGCTTTCACTGTCAAAAGAAGGCATTGGGTTCAAGATCGAGGCAAGATTGAGTACACTGGAGCCACATGCTGTAGTTGGTGAAGAAGGAACCATACGAAAGTTGGACTGAGAAGTAGCTGAAGGTGGGTGACATTCCGAATGAACATTTTGAGACATTGCAGGTGAAGATATGTATTCTTTGTGCTGTTTTCGGCTATGAGCGGTGTCGTATAAGCAAGAGTAATGGTATGCCTGAAAGAAGTAGCCTTGTTTCACCGCCGTGACCGCGCCTATCACCCCATCACCCATTTTCATTTCTCTTCATCCATACAAGATATAAAGTGAATACTAGTGCTTTATCTCTATACATGTGGCTCTATGACTGATAGATAGATAGTAGGAGAATAGACTGTTTTATAAAAGGGAAAAGGACTCATCACGTGCATTGATTTAGTTTCAGAATGACTAGAGTGGCAATCATGTATTCATTGATGGAGTAAGAATGATAGGGATGCGTAATGTGTACGTGTGTGTGTGTGGAGAAGAAAAGAGAGAGAGAGAGAGTAAGAGAGAGAGAGTAAGAGAGACAAAGAGAGCAACATGATTGGCCATGATTTCCGCATCTGTTGCTGGTTGCTGGGCTGCTGCTGCTGTTCTCTTGTGCACCTTTTTCCACCACTACCACCTCTTTTGCCTTTTATACTCTCACGCCCTTCTGACATCTCTAGTTGTCTTTATCTCATTGCACTTCAATCTTGCTTGTTCACCTATGGAGTCAAAGGTGCGTTCACTGGCACAAGTGTGCGACCTTGCTTTAGCCGGGTTCAGTAGCACATTGTATGGTTACAAGGGCCGTGTGGAATACGCCACTTTCCAACCTCCTCCCGACATTCTCAGGCAAATTCCTGAAGTGAGATTCGACGATTCGAGCGAGCGTTGGCCTTCTGTTCCTGCTACAGCCAAGTTAGACCGTACTGCTTTAAGGAAAAGACATCACGTGGTTCCAGATCCAGATTGGGATCCTCCTATCAAGAAGCCAAAGTTCTATTATCCTCCAAGCAAAGGTGTCAAGCTACGTGATGTAGATGAACTTATGCGTGAAAGGTATAATTGATATCAAGAGTTTATAAGGGATGTTTATTAATGTTTGTTCTTCTAGTCGGGAAACCAAGGGCATGTCTCCAAAGGAATATGACGAGTACAGAAGAAAGAAGCAATTGGAGATGGATAAAGCATCCCATTCAACACCAACAGCTGTCGTTCCTCAGAAACAACAACAGCAACAACAACAACAACAACAAAATCAGCAACATCGATCCAATGCATCCAATGCCAATCCAGTACAAGATATTCTTAATGAGATTACAGCTGCCAGTAAACCACGTAGTGATACTGGAGGAGGAAACAAGACCAAGGATCGCAATGCTTCTGGATTGGGAGTACGCAAGAGTCAAAAAGATGAACATTTATTCAAGAAACCTTCAGCAACAACTATTCAGCGCAAGGGTTCCAATTCTTCTAGTTCATCTGGATCTACACCAGCTACAGCTTCCCGAGGAACCACATCAGCCAAATCAGTTGGAAAGCGTCCGACACCAGCTCCGATGCAAAAACGTCCGTGTGTTGTGAGTTTCTTTTCATTCCTTTTCTCTTTTACTCTTTTTATGTTGTATGAATCAACTCAATTGTTGTCAGGATTTGCTTATGATCCGTGATCATTTATTGGATGTCAACTCGGAGGATCGTGTGGAGACTCGTAAAATTGCAAACTTGTTGAAAAGGTGTCGTTTTCTTCTTTTATTCTCCCCCACTTTACATTGGTGCTTATCATTTGTGTTACAGGAACGTATCCAACGCTGGTCACATGTCCATTCTTATCAAAAAGAAGCCAAAACTTGTACTTCATATCCCTAAACCAGACAAGGATCGCAATCAACCTGAAAAGGTAAATGACTTTTCCTTTATGCATTCTATGGCTGACAATAACAACTTTCTAGGTAACCATGATTGGCAAGTACAAGGTGAAGCACAAATCTGGATCAAACACAGCTGCAACACCAGAAATGAAGCCTGTTGTCAAGAAAGAGCGCAATGTCAAGCAGCAACAACCACCATCAGCACCATCAACAAAGAGTATCGACATTCCACGTGATTCAAAAGAAAAGTCTTCATCAGATCACAAAAAGTCAAAGGATGTCAAACGTGAACCAACATCACCATCAGCATCTTCTGGCAATGACAAATTCACTCTACCAACTGGAACAGTAACAGCAGAATTTCTCAAGACAATTCGTATTCCAAAGAGAAAACCAGCTGAATCATCAGCATCAACACCAGCAGTGACAACTACTACTACATCAACATCATCATCAACTATTGTGGAACGAGAATTGGAAGAAGGAGAAACAATTAGTCCATCTCCTTCACCTGTACATCGTGGACAACAACAACAACTATCATCATCATCATCATCGCCACCACCATTACCATCATCATCTACAACTACAGCTATATCACGTGAACGTAGTCGATCACCATCACCATCACGAAGAAGAGATCGTCATGTACGACATGATGAAGAGAAACGAAGTATACGACATCGAGAAGAAAGAAGAGGAACATCATCTGATCAACGTCGTGAACATTCCGTTGATGATCGCAGGCGACATCGACGTGACAGTCGTCAATCATCATCGGATGATCTTCGTCATCAAAGGCATCGATCAAGGTCACCATCTACACGTAAACATCGTCATGATCGATCATCACGTTCAAGATCAGATAGCAGACGCCGTTCACGTTCTCCACGTCGTCGATCATCCAATTTATCCAGTACCAATTCTTCATGTCGTTCAAAATCTCCTCCTTCTCGATCACAACAACCTACTAGTTCAGCTGATACACCTGCAGCCAATACATTGGTATCACAACCTTCTTCTGAACCATCACCACCAAAGCCCAATTATAAGAATGCTACGTCTGCAGATGCTGAATCAGAAGATCAATGCAAACTATTTGCTGTCATGTAAGTCATTTATACAACATGTTGTCCATCTTTACTCATAGAGTCTTTTAGGTTTCGCAAACTGGCTACAGCATACAAGCATCGTGGTGATCCTCGACAATCTGAGATGTGTGGATTACTTGATCACATGCATGCAATACTGAACTATGTATTGAGCTTCTATTATCAAGATTTCAAGACAAACGAGTATTCAGGAATACGGCATTGGGAATCTCTCTTTCCTTTTTCAAGTCAAGTGCTTCGTAATCTGAAGGATCGCAAGGAGTTTGATTTGTATGCTTTATGTTGTCGAATGATGGGGATGGTGCGATACTATACATTTGTACGTCGTGAAGCAACTGCATCAAAAAAGTTGGATACTGTCATCAAGAAGGAAGTGGAGCCAACTGTTACTGAAGATGCAACCAAAGCAAGCAAACAGGCGTTTATTGAATTTGAAGAAGCTTACAATCGATTCAAAGAAGCTGATCGACATCTCAGTTATGAACAATTCCGAACCAATTATCCCAATACATTCAACAATGCATGTGTCAAAGGTGAATATGGACCAGGTATCGTGATTGGAGGAGAAGCTGGTACCAGTATCGAGCCACGATATCCTTTTATACCTTTTGCAAAATTACATCATGCTGCCATTGTATGCAAGTGCATGTTGGCCGAGTATGTGGAGAAGAATGCAATCAAGTACACTCCCATTCAAGATTATGAAGAGTACATGTAATTATTCCCCCCTTTCTTTATCTCTCTCTCCCAACAACCAACATGTATAATGATAAAAAAGATATCATTTTGCTTTCTTTTAAGTTTATCATGCAAAGTAACAGTGTGTATATACAAATGGGGGGTAGTTAATGGGTAGTGGTAGTAGTAGTAGCAGCAGCAGCAGGCACTCGAGAAAGATCAATCTTGGATTTGGTGATATTCATTGAAGCCATATCAGCTTTTCCTTGTTCAGCACTATATCCATCACATAAAGTGGATCGTAGATCTTGCCATGTCGTTTGCACATCCAAATCAAATTGACCCATGATATCATCCAAAACCTATATTGAACAATGAATATTCACTGTCTCCTGGTCCAACACACCCAATCATACCTCTTGTTTGCCTTCTTGAATGGTATCCACAATAGTACGCGTACGTTCTTGCACAAAATAACCCTGTATACAATACATGAGCTTATTATCCTCCAAATGCATCTTACATTCTGCTTGTTTACCTCTACGTCTGTATCTTGGATGGGTTGCCTGTGTTCAGTTGTAGCACCCAAGTTGATAGTGTCTAGATCGCGCATGAGGACTTTGGTATTGACGCGACCCTTGGATAAAAAGTAGTGCCTGTATACGATAGCATCAGTACCAACCGATCCCAGTGGTTTGTTATTGAGACTTTGTCTTACGCTCGAACGTCTACATTGGATTGATCCTCTCCTTGAGCCGCTTTTGAAATCAAGTTGTGTGTTTGCGAGTCAATCTGGTCAAGACCACGTTCAATGGGTGGCAGGTCGTTCTGACGTAGTTTTGCCGAGAGTAGCTTTGACTTTTCAAGTGTCTGTTTCAAGGAGATTGGCGTCTCTGCAGGCTTGTTTTCAGCAGGCATAGTATAAAGCAAGAAAAAAGAGAGAGAGAGACAAGATAGTTTTTCGTTTGCAGCAACGTGGAATGAGCCCGACCACCAAATCGTCTCTACTTGACTTCCATACAGATTAGAATCCCCTTTCTGCTTTTCTCTTATAGATCCTTTTGTCTGATTACCTGTGTGTGTATCTTTTAATGTGTTGTGTCTTTGCAATCAATAGCTGTTTAAAAGAACAAAGATGGGACATTTGGTGATATATCTAATATCCTGCTCCTCTACTTGATCAACTTGTCAACTACGTGTAACCTAACATAGTCTATTGCAAAGATGTTCAAGTGTTATTGCCTGAAGATTATATACCAAGAGCATTTATCTTTTTCTATATCAAATGGATCATGTCAACAACAGAAACATCTGCCAGTGCACGTGACATGTCTAATGCAACAATACTTTAGCTGACTACATCATTCGAATCTTCAATAGCTTCTTCACATTCGATACATTTCAAAGAATGGTGTCATGTACTCGCATTAAAGTGATGCACAAGATAATGCCAAGTGGTGGGAACAAGACACAAAAATTGGTTGGGGTGAACAGGTATCCCACTGATCTCTCTTTCCTCCCCATCTTTCTGCATGTTTGGCCCTTGCTGTGTCAACTGAAAGGGGGATCATCTCCTTTCTTTCCCAACATATATCTTCATGGTTGAAAACAGCTGTTTTATTACTCGTCTTCCTCCAGAGATTCTCGCTCTTATCTTTGCCAACTTGTCTCTTCAGCATCGCGTCCAATGTCTATGCATTTGCAGATCGTGGCGTACATTCCTCTTCAGTTGGCCTGGTTTATGGAACAAGCTTTCGGATAATGATGGTTATGACATGGTCAAGATGTTCAAGACATATATGCAATCATCCAATGGCACAACAATGCGTTATCGTATTGACAGCATCCATATTCATGCAACACGACGAAGGAAGCATAAGCAAATCATGCGATTGTTCAAAGAATATCAAGAAAGGTGTCGAATCCAATCAGGTAAAAGGATATCACAAGAGACAGAAAGAGAATGTATGTTGATAATGAAATGTAGTCCATCTCTATGGGAACATGTCAAGGCATTGGTTTCAAAGGATGATGCGATTAGAAGATATGGTACGACTGACATTGAATGGTGTAAGCAATCCAGCACCCGACAGAGTATTTGCCATTGTGTTGCACGAGTGCCCCAACTTGAAGCACTTTGTTTACCACACAGCATGGTCAGCGCACGCACCAACATTCCCATCATCATCATTCAACTGGTCATTTCCACCCCATCACAAGCTGTTATCACTTGACATGTATTTACATGCACGTGTTGATAACTTCCCATTACATCGTCTTTTATCTTCACTGCCATCTCTTGTCGCTATTCGATTAAACCCATACGACTTTGATGGGGCATCTCACGTGTTGCACATGCTTCAACAACATACCTTTTTGCAAGTGATTCGATTCAATTACCATGACAACAACAACGAGAATGAGGAACAGCATTCAAGAGGAAAAGGATTGCGCCAATTGCAGTTACAAGAATTATGTGGAATCAATGATACAAGCGTCATTCCTTTCTTGATACGGCATCACTCCACATTACAGATCCTTGACATTCACTTTATTCAATGCCTGTCACATCTGACGGCAAGTACTTTGGCTTCGTTATCCTTTTCTGTTTTGGAACGTATCAGTCTTAGTAATCTTGTTGATGCACATCCTTCCCATCTGATGGCGTTTTTTTCTCGTGCTACTCGATTACGCCAAATCCGGATTTTTGCTTTGGATGCTTTCACTGACAATGTACTTTACATACTGGGTCAACATGCAACTCAGTTGGAATCACTATATCTCGCCCATTGCCAATCCATCACCCCAAAAGGCTTATTACACTTTGCAACAACAGCAAAATGCAGATCAACTACACTAGCATCATGTCAAATCGATCATGGTGATACAGATACATCAACATCATACGATGATAACGTGTTTACTGCTATTCGACAGGCGCTTCCTCAGCTGGTCTTTCTGTGATTAGTTTAGATGTATACAATTTGAGCGTCAACTTATGGAAGAATAAATGGTCTGAAACAGACACGTGGCGCACAAACACAACAAATGGGTCATTTGAGCTATGCATCGGCACAAAAGTGTATGATAAGCTTTCTCTTACTGTAGTGACAATGAAATAATAGCCAATCAACCTGCTTTTTCTCCTCCCTTAAGTAAAAAGGTGTCGTCAGTTGCCAACTTGTTTCTGTGCGTGCAAAAGAGAGAAACAGCCCAAACATAAACAGTCAATATGCATGTAAGTAACTATGAATCTTGTGCCAAGCTTTTTTTGTCTCTCTTTCACTACTTTTTATTCTCTTGTAGATATGGTCACTACTACTACATTACAATGGCTCAAACACGCTTGGTCACCTTCTACAAGTCGACGTCATAGCAAGAAGAGACACAAGCAGCAACATCCCTTTGATATCCTTCCTGAAGAGCTGACACTGGAAATCTTTGTACATCTGGATTCACTAAGCCTATATCGAGTCACCCAGACATCGATGAGATATCGACACATGATTTCTCGATGCATTCATTTGTGGACATGGCTATGGTTTGATCCAAATTTACCACTAGACTGTCATGATCTTTATCGAATGTTATGTTTCTTGGTAGAACATGATGGATTACATGAACATATTCTCAGTGCGCGTTTTGATCGTTGTACTATTGACAGCACTACACTTGAAAGAGTACTCAGATACTTGCCACGATTATCAACACTATCCGTGGTTGGATGTCCCAATCTCGATTGTTTTCAATTTCTATCTATTCTAAGACATACCACAGCACCCATGGGACCTATGAACTATTCTTTGCCACCATCACGATTGTTATCAAGTGGACCATTATTGCAACATCTTACTCGACTTGAAATCAGGGGTTTGTTTCCAAGTGAGCGTGGAGTCATGTCATATGCTCATGAAATTTACTGCTACACGTCCATTCGACGTCTCCTGGCAAAAAACAACAATGCAGCAAGACAACGTGCACATCGCATTTCTCGACGTCGTCATTTTCGTGCACGTGTATTGGAAGAAGAGGATGAAGTGATATTGGATGATGATGAAGAAGAGGATGAAGAAGAAGATGAAGAGGATGACTTGTTGTTGTATCATCAATTTTGGCTCCTTTTGCAACAGCCGTTGTTTCGAGCATCCCCTGAGCTCCTGGTACTACCATCCACAGCAGCTACTTTTTCAGCACTCAGTTCTATCACCCATAGTGCTATTACAACTACTACAACTTCTACAGTGAACAGCAACAAAAATGGACGTCATGTTGGTAGCAATAGCAATCGACGTAAGAGTATTGAAATGGATGTACAACCTTGTTCACACTGTCATCGTAACGTGACTCAACCTACTCCTGCGTCATGTACAGCATGTGGCGATCCAACACTTACGCCTTGTGCACAATGCATGTGTTACCACTGTCGTCGTATCTTGTGTCGTTCTTGTTTTCGTTTACGTCGTGGATGGCGTGTTCTTCGTTGTCAAAAATGTCAACTTGCTCGACGTGTATGTGAAAATACTGAATGCATTACATCCCTTCATCATCAAAATAGTCAAAGCAACAAGCCAAGAAGACCATGGAGACGACGTAGACATGATAGCGATAATGATGTAATGTCAGGATTTCATTGTGCTTGGTGCATTCAAAAGAAAAATCCAAGGCAGCGATTACCATGGATTCGACGTTTATTGTCTAACAAGCAATCCTCTTCTTCATCAACCATCTTTAATAATCGGCCCCCCTTGTATCTCAGTTGATCTTTGTTATAGCAATAAAGGATGTGTATAGTCAATGGAATTGAAAACTAGTTTAATCTATGCACAGTAGTTGCAACTAGATTAGGGCATGTATGTGTGTTACATCTAATGCGTGAATTGCCGGTAGAATCAAGTGGGACGGAGATCTCCTGGTTGGTTTATTAGTGACGTGAGTCTCCAAAACAAATCTTTGTGGGTCAGCAACGTTGCAAGGTTTCTCTAACGCGACCATTTACAACATGATTGGAAAGCAGCACGTCCAAGCACAACAACGTGTTCCCGTTTACCACGATCCCTGGGCCAGACGTGAAGCATGGCGTAAGCATCCCATCTTTTCAAAGAGCAGCAACTTTAAGACCATGTTCCCCGGACTCGGCATTGCCACTGTTGCTTTCATTGCTTACTGTGGTGTTGAACACTTTTTCCTCAAGGATAAGAAGCACCATTAGACAAGAAAACGATACTACACAACTCCCTTGACCAACATGTGATATGCAACTTTTTCAAATCCCAATAAACGTACAAAGCAACATCCGTATACACACACTTTAAATCACCGTACCTCTTCCCAGCCTATCTATGACTTGTTGAAAGGGGACAATAGTAGAGTTACAAGACATAAGAACAACTTTTTTATGGTATTCACAAGAATAAACGGGGATGTGTTTTTTCTATATCAAAAACGAGTGCCTTTTTTATACATCTACAAGTTGGCATTGTGTAATTGGATGTCTATGATAAAGTGTGGACAAAGATGTTGAGGAGGAAAAGGGGGATGTTTACTGTTGTTGGCCTTCACCACCTTGTTGTTGTTGTTGGTCACCACCTTGTTGAGCAGCACGGTTCTTGTAAACCATCTCGAAGAGCTTAAGAGAGCTTTGTTGAAGATCATCAATCTTGGCCTTGAGTTCTTCAGGGTTGGAAACATCACCAGATTGAGCCTTCATGGCTTCTTCACGCAATTCAGTAATCTTAGCCTTGATCTTCTCAGCTTCAGCCTTATCAAGTTGTTCCTTGAAATCATCCATAGCCTTCTCAGTCTCGCTCATGACAGAATCAGCACGGTTGGCCATTTCAATGGTATCACGACGAGCACGGTCAGCTTCAGCGTTGGCTTCAGCTTGTTGAATCATGTTTTCAATTTCATCATTGCTCAAACCAGAAGAAGCAGCAATAGTCATGGATTGATCACGGTTGGTAGCCTTATCCTTGGCACTGACATTGACAATACCATCAGCATCAATATCGAATTCAACTTGAATTTGAGGAACACCCTTAGGAGCAGGAGGAATACCAGTCAAGTTGAAGTCACCAAGGAGCTTGTTGTCACGGCACAATTCACGTTCACCTTGGAATACACGAACATTGACTTGGGTTTGTCCATCAGCAGCAGTAGAGAAGACTTGAGCCTTCTTGGTAGGAATAGTAGTGTTACGGTTGATCAAACGAGTGAAGACACCACCAAGGGTTTCAATACCAAGAGAGAGAGGAGTGACATCAAGAAGCAAGATATCAGTGACAGATCCAGCAAGAACACCACCTTGAATGGCAGCACCCATAGCAACAGCTTCATCAGGGTTGACAGACTTGGATGGTTCCTTGCCAAAGATGTTCTTGACAGTGTCAATGACCTTGGGCATACGAGACATACCACCAACCAAAATAACATCACCAATTTCAGACTTGGCAATACCAGCATCCTTCATGGCCTTTTCACAAGGAGGAATAGTACGTTGGACAAGTTCATTCACAATGCCTTCAAACTTGGCACGAGTCAATACAGTGTTGATGTGCTTGGGACCAGAAGCATCAGCAGTGATGTAGGGAAGATTGATATCAGTTTGAACAGTGGAAGACAATTCAATCTTTGCCTTTTCACAAGCTTCACGGACACGTTGAATGGCCATACGATCATTGGAAAGGTCAATACCAGATTCCTTCTTGAAGTCTTCCAAAACGTAACGCACCAAGTGAGAATCGAAATCTTCACCACCAAGGGCAGTGTCACCATTGGTTGACTTGACTTCAAAAACACCACTTTGGATTTCAAGAACAGAGATATCAAAGGTACCACCACCCAAATCGAAAACAGCAATGGTCTTATCACCAGCCTTGTCAAGACCATAAGCAAGAGCAGCAGCAGTAGGCTCGTTGATCACACGTTGGATTTCAAGACCGGCAATCTTACCAGCATCCTTGGTAGCTTGACGCTGAGCATCATTGAAATAAGCAGGAACAGTAACGACAGCATTCTTGACCTTCTTGCCAAGGAAACCTTCAGCAGTTTCCTTCATCTTGCCAAGGACAAAAGCACCCATTTGAGAAGGAGAGTACTTTTTGCCTTGAGCTTCAACCCAAGCATCACCATTGGTGTGAGGAACAATCTTGTAAGAAACAGCCTTGACATCAGCTTGAACAGCAGGATCCTTGAATTGACGACCAATCAAACGCTTGGTAGCATAAACAGTGTTGGCAGAGTTGACAACAGCCTTTTAAAATAAACAATCCACCTTGTTAATAATCCAATCTTGTTTGACATTGATGATATCCCATTATTTACCTGACGCTTAGCAGCTTGACCAACCAAAAGTTCACCATCCTTGCCAAAAGCAACAACGGAAGGAGTAGTACGAGCACCTTCAGCGTTTTCAATGACACGGGGGTTCTTGCCTTCCATTACAGAGACACAAGAGTTGGTAGTACCCAAATCGATACCAATAATGGGACCTTGGACACCACCAGAGCTATAAGAACGAGCCATGCTGGAAAGAACGCCAGCCTATCCAATCTCGAGTCAATGGGGATATACATGTATGTCAATGCACACTGCTTACATTGCGACGAGCCAATGAAGGAAGAACACGAGAACGGGTGACCTTGGATAGGTTATACATGTTTGCTGAGAAAGTGGTAAAGAAAAGAGAAGCCGGGGTGAAAAGGTACAACTGAAATAATTAGCCGGGTGGCTTCGGCTGAGAGGAAAACTGAAGAAGATGCCAGAAGGACTAGTCAAACCTATCAACCAAACAGATTCAAGATGCTTTCAGGCACATCAAGTAGCACAAACACATTCACACACACGCACATCATTGTTTATAGATCACATCTCATCTCAATAATACCTCCCCTTTATAATGAATCCACTTAATCTTCATTGTGATATAAAACATGTGTCTATTGTGTATGTTGTCGGCTATGAATGAGACAGCTTGTTAGCTTATTTCTATCTGAGTACAATACACCCGTCATTATGGAAAATGCCTGGCTCCTCCTCACCCGTGGGAAATTGAGACACGAGCTTGTGTATCCTGCTGCATGATGACATTCACGCATGTGTATACATCATCACTTGCTGTCTGTGTCATTAAGGCGGGAAAGCTTAAACCTTGTTAGTACAAGTCATCATCAGATTCATCCAAGCATATTGCTCGCTCGTTTTTCACTTGTTAAAGATGACAAAGAAGGACATAATATATCATTCAACATCCTCAGTATAAGCCATCAATTACCATAGCTGTCATCGAGATTGCTTGGTTTCAGTACTGAAAAAGGATGGATGCTTTATTTAGCAAAGGAGCAATCGTTGGATCAGGTTGTTACATTGTGTATTCATAGACAAAGGGAAATGGTAGCTATAGGATGTCAAGCTATAATAAACATTGTTTCCTAAAGATCCACATATGATTCAAGAAGTGTTGTCTCCTTCAACAGGGCTCCAAATGCCGTGAAATGATCTTAGAGCTATTGTGTACTGATGCATAAGGTTGGAATAGATATTCAGCAAAGTGGGATAGCGTAAAGTAGGAAGAATTGACAACAGGATAACTGATCGCACAGTACTTGTTTATAAATGAAAAAAGCAATGTATTCTAGCATACTATCCTTAAATTCTTCACTAAAGCGTTGTATTGACTCTGTTCATCATTGGTATGCGTCTTCGATGGATTTGACGAAATCTTCAACTTCGTATCCACCATCACAATCCTGGTAGTAAAAGTGATTAGATAGATTACTACCTATATGTATTGGGTCCAAACATTACCTTCCAGGTGCCATCATGGATGCAGCGCAAACGATTGTCAATGTAAACTGTGCAGCTTTTCCTACAAGGAGGATAAAAGCAAACGATTAGACATTGTGCACTGATTTCCGCTCCCTAAACAACTTACGTGACTCCAAGGCTTTGTGTACGCTTCACTGACTCGGCCAAAAGCTCCACACCTTTATCAGAATCAATGCAATCCTTGACAGGTCCAAACGACAATCCCAATTGTCCAGCTACATGATCCAATATCAATACCAATGACACTTACTCTTCTATTTTGGTTCTCCTTACCACAATCCTCAGCTAATGCACTGCCATTGCCGATTGACTGGTATTTCTCATTCAAGCAGAGATCAAATTCGAACCATTGATGATAATCAGGATAGACATGCTTGAAACAAAGCTCTTGAATATTGCCAAGGCATTCGGATGGACCATGCTTGCTACATAAAAGTGTTGGAAACATTGACATATATCACATGCCATCAACAACTTACCATGAGAACTGATATTCTTCTGATTGATTGGCTTGGGCGATATAGTTGACATCAAGAGATACTGGCACTTGCACTTGATCCACTAGTAGAAGACAGAAAAGTTATATCTTATCAGTTGCTTCACACTATCACTGTATCACACTTACAGACTTGCGAAAAGACGTTCTCACAAAAGACTTTGTCTGGACATTTGCTCATGACAAATAGCTCGACTGGAACTGCATTGGAGCGAACATGGTGACGCGACGATTGTATCGAACTTCTCGGCCATGGCATAAAAGATACCACTGAAATGAAAGCAACAGCAATAAGCAGCAATGTACAAGCGTTGGCTGGCATAACAAATGGGTATGGGGGTAGCTAAAGAAGA
This sequence comes from Lichtheimia ramosa, assembly GCA_008728235.1. Lineage (NCBI taxonomy): Eukaryota > Fungi > Mucoromycota > Mucoromycetes > Mucorales > Lichtheimiaceae > Lichtheimia > Lichtheimia ramosa. Next base: position 4,726,784 of record CP031823.1, read on the forward strand.
GAATAAAGAAAAAGATTCACTGTCTGCTGCCCTTTTCCCTTTTCAAACATTCATGCACACCATACCATTAGATATTGCACAATTTGTGGCACATTACACTACTATATGCAATAAACCCTATTACTCTAGATACCATTGACTGATTCAAATGTGCCCTTATCAAGTTAAGCTGCGTTATAGAATGCATATCTTATTCGCATATGTGTGTAATGTATAATATGAGCAGTAATAGCCAACTTCTTTAGCGGGGGGTTCCCAGGCCATGTGCGGAGTCACTGGTTTACGTGAAACCAATTCGTCATATCCAATCATGAGTCAGATGGGCTGAGTTAATGATTTCCCTGAAAACTATAAAAGGAGGACCAAAACCAACTTGAACAACTCATACTTACCTGAGTCGTGTGTCTGGTGATCAAGGAGGCTGGGCACACAGGCGAGATGGCTTACCATTGCACTCCCGGTGGCTTCTTGCCTGCGAACATCCTTCGGGGTGTCTCGAGGCTACAATTTTTGCTTTGGGGAAGAGTTTGGTTCGCTGAACTATTCCCCGCCTTCTCTATCTTAAAGAAAATGATAATACCAAATGAATTGAGCTTCACAAAGGTTGTTTGTGTATCATTATTGTGACTTTTAATGAAGATTAGTTTGCTCACGTTGGTTCAACTACTTGAATACATAATTGGATGAACAAAAGGGAGAACAATGCTGTGTGTATGGGAGTGATAAAAGTGTGCTTATGGAACAAAGTGGGAGAAAATGGGTGATGATCATGATTATGCAGCAGCAGACACAACTTGTTGAGTACCAGCAGCAGCTACCTTCTTGTTTTCAGCAATCTTATCAGCACCTTCCCATCCAAAGTCTTCAGTAGCAGTATCAACAAGCATTTCTGCAATAGCAAGAGATGCAGTGCATGCTGGAGTAGGTGCGTTACGGACACAAAGAATCTTGCCATCCATGACTTTACGTTCCAAGATATAGTCGTTAGCAGCAATACCACCATCTTCAAAGACTTGTGACATGACACCAGCAAAGCTTTCTTCCACCATATCTTCAGTAAGACCAGGTACATATGCTTGAGCAGCACGCAAAAAGGCACGCTTATTCATATCCTTGTATAATTCACCAATCGAAAGTGATGGGTTCTTAAGAGCAAACATCATCAAGTTGACATTGGTAAGTGAATCCCAAAGATCAGACAACTTAAAGTCAAAGAAGCTGTATCCTTCTCGTGTAAAAGTAAGACATGCTCCAGGACCAACAATCATTTGGATACCACGACGTGTGTTCACCTACAAGTATATGCATGGGATCATGTGAGCTCTTGCACACTTTGCTGCATCTTTCCTTTTTTCCTTTTTTTCCCTTACCGTTGGGGTGAAATGAACACCGACAGGAATACCACCACCACTAGGTACAGGATACACATTCATACGACAAATGCCACGATACTCAGGCTTGAGTTGGTAGTAAGTGCCACGGAAAGTAACCACTTTTGCTTTGTTAGGATTGCCACCAGCCAATCCAGCAACACGATCAGAATAGAAACCAGCACATGTAATAACATTCTTGGCTGATACTTTGAGCGTAGGACCACGTTGTTTAGGTTCCACACCCCAAATCTATATTAAATAGCATCCCTGTCAATAAACATTGAAACTGCTATACCAACGACAACATCTTTGATGCATACCTCGATACGGCCATCAGGGCGTTGTTCAAATTTGCTGGCTTCAAAAGCAAGTTTGATCTCTGCACGACTATAAGAATCATAATAAGTCATCATTCAACATAAGAAAAGTCAATATTGACTCACCCAGATTGAACAATCTCGTTGGCAATACATTGAGCAACCAAGCCATAGTCAGTGATACCAGTGTTGGGAGAGTAAAGAGCAGAGTAGGCAACAACGTTGGGTTCCAAACGGCGGATCTGCATGAGGAGAAAATCTTCAGTATTAAATCATCACCTCCTTGACCACACATGTAATATGTATCACACATACCTCCTCACTATCAAGCACTTGCAGATCTTTAACGCCGTTGGTTGTGGCGATCTTATAGAGACGTTCTACCTCCTTGTGCTCTTTTTCATTCACAGCTACAATAAGCTTGCCACAGCGTTCCACAGGTAACTGATTTTGCTTGCAGTACTCATACATGAGCTCAGCACCACGTACACAAGTATATGCCATACGTGAACCAGGCTTGTAGTAAATACCAGCATGAATGACACCACTATTGTGACCAGTCTGATGAGCTGCAACTTCACGTTCCTTTTCAAGCACAGCTACAGTCATCTTGGGAAATCGCTTCAATAGTTCTCGTGCAGTTGCCAAGCCAATAATGCCACCACCCACTGCATATATGTATATGTGTTACATAAAGTGTTGACAAGCCAATGTTAGTGGTTGCAAATAAAGATAGAATTTGATAAAGTTGATCTTACCAATCACAACATCAAAGTCAGTCTTGCCATTGTTTTGTGAAAGAGCTGTGCGAAAACGCTCTTCAGCTGCTGGACCACGTAGTTTTGCCAAACCAGGATTGACAGGTACATTTTCACCAGGCAATGTCTCCCAGAAAGACATCTTTTGTTCAGCATGTACCTTGGTAGGTTCAGGACGAAAAGCCATATATGCCATGCCTGTTGCAGCAAAAGCACCCATTGTGATGGCTGGCATACGACCACCACGAGTAAACATCCTTGCAGATCGAGCAAACACCATGATTGATTACAAGAGAGAGATTTGAAGATAAAACAGAAAGAGAAGGGCTTGATTCAAGGATATCGAGTTGTTAGATGCTTTTTATATTGTCAATGAAAACATGGAACCTTCTCTGCAATGCACAAATTGGCAAGGAGTATTCAAACATGCATCTACCTATGTGGATAATGTGCTTGTGTGTGGCTTTCTTATCTCCTTCATCCAATGCTCGTCTCGCGTTTACTTCTCCTTGCACCCCCAAATCCCCCTTTCCATCCTATCCTTGTTTCCATCATCCATATCCTCCTTCTCGATGTAAAGTGATGGAATAAAAGTTGCCACGTCTTTTGCTATTACCCCTGATTGATCAGATATCACAATCAATGAAGATGTATCTCCCTGGTGTGACCAAATGAAAAGGACCAAGCATAGCAGTATTGGTATTCCGGTTCCAACCATGCCAAGAGATCACTCGTAACTTTCCTGTAAGGTACCTGTCATGATGAATATTGCCATGACAACACATAGGGGCCACTATAATATGATCTTACCCGCCATTTCAATCCATTGAATGGTCTTTATCATCATTCGCCATCAATTAAGCCCGTGGACGTTTCACGTTAAAATAGATTGTGTTTCTCCCAATGCGTGCATATGCAATTACATGCATGTCATCTATAAAACACAAATGCACCTACCATCACACAAGCTCACAAACTCTTTTGGCATCATTGATCTATTGACAAACTTCCAATTAGTGAAGCTATAAGGCACAACATGACCAGATTATCCCCAAACATCATGTAAATCATGGCTAGATCATACATTCATGATCGCTGTTTGTGGAAATGACATTGATGGACCACTTCCTTTTTCTTGACTACACACGAAAGTGACAAAGGGGTGATATGCAGAAGAAGATACAGCGATCATCACACAAAAGGCAAGTGTTTAAGCAGGCAATACACCCCCAACCTACCTCTTCTCTGATACATAAACAATAGTATTTGGACATATTTGAAAAAAGATATCTATGTGTCGATCCAATGTGCGTAACGTAAATAAAGAGTGATTGAACAACCATGTTTCGGAGCACGGCCCTGTTGGTCAAACATGATGTATCTTTATGAGATAACAAGCACTCTTGTTTAAAAGAGCAAGATGTTATTGCAGCCATTTTGAACAGCTCACACCAAATCAGGGGCTATATGTATGTGCTGTATAAGATATAATACGCCAAGAGAGCAGATTGCTGCAACGGGTGCATATCTTTGCTAAAACCATGTACAGCTTGGACTTTTGCACATATCCATTAAGAATGATCCAAGTGCTGCATTTCTCATTTCTCTCCTCTTTGATCTGGTTACATTCTGTTGCAAGAGTCTTATGGCTATCATATAAGTGGTTGTTCTATTGTATGCGTAATATGATGTCGTGGTGTTGCCAACGCAGGGAGACAGAGTATTGCCACTTTGTTGTTATGTGCTATATAGCGCCTCCTTCCGATTCTTCTTCACGTTTTGGATATTGTATCCAATAAGCCCTTAAGACATGTGATATCATTCACTCCCTGCATACTTTACATCTCCTTCTGTCCTTATCAGTATTAGTAGCTTCTTCTCAAAGATTCATTATGTATCATGTTGGATGTCCATGGGATATAGCATCATCGTTGTGTTATAAGTGTGCGGATTTTTGGCTGGCTTGAAAAAGGACATTTATATGGTACTGCATAATCTATGCAGAAACATGCTTGGTACCTGTAAAGGCGCGCATATGTATGCCGGATCCACACTTCCGCAACATAATTCATAGCCCCCAACTTTCTACAATGTCGATGCATTCTTGCTTTGAGCTTGATCTTATATCATGCGTATGTGTAGACTTCACAGTAGCCGTGCATAGGGGTATTATGCGTTGTAGTGAATATGTATACCATTTTCTACATAAAGTCACCATCGTCAATACTGACTATGCGAAAATGATGATAGTCCATTTGTTTGGCTGTCCAATATCAACAATAATGCAGCAGTCGGTCTGATGATCCACTGCGTGTTCTAAGCTAGTGGACCTGAATCTATGTTGACACTTCTCAAAGCTCAGCTACCTTGCTTTCCTGCATGATGTGCATGATGTACGCAGCCAATTGTAAACAACAATGCACTCCGTATTGTATACAAACATACCACACAGCCAAATGTCTAATTTTTCAAGCAGCAACATTAATCTTGATCATTTTCCTCATCATTGCTTACAGGAGCTATTGACGGATGTTGCATATGTCATGTGCAACTTCTTGATATCATTACAGCGCTTATAAAAAGATAATGAAATAGAAATAGCATCAATACAAATGGCTTGATCATCATTAGCAGATCCTAACCAAGATGTCAGCATGTAGTTTGGGGGTGATTTGGCAGAACACGAAGCAACGGCCGATCCTATTTACTTTCTTCATGGTCACAAGCTTGCAATAACAGCCATTACAGTGCACATGGTGGCTAATAGTAGACACTGCAACTGCTGTTTGACAGTGTGATATGTGTATTTTGATAAACAATGAAATGAATTTACTTTTAGAGATCACTAGAATATGACTTTGGTCCTTTTCTTTATGCTACAAAGCGCAAACAACCCTTCGTCACTATCAAACATCCAAGGATCAGAGATATTGTTGTTAGGTGATGATAGTGATCCTGTCATATGAGAGCGAGTCATTGTGTTTTAGCATGATTGACCATTGTTCGGCACAAAGAAGCCATGGAAGTCACTAATTTTATCATTTTCGTTTAGTAGGTATAGAGAAAAAGGAAGAATGTCTCGCAATTCTCTTACTAGAACGTCATTTACTCCAATCAAGGAGATCTGCTCCAGTCTTTTATTACGAATGACCTTCTTATCTGGGTCCGTAGATCGAATTGGTGAGACTAAGAGAACCAACACGCGTTGCGCCGCCCAAAGGCAGCTCCAGATTTAGGACGGAGTACTATTTGACGACTTTTATCGCGGTTCTGGATGCTGTTTCCATGATCATCAAGTTGTGGTATTGACTTGATAACAAAGCATTACTTGAACAAGCTTTTATTACATCTAATTAAAACGATCTACATGTCATGTACGATCTGTATGTATGCTTGTTGCCTACAAATCATGCTATGACAGCTGTTTTGCCGTATTTACATCTACAATCAAGCTATGTCACGGCTACATGTAAAGTTTCTTGTGATATATACTCTATGCTGGTATACGTTGTAGAAAAGATATTGTCATTGACTGCTTCCATGTTGATCATCCACAAGGAATGGCCAGTGTGTGAATGAGTGAGCAAGTGTGTGGCTTACCACTAAGTCTCGATAAAATTTGTGCCCGACCTTTCTTTAGCTATTCCTTTTTACATGCCCAGCACAATGGAAGAAGACAAACGCACCGAAGAAGACGTTGTTATGGATGACGCTCAGTCTGAGGAGGAGCAAAGTGACAACCAATCTGAAAGTGCTGAAGACGACGTTATCGTGAGCGCTGACAAGCTAGAGATCGTGAGTGGACAAAGTATATAATAGCTTATTGAACAAAGGGATCGCTGACAAGCGTTTCTTTCCTAGATCGCTGGTGCAACAGGTGACCAAACTGCTATGACTTTCTGCTTCAAGGAAGAAGATCACACTCTTGGCAACTCGCTTCGACATATGATCAACAAAAAGTATGTATGGGAGACATACCTTATCTCTTTTTGACAAGCTACTAACAATGCTTCTTGTTGCAGCCCCCAAGTTGACTTTTGTGGCTACTCTATTCCCCATCCTTCTGAAGCAAAGATGCATATGCGTATTCAAACTACCAGTAAGTACTATTTCAAAGCTGGATGTTTGCATGAAGATCAAGTAAGCTAATCATCATATTGTTTTAGAGCGTACCAATGCTGTTGATGCTTTGAAGAAGGGCATGGATGACTTGACAGAATTGTGTGAATACATCAAGGAAGCCTACATGGCCGAGCTTGCCAATTACGACACTACCATGGATTAAGTGAAGAAGAAAGAGGATTAGTCACGCAACGCATAGCATACGTACCTGCAAACATTACACAACCCGTTCCACATATCAATACACACCTACACAACCAACTACCATGTACATAAACATAATCAATAGACTCTATTGAATCATGACATCTTCAACATTCGTGGAAATAAGGATTGCATTTAGGATGATAAGCAAATGGATCCAAGTGGATCACATGGCTTAGTGAAGATTGATTTGTCATGTGAAGGATTTGTACAGCATAGCAGCAAGTAGCATATGGTATGATAAGGCACAATGGACTCGACAATCACATGATGAGGATGAGATCGACCCCGTATACTACGTTATCTCGTTCAGGGTTGACATTACCCTTTATTGTAATTGCATCTATATCCTTTCAGGACATCATTATTCAAAATCTTTGCTCCACACTACTTATGTTGAACAATATGTTGTGATGACCATGTCAAAACGGATGACATCTATCAGCTTGGTACCACCTGCGCCCCAACCATCATCTATCGACATTCATTGTTCCATTTTGATCGCACCATGTGTTGCTCGTGTCACGCTGATGTTGTTGTATTACCAGCTTCATCTGATTTCCACATTGAGCCATATTCGACCTTTTTGCCTGCCCATCTTTATCATCCAACTCTGGATATCTAAATGCAGGGTGTTGTGCATGATGTCTTTTAATGCAAATGACAAAGCCACGCATCAAATTTTCGTCATGGCTACTATGTTCTCCTTGATTGTAGCAATAAGGTGTCATCGGGTCAGTAATCTTTTATGGCTGGCTAATGTATTCACAATGAAATGCAAACTAGCTCTGAAATGATATCATGACTCCATGCATGCTTTTCATGCTTCAGCTATCTGTTCTCTATCATTCGATTTGCTAAGAAAAGCTGACAAGCAGAAATTTCCCACCCTGAATATCAAATCATGCATGGCATGACTTGCCATTGATGCTGTCATTGTCAGTTGCTAGGCAATTGATTGTTTCTCATTTACTTTGTCCCATTGTCACACAGCCATGCCTCAATTACCATCTACCCAATCATATACAGCCAAAGATGCGTGGCATTCTTTGTAACACACCTTTACCGATAGTCACAAAGAACTTTGTCATTAGTGTACAGGAGGAATAAGTGATCGTTTCAAAAGTGTGTATTGTGCAAGTGGTACTGGTTTGGTCATTAATGGATCCTCGTCCAGACCAGCTAAATAGGAATTGAGTAAGTTTTGCATGAATCACCGAACATCCCTACTATTCTAAGACTTTCCGCAAGGTGAGTTGCCCAATTTAAGAATCCAGCCCCTTTAATGTCATCACAGAAGGGACTTTGGTCATTGTAATGTAAAAAAAAATTAGGTGATATAGCTGTCATATCGATCGCTCATCACGCGTTGATAAACGCTAATAAGCTCGTGTCACTTTTGCTGATCTGACCATCATTAGCAGTGATATTTGGAAAGATGATTGTATCAATGTCTGTGAGAAATATCGGTTTCAAGACTTTGTATATGAGACTGCAAATGGAGCTAGCCAATGCTCCATTAAGATTGGTACTTGACTTAGTATTACCAAGACTAGATAATGACAAAGATTTGGATGATGGATTGAAAGGGCAATCGGAAACATTCCCAAAATGTAATGCATGAGTATAAGGCAAAAAGGACAAGATGGGCGCTCTGTATAACTTTGAACAATACACCATGTTATCCTTATTTGTGTGGTACTCTGAACTTGCTTTTGTACGAGGCAAAAAGTGCCGTGGTGGATTGTGTGCTCTACGCCCAGCATCAGAGCCCGGAACTCTCCGCTCACTGCATTTTACACATAACACGAAACCCCAACAGGTTGATGGCATGTGCAAAAGAAGATGAATACCTGTACTCGATTTGTCATCTAGTTTGATCACCCAATGTTATTTTCTTATTATCATGCTTGTTGACAAAGAACACATTATCAATTACATGCAGTAGATGAACAAGGTTCATCAGTGAAATGATGTATGGGCCGTGTATGGCATTCTTTAATTGATAGACAAGATGTCTGCTGTTAACGCGGTAGGACAAGCAAGGGGATGTAAAACAATAAGAACGCCCATCATTGAGCATGCGGAATGCTTGTACACCATAATGTGCAGTAGTGAGTATCGGGGATGCTCTTTTTCCCCCCTGTGTTGTTTCTTCCCCTCTCTATCTTAATCCAGAGCAATGTCATAGTTAAAGAAATATGTGTTCGGATTCTTCCTTTATATAGCGTCTGACAAGCACAACAAGAAAAGCGTGGTGTCACATAAACGCAACTTAAGGTGACCCGACCATGGGCACAAGAAAAAAAGCAAAAGCTCTCGCCATCCATCTTCTTTCAACTCCTTCATCTTTTCTTCTTTTCATCTTTTTACATTGTAATCATGTCATCTTCACATACATCCACACTTTCAAACAACACAATGCTAGCTACACCCCATCGGTAAATGCATTTCCTTCTTTCACTTGAATGACACAAGTCTTTCCTGTTTTTGTTCACTCAGCATGTTTTTGCACGTGTAGTGTCAATGTTACGCCAGCAGGTCCTGGCCATCATGACAAGCCAACTGAGCACTTGCAACAAGAAACAGCACTTGAAGTAGTGCATTATACAAAAGCAACTTCACCAACCACTACTACCGGCATGTCTTGTGAGCTTCAAGATGAAGGTGAACGTGAAAGAGAAGCATTGGCAACTGTTTTTGGTGTCCAAGAATACACAGAGTCAGTTATGTTTTGGAAACGGCTTCATGAAGAGAAAAACTATCAAAAGAACAACAACAGCAAGCCTATCAAGAAAAAGAAAGGCACCACATTGACATCACAACAATCCCATCATCATCAAGCATCTCCTTCGATAATGGTCCAAGAAGAAGAGAATACCACTACTGCATCTGACAATTGTAACAGCAACAATCAAGAGTTGTTGTCACTTCCCGATATACCCACTGTCAGCAAGTTTAATGACTTGTTGATTGATGACGAGCATGGTGTTGATTTCCTCTTCCCAGCCAATCCATCATCAGTATTACTGCATTCATTTTCACCTGCAAATACCGAGGCACATTCAGTTGCCGAATCATCTGTACATTCATCATCAATCCACTTTATGGCATCCGCTGTTACTGCTGGTGCTGCTATTACTGCTGATGACACTGGCACAAGTAATAACACGATTGCTCCACCACGTTTATTCATTGGTTATCCACCTTCGATATTTGATATGCTGAAATCTGATCATGATGAGCGTATCATCGTCTGGGGACCAAGTGATCGTACTACAGCAACAGCATCTAGTAGTGCAAGCGGTAATCTTCATTCACAGCCAGCAAGTTCTTTGCACCACCATGATACAACAGCACCTGCATCATCATCACCATCCAACAAAAAGCAGCCCCCTTATGTGCAAGGCTTTTCTACCAATACAACCAGTAGTAGTGCTTCACTTGCAACTGGCAACAATAATAAGAAGCGTTCATCCAAACTTGTCAACTCGGCACGTATGTCAGCTCAATCATTGCTTGTGGATAGTTTCCACAGACTTAGTCGACAAAAAAGTTTACCAGCACGTATTCGACCACGTTCATCCAAGCAGCAGTTAAAAGCAGAGCAACAAGGCACATCATCTTCATTATCTCCTCCTCCTTTGTTGAAACGTGCTAGTTTCACTATCAAGAACAGACATTCAGCTGAAGAGTTACATCCACCTCCTATTCCAGTTGATCCACAAGTACAACAACAGCAATTACAGCAGATCATTATTGCTGCATCTGTGGAAAAGCTTGTAGAAAAGTTGACCAATAGTCTAGGCAAGTAATCTGCTTTCTCTGTTGCATAATGTTGGCTAACACGCGCCATTGATTTAATCCCTTTTTAGACTACACTTTCATGACCGACTTCTTCCTCACTTATCGCACTTTTATTTCTGCTACTCAACTATGCAAGCTGCTCATTCTACGTTTTCGATGGGCTTTGGAGAATGACCATGACGATAGACGTGTTGTTCGTGTTAGGTAAGAGAGAGAGATAATATATACTTGAATGGGGACATATAAACTAACTAGGGGATACACCAAAAGGACTTTTGTCGTTATGCGTCATTGGCTTCTCAACTACTTTGAACACGACTTTCAACATTGCCGTGAGCTACGTCAAGTATTGACATCGTTCCTCAATTCACTTGCTCACCACCCTTTGGTGCGTCGTTCAGCTCGCGATCAGCGTATTGTCAAAGGACTTAAACGCGTGGTACGGCGACTCAAGTATATCCACTATGAGCAACATGGTTGTGTCGATCATGAAAGTGGTTTCAGGACCAATACAACAGCCAATGGAGATACGAGTATGATGGATCGATCCAGTGTCCTTGGTGGTGGAAATGATGATGATGATGGATCCTTGGAAAGTGATGTGACACCTGGCAACTCTGAAGCTGGTGATGATCTTGATACAAGACTGATGACAATAGTCATTGGTGATAATGAAGCTGGATTGGTGGATCCAACATGGAATGAAGAACAAGCAATGGCCAGATTACAATATGAACGTCGACGTCGTGAAGAAGAAGAGGAACGTAGTCGAGTTGAATTCTTTTCATCCAGAACAACACCCACCAGTGATGGCGTATCAGTGCCTAGCTTACATTCAGATGTTGTATCAAGTTGTGCCTCTACTTCTGAACCAACTACTCCCATGGAATCAATTGATGGTCGTATCAATACACAACATCTATCGAATGGCATGAAAAGACCTGCATTGCCTTGTGATTTCAATACATCACCATTACAACAACAACAACAGCAAAATATCATATCACCATCCTCTCCCAAAATGCCAGCTGTTGGTGCATCTGGTTCTCGACGACTACCAGCAACCATCATCCATGATATATCAGTTGAGCCACAGGATCTGATTGAGAAAACAGTTCGTCGTATTCCATCCAATCGTTGGTGTAAGGCATCTCCTGATGAAGAAGCTCCAGTATTCAACAAGCAGCAATTTGAACTTGAGAATCGACAAACATCACCACAACAACGCAAACATAGCAACAGTGTTTCATCACCATCCACACCCAATGAGATTACAGAAGGTTTGGCAAGACGACTATCAAGAAAGAGCATTGAACGACGTAAAAGTGAAAAGAATTTACGTGAAACACAATCTTCAGCCAGCAGTGCTGCTTCCTCTGTTGTGAGCACACCACATATGAGTAGCAGTGCATCAGCACCAGCAGATGCTAGTGATATCCCTGAAATGCCACCTTTGCCAGCTGCAGCACTCAATACCAAGCTTCTTGTCACCAAAACAGCATTGGCATCCTTTGAAGCATTGCCTTATGATATGACAGCTACACCATCATCTACATCACCTACAGCTGCAGATACCAAGAACAACAAACGCAGATTACCTAAAAAGTTCTCAAAGATCTTCAACAGTAAGCAAGCATCCAACACTGATAAGCCATTGCCTTCAGTACCACCCTCCAAACCAACATCTACATCTGGAGCAAACAGCAGCACAAGCGAGTCTACAAAGACATCTTTATCCTCTTCATCCAGCAGCAGCAGCAGTAGCAGTGATACACCAACAGCTCAAGCAACTACTACAACTGTCACTCCATCCAAAAGCAGTAGTGGTCCTACTCCATTGCTCAGCCAACTTGCAGCAGAATTACGTGATGAAGATGATCATGATGATACTGATACATTGAGACGCCCTTCATTGGATGGACAATCTCGTTATACTCGACGTCGTGGACCTATCTATTTGAGTCATCTTCAACCTACTGGATTCGAATCTGAGACAGCTGTGTACATTGAAGAAGCTGAAGAGAGTGATAATGATGATGGTCAAAGCATACGTACTTTCACTACCAATACAGCAGCAGCAGGAGTCAACTTGAATCGTGGTTTATCTTTATTATCCAATGCACCAAACCATATTCGCACATTGTCACTCATTGTCGAACCAGCTGATGACCGACATGCATCTTCATCCGATGAAGCTGATATTCAACAAAGACCTGTATCGCCACTTGATACTGCTCCTTCAGCAGCAATAGCATCATCATCAACGTCAACTACCATGATCAACAACAGCAAGCCAGCTACCATCAGCACTCTTCCATCATCATCTTCTTCCAAGCACAGCTTTATTTTATCTTACCATTCGACCAAGATTGTAGAGCAGTTCTGTTTGATTGAGCGTCAAGTATTGTTTGGTGTACAATGGGAAGAACTTGTGGATTGTCAATGGCGAGATGGCATTGCACCTTCAGGAGGTGTTCAACGACTTATCCAACGATTCAATGATGTATGTCAATGGGTGTCTTCTGAGATTGTGAGAACCGATACTGTGGATGGTCGAGCAGAAATCATTCGCAAGTTTATTCGCTTAGCACAGGTAAATGTTGTTTTTGACAAGGACCAATCAGGGACACATTAATTAACTTTCTTGTGTGATAAACAGAAATGCAAGACGTATGCCAACTTTGCTACTTTACTACAAATCTTGCTTGGTTTACAATCTCCTGCAGTCACTCGCTTAAGTGCAACATGGGCTCGTGTCAGTGCAAGCGACATGCGACTTTTAGACCAGTTGATTGAATTCACATCCCCTATGAAGAACTGGAAGAATATGCGTGATAGCATGGCACTTGTGGCGGAAGAATATGGCAATCAAACAAGCACTACACACCATGACAACACCAATACTATGGGTGGATGTATCCCATTCCTAGGCATCTATCTCTCGGATCTTATATTCAACGCTGAGCTACCACCTTACATTGAGCCATCACGTCGCAAGAATTCATGTGATTCATTGGTCCTTCAACAACCCCTTGTCAACTTTCACAAGCATCGCATCACTGCCACTGTCATCAAGCGTGTACTCACTTTTCAAAATCTTGCACGACGATACCCATTCACCCCTGATCCAGAACTATATCGTCTTTGCTTAGACATTCCTTCCATTGATCTTGATACCATTCGCAAAATGAGCTTTAATTATGAACCTTAGAATAGCAACTTTATTATCCCCTAGTTCTAAATCCTTAAGATGTTGTGACATGATCATTATACCATATGCATGCAGATGCAGCCAATGATAAACTTTATCACCTGTCATTCGATCATCACGTGTTTCTACCAATCATTGTTCATTATGATAAAGAATGCTATACTATACAATTATGAAGGAGGGATAAGTTTCTTGAATTCCTTATAGTCGATTTGGCCATCATTGTTGGTATCGGCCTCCTCCATCATTTCCTTCAGCTCATGCTCGTTAAGGTTCTCTCCAAGACGTGTCATGACTTCCTTCAGTTCTTGAATGCTAATATATCCATCACCATTCTTGTCAAATGCCTTGAAACATTGCTCGAGCTCATCATCTTCATGGAAACTACAACGCTTGCTTGGTGGATAAGACTGAGATCTGTGTGGAGCCTGCTGCTGTCGCGACTTTTTATCCTCTCCCAGATGCCTTGTCATGGCATGCACAAACTCTTCGAAATCCACTCTACCATCCTTGTTGCGATCCACAGACTGTATGATTTCACCAATGTCCTTGTCGTTGGCGCCCACGTTGAGACTCTTTAGAATGTCAGCAAACTCGTTTGCAGCAATAGTACCATCACCATCCCGGTCATACAGAGAGAATGCTGTTCCTCGACAAGTCAGTATCTACCATCTCGGGAGTACTTTATCGACATACCTTGCTTGAGCGATTCCCTTTCTTCAGCAGTCAAGTTGTCTTTGTTCATAAGGTGGAAAAGGTCGACAAGATCCCTGCACAAGCGGAGAGACACTTAAGACAGCAACATTCTGCATGCACTATTCGAACACAAAGCTCAGACATTTGTTGCATGAATGATACATTGGCTTGGATTGGCTATACAACAACGACAATACCAATGTTGATTGCATATCAGTTGTTACACATTGACATTTGACATGAAAGACAACAACAACAGCAACAACAACAACAAAGCAATGGGCATCTAAACACACTAAAGCGGTGTTGGAAGAGAGAGAGAAATGATGTGGTATCACGCGTACTAGTTCAATAAGGTTTGTCATTCTTGTTTATGCATCTACATTTACTTGTTTTCACTAAATGCTTTTGTATGGTTTGGTAGTGTGGTGCAAGCGGAGATGACAAATGAGCTCTGTGCAATGAAGGATATGCGTGATGATCTTCCATTATACCCAAGTTTTCAGTTTGACGTGTTACTTGTCCCCGGCAAAAGTTATTTGGCAACAACATGACCACACAAGAAGAGCATGAAAGATACTTTGACCGAGAAGCGCGCTCTCTCGGTTACCAAATATGGGAAGGCACATGGTATGTTTTCTACTGATCTACCACGGCATTATTAATTGTCCAAGCTTTGCTGATATTGATGTCTCAGGTTTCAGTTAAACCCTTTCACTGTTATCTACCGCCGGACTTATTAACGGCCCGCCAAAATCTCCCATCCGCACCATCTCCATTGGTTATTTATTGTCAACGCTTGGTAGCGATTCGCCCATATCGATTGCGTGCTCTTGCGCCTTACTTTGCGTGCTCATACGCAACATCATCATTGTCATCATTGTCCCTTTTTAAGCTCTTTTTCTTTTATTTCTCTCTTTTCTTTGCTTGTGCATGCTGCTGACAACACAACGACTATGCATCGTTCACCTATAGTCGTCGACTACGAGCCAATCTCATACATCAAACTCACAAAGCGTTTCAGTCGCAAACTTCCCACCTACATTAAGAGTTATCTTTGCAGCTTCTTTCCTATTGTCACATGGATTCACAGATACAATCTCACTTGGCTATTGTCTGATATCATTGCTGGCGTCACTGTTGGTATCGTTGTTGTTCCACAAGGCATGGGTTATGCCAAGATTGCAGAATTACCTCCTGTAAGTCGTGTTTCATACCTATCAACCATGTAAATGATGTACCAATACTAAAACATCATCCTTTGTATAGGAATATGGTCTTTATTCATCATTTGTTGGTCTCGCTATATATTGTTTCTTTGGCACATCAAAAGATATCAGTATTGGTCCCACTGCTGTCATGTCACTTCTTGTTGGACAAACTGTGATGCGTGTAGCTACACCTGATTCAGGCTATACTGGTCCAGAAGTAGCAGTTGCCATGGCTTTATTTGGTGGCATTATTGCAATAGCCATCGGTATGGTGCGTCTTGGTATTCTCGTTGACTTTATCCCTGGTAAATATCATCATTTCACTGAGTCACATGGATCATCTAAATCTAATCTTTTATTTTTCCCTCCTTATCTTGACACTAATAGAACCTGCTATTGCTGGATTTATGTCTGGTTCTGCCATCACTATTGCCATTGGCCAATACCCTAAGCTGTAAGCATCCTATTTAGTTTAGTCCTCTTTGTGCCAAATATTGACTATCATTCTATAATAGCTTCGGCATGACCGGCGTTGATACCCATGACGCAGCCTACTTGGTGTTTGGCAATTTCTTCAAGCATCTGCCTAATACACATTTGGATGTTGCTTTTGGATTGATCGGCTTGTTCTTTTTGTACCTCGTTCGATGGGGCACTGGTCGATTGACACAACGATATCCGCGATACGAGAAAGTCTGGTTCTTTGCCAACATTATGCGTAATGGTGTATTGGTCATTTTCGGCACATTGATTGCATTCTTGGTCTCTATTGGCAAGAGTGAAAGTCCTATCAGCGTCCTTGAAGATGTGCCTGCTGGTTTTACAGCCATGGCAGTACCCAAAGTAGATGTCGATTTGTTGTCACAGATTGCAAGTACTTTACCATCAGTTGTCATCATCCTGATTCTTGAACACGTGGCTATTGCAAAGTCTTTTGGACGCAAGAACAACTACAAAATCAATGCTGATCAAGAGATTATCGCTATTGGTGTTGCCAATGTGATTGGCTGCTTCTTTGGTAAGGACATACTTGTGTATGCACCAACTGTCAAATAGATTGCTCACATGATGATCATAAATGCAGGTGCTTACCCTAATACTGGATCTTTCTCACGCACGGCCATCAAGGCGCGAAGTGGAGTACGAACACCCCTTGCAGGTGTATTTTCTGCTATTGTCGTATTGCTATGCTTGTACGCCTTGACACCTGCTTTTTATTACATTCCGGATGCAATCTTGTCAGCTGTGATCATCCATGCAGTTTCTGATCTTGTTTCTGGTCCCAAGTTTGTTCAACACTTGTGGCATATCAATCCACTTGAATTGTTCACTTTTATTGCAGCCATCATTGTCACCTTTTTCACATCAGTCGAATACGGCATTTACGTATCAGTTGGATTGTCTATCTTTATCATGTTGATCCGCATTGCTCGACCAAGATATGCAGTATTGGGACGTGTTGCCATTCAGCCATTGAATCAGAAAGATAGCGATGAAGAAACATATGTATACGTGCGTGAAAATCATCCAACACTGCATGATGTAGTTGAGCCACCACCACCTGGCGTGTTGATCTTTCGATTTGACGAGTCATTGACATATCCCAATTCGAGCTTTATTTCCGACAAGATCATGCATTATGTTCAAGATCACTTTACAACTGGTGCACCACCTCCTACAACTAAGGGTGAACGTGCATGGAATGATCCTAGTCCCCTTGTCAAAAAAGAAGAGCTTGAAAACGTTATTGCTGAAAGAGAAGCATCAGGTCGTCGATTACGTGCTATTGTACTTGACTTTTCAGCTGTCAATCATCTTGATTCTACAGGTGTACAAACACTACTTGATTTACGACTCGCCATCAATCGTTATTGTGGATCAGAAATTGAATGGCATTTTGCCAGTATTGCCACCCCCTTCATTCGTAATTCACTTATCATTGCCGGCTTTGGTAAGCAAAATGGTCGTGAATCACATCCCTTTGAGCTTGTACCAGTCGTTCCTTCACACAGCAAAGATCACAATACACAGCACATTGATGATGATGGCACCGACTCTTCTATTGCAACCAATGAAGTCGTATCCACCAACAACAACACAACAGCAAATACTGAAAAGCAATCCATGTATTATTCTATCAAACAAGTATCACTTGATTCGATTTCTATGCGATCGACACCTACTGCATCTGGTCAAGATTTGGGTGAAGAGGAAGCATCTATTGCATCATCCAACAACATGGAAAAGCCTACAAGTGGGATCATCAACATTAGCAGAAATGGTGATGTGTCATATTATCCCTTACTACAACGTGGTGTACCTTTGGATCGATATCCTTTCTTCCATTGGGATCTTGAAGATGCTGTGCGTGCAGCAACTTATGCCAGTCTCAAGGAGTAGACAACATCATTCCCATCCTCATCAACAAACACTATTCTTATTCACGCTTCATCATCCCCTTCCATCATTGTATATCTACTTTGATTTCGTGTTCACCTATCCACTTTTTTGTATCATAGTCACACCCGTTGTTATTTAATCCCCATTAGTATACCTCTTGTATAAAACAAAAGTTTCTTTTTTGACGACACAATTGGGTTGTACCTTGTTCCGCATAGATTATTGACATTGTTGTTATAGCAGGATTCAAATGTTTACCGACCAGATCACCGCTTGGTTTTTAATGCCTGATGCATGAAAGCGATGTGATCCAATCAGAAAAATGCAGCTTTGTTGTTTCGATCATCCCGTTCCATCATGCCGAGAGCAGTGAATAACGTATACAAATGAAAGATCCCCATGATGATGCTCATTGTTCTCTTTCACCCCCAACTTTCCCCCAACCAAGCATAAAGAACTTGTTGAATTCTGTCAAAGAGTCATCTAAAAAAGAAACAGAGATCGTCCTCCCCTTTCTTAACTATAATTCATCTCCTCAACATCCAACCCCCGAATCCATCATCAGCATATCCACTCATACAACATTATCCTTTTCCCCCCGCCAATATCCCAACAAGTTATATATATATATTTTCTTTCTTTTTCTCTCTTTTACAAGCAGAATGGATTGAATCTTCTTTTCTCCTTTGAAATCATTATCATCACTCTCTTTTCATCTTTCACTCCAATCCTTTAGCCCTTGTATAGGTCCCTTTCCTGTCACTCTTATACCAATCACCTATATATACCAATTGCTTTCACACGTTCAATATACCCAATCTCATCAAATGTCAAGCAACACACTTGTTCAGCCACCAGCACCTCCCTTATCACCTACAATGACTATATCTACACCCCCGGCAACACAAACTTACCATGAGCAGCATCAAAAAGGAAAAGATAGATACGCTGTCATTGATCTTGAAAAGAACGACACCCTGAATCGAGAAGAGATCAGGATTCACTATCCTGACTATGATGAAGAAGCCACCATACAAGCACATCAACATGATCCTTATCGTACAACAACAACGACGTCAACCAAAACAGGCAATGAATACTTTCACATTATCACCAGGCTACGACGTTTCCGACGCAAGGTGAGCTATACATACACATACATTGCATTTGTATATCCTGGTTGGGTTTTCAAATGAATGAGAGCCGATTTGAAGCATCATGAAGCAATTCAGCAGCAACTGATATTCTATGTTGGTTAATAATAGCATCGCGAGCTTTTGGCAGAGTTTATGGGAACAATGATCCTCGTGCTGCTTGTAAACGGAGTCTCAGCCGAACAAATTCTGGATGTTGCCAACAAATCTTGGTTCACAGCTTCTTGTGGAAATGGTAAAGTATCTATATATCATTATTAATGAATAAAAGTGACTTATATGCATATGTAGGCATGGCTGTATTATTTGCTATCAGTGTTTGTGGCCATATTTCAGTAAGTAATCATCATCCAATCCCCCAAATGCGCGTGCTCCCTAGTGTCTTTCTCAGTCTTGGCCATCATGATGTATTCCCCTAGCCCCTTGATATGTCGTGTACCTGATTCTAAAAAAGAAAGCTCGAAACTAACACACTTGTGATTATAGGGTGCTCATTTGAATCCAGCCATCACATTGATCTTTTGGATATTTGGAGCTTTTCCACGACGAAGAGTACCAGTGTATATGGCAGTGCAAATGATTGGTGCATTTACTGGTTCTGCTATCCTATACAGCATTATTCATCCTGCCATTCACCAGTATGATGGCGGAACACGTGTAGTACTTGGTGATCACGCAACCGCCTCTATATTTGCAACATATCCACCAGTGTATGTCGGCATTCCGACATCAATTGCTTCTGAAGTTGTTGGCACAGCATTACTAGCATTACTTGTCTTGACAACCAGTCATCCTACCAATCAACCATTTACATCCATACAAGGTTGTATCATTGCTATGGGCGTCACATCCATTATCACTTCTATTGGCTATACTTCTGGTTTCTCGCTTAATCCAGCACGTGATATTGGTCCTCGTGTGTTTACAGCTGTTGCTGGATGGGGTATGGAAGTGTTTACTGCCTTGGATTACTACGCTTTTGTGCCCATGTTTGCTCCTTTTCTTGGTGCTATCATTGGTGGCGTTGCTTACTCCATCTTCATTGATCACACACACGATGCCGATTTATAAGATCAGCATCATCATCTTTTGGACATGCACATAAATCCTTCTCCTCCTCTCACTATATATCATCTTGCTTTTTCACAATGATGCCATTATCCTTCACTGTCATCATAGTCATACGCACATCATACACACTTCCAAAATTAGCAATGTCAGTGTAAATATATCTAAGCAACAACAGCTAAAATGAAACCTAAGCATGTTTGCTTCAGTCTGCAACCGTAACTACTGCATGTATAGAAAAAAGCCTTCCAAGGGAGATAAGGATCTACTACTTTCTCCCTTTCTATTTCTTGACTGGTCAATGGGTCTGTGTGCAAGATTTTCTCCTTTCTTCAAATGCTACATAATCAATGTTCCAGACCCGATTGGTATATTATAGGGATCTACAAGCTGTAGCTTCATAATGACACATTCTTAGTACAGTTGAGATGTACATATCTCCATAAACTTTATCTGATGCTATAGCAACGGATTTGGAAACCTTATAATGGGATGGTGTAAAGGTGATGTGTATATATGCATGTACAATGATATGTATCCTATCAATCCCCCAAAATGTAATGACCATCAGTATGAGCATCCGATCAATCAGCATATGCAATGTAATGTATCTGTGTGCCTGGTAAAAGGATCGGCAAGGAATCGCTGTCCAATCCAGAATTAGACAAATCACACCAGCCATGCATATAGACACGATGATTGAAACGCGCCAAATGCCTATCACATCCCATGTGGTCCTTATCTCTCGTTTCGTTTATATATATGATAGTATTGTAAAAGCAAGAACAAATCGGGTTTATGAAAGACTAAAGAAAGGCATCATTTGGGTCTAGATTGGAGGAAAGACATCCATCACTCTCCCTACATTCATCTTCTGAAGATGAAAAAGAGAACTATCGGCTTAACATCGCATGTTCCAACAATATCAATCTATTTGCATCCACCCAACTCCTCCTTCAACCCCCAAATGATGAGTCATTTTTGTATGTGTATATATCCCTCATACAGAAACAAAACCATTTCCTTTAACTGAAAAGCTTCATGCATCATGTAAACAACAATATCGGATGCTTGTGATGCTGTAGCCTATATCTCTTAGCACCATTATCTGCCAGCTACTATGATAATTCACATGGTCCAGTCTTCCGAGAAAGAGCCATTTCTTGCCTACTATTATGCAATCTGGACATCTTGCATCAACATCCGGTTCTAGACGAAGCAAATGGATGTAAAAAAAGGACTTCAACTACCAGCAGTTATGTAATCTATGCCATTTTCTTTCTTACTCCTTGACTATAACTGGTTCACCAGAGTCCATTCTTGCAATTCTCACTACATGTCTTTGTCCAACGTGTCAAAAAGTGCATACAATGTGTGCAGGTGATAACGAAGTGCCACTTTTTCGTGAAAGTAGACGCACAGGCTGCATAGATGGCGCTACACATGAACACTTTGCAGTTCTTGTGTACATCAATAGCTACAGTAGAAGTGCCACCCGGATTATCAAAAGCTGTCAGCCGGATGATGTTGTCATATTACATCAGGGTCTGGTATCCAGTTTCCCTATACTACATGATATCCACGAATCACAAACCACCATTATCCACACCATGATGTAGCCACCAAAGTACTTTCATCAAGACATTCTCTACCTTTATCCCCTATATCCACACTTGAATCTCTACATGTAACCTTAAGCATTATCAAATATCAGTGTCTATTATGGTGAATATGAAGACAAAACACAAAAGTAGGAATGCAGACAAGGTGAAAAGTGAAAGGGAAGGATGCAAATGAGCGAGGAATGAAAACAAGTATGTTGTGTATAAAGAGAAAGATCTATGCAACTTGACAGAGTTGGGCTTCATCCATCATTGCAATCGAAGCACCCAAACACCAGCCTGTTTCAGCGCCTTGGATCTTTTTGGCAGTTCTTACAAGGCGTTCTGGAGGAATATCATAACCAATGCGTAACAATCCATGGATATAGGTAAGTTCGAGACAATAATCAGTGTCTTCTTTAAGAGCTTCAAGTGAACCAGGGAAATGTTGGAAGTATTGGGATTCACCACTGCATACACGCTGTGCAAGTTCACCAAGTTCCTCAACCGAGAATTCGGATGGCATTCCCAAGGGTTGTGTCATGTCGTAAAAGAATGAAAACACGTATAGTTCACGTCCAGTAAAGGTATCACTGATAGGAGGCTGATACATGCCATCAAATGCACAAGGTGCTACGACACAGCTCTTGTCCTTGTTGAAGATACGTTCGACAATACCACGGCATTCAGCATGACCTGCACCTGTGCCAACAAGAGTGACAGTCCTGTTTCCATCCACATCCTCCCATGTTTCAGTATGGCCATCTGGAAGACAAGGATGATAAACACGACCTGCACGCTTGGCTTCATCCTTCCATAATTCCACCATTTCAGTCTTGATTCGCTTGCGTGCTTCATTCAATCCATAACCAAGATACGAGTGTTGATACAAGGTGTACTGATCTTCGCCATAAGTAAGTGCATACTTGTGTTCTCCTTCAGCCATTTGATCATTTTGTCCAAATGTTGGTTCAAAGACAATCTGCGTTGATGCGCCACCCAAGTCGAATACAGCTGCTGATTTACCACGTTGATCCTTCTTGAGCTTGCCAAGCAAGTAATTGACAGTGATCCATGCATAAACACCTACAATCAATCATTTAATTGACATGTCTCCTACTCACACTTGTAATAAATACCTTCATCTTTGCCATCCATGATTTCAACACCTTTATCACCACCAGCAATAGGGAAAGGATATTGACTTTCAAGACGTGCACGTACAGCTTCCAGGATTGCTTTACTCTTGTTTTCACCAAGTAAACGAAGACCTGCTGTTGCTTTAAGCATGATAGGTGTACAGTGATGTAAATCGGCAGGAACATTGTCAAGAGCCACTTTCATCAATTCATCCAAAGAGCGTGCTGCACCATCGGGATCATTCTCGTATGATGAAAGACCAGGCTTAATAGGATAAAACACTTCATCCTCCAGTTCAGGTTCTTCACGACAATAGTTGAAGCGATATACATGGATACGAGATCCAGAAGAACCAGCATCAATCATCAAGGCATATTGGATAAGTGGTCGTCCTGGATGTGGATTGGTGCAATGTTCAGAAGAAGTTGATCCATCTGTAGAAGTGTTTGGTTCTTCCAATGCTGTTTCTTGTTCTTGAGTAGGCTGTTGTTGTTGTTGTTGTTGTTGTTGTTCGACTGTAGGAGTAGTTGTTGCTACATAGAACAAAGAAGCCATGTCAGGCACAAACGAGTCATAATGGT
The DNA here is from genome assembly GCA_008728235.1 of Lichtheimia ramosa. Classification (NCBI taxonomy): domain Eukaryota; kingdom Fungi; phylum Mucoromycota; class Mucoromycetes; order Mucorales; family Lichtheimiaceae; genus Lichtheimia; species Lichtheimia ramosa. The sequence continues at coordinate 4,750,427 of CP031823.1, forward strand.
ATATCTCTTATCCTACCTGGATTCTCAGTGTTGTTGCTGATAGAGTTGGTGATATTCTGGTATCGATCGGTTGGGACAAGAGCATACAACAAGAGCAGAATGGCAGTTGCACCAATGGCACACTTGATAAGAAGAGACTTGCGCGATTTTGTGTTGTTCATCATCTTTGTGAGCCAACTCCTTTGCCGGTCCAACTTGATAGAAATGGAGCTTTGGCGAGTGTGATGGGAGAATGAGGAGGAAGGAGGAGGAGGGGCGAGAGTATGCAACGGTAACTGGTCAATGTTGGACACGATGGTTGCAAGTGAAAAGGAGAAAGAGAGAAAGAATATCGCTTCAAGGAACAACGTCCGTCTCACTTTTGGCTTGAAATAGCACCAAGTCCAAGCCCGACATCACAAGTATGATTGGATGTGTCTCTTGCTAATGAAGCACTTGCTGCACAGAACTTATTGGACATACCATTCAAGGTGAGATAGATACATGGATGATTCAAGGTCAAACTGCATTCACCAAATCATGTCGGGCGTTTGCATAAAGAATCCAAGAAGCTCCTCTGGGCTTTTACCAAGTTGGTGCTAAAAACAAACACATATGACATTCTTGGTTATGCTTTCTTTTCCCTTTTTGCCCATCACTTGACTACTTGAAGAAGAAATACCCATGCCTCATCCCAACTAAATCCTCTGAAGCCATCAGTGTAACAGAGAACAAGTTGTTTATGCAACTGATATCACTACCATCACTTTCATGATTGTGCCTTACTAAGCCTTTCAATAAGAAGAAAATGAAAAAGACTCATCATTCATCTTGTGATATGCTTCAACTATAACATATATCACACTATGTATAGAGAGACAAGAAGAGAGAGAGACAGGAAAAGAGTGTTGAATAGTGCAATGGGTGTGGCTGAAACCTTGGGATCGACTTTTGTGCAACATACTCAGCTTCAAAATGGCTGAGCGGGAATCAGATCAGTTTTCTTGAACTTCTACCACTATAATTCATCCTCCAGTCAAATCATTTGAATCATTCCCGTGCACTTGACATGCATATCCTTAATGCACGACGGCGCTATAGTAAACAATGTTTGCAGAAAATGTGTCGTCAGGGTCAATGGCGTTAATGCATGATATGGATCCACGAGCTACAAACAACTGGATAACAAGAAAGCAAGACCAAATGCATTAAACTGCGTTTTGTGTGTATTTTTACTCTATTAGGTTTCAAGGGCGCTAAAAATAAATAAGAAAACTTTGTTCTTCTCTGGTTACACACCATGTCACCATTGCTTGTCATTGTGCACCCCTTCTTGTTGATGCTGGTATCCTTGTTGTTGATGAGCTGGATCGTATGGTGATTGTTGTTGTTGATGATGCATTTCAGCCATCTCAATCTTGACTTCAGGATGATGATTGTCTTCAGGTGCATCTTCCTTGATATTAGCAGCCAATTCAGTGCCAACACCAGCACGCGTACCCCAGCCAACCTATGAGAATATATACACATTAGTTTTACAATCAGGAAAACAAATATGCATCATGCCTATCACACAATGCCCCCGACTTCTTCTGATCACATGTATATCTTTTTGCTCCTGTACTCACCTCGTGTAGTGTAAATAGGGCGTAGATTTTCATAATGGCAAAGTAATAATTGAAGATGAGCCATGCTGGAATCACCCAAACATCTTGTGGACGACGTAGAAAGTGTGGAAGCAGCTTGACAAATCGAGTAAGTAATAGCCAACAGATATAGGATACAGCAATGTTCCATCCTGGTAAAGGATTCATTTCTTGAGGAATGAAGACTGTTTGCTTGACTGCAAAGATAGTGACTAACACTGGACCAACCAAAAGTGTAAAAGGATTAAAGATCTTATCCACCATGGTAAATGCAACATAGGGATGGCGTGTCCAAATGTATCTCTCCATAAACAGGGAGCGAAAATCGGATCGCCACGTGTTACGAGTCCATCGCAATACTTGCTTGAGGAATCGCCAGTTGTTTTTGAATGTAGAATCAAGCTCGGCTTCATTGCAGATTTGTGCATATGTGTTCCAGCCATGAGAAACCATCCATCTTGTAAGAAACTTATCATCACCAGAATTCAGTGGATATTTGCCGACCCATAAGTCATTGGTGAAGCAATATTGGAATGCAGGATCCTTCAGGATAAGTGTACGATAAGCAGCTGTGCGACCTGACAAGCAACAAATACCACCATCAATGTGCGTTGATGCAGCAATTTCAATGTTACGACTGGTTAATCGAAAACCTGCCAAGATTTCCCACATTGTTTGCCGCCCATTAGGATTGACAGCATGTACTTTTTGGCTTGTACCAACACCACCCATCTTCATATCTTCAAAGCATGCAAGAATGTAATCAAGCATTGTTGGCTTCCAGATCGCATCGTCATCAGCAAATACAAGAATTTCAGTCGTTGTTGCATTCACACCAGCTACCATTTGAAGTCGCTTGTTGGCTCTGGGTACAGTGAGTACACGAATTTTGGATGGGTCAACTTCATTGGCAAGCTCTTGAAGTGGTCCCAGCATCTTTGTCTCTGTGATAATAATGATCTCTTTTGGCTTACAAGCCAACCAACTTTTTGCTGCAATCTTGAATTCTTCACCAGCATCAATAGTTGGTACAATGATAGTAACATCTTGTTCGGCGTTGTAGGTTGGATTTGCTCGTGGTCGACGTGGACTGTATGTAAGCCATGCAATAATACGGATGAGATACCAAAGATAACGATATGCACCAATCACACCCAGTGGCAAAAAGAAGGGTAACAACCCCAGATCATTGGTCAAATAAAGCATCTGGTGCTGTGTATGTGTAGGAAAGAAGCAAAAAGGAAAATGGAAGGAGTGGATGCGTAAAGCTCAAGTTAAAAGGGCTAAAATAGATGGCTCGATGGTAATAGATGAAAAGAGAAAATGTAAAGCAACCAAGGGGGAAAAGAAAGAGAAAAGGGAAAAATGAGATCTCTGCGAGTGAAAACAGTACAAAGTTGAATCGATTCTTTATTTAGGACCGAGGGAACACAAGGTGTTGCTAGCCAGGGAAAGTCTAATAATTATTGTCATACAAGGTAGGAATAGCTCTCGCCCCGATATTTATATCAAAGTCTCATTGATCTCAGCTGCTCTGATAGTTGGTCTCTGATTTGGGTATCATCCACCTTCAAGTCTTGTAAGGAACGCTTTTCTTTGTCTTCTGAATCAAAAGGATAGTGGTATACACATGTTGTGTTCTCCTTTTCCCCGTCTTCCAGGATGTCGGGGCTCTTGTATGGATGATGCCGCATATAGCTACATACATTGCTGTGTCGTCTTACTGTTTCCAAATAACGCATGACATGTAATAGTTCACGTTCACCATGTTGACGAAAGATGGATGACTTGTGATCAAATGTAGCAAGATGAATTGCATTGTATGGTTGAAGCACAGCTTTGGCAGGGGAATCATCAAGGAGTATTGTATTGGTGGCATCAAACTTATCGTTGGCAATAGAAGAATCTCGCCATATAAATTCAAGATCTTTGATAGTGACTGATTTGCGATGATATTCGGCATGGGTTAATCCAAGATGTGTACGATCCCACACCTTGTACAGCTGTGATCGATATTCACCAAACATACGACACATGTTGTTGACTGAATGGGGCTGTGCTGAACTCCAAACCATGACTGTAAAGTGCTGGAAGAGGTATTCAAGGAATTCATCATGATATGGTCTGACGTACATCCCTCTATATCCGCCTCGTTTACCAGTACGACTAACCTAACAACACTTTTATTAATCTATATCCTATTTCTCTCTCTTGGTTTATCTTACCAGTGTACCATTGAGATCCAGCACAATGAGCTGTTTACTGGTTTCTTTACTGGGATCGTATGCCACCGATTCTTGCAGCGACAACTTGATATATTGTTCACTGGGCTCACGCACCTTGGGTTGACGACGATGTTGCCCTGTGTTGACGATCTTTGGAGGATCGGTCTTGACTGTAGGCTTCATGGCAGATCGTGGTTGGTGACGCAAGGAGCGAGATAAAGTGGAAAAGATACGATGAACAGGTAAGGTAATTTTGACTAATAGGGAAAAGGATGGCTCAGATAGGATTGATAGACAACGTTGTCAGCAAGACGTTGTTTGGCTGTCAAGGCAAGCATATTCCTTATTTGTCACTCCTTCCTTTACACTTTGCAGGCAACCAAGATACTATCTTAGACATAGAAGTGTGTGTGATTAGTGTAGACATGGATGGAATGATAAAGTATAAAGTTTCAAGTGTTTCTTACCATGATACCAACACCTTGTTCTGAACCTGTATTTCAGCAATCATGTATCTAATGCTTGCCTACAAGACATGCTCACATTCAACACTTATTGTATCATGAATACCACTCCATATCTTATGTAGTGCATAGAGCATGCTATTGGAAAGGATACAGTATGTTTATTACGCGAGACATCACCGGATCATATGCAACTTTGCAAATAAAAATGCACACTGTTTGTCTAGTACACTTTTTTTTCCTGTTCTTCCACCTTGTTCTTCTAAAACATACAAATGTCTCAGCAGCACGTCATATTGAATCGCACCGGTGATAAGATGCCTTTGGTAGGCTTTGGCACATGGAAAGTGGAACATGACCAGGCGGAAGAAGTTGTCTATAATGCTATCAAAGTTGGTTATGTAAGTCCTGTAGTCATACAAACACGTGTAGCCAACGCGCTCTTATTGAATACCTTCATCATCTGCTTGGTATATATATATAGCGCCTTATAGATGATGCATGTGATTATGGCAATGAGCAAGCAGTTGGCAAAGGTATTGCACGAGCCATCAAAGAAGGCATTGTTAAGCGTGAGGACTTATTTGGTGAGTTGTAAACAAGTTTGAGTCATGAATCAAATGTTGACGTGCATTATAGTGGTGACCAAGCTCTGGAATACGTATCATAGCAAGGATCATGTGCAAGAGGCATTCAACAGACAGCTCAAGGATCTTGGATTGGATTATATTGATCTTTACCTTATTCATTTTCCTGTTCCGCTCAAGTATGTGCCACTTGACAAGGCATATCCACCTGGTTGGTATCAATCGGAGCAAGCAACCAAAGTGGAATATGAACGTTCGCCGATGCATGAATGTTGGCGTGAAATGGAAAAGCTTGTGGATAGTGGCAAGGTGCGCAACATTGGCGTATCCAACTTTAATGTCCAGTCAATGTTGGATCTTTTCACTTATTGCAAATACAAGCCTGCAGCTTTACAGATAGAAATCCATCCTTATTTGCCACAAAAACGTCTAGTGGAATGGGTCACTTCACACGATGTGCACATTACTGCTTATTCTTCCTTTGGTCCAGTGTCTTATGAAGATCTTACTGATGATGGTCGTAAAGCAAAGCCACTTCTACAACATGATACTGTCAAATCGATTGCAAGCAAGAAAGGCAAGGATCCAGGACAAATCTTGTTACGTTGGGCTGTTCAACGTGGTATTGCTGTTATCCCAAAGAGTACTCATGTTGAACGCATGAAAACCAATCATGATTTATTCTCTTGGGAGCTCACTGATGAGGAAAACAAGGAATTGGACAAGTTGTCACAAGGATTACGTTTCAATAGTAAGTTGTATCTTTACTTTGTCTATATATGATTCTAGTCTAACACAATCTTGTAGATCCTGACAGCTATGGATTTGATCTCCCATTGTTTGCATAAAATTGCATAAAAGACACAATCAGAATAAAACATTGTACAAAGCGATTGTTGTGTTTTCACATGGCGTAAGTGTTTGTATTTTATTGGAGTGAAACATCGTGCCTCTACTTGCGTTGCTTTTGAGCAAGGAAGTCAGTGTGTTCCTGATAAGGAGCCTTGGTGAATTCAGTCTTGCCCCAGAGATCTAAAAAAGGAAACAAGATACATTTAGCTCTCTATCCACATCTAATGAATATCCTTTATACTTACCAGGAGTCAAGAAACCATAAGTGTTACCAATGGCAGCAAAGGTAGCCTTAACAAAGTTACCAAGGGTACGAGTGGAACCACGAGAGGTAGTGTAACAATCAACGATACCAGCAAGTTGCAAAACCTTCTTTGGAGTAGGAGCAGCAACAAGACCAGCACCACGAGGAGCAGGAATCAAGCGGCAAAGAGAAGAACCACACTTGCCAGAGACCTTGCAAGGCACAGTATGGGGTTCACCGAGAGCAGTACCCCAATAACCGCGGCGGACAGGAATAACAGACAACTTGGCAAGGATGATAGCACCACGAATAGCAGTAGCAACTTCCTTGGAGCATTTGACACCCAAACCAACATGGCCGTTAGCGTCACCAATGACAACGAAAGCCTTGAAACGAGTGCGTTGACCAGCACGAGTTTGCTTTTGAACAGGCATGATCTTCATAACTTCATCCTTAAGGGAAGGAAGGAAGTAGTCAACAATTTGGTATTCCTTGATGGGCAAAGAGAAGGTGTAGATCTCTTCCATGCTCTTAATCTTGCCAGCCTTTACGAGACGACCAAGCTTAGTAACAGGAACCCTGTAGAGTAGAGCATCGATCAGTTCCATATCCAGTGTTGTGCCCAATTGTACCCATACCATTCAGTCTTTTCGTCACCACGGCGTCCACGACCGCGTCCACGGCCGCCACGACCACGTCCACGTCCAAAACCACCACGTCCTAATAGAAAAGTACAAGTTTCATGAGTCAGCTATATCGGATCGAGTGGATAAGAGTAAGGATTTGACTTACTATCGGCCGGTGCGGATTCAGCCATTTGCTACAAGATTCATTCATCCATTAGCGTTATTGATTCATCCAATGCATTCATCTCTCCATCCATCGTTTTGGGTCGACGTTGGTAGATGCCTTACATACTATATTGAATGTAGAAATTCAAAGAGGAGGATCCATGAGCTTCACATCCACATGGTCGACATGATCCGCCAAGTCCGCCGTCACGACGCAATATGTTTGGCTACTTGGTTTCTTTGTATCACTTGGCTACTACTAATCCCCCCTCCATCAAATGTAGTCTTATATTTACAATAGTTGATGTATTTATACAATAAAGTTATTTGAATACTACTTTAGACATGTCATTATAGAAATAGGGAGATGCGAGAGCCTAATTCAATACAATTAGAAAGTGTCTTTATAATATGACCTTGATCTTACCTTTTTGGCTGATAGTCGAAGATATGGATCGTATGTAAGCATTCCCTAAAGTGTGACACACATGTAAATCAATGAGAATCACCCATATCCATTAAACTTACTTTCAGCAATTCCAATGCATCTTGATCCAATTCCAAGTAACTTTTGTATTTGTTTTTGAACACCTTGTGTATATCCTTCGACTTCCATACTACGAAAAGTAGTTAAAATCTAAGCAAATATCTTTCATTGAATGAAACACATACCTGGAAAGCAGGGATTGAAGTCTGGTAGATCTCCAATATCAGGCCATGATTGATGATCTGGAGTACCAAGTAAACGAAATATACGAAAGAGCTGATCAATCTCGGAATCACCTGCATGATGTTATTGCATTAGTACTTGATCAGCATCCCTTTTAATGACTCACCAGGAAAGATAGGATTCAAAGTCATCATTTCCGCAAAGATACAACCCATACTCCACATATCTACTGCTGTTGAATAGAAGGATGTTCCCAGTAGAATTTCAGGTGCTCTGTACCATATTGTAATGACCTACATAAAAAAGTCAGTGAACTATGTTCAGATAAGGCACTATTAAGACTTACATTATGTGTGTAAGCGCGCATTGGCACATCAAACTGACGAGATAGACCGAAATCAGCGATGATGACCCGTCCTGTAGCCTTCTCAAGTAGCAGATTCTCTGGTTTGAGATCACGATGGATGATACGCATTTTGTGACAATAAAGTAAGCCGCTGAGAGCCTGATGCAAGAATGACTGGAAACCAATCTAATCAATCCAAGCTGTATCATGTTGGTGATCTGCTGTATACCTTGATATGATTTGCTGTGACACCTTCACGTCCATGTTTGTCCATATAAGTGCGCAGATCCTATATAACAACCATCAATGGAATACCACGTGATATAGGTTGTACGCTTAATACCATATCCAATAACTCTGTCACAGCATAGATATAAGCGTCTTTGTAGATAAGATCCACCATCCTTGAGATACATCCTTGTGAGTATGGACATCATGATTTCAAATAGTATAGTAGTACCTGAGAACATTTCGATGATCCAATTCCTTCAAGATAGCAAGTTCACGTAACACTGTAACGGGTACTCCTTCTTGAAATCGATGTAAAGCCATCTTCTTGATTGCTACCAAGTGGTTCGATAATCGTTGTCGTGCCTTGAACACTTGTCCATATGATCCTTCACCAATCTTTGAAAGCTTCTGATAACGAGTCAGCTGTTCTTCGAGATAATCCCCACTGTCATTGGTATCACTGGTACAACTGATAGCTTCATTCTTCTTATTGGCTGCTTGACTATGTAGTAATACACCTTGTTGTTTCTGACTGTTGCCATTGGGGGGAACAAATGTTGTCGTGGAAGCTCCCATTGAACCTGACATTGCGCCTAAAGTGAGTTCCTTGACAGTTGCTCGACGAATGGTGTGTCAATGCTGTCCAGCTATGGCTGTAGGCTTGAGAAGGCTTAAAGTTTGAACAAAGAATATGACGAGAGGCGTGGAGTGTGTGATATGAACAAAGAAAAGGAAACAAGTCGGACTCGGCGGCATGAAATGACTATCAAAGCGTGATGCAGCAGATCAACATCCTCCCCAGTATTAGCCCAACATCCCATTACATGTTTTACGTAGACTAACAAGCGCCTGTAATATACATTGATATCTACTTGCTCATATATAATCACTATTCTCCACTTTACAGACCCATTTCTTGAAAGGGTTTTGCATACTGTTACAATGATGTTGTTGGTGCTCATAAGCGAGCCCAGTCTGCAAATGTCATGTATATTGGAAGAACAAGGTATCTCGTTAACATGTTATCATCATTGCAGAAGCTGTAATGAATTGGAATGAGTGGGGTGGTAGTCATTAAGCAATGTGTTACACAGAAAATGTAAAAGTTGGTTTCGCAGTTTACAGCTCTTGAACGTCTTTCTCTTCTTCACCGACACCCATCTGCAATCTAGAACACACAACTTGCTATTGCGATTCACACGTACAACTACGCTTCGTTTTCTTTCCACGTTTGACTAGGCGCAATTCTCAAGAAAACGCAACCGACTCTCTTTTCAAGTTACTAAATGTATCACCCTTGTGCACCATCGACACCATCGAGACGACTTTGTAAACAGAGCAGTTTATTGTAACACTCGACCATTCCCCCTTCTATTTGAATTGATACCAATACGAGCCGCCTTATGAGCAAACAACCGTCTAGGAGGTTCAACAAAAGAACACAAGGACGTCGAGACAATGATTACAGCAGGAAAACGACAACAACAACAACAACACAGGGCAGCGATGATGGACGTAAACGCCAACTCTTTGATCCTTTCTCAGACAATCCTATCGCTTTCAATCGCCCCAGTATTGTTGATAAGCAACAAGAGACGCAATCACAGATAACCAGTGGAAGAAGATCTTATCTTGCACAACGTCGTGATGGTCTTTTACTTCGCAACATGGATGACAGTAATCGACGTGAGACCAGTAACAATCATCGTCGTCTTTGGGACCCAAATGATGATAAGAAACCACCCATAGTATGTGTTTATTATCATGTTTCATTGTCATGTACTAATTCTGTATATCCATAATAGCAACAAACACAACGTGATGATCCACCAATACCTACTGTTGCTAAACGCCGCTCACCTCCATCAACAACAACAACACCATCATCATCATCATCATCGAATCCAGTGAAAGATCAGCACAAGCGCAAAATCAAAGCTATGTTTGCTATGATTCAAGATATTGAAGGAAAGCTTGTCAATGTGGATGCCGAAGCCAGCAAGCTTGCATTTTTCAAAAGTGAACATGATGAACATGATCGACAGCAACGATTTGTTGATACAGTCGACAAAAAGGAACAACGACTCTTGACTGAAGCTGATTTAGCTATGGCAAGTGACATGTGGCGACAAAAAGTGGAATTGCATATAGCATTGGCCGACAAGTATCTTGATCTGATGCAGTTTGACTATGCGTTTGCCGAGAAAAAGAGTCTGGAGAGCCTTTGTTGGAAGCGTGCCATATATTCGTTGGTAGAACAATTTCGATCAGCCTTCAAGATTCGAATGACAGAAGCTGATGATCTGGAAGAGGATGTTGATGAATTGGAAGAAGATCACGTGATTGCAGAAAGTACAGTCGACATGCCAGTATTCTCTGATATGGGAAATGATGATTCTGAAGATGATGTTGATGAGGAAGAAGAAACAGCTCTAGTCACCAAATCAAAGGAGTTGGACAAGCTGAAAGAGTGGTTTGCTGATTTCTTGGATCAAGCAGATGACTTTTACCGAAGACTGATGTTGATATTACGATCCATGGATACATATTCAGAGGTGGATGAAGAGCAGCATTTACAAGAATGGCGAAGAACACATCGACTAAAGTGGTACAAAGCTGTTCCCAATCGCGGTGATCTTGCTCGTTACAGATGGACTTATGCATCAAAGGATGACCTTACATTCTGGGAAGCATGGCAGTGGTACGCATTGGGAGTATGGTTAATGCCAGCTACTGGAAAGCTCTATTTTCATCTATCCTTGTTGATCCATGGTACCAGTGCAGCTGATCCAACACGTCATTTACATCGATTATACTTCAGCATCCGCAGTTTGATGGTGCGTCGCAATGGATTCTTGAATGCCAGGGAAGGAATGATTGTATTGTTCGAGAGCAATCGTCGTTGGGTCGACAAGTATCTCAAAACAGTTCAATCCAACAAAGGTTCACGCTTTGGTAATCGAGGCAAAAAGGCAAAACAAGAGCAACAACAAGAGCAGCTAGCAGCCACACCACAAGACATTGCTGCAGGCTTGTTTATACGTCTTCATGGAATGTTATTCACCAAAATCAGCTTGGATCAGTTTGCCCAAATCAAACGTCGATTCTTCAGTTGTCTTTTTCCTGATACTGAGCAGAATCAGAACAATGATGTTATCAACAACGAAGATACAACACAACAGGATACTCCAACAGTCAATGATGGTGGTCGACTTGATATTCATGAGATGTTTTGGTTTGAAGCAGCTGTGATTTGTATATCATCATTATACAACTACGATTATGCATCATCCAAGTTTACCAAATTGAGCGTCCTTCAGAACAAACGCCTTTATGCCGAATCAGCAGCAACAATGACAACAACGACTGATGATCCAACAAAGAGTGACAGCTATAACGATTTGGTGGAAGAGCTTAAGGACAGTATTCTATTTGCTTACAATGTGGATTTGATGACAAGTATTGCAGTACAGCTCTTCCGACGTTATCTGGATCCATCACTTCCACCACCAGTGACACCCAATCTTCCTTTATTACCGCCATCACCTACCAACTTGAGTGCCAATTATGGCTTCATCTTTGAATCCAGAAATCTACCTGCTTCATTGGATGACAGCAACAATCACACCAACAACAAAAACAACATGAACGAGCCTTGGATCATATTTATTGAGATGATGTTGCATTGGATGGTAGTCAATTCAGTATGTCAACGACCTGAAGGAGGAATCAGCTTATGGGAATCACTTGTCGGCAATCCAGCACCTGATTTGTTGAAGAGAAATGTTGTAGAGGATGACAATGACAGCAAAATCTCTCCCATGTTTTGGCCATTATTACTCGACTTTCTCAACAATCAGCTACAATCACTTGAAGATGATGTCAAATACGAAGTCGTGAATCAGTTCTTGCTTGATGATGATGATGATGATGATTGCCAATCCAACAAGGAGCTTACACAAGCAGAATACGCATTCGCCAGACTTGCAATGAAGGTCCTTGGTAAAAAGCCTATTCTTCCAGAAGAGATGCATATGCGTGGTTTAGGATGGGTGGATGATATTACTGGAAAGCTTCTCAAGATGACTCCACTTTTGGATGAAGCACAACAAGAGACGTCATTCTTTGGTTCTGGCTATTGTCTTCACACACAGCGTAAGATCAAGGTCCTTAGTTATGGATTTGCTCTTGCCAAGGTAAGATATTATGATTTACTCGTGTATGACATTCAAGCTAATGTCTTGTTTTGCAGCAAATGAGCCATGTTTTTTGCTATGATCCTGTGCTCGAGATGTTTGTTGTCAACAAAGGACTTGAAGATGAAATCGACACGCATCAACCAGACAATGATCATGTGCAATCTCCTATTTCCAATGTCAGTCAAGAGATGGAGGATGATATCAGCAAAGAATCACAACTTGTACCGACAATCGAAGCTATGGATGATGCAGTGCTTTTCTCCAATGAGAATGATTCTGTGGATGAAGATGGGGATGATGATATGCTTACTCAGTTGAAAAAGAGACGTGAACAATTACAAGCTATGCTTACCACCACTTCTGGAACCACCACCAATCATCCACGTGCACTTGGTCGTCTCAAAGAACGTGAAGCTCGTTTGAATCGCCTTCGTGAAAGAGTCATTCCTGGACAAACAGTCATTGTTCTTGATACCAATTGCTTCATTGGCCATATTGATCACGTTCAACGTCTCATCCAAAGCAACAAATGGTCCATTGTCATCCCACTTGTTGGTAAGTTGGATTGATTTCACACAAAGAATGGTTGCTCATTGTTCGTACTCTCTTTTTTATAGTCGTTACTGAGCTGGATGGTCTAAGAAGCAACACGCCACCACTTGGTGAAATTGCTGGAGAAGCGCTCAAGTTTATTGAATCGACACTTGCAACAAAGCAACGCAGCAACACCAACCTAAGGATCCAAACATCACACAACAACTTTATGCATGACATTTCGATTCGCTCTGAACAATTTGTATTTGGTGAGACTGACAAAAACTTGGATGATCTCGTATTGTCAGCCTGTTTATGGTGGGCGCGTGATAGCGACAAAGAAGATCATGCACGAGTGTGTTTGGTGACTGGTGATCGTAATCTTAGTGTCAAAGCCCGTGCTCGTGATATTGATGTTATGTCAGTTTCAGCTATTATGCAGTTAACACCAAAGAAATAAAGCTACATGCATTTTCGAACCATGACAGCTATTATGTATACAATTGACATCCAAAGCAATAAATCTACGTTTCAAATCGATTGCTTTATTATGGATTGGATGATGATGGTAAAGGAGATGAAGGTTCAGTAGTCAAAGGAGTGAAAGCACCAAAGCCAGTGATGGTAGTGATAGCAGCAGTAATTCCACCATTTTGTGTAATAGCCTTGGCAGCAGCAGCTGAAGACTTACGACGTTTACGATAGGCATCATTTGATACATGTTGTCTTTCCAGGGCCTTTTCAAAGAACAAATCTGGATCGGTGATCGTGCCGAGAGCTCGTCGTTCTTGGGTATTGAGCAATTGAAGACCAATTTGATATGAAGCATTCATCCATCCAAAACCTTCTCGTGATACATACTTGAAATCTGCACCAACATTGCCATATTCAACTTGCACCTTATGTGTCAGACTCACTACATCATACTTTTCCGGTACTACTCCATTAAAGTCAACAAATGATTTGGTGATGCTATCATAGACATATGCGTGAGTCATCTTATGTGCAAGAGAGATTGTTTGTACCTCTTTTACTTACGTATAGAGCCATCGATAAGCCAAACGACGAGCAATATCTGGCATATCATAGTTTTCAAATGCACGCCAAGCCATGATTTGATGTGGTGCCCAGCCAAAAGGGAAATCCCATTGTCGATTAGGACGATCCAGTGATATGACACCACGCGATTCTTCTGTTCCAGACACAAGACCACCTAATTCTTCAAACTTATGCAACGACATCTTTGTCATACGTTCAGCTTGCTCCATGCTTGCACATTTCGCCCACATAGCCCAGAATGCTGTCACTGAATCATAGGTGCTTTGTGTCTCTAGTACTGTATCATAATCATAATAAAGTCCTTTTTCCTCATTCCACAAGTATTTGTCAATGCGTTCTCTTCTCAATGCTGCACGTTGGGTCCATTCTGCAGCGTGTTGCACTTGGCCATCAGGCATCACAAATTCATCATCAAAGATATCGCGAATACAATCAGCAATATCAGTTTCATACTTGTATAACAGTGCATTGAGATCAATTGTCGCCAAGTTGGCACATCTTTTTTCATAGCGATAGGTGGTATCGTGACCAGATTCACGTACAGCACGATCATGCAAGAAATACTCGTCAAGACGTGGTTCCTTGATAATGCCATCATTGTACTGCTGCATATACTGATTGATGTCAAGTTGCATTTCATCGGCAAAAGGTCGAATGATATGATCAAAATGGGATGCTTCAGTCTCTGGAGGAATGCCAACGCCATCAGGTCGGAAGCGTGAAAGGCCAGTCTTTGGATCAAGACGTGGTTCAGATGTCCAAACAGTGTGATATTCTTGAATAGCTGCTGTCATTGCACGCCTTAGCCAATCTTTATCATTCAGCTTGGCATATACGCTCAATGCCATATCAGTGAGAAAAGGTGGTTGAGAACGTGATAAATAGTAAGAGCGATTGGCGTTGAGAATCTTGCCATAATGCTTGATTTCATATATAAAGTTGTCCACCATGGCTTTGGCAAGCTCTACACGATCATCCACCAACAAACCAAGTGCAATGAAATAAGAATCCCAGCCATACATTTCATTGAAACGACCACCAGGAACCACAAATGGTACACCTTGTAACTCGTCATTGTTTTCTTCCATAGCAAGGGCAAGAATGCCTGGCTTTTCATTGATGCTCTTGACAAATTCGGGAGTAATGTGCTCAGGTAGTCGTTCAACAATCAAGTTTAGATGTTTGCGCTCATCAGCCACCTTTTGGTAATACTTCAAAGCAGTTGTATCATGGTATGGCACATAAATACGTGGATGGGTATCTGAAGATCGATTCTTGGGATCAGCACAAATGATCTCCACACTGTGAGCATCCATGCGTCTGGTCAATGCATCCCAGAAATTGCACTTGATCATGCGTGATAATCTGCTCACAGGATTCTCATTAAGACGTGCTTCATCCAACACAATGTGTTTACGTCCAAAATCTCTGGCCAATGCAAGTTCTTGTAGCAGATTTGACAACATGTATGTTCCTCGAATGTCAATTTTGCGATATCCACCAGAATCAGCTGTGCCAACTGAAAAAGTCTTGGGTCCAAGATCATTGACAGTGATCTGGAAATCACCATCTGTATCTTCTTGTTCCACCAGAATGCGTAATGTCTCTTTGACATCCAATAAAAACTTTTGTGCCTTGCTCTTGTCATCTGTTTTAAAATACATGGTTTCAGCTTTATGTTTCAATGAAACCACTGCCCTGGTTTTTTCGTGTCATTGCAAATCCCTTACCATGTGATGCTCGACGTCTTTTAAGTGCATCTACTTCATGTCGTTGCTATGTTGTAGGATTGAATGTGTCAAAAAAGGCTGATATGTGCAATGATCGATAGGTTGGCTTACGTTGTTTAGTGTTTGCAGACGACGTGTAGCTGTACCAGCGTTGTTGCCAGTTGTATAATATGTGCTTGCAGGTGCATGTGCATCTACTTCTTGTGTGGATTGTAAATGGATTGTGGATTGCATGGTATATGTGTGTAGTGCCAAGTAGAGAAAAGAAAGAAAAGAAGCAACCCCTTTTTGCAGACCTTGCCACGAGAGGATTGTACCTTGCTTAGGCTCGAGAACAACTCAGATCGCATCATCTATTGGTCCTGTGTTTGGAGATGCCATATGTTCTATACCTTTTTCGGTATGCCGAGATGCCAACCCCTTTTTGCTTCTCATAATGGTGCATTGTTGTCAGTATTTACATGTTCACAGGTGATAACTGGCCATGAAATGTGGTATGAAATGCGCTGACATGACAATTGTCGCATCTATGTTTGTAGGACAAAGGCATCTTTCAAACACGTGGAAGACATGAACAGCAGATGTTAATGTCAACCTGACTACTCAATTCACAAGGAACCTTTTCTTCCCATCTCCTTGATATCATGATCTGGAATGATGAAGGAATCAGAGAATCTGGTCATATAGGCTATAAAAGTCTATCTTTTCATTGTGTTTGCTTTCCCTTGGGACTCATATTAAAAGGTATCCTGTGACATCGTATGATAGACTTGTTACTGTGTAAGCTCAGATGTTTACTTTTCACTCTTTTAACGTTTCCACAGTAATAGACTTGATCCCAATGCAGAAGTGATGCATCACTCCTATAGTGAAATCTTGTCTTTTACGGCTTGCCTTTTCAATTTCAAGGCTGTTTGTGCACTTGTATCCATTTTAGATGCCATTGTATTGAATGAATGATCTCTTTTATGGAAAGCGATAAGGCCTGATATAAAGGAAACATTGATTGGTTCGTTGGATCTTTTGTGTATCCATGTGCTGTCATGGCTGCCAGTAAATGATATCATGTCCTATTTCTGTGTTACATAGAATGAAAACACATCATTAGACATCAGGTATCTCATCCCTTGGATCCCACAATGTACTCGATCCTCTCATTCAATCATATAATTGATATGTGCAAGTGCAATATGAAGGAACACATGACATTACAATCATTGAGCGAAATGATTGATGTGCTAAAGTGCAGTGATGATTGCTCAATGCGTCATAAGTTGTGGAGATCAATTCATGTCGACCTGCAACAAGGATAATGCATTCAATCAAGCTTTCACTTGAAACATCATATGACAAAGTCCATACTTTATATCTTTCATATAATGATCCAATCACTGCCTTTCATATAAGACTACTCATACGATGATTCAAAAGCATGTCTATCCCAATGTGTCTGATGTGATGATTGGTGATTTCATATTATCATATGGATATGACTCTGGGATCTCATGTGACTCGATAGCCAGCTGTGTCATTTGCAAGAAATCGTATACTGTTGCAATCACGTAATCCAATTCACTGTGGCAAAAACTGCATGTGTAGCAATGATAAAGCAAGATAAGCTATCAGCAGTGTAATCGGGTGCTATGATCGGGATGTGTTATCAGCGACAATAAATTACATGGGCCCAACGAACTAATGGGAGTGGCTCTTACACAATCGGAATCACAGTTCAAGTGGTGGCGTTCAAAAAGAGCAAGTTGCCGATTCCGATTCAAGTCCCCAGATGCAAACAAAAAGTGCATTTCACTCAACGACAGTCAAGTCTTTTTAGTACAGTCCGCCGTTGTCTCCACTTGTCCCCCCAAAAAAGGATGATTTGTCTCAGAACTTTAGAACTTTTTTATGTAATAAGTCTTAAGAATAGCTAAATAAAGAAAACTGGGTGGATAAAATGGCTAAAGGATTAAATGTCTCGCAGTAGGAATAGGCTGTAAACGTCTCCGCCTTGTTGGATAATGTGGCATGTTTCGCCAATGACTATACCACTCTCTTTTGTGCCAAGCATTTGATGTATAATCCAGCATCATATCCTGTGATTGTTGATATGGCGATCCATAATTGTGATATGCGTCATTAGGATAATGAAATGATGGTGTTGGATTGACAGCTGTTGTAGTCCCATAACAATGGCTGCTGCTGGGATGTCTTGATGGTGTTACTGAACCTTCATCCGAAACGTTATCCGATAGGGTGTCATACAAGGCTCGATCGGGTGACACATTGGTATTGCTATCCCCACCATCATCCTCATCCACATGACATAAAGCTTGATCATGATTCTGATAACGAGTGATCCACCATTTCAGCTCTTGTTCTGCTTCACGTAGTCGTTGACAAAGCCATGCTTCTCGAGTACGATAAATAGCTTCTCTTCTCATCCAATCAGCTTCTCGTTGGCGATAGACATGAACTATCTGGTCGATCCATTCAATAGTGTTGTTGCTATATTGGGATGTTGTTGCTGCTTCAGATTCCTCTTTGGTGTGTCCGCAGTTCTCTTTATCTGCAATCTGAGCTCTTTCACAAAAGGATCCATTACCAGCACCGCCACCAGTAGATGATGCCTTTTTCGGGATGATCAATAGCTGTGGAGATGAAATAGCATCGTTCATTCGTTCATGCACATAAGGCTGAGTATAATCCATAAGTTGAGGATGTCCCACTGTATCCAATAGCTCAGAAGGAGAACAAGACGAATGTGGCAATGGTGGAAATTCGCGTGACAGTATTCTGGATGATGTGTTACTACTATCTTGCATGATCATCGTAGTAGGTTGATGCTTTGATGAAGCGGGCTTGAAAAGTTGACTGAGCGGCATATTGAAAGAAAGAGAAAGAAGAGCATCCTGATACACGACATTCGAAACGACTTTTGATGAATCATACGCGCATCTACACGTGAAACAATAACTAAGTGATCAAGGAGCTGATTCAGGAACATCATCTTTGTCGTTTCTTCTTACCATCAGTTTGCTTCTATGATAGATACTAGCAGCATTCAAGACGCAAAACAATGCACCATAAATGGTCAAACATATCATCAACAACAACCTATTGCATATGTTCAGCCACCTTCAAACGCAATTGTCTTCCATCCTCGCAATCAAGCTGAATCGGACGCCTCCTTTAGTCAATACCTTGAACACCAATTTAGACCTTATTCTGCTGTCTTTCAGGATCGCTTGTCACTGCCACCAGCATCGAGCATGCAAGAACATACAACTGTGACCAATACACTTGATATCGAAAAGCAACAAGAACCAGGACCTTGGTGGGTTGCTGACTGGGATGAAGATGGATTCTACTCAATAGGAGCGCTTCTTTTCTTATTTGGATTTATCCTGCCGCCACTATGGTGGATTGGTGCATGTTGGCCAAGACATCCTCGTCAAAGAGCAGGCAAAATGGCTGAACGGTGGCAACGTCTTAACATGGCCATGTCAATAGGCTTCAGTGTACTATTAATCATTGCACTTGTTGTTACTGCTGCTATTTACGGAAGTAGATATTGATCCAAGATGTCTCTGCCGTCTCCTAGCAACATTAGATGCACACATATTACTACAATCAACATATATCATCTCTCCTTGTCTCCTCAAAGACATCATCATCCCCTTGTTTCTCCCACTTGTTAGCATTTTCACTATTAGATACCATTTTCATGCATCTTGATCTTCATTTGTATTTCATTCAATGTATTCATCCTACAACAATGCATCATTTTACTATATATCTCCATTGCTTTACTATCGGCACATTTGTAATCTCCTTTTGTTGACAATGAAGCGCCTGGTAATGCCACACGCTCATCACGCATCATTACATTACATTGTGTACACTTGAGCCTGGGAAAATTGATGCTAGTACAACTCCCCCCACTTACAAAATGCCGATTTCCATATCATTATCTTTCCTTGTTTCTTTGTTTCGGCAGTCTGTAACCGATTAATGGATGAATAGAAGCAAGGGGGTGTTCTCGGCCTGATGACCCCTTGGTCTATTGCTGCATAGATGGAAGATTGTATAAATAAATGCAATGATGTGAGCCACAGTAGCAGCAGCACCCTACTTTTTATCACCCCGCCACAACATCTCATTATATCCTCAGTTATGGATCGACTCCAGATTGCTACTGTGGGATTATTGTCATCTGGGGGACCAAGTGCAAGTGAATAACACGATTCCATGATTGGGGGTGAGAAGGAGAAATTGATCACACTCACCTTTACAGATATGGCCTACATTGAAATCCTTGTCGTAGATTCGTCTGGTCTATCAAAAGTTGTTAGCATTTAACACAGAAACAAAAATAAATAGCACAAAACATCGCTACATCAATCGGAACAGTGGTTTCATTTGACTATTGGGGGAGCTATTCATGGCTTATTCATATCCACTACACAATATATCACACCAGTAGTAACAATCGTGATTGTATATATGCATACATGTATGTGGGGAGCATATGTCGTTTGTGCTTATGGCAGTATAGCAAGCATTAGTAAACAAGCTCAGCGTCTTACGAGAGCAAATAACTAAGAGGGGGGTGATCGCTGCCAGATTTGGCTATTTTTCGATGCGATGTGTACGCTGTCAATGGCCAGCAAGTCCACCAATGAGAATGACCCCGCTTATCACCTTCCGGTCACCGATGTCTTATATATAAAGGCGTCTACTTGTCTCTTCACCCCACCCCCAAAGCGTGTATCTTGAATTCTTCCCCTGCATTACTCTTACTTATTATAATTGTTCCCTTTTCTCTTCATCATTATCATCCCTTCTCTTATATATATCATGGAAAGTCCTACTACATCTACTGTATGTTCAAGAAGCCCTGAAGCCCTTTTATGTAAGCTTGATATTTAAGCGACAAATCAAAGAATGTGGGGTACCTAACCTTGTTATCTTTCTTTTTGCCGACTACTATTACAGCTTTCACAACCAATACCGCAACATCGATTCTTCCATGCTCTAAAAAGGCAAAGCAACAGTTCCATCCAACCACTACGCGTCCTCTTCCACCACTCGGCAACTTTATAGCCAACTTATTTCAAAGATCTGAATTGCCACCCAGTGTTTGTTTAGTGTCTTTAATCTATCTGCAACGATTGAAAGCACATTTACCACCTTATGCTCGTGGCAATTTGGACACACCTTACCGCTTATTCCTTGCCGCCATTATTACAGCATCCAAATTCATGCTCGAATCAACACAATCGCTTTCAAATCAGAAAGTAGCAGCCATGATTGATTATGTATATTCACCCAAAGACATTAATGCCATGGAACGAAGCTTCTTGGGCCTTTTGAAGTTTGATCTTTTCGTAAATCTGGACGCCATCAAGGACTACTTGGCCATGCATGGTCCAACACTTGAAATGGATCTAGTCGAAAACACGTTCTAGACCAAATAACAACACATCAACAACACCATGTGAATAGCCAACAACACAACACACTTATATACGCCAACTTACGCTTATGCGTCAAGTTTGTTACTCTTTTACATAGTCCTTCCGCCACTTTTTCCCCCTGTACATTTGTTTTTGTCTTTTGTCTTTTATTTGGGATCCCATTTGTAGATACCGTTCTTCGTTTTGTTATATCTAATGTAAATATTATTGTGTTTGCCCCATCTTTGGGGAGTCAATGTATTCACTTTTGCTGCGAACTTTGTATCGTGGGAGTAAGAAAGGCTGGCTGATGGTCAAGATGATATGTTGCCGGTGCATCATATGCACATCAATATCATGCAATCCTTGCATGGTTGATTGGGACACACAGGAGAACCAATTGTACATGCAATGAAGGAAGAGGATTGGTTGGTCGCGTTATTTACATTCCCCATCACACTTTTGCCATAAATCCATCTTCCACAGGCTTCTCTTTAAGATCATCTCCCATCTCTGTTTTGCACATGTTAAGGATTTATAGCTAGCGTATATCCAGGTTGCTCATTCGGCTGTAAGTTCACCAATCACTTGTAGTGTTATAGTAACACAATTCGCTTCCGGCTCTGATAAGGATGGGATTGACTTTTTTAGTCGATGGACCATATGAGAGAGAACGTGTTGATGAAGGATAGAATAACAAGATTTTACCTATCTTTCACTTCAAGTGGCATGACAGTCATAAGCATGTGTGTATTTGATTGATTTGAAATCCTTTTTAGTCATATTCAAACTACTTCTCGCATGATGTTGGGGGGGGGGAGAAGGAGCTTGTTGCATATTACTAAGAGACAACAATGAAGTTTCAGATGACATGGCTTTATTTTTTTTTCATTGTACTTTATACACATACAACTCTTCATTTTCATTGTTTCTAATGTAAAGTAATACAAATGAATGTGGGGACAAGAGAAAGGTGATAAGATAGCCACGTGATGATTGACAATCGGCATGATCTTAGCAATGATGAAACTTAAAAACCAGTTGTCATTATCATTGTGTTTACGTGCGTATAGATGAAATGCAAGATCATTGTCACCGATATGCATGGAATGCTACCATGTAAGATATGGATTAGTGTCTTGTCACACCATGCAAATGCATTAATAAAGTGTATAGAAGATGGCGCCATGGCACGACAATAGGACAAGCTCATTCTCTCTTTTCAATAGATGTATAGGCTTTGACTACCATGATGGTCTTTACATTTTTGACAGGATATGTCCAACCAGAGCAATGATGGATAAACGGTCTCTTTATTCCATTTTGGTCATCTCCTAGTTCCACACACATGCATGTACCACCTTTATTCTTCCTTTCTTTTTCCACTTCCCATTTCGACATGAGCAAAGACAATCCACTTGCACTAGGACCTGAACGCTCTCAATCGGCTATTACTGAAGCATTCTTCACCCATGGCGACTACAGTATGCAATTTGAAGACACACCTGAAAGCGAACCTTTCTTGGCAACAACGCCAAGACCTTCAACACTCCCACAGCCGCAGCAACAACAACAACATCCTATTGTATCTGGAATACCTGAAGCTGCGCGAAACAACAATCGATACATGAATGCATCAGTGCATGTGTCTATGGATGACTTGCATATTCCTTATGAAACGCTGGAGGATGGTAAATTCTTGTCACGCAGCATGCTTGTCAATACTGGTGGAGAAGAATTGCATCGTTTCCTGATTCAACGCAGTGTGATCCAACCTAAGATTGTGATTAGATTACAAGGTAAGGATTACTACTATGACTAGTGCTATGATACTCATCTGTTCCCATTTCAAGGATCTCGAAGAACAGTACAAGGATCTAGGAGCAAAACCAAAAAGGATGGCACTGTTGAAAGCACTTCGATCACGCATCTTGTGGATGATTTCAACTATGAGATGGATTGCACCAAATATCTACGCAGCACACCTGATGGATTCAAGGTACTACCTGATCGAAAAACTGGAGAGATCAAATCAGTACAGGAACTATGTGATGATTATGTACGTGATCCACATCGTATCAAGGAGCTACAATTGACCAAGGTGGTGGATTGGGATACAGCTTTGGTGCAAAGAGGTACTGTTATGATATGTGATGGAAGCCATCATCTAATAGAGTCATTCTTGTAGTACTGACAAAAGCCATTCGTCGCTATGGATATTCACACTCGCTCAAGATTGACATAGAGACTCGTCAGAACAAAGTACTAGTGAAACCTGGATCGTGGATAGCCAAGGCAGTGGATAATCCCATCATGGTTTGGTTCTGTTATCTCACTTTCTTATGGATCATTACTTGGCCTTTGCTTTTCTATTACCGTCGTCGATATGGACATGATACCTTGCAAAGCATTTGGCGTATGAACATCTCGAAACGAGAATGGTGCGAAGAAAACATGGATGATATCCTTGGACAAATACCACTTGCCGCTTTAGATAGTCATTCTGAGACAGAACAATGTTTCCCTGATGACAACACCCTTTGAATATATGCAAGTAGCTTTTGATATCCTTTTTATAAGAGAGTTGTACATGTTGAAGATAATGTTTAAGAGGGAGGGATGATGGGATTCTACAACTCTAGTGGATGACGGCAAAACTGCTCCGTGTGCTTTGGGAAATCATGTCTATACTACTTGATCTTGTTCTTTCAAGGTCAATATTGATTCATATCCTTGGAACATACTATCATAGTGGATGTCATTATGTTGTGAATCATAGCGTGATAGACAAGGAGATAAGCAATTTTCGGACCTGAGCAGTACAACGCATAATAAGGGATTCTTTATATCAAGTAACATGGTTGTCAATTATCAATCCTGTATTCGATGTAGCTATGTATGGTAACTAGGCTATAGTTGACTCTCCATCATCCTATAGTCGCCATGTGGAGCTGAGAGAGAGATAAGAGTTGCGTTGGTCAGAGCCAAGACATCTTGGGCTGTCTGCGAATTCCACCCTATCCGCCTTTCTCTTTTCCCGTTTATGCACGCATGGACAACGGCAATGGCACAGCCCCCAACGATCCCGATGACCCTATGGAAGAAGAGTTCTATTCGTCATGGGCGTTGTTGATTCTGACAAGTCTTCTCATCGCCACCTTGTTCACCAGTTACTTTCTTCAACGCCATAGCATTCGTGCCGTACACGAAAGTGTAGTCGCCATTACAGCAGGTATGTGTATACGAATCTCTCTAGCATGTACATATGAAGGAATACGCTTATTAACTGGTTGGTTATAGGGATGCTGGTGGGCTTGGCTATCAAACTATCACCAGGAACGATCATTCAACGCATGGTGCAGTTTAACCAGAGCTACTTTTTCAATCTATTGTTGCCACCAATCATTCTCAACTCTGGTTATGAGCTTAAAAGGGTAAATAGAGTCATAGATATCAAACGACAAGTGATGCTGATATGTAGATGTGTTATGGATAGCGACACTTCTTTTACAACTTTGGTACAATCTTGACATTTGCACTGGTTGGCACATTTATCGCAGCACTTGTCACTGGGTAAGATGATATGATGCAAGCGATGGGATAGTGGTTGACAACACTTTTTATAGTTGTCTTGTGTTTTTGTATGCGTTCTTTCATCCTGAAGGCATCAACATTAGCTTTATCGACAGCATGATTTTTGGATCCATCTTATCAGCAACCGATCCTGTCACTGTATTGGCTATCTTTTCTCAGCTTCACGTTGATCCACAACTCTTTTCAATCATCTCTGGAGAATCCTTATTGAATGATGCAGTTGCTATTGTGTTATCAGAGTAAGTCATGACATGGATGATGATGATACTGAACTTTAACATGTTATATTGGTAGGACGTTACATAAGTTCCGGGGCCAAGAGTTGCATGTCGTCAATATCTTTAAAGGCATTGGTGTCTTCATGGGCGTCTTTACAGCTTCTACATTGATTGGTGTTCTTTTTGGTATCATTGTGGCATTGATGCTCAAGTATACAGAGCTTTATCGATATCCAAGCATCGAGACATGTGTTATTGCATTGATGGCCTACAGCAGTTATCTCTTTTCAAATGGTGCCCAAATGTCAGGTACATGGAAGCTTATACAAAATCAAGTTTTCATATTCATTTCTTCGTGTTCTTGTAGGCATTGTCACCTTATTGTTCTCTGGTATCACACTCAAGCACTACGCCTATGACAACATGTCTCTTCGTACAAAACGTGCCACCAAATACGTCTTTCAAGTTCTATCCCAATTGTCTGAAAACTTTATCTTCATCTACCTTGGCGTCAACTTGTTCACACAAACAGGATTGGATTATAAGCCTATCTTTATTTTGGTCACTACGGTAAGCCTGGCATTGTGCAAGGAGAAATATATGGGTGCAGATACTGAAACGTCAAACTATATGCCTATTATAGGTGATTATTTGTATTGCTCGTTATGTTGCTGTGGCTCCTTTATCCATGTTGATCAATGCGGTGTGCCGTGCGCTCGGCAAATCGGAGCAAATTCTGCCAAGGTCGCATCAGCTTATGTTATTTTGGGCTGGACTTCGTGGTGCTGTTGCATTTGCCCTTGCGTCTGGTTTGGTGGGCGATAGTGCACCAGCTATGCGAACCACTATTCTTGCTGTGGTGGTATTGACCGTGTTGTTATTTGGTGGTACAACAAGTAGAATGTTGCAACTTTTGGAGATCCAAACAGGTGTAGTGGAAGCTGACGACTCTGGAAGTGATGAGGAAGATGATCAAGACTTGGATCCTATGGGATATCGCAAATTGAAACCTACACAGATACCAACACATGACAGCAATGCTTTGTTTGCAGATATCAGTGATGATGAAGAGAATGGAATGGCTCCTGGTGGCAATACAAGAGGAAATGACAACAATAGTCGACGCCGAAGACTTGCAAGAAACAATAGCAGCAACAATATGGATGTCTCTATAGGTGGATTGTTATCTGGACCCCTTGGTGATCCTATTCCTGAACCTCCTCAACCACATTGGTTCATGTCTTTTGATGAGAAATGGTTGAAGCCACTGTTTACAAAGCGGCATATTCAAGCAAGGAATCAAACATTGGCTGAATATTGGCGAGAGAAAAGGCGCAAGATGGACCGTGCGAATCGAAATATGCTAGCAGGCATTCGTAGTATGAGCTTTGGACAAAGTTCTCAGGATGACTACTACTTTTTTGATGATGACAATGCTGATGCATTAACACTTGGATCAGTGCACAACCAATCTTTTGGCTTGAATGGCTCTACATCTGGTCATGGCAATAACAGTGGTAGTCATGGTGGACCATCTTCATCATCTCAACGTCTTGTCATTGGTGCTGGTCGAGTGTTTGGACGTTCTCCTGTATCTAGTCCACCTGATGGTTAAATAGTCCCTACTACGTCAATATACATTTATTATCCTCCCATACTATTGATCTACATGATAAGAAACATGACATCCTTTTTCCTATTCCGCTATGTAAATGATACTCTGAAATGAAACATTGGATGATTGAAACCAAATAACGATTGGATGTTGATGTATCAAGTGTCAGATTTTTGTGAAATGATATTCCAGAATCGGGTACATCGGCAAGTAATGCCGTAATGGCTTGGCAATCCTTATTTCAAGGTGACACAACATCAGCTGCATGTTCCAGTTTTAGAAGAATATAGTCCACTCATGCTTTTTCATTCTGTAACTGAACGCCTTAAGGGTCGTTGCAGTGAGAAACTCCCTCTTCTTGTACGACATTATTGTAGCACACTCGAGTCATTAAAGTGTGGCAAAAATTTACAAGTAGCAGCTATTGAGCATTGATTGTTGACATGGGACGCACGTGGCGTCTTATTAAAAAGACAACCTCCTTATAATGGAGGTACAAACTAAGCGGTAAAGAAAAAATATCTAGTAGCGACACAGCATAGAATCACAAGATGGGGGAGAAAGGCTTTTGTGTTGGTTGCACACAATGGTAAGGAGAGCAAGTTGCAGATCCTTTAGTTATGATCATGTATACTTTGCCGAAGTATGGATGTGTAATGGCAACTGATCCATGTTACGCCTTGATCATCTTATGGAATCTGGGGGTCATGATACCTTGCTCCTTTTGCTGTTAGTCTCTCACCCCTGGCAGCTGGTACACACAGCGGCGATCACATCGGTCCTGGAGCAACTCCGTCAGCCATAACTGGATTGGTCTCGTTCAATAAGTCTTTGGTTCCCTTTTTCACTTTCTCTTCTTTCAATACCACACACCAAAAATGTCCCACACTCTAGATAAGCCCAAATTGCCAGGGATTCAATTCCTTCTCAATACACCTGATGGTAAGTAACTCTTTTATTGGCTCGAGTTATACAAGATGCTCATGCTATGCTATAGGACGAGAAAAGAAAGCATTTCCCACTGGAGGAGAGCAATCAAGCAACGTCAATCGACCTGTGATGGGACATCGAAGTACTCGTAGTGTTAGTAGTCTTCCTTCTGACCTACAAAAGCTTTCTTTGTATCCTTCAAGCAAAGACGATTCTGCTGTACAGCCTTCTTCACCATTGCCTTTTACAAGCAACAAACCACCCAGTTGGGCACAAACAGCAACAGCAACAACACAACAACAACACCATCCATCATCTCCTGCTGTACTTCTTCCACCACTACCTACAACAAGTTCTCTTGGACAACAGCATCATAGACGTAATGGTCACGGTAGATCCGTGTCTGAATATACCTTACCACCACAACCACCTCCATCTTTTCCATCAACAACTACTGGAATACCTGCAGGTGTATCTGCTCTTCATCATCATCATCATCCACAGCCTCGACCTCCTATGATTCCTTCTTTTGAAAGACATCCTGCAACTGCTGCTGCACGTACTCATCGTCGTGCAGTATCAGCCAACACTGTTGATTTCATGTTACGTCCACCAGCACCTTCAACACCATCATCTTCATCATCATCTTCAACGTCTTCTACACATAACAATACTATGATGCGTGCACAATCAGATAGTCCACCAGAACAACGATTAAGATCTCCTCCTTTACAAGATGTGGATGACCAACATCAACTGCAAAGGGATGCTAGTTCAGGTCGTTATCTTTGTCCATATTGCAATAAGGGTTTCAGCCGTCCCTCTTCATTACGTATTCATACTTATTCCCATACTGGAGAAAAGCCTTATGTATGCACAGAAGAAGGTTGTGGAAGGCGATTCAGTGTTCAAAGCAACATGCGTCGTCATTTACGAGTCCATCGTATGGGTCGTGCATCAATGAAGCCAAGTCCTCTTAGGAAACCGTGATATTGTTTCACCATCCATATACACACGCTCTTCCTCTCTCTCTTTGTATTTACACACACACATATCCCTCCTTCTCGTCTGATGCTTTCTTTTACTCTCGACTCATTGCAATCAACACACACATCTTATTACATAAATGATCAAGTTGGATCTATTTCCCTTTTCTCGTATTCTTTCCTTGTAGAAAAAGAATAAATAGTGCTATGCATTTCGATAACAGAGAGACATACATCACATGAAGAAAGTGCTACTATATTTATATATATCCTTCTCTGATTCTTTATTCGCAGGGACAGGTTGTGTTCTAGTTTTTATTTTTGCTCCCGCTCTCCTTTTTGTCCTCTCTCCTACCTTATTTGTTCTTTAATAGCATGTATAACATGCGAATGCATGTACTTTGGCACATTAGTGCGAATAAGAACACCCAATGATCATCGCTTTGTGTTCACATGGCCCTGCATAAACATAAGCTATTCTTTCTTTTCACTCAGCTACTAAATGATAAATGACTCATTACAATAGTGGATAAAGTATAAAAGCATTTTGAATCTACTAATTAAGGAAAAGTGGAATGTTGGAGTGACATGAATCTGTCGCCATTGATGCGTCAATGATTTCAATCTCATCCAAGTTACTCTATGGTATCGTGATCTGATAGATTGTTTATCTTTTACCCGATAAGAGCATCAATGTGAATGATATCATGGGATGTTAATGAGATCGAGAATGTGCCTGTGTTTATAGTAAGAAAAGGGGGAATGTAAACCAGGGATCTGGTGGACAAAAAAGACAGCCAGTAAAGCTTGGGTAGAGACACACAGCCTAGCATGATCAGCCAATCAGAACACGCTACACAAACAGCAAATGAGCCACCGTCAACGTGGCGTGCATTGCTTGACAACTTCCACACACACACACACACACGAGCACGTCTCTTTTTGTTATATACCACACACAAACGCACATTCCATACGTGTTGTCCTTTGACACTTGCATAACATGAGGTCCATAGCAGCAACACTGTCAGCATGTTGGTTCTTGGTTGTTCTAGGCGCTACAACTGCATTGGCATTCCCTTGGAGCTCATCGTCCAACTCACAACAAGACGACACTGTTCAACAAGCACCATCCGCTAAACTTGACTACAAAATGACTGTCAAGAAACCTTATCTGTACAATGGCAGCATTCCATTTTGGTCGTCAGGAGGAGGTACTGTTTTACTGCTATGCTATGGCTATGACTATTGGATAAGAGTACTTACTTTTGTTATAGATCTACTTATGGCAGATGACTTTATTCGACTAACACCTTCTGTACCTGGTGCTCGTGGATGGATTTGGGCTGAACGACCCAATACGTATGCAGAGTGGCAAGCAGAGTTGACATTTCGTGTATCCGGTAGTCATATGCATGGTGGACGTGGATTGGCTTTTTGGTATACCAAGGAAGCAATGGGTGATGGTCCTATCTTTGGAGCACGTGATAATTGGGATGGTCTTGGTATTTGGTTGGATTCAGCTAATCCTAGAGTAAGTCGTGTGTATGCACTTTAAACAAATGGCTCACATGAATATGCTGTTAGACACATACTCCTACCACGATCGCGATTTTGAATGATGGAACACTTCAATTTGCTTCAAGACATAATCCAGAAAAATATATCCTTGGATCGTGTGAAATCAACTATCGCAACACTGGCAATGTCCCTGCTCATCTTCGTGTCACATACAAGGCAAACACTTTGACGGTATGCATAAAGAGTGGCTTTCATGTAAAAGGATGATAGTAGTCTTATTCATGTTACAGGTCATGTTGGATCCCATGGGCGATGGAAAAGATTTTCGTACTTGCTTGCAACAATCTGTTAGCTTGCCAACTGGTTACTATTTTGGTGTCTCCGCTGCTTCGCATAATCCTGCTGGTAAGGACTGGATGATTATGGTTCTCTGTATAGAATACTTAGTTGGCAACTATAGATGATCATGATCTTATTTCATTTGAGATTTGGCAACTTAATCCCCCAGCAAAAACTCAGGTATGTGGAGACAAATGAAGATTTGCAATCATTCTCACATGTTGTCATCGTTCTTTAGCACTCAAAGCGTCCTTTGGAAGAGGAAATGGTGAACAAAGGTGAAGAGTTCAAGGAATTGGATGAAGAGCAGAAAAAGGTAAGTAATGATAAGATCTTATGGTATTGCATACTTATTGTATGATAGAAAATCGAAGAGACAGAGTTTGCTGTACGTCGTATGCGAGAGGAAGCACAAGGTGATCAAGTACGCACTGAGACTTTGGCAACAATTGTAAGTTTTATACATTGCTTGAATGTCTAATCAAGTCTAATCAGATATGTTTAGGCTACTGTATTTGATACACAAAAGCGCATTCTGGAAGACTTACAAATCATGCAAATGCAAGTGGAAGCTTTAGGTGCACCTACTCCAGAGATGTTGATCATGGGCAACTATGAGAAAAAGAGCAATACAGCAGGTAGCTCGAACCAGGATGGAAACAATATCAATGCGCAAGAAGCAATGTAAGTTTGACATGAAGCGGAGAAAGTCAATGTGCACGTGTATATTTGATATACTAACTACATTATGGTACAATAGCCAAACAATCAAGTCTGTTGCCGAAGGTATGCAAGCCGAAGCAAGGTCCATTGTCACCCAAATGACTTCACAAATCGAGCAACAATCACGTGAGCAGGATCGTAGATCCAAGCAGATTGAAGACACTATGGACCGACTTGAAAAGGCCATTTATGCAATCAATGTGAGTGGATGACACAAGCGCACACATTTATGCAGCTGGGATATATGCACTGACATCTTATGGGCACACAAATCTTAGAACCACATGGCAGTCCAACAAAAGCGCATGAATGAAATTGGAAAGGATTCGGCAGCAACACGCGGCACTCTTTCTACACTATTCAAGTATATCCTTTATGCATTTGCAGTTCAAGCTGTCGTTGGCCTGGGTATATATTTGTATTGGAAGCTTAGAGTAGAGCGCAACGAAAAGAAGTTCTTATAGTCTTCATCACAATAAAAACAAGATGATGTATTAACAACCTGTAAGCTCTTTATGTTTTCACTTGTACTAAAATGCTATTTATCACCATTGGATGGATGTAATTCTTTGTCACCTGTTGGTCGGAATTTGGTATAGAAGGTTGTACAACGTTTTGGGCTCGTTGTCTTTTTGTAGCAGGATCCAGACACAGACACCATAAAGAGATACTCATCCGATTGTCCAAATTGGCCTGATTATAGTAGTGATAAAGAAACACTGTGATATATCTTGATAGAGATATGGTGACCAAGACCAGTTGTGAACAGGTACGTATTAGCATGTCAAATTCATTGCATTCAACACATGTTGGCGTTGTACTACTCCAACTTTGGGCTTTGTGACATCACAGCATAATCGTTTTTCTTCTCTTTGGCCAAGAAAGCTCGGTTTCCCTTTCTTTTTATCGAAACGTATTTTATTCTCTCTTTTTCTACTTCTTGTCCCGACACCAAACACTTGCTCCTTTCGCCGTTTTCCCTAACAAAGGTACCAACAACACTCCAAATGTCAACAATCTCGGCTCCCATTGACAGAGATTGCAAGAGCTTTATTACTCAACTGTGTATCTATTTCATAGCAACGTTACAGCCCAAAGTGGCCATATACGAACGCTCCATCACCGACATCAAAGAATATCGATCATCATCATCATCATCCGATTCAGCTGCGGCACCTGTAGAAGAACTATCAGTGGCTGATCAAGATAGCGTGTGGGAACTACAGTCTCTAATAGCAAAACGAATCATGTACGTGTTTACCCAATACCACCAGACCTGTCGGAGAACCACCAGTATGGCATTAAAGAATGAGAGAGAACTCTATTTCTTTGCCGTTGTCTTGGGGTTCTTTCTTTTTCCATCTTCTTTACTTACATTTATCTTTCTTTCATCTCTTAGCAACAATCTTTTATGCTTTCAACAACCAACAACTCACCATCATCCTGTCATCAATCGATTTCGCATTCAACCAGTCAAGTGAAAATGTCAAATGATGTCGAGACACACCATACATCTATTGACACACCAATGAAAGAACAACAACATCATCAAGATAAAAGAGCAACTCGTACTCGTACTTTTTCTGAAAGCAGTGTTGGATTATCATCTTCACAACGAAAGAAACGACTACGTGAATTGGTTGAGAAGAGAGAATCATCTACAACAAAAACGACACCTGTACAGCATACGCAAGAGGAGCAACAACAGACATTGGGTCGTCGGTGGCCGAATCCAAACAAGACAGACAAAGCTGGGCGCACAAAGCTTTTTGGATGCACAGCAGCTGGTGATCTTGTCAAAGTTATGGAACTTGTATCATGTGGTGCCAAAGTGAATCATCGTGACAATGCTGGATGGACTCCTTTACACGAAGCTGCTCTGAAAGGTCAATTTGAAATCGCTCAATATCTTATTGACCGTGGTGCTCAAGTCAATGCACGTGGATTTGGCAATGACACTCCACTTCATGATGCAAGTGCTGCTGGTTTTTCTGATTGTGTACGACTCTTGATTGATGCTGGTGCTGATGTATTTGCATTAAATGCCAACAAAGAGACACCACTCGATGTATGCGATGACAAGAAATGCATGGCGTTACTACGAGAGAAAATGCAACAGGTGGAACGATTGGTGCCACAAGACAAAGATGGTCGTACCGAATTACACAAAGCTTGTGCTGAAGGCGATTATGATCATGTGGCATCTTTGTTGAAGCAAGGTGCTAATGTCAATGCTCGAGACAACATGTCATGGACACCTTTGCATGAAACAGCTTGTCAAGGCAGCACAGCTATTGCACGATTGCTCATCCAACATGGTGCTGACGTCAACTTTCCTGGTTTTGAAGGAACTACTGCTTTACATCGAGCCAGTGCTACAGGTTATACCGAACTTGTCCAATTTCTACTTGAAGCAGGTGCCAATGTTGAGCTTCAAGATGATCATGGAGATTGTCCTTATGATGTTGCAGTCAATCATGCAATGATACGCCATTATCTTGCTCTTCGCATGGATGAATTGCGTAAAGAACGTGCTGCAAGTGATGCCATTGATGAAATCACTTTTCAATCTCACAAGAAACAACGTCGCCATGGCCCTGATGCAGACAATGACAAGAACACATCTGAGCAATCACGTCCACTATCACGAGAAGAGCGCAAAATACAAGCCATCATGCGTACATTTGCGACAATGGAACAAAAGAAACGTCCTAGAAAGTCATCAGTAGCAGACAACAATGACGACAACA
Organism: Lichtheimia ramosa; assembly: GCA_008728235.1. Taxonomy (NCBI): domain Eukaryota; kingdom Fungi; phylum Mucoromycota; class Mucoromycetes; order Mucorales; family Lichtheimiaceae; genus Lichtheimia; species Lichtheimia ramosa. The sequence goes on from CP031823.1 coordinate 4,784,113, forward strand.
GTGAATTATCATTTGAGGAGTATTCAAAGAATCTACGTCGCAAACGTCGTGTAAGAACACACAGCTTGTCATCTACATCACGTGAATCTTCAGTGTCACTCGATCCTCATCAAGTGATTCCTACAACAACAACACAACAAAAGCCAGCAGCTGATCCTCGCAAGTTGAATCCAACAAAAAAGGATGCCAGTGGACGTACTTTTCTACACAAACGTTCTGGAAGAGGTGATATACCAGCTATTGAATCATTATTGGAAGCTGGTGCCAATCCCAATGAACAAGACAATGCAGGATATACACCATTGCATGAAGCTGCATTACGAGGACGTACACAAGCTGTCTTGATCCTTTTACAACATGGAGCTGATCCTAATGCCAAGGGCGCTGATGATGACACTGCATTACACGATTCAACAGCCAATGGACATATTGAAGTGATACGACATCTTCTTCAATTTGGTGCCGATCCTCATGCAACCAATGCAAAAGGAATTACACCCATTGATATCGCAGTTGATAGTGGAAACACAGATATTGAACAACTATTACGTCAGACATCTATATTATCACAAGGTACGTTATGTCTTTTTCAAGATACAATTGTATATTCATTCTATTTCTTTAGATCCCAAGAAACAAGAGGACAGCATCAACAATGAAAGCACCAAACAAGAATCCAACAATGAGAACAAGATGACACCACGAGCCAAAGCTCAGGCACGTTCTGTTTCAGGTCGTCATTTGCCAAAGAAGAATTTACGACTCTCCCAAATGCCTGATACAACGACGACATCAACAATACCAACAACCAGCTCGAAAGGACCCATTCCAACACCACCACCTGAACGACGTTTCAACTTTGACAATGATGTTCATCATCGAACTACCAATGAAATCAAGCCTTTGTTCATCGTGAAGCATTGGGATGACAAATCAGCAAAGATGATACCTTGTGTAGTGGATCTTCAAGTCAGCATGCTTTTTGGAATGACATCGACAGCTCACTTTTGGAAGCAGTATCCACATTTGACACATCGACCTATTCATGTGGAGCAGAAATCAAGACTATGGCCTACATTTTCATCCATTCTTTGTAATCAGCCCCACCATGATGCATTCGCTGCCAAACGCAACTTTATCGAGTCTGACTTGTATCTTGTACCTCTTGACCAAGTATTTACCATTGTGAAGCAGGACTATAGTCACATGACCCATCATCTTAGTACACAACCTGTGGATACCATCACCCATGATCAAGATATCAACACTGAGATGCAACATGAGACAGCACCTTCAGAAACATTGCTCAACATTGTATCACGACGACCCGGTTGCAGTTTACCACCCAAGTTTGCTCTTAAGCTTCAAAAGTTGAAAAAATGACTGTATACCCCATCAACATAACCCACTTTCTTCTCAGCATATCACACAATGTACAAAACGAGATCAACAACACCCCCCATCCCAATTATTGTACAAAGGAACACATATATACACTTTCTGGTCCGAATGTAGTAGTAGTAGTAGTAGGATGGTATTCATAGTAGATAAAAAAGTGTCATCTTCTCATACGAGATACATTATCCAATTCATGTTCCAATGCTTTAAGTGCTGCATGTTGGGCTTCAAGATCCTTATTAAGGCGATCACGCTCGGCAATGAGCTATCAAAATGCATGATTAAGACATGTGTGATAAAGCGTCTTTGCTATAAAGATACACACCTGCTTTTCCCATTGACGAAAGCGATTTTCTTCATGTTTCACCTGCTCAGTGAATTGCTTACGCAGTGCATCTTCCTTTTCTCTGAAACGATGATTCTGATAGCGAGGAGAAACTTTTGGCTCACCATAGTTACGTGTAGCCATTTGTTGTTGCCGATATAACTCATAATGTGATTCTTCAGTGGTAGTTATCAGATCGAGCATATGGGAGCGAATCAATAGATTACGTAGTTTCTTGAAATCACAATGTTGCTCATTTTCTACTTCTGCCACCCCCCAGGAATATGCGCGACCTGCCACATATCGTCCATCTGATGTCTGCACCTTTGTAGTCGATCCAATCACTGAAAATGGCATGGCTGCCATAATATCCTTGTTACTTTGCGTGATTGATTCATCATCGCTTTCAATTGGGCATTGATAAACACGAATGTTTTGTGCCTGGATCACATCACGGATCTATCATGACAATAAGTCATCATTCTTTTACTTGGATCAATAACATGACATCTTACACGTTGCTTGAATGCCATCAGGTCCTTGGGTGTCAATGTGTCAGCTTTAGCTACCACTGGTATAAGATTGACACGTGATCCAAGACGCTTCATTACTTCAATGTCTAATGGCTTAAGACTATGTCATATCGAATCAGTAAAACAATCTTCTTCTCCCTCTATCATCTTATTTACCTATGTCCTGTAGGGCGTATAAAGTACAAGCATGCATGAACACGCCTATCAATGATCCCTTTACGGCTTGGTTGTTGTTCCTGACGCATATAACTTTCATGCTGATCATCCAAAAATTCAACAATGGGTGTCCAGCTTCCATGATTGTCGACATAATCACCAAAACCAGGTGTATCAATGACTGTCAGCTTAACTTTAAACTTGTTCTCCTCCAACTCGGCTTTGGTGATCTCGATCTCCACTGTTCGATCATTATCCTTGCCTACACGCTTGTGACGATGTTCCAGGTTGCGTGGATGCTTGATAGTTGTTGTAAAGAGCGTATTGACGAATGTAGTCTTTCCTACTCCTGATTCACCTGTTTTACATGGTCATGGAAATCAATATCATGTACACAAAAACAAAGAGTGCTTTATTGATACATTAAGCCATTTCATAGAGAAACATACCACAAACCATGATGGTGAATTTTGAACCACGTTTGGCGACAATTTTATGTCTCTGATTTGGCAAGTGAGCTACACCAACGCCAGCAGTGGTAGTAGCAGTAGCAGCAGTATCTGGAACAGGAGCCATGGGTAAAAAAGAGAAAGAGGAAAGGAGGATGGAAAGAGATAGAAGGGAAAAAGGAAAGAAAACAGGATATTTACACAGAAGGGGCAGGTTGTTGTTATGCGCCGAATCAATTACAAGAGGTGTGTTGTGAGTGGGTACGATAGTGTGGTACAAAATTAACTCCACGAGCCTGATATCAAATCCTTTTGCATGTAATCGTCAGCTGATACATTGGAAATACCATAAAAGGTGGCTCGTCTCTTTTGTTGCACTGGGATGGGTTGAGTCGTAGTTGGTGACAATCGGCTTTTGTCATACAATTGTCCATCACTTGCACGTCTCCAAAGACCATCACTTGCTTGTTCATCTAGTGAAAGGCGGGCATTATCACTTTTGACTGTGGATTGTTCAACTATTATACTGGGTCGTTCTTGGTGTTGCCCTATTCCTCCCTCATCCTCCTTTTTGCCAAGCTTTTCTCGGATATTGCTAACTAGATTCGTGAACATGGAGAAAGAAAGGAAGAGAAAATGGTAGCCAAAGTGGGGCTTATTCTTATACGTGGGATGTAAAAAGTGTGGGGATGGTGAGAAACACATCCATACACAATTGGATTTATCCTGCGTAGACATAAAGCACACACTTGTATAAGCCCCGATCAATGCAGCAGTCAAAATGAAACAAACATTTGGGCGCTTCTTCTTTTCCCCCTTTTTCACCTGAGTCAAACACCAATAATGCCTCCCCAAAAGAAAGAACAGCATGCAGATCAAGTGGTTGAAGACATTGATGGTGATCAAGACGAGGTAGCATTATGCTTTTGCTGGTATTTATAGGCTTTGCTCACATTCTATTTGTATATGCATCTATGCATAAAGCTCTTCTATACCTGCATTGATGAACTTCAAGTAAGTTTAATTTTAGGACACTCGATTGTTTGCACCTGTGCTCATCTTATCTTTATTACGTTTTAGTCACAAGGTATAGGTGTAGCCGATATCAACAAGCTAAAATCAGCTGGAGTATGCACCATTAGAGTATGTGTATACATCATCAGTGACATTTGTATTCTATTTGATCTAATACATGTATACAGGGCGCACAAATGATGACCAAAAAGACCTTGCTCAAGATCAAAGGCTTATCAGAGACCAAAGTGGACAAGATCAAAGATGCTGCTTCCAAAGCACAGGTATTATGAAATGATTGGTTCTCCAAGTACTCCACCAACACACATATCTTCCAGGGTTCTGGTTTCATAACCGGATCTGACATGTCTCGTTTCCGAGAAAAAGTGGTGAAGATTTCAACAGGCAGCAAGCAATTTGACTCACTACTTGGAGGTACTAGCTATCAGAAAGTCATGTGTGTTATGCAAGTATTCACGTTTCTTCAAAAAGGTGGCGTCCAAACAATGTCAATCACTGAAGGTATGTAATGTGACACATTATGACACACGAAAAGCTCACACATGGGCAGTGTTTGGTGAATATCGCACTGGCAAGACTCAGTTAGCACACACACTCTGCGTACAAGTGCAATTGCCAATCCATCAAGGTGGAGCAAATAGTAAAGCAGGCAAGTTTCTTATCCACTTTATTCAACATGATAGTCATTTACAACATTGTTATATAGCTTATATTGACACTGAAGGCACTTTTCGTCCGGATCGCATCCGTGCTATAGCCGATCGATTTGGTGTGGACCCCGATATCACGTTGGACAATATTGCGGTGGCTCGTGCGTGGAACAGTGATCATCAGATGGATTTAATCACAGAAATTGCCGCCAAATTTGCTGAAGAGAAAGGGATTTATCGCTTGCTCATTGTTGATTCCATTATTGCGCTGTTTCGATGTGATTATGCTGGTCGTGGTGAATTAGCTGAACGTCAACAAAAGCTCAATCAGATGCTCAATCGCTTGACCAAGATTGCAGAAGAATACAATGTCGCAGTTTTCCTCACCAACCAAGTATCATCTGATCCAGGAGGTAAACAAATAAGTGTGTTTATTATTAATGCTCATAAACATATGTTCTTAGGTGGCATGGTCTTTGTTTCTGATCCAAAAAAGCCAGTGGGTGGTCATATTCTGGTAAGATGTCTTTGTTCTCATTCATCATGTTCTCATTCATTCCCCCTTTTCATTTCGAAATCAGGCTCATGCGTAAGTACACATCATCCAAACTTCAATCCAGACATATCACCAATCATCTTTCACATGATAGATCTGCTACTAGGGTGTATTTACGCAAAGGACGTGGTGAAGAACGAGTTGCCAAGATTTACGATTCACCTGACATGCCAGAAAATGAATGCTCTTACACTATTTCAGGCGGTGGCATTGCCGATGTATTTCTTTAGCTGTTGAAATATCTCCTCTTCTTTACTGACGCTTCTTCTCCTGACTACCCTTCATATATTTTCTACGCTGAGCTACCATATGCAAAAACAAGACTGGGAAACCTATACAAAGATATCCATCAATGTGATTAGCTTATGATATTCCCTTGCTATACAATCCATGCAAATATATTGACTTGTTACCTGGAATATAAACCAATGATGTTGCAATCAAGAAGTAATAGTAAAGTGGATTCCATTGTTGAGCATAAGGCAAGGATTGATACACCATAGTGAGCTCAGAACTGACACCCATAGGATAAAGCACAAAGAACAAGTTGTAACGTGCCCAATTGAGAACACCAGGGACTGATCCAAGCAAGTTGGTGGCATAATAAGAGTAGCGAATACATTCAGCAATGGACCAAGCAATCATCATTGTGCTGAATGACACGTGAGTACCAATAGCAGGGAACATGTAGTTGACACCCCAGACAAGGAAAAGACGTGAAGCGACTTGCATTGCAGTAGTAGTGACAGGTGCTCGTACGAAACCTATTGCATCCTTTCGTGTTAAACATTCATATTCTCGAGAAAAGAACACATCATCCATCTCCCTAGATACTTACCAACCATCGAATGAACTACCTATAAAAGAATAAACGTGTCAAAAGTCTTGATATAAGCATACGAACACCTATACAATACCTCCATAATAGCAGTTGTCTGGACAACAAGCAACCAGGGCCAAACGAGTGAATGTACTTTGGTATAGTCTCCATGGGTGTTAATGAGGCAGGAAACAGTGCTGAAGAGGACCATGAACCAGCCAAAGAAACTGGCACCATTGTAAGCGAGCAGGTACACTTTGGTAAGGCCACCACCCGAAGATTGCTTTGCTGCTGCACCTACACAATGCCTTACACTGTTAGCAATCTGGTATCTGATACTGTTGGGTATGTTTGTTACCTTGGGGCATGTTTGAAGCTGAGTAAAGTGAAAAGAAGAGACAGCGAATAATCCCAGCCACGGTTAAAGATGTTGTCAGCTCAACAGTTGGGGATGATGCCCATCGCATGTATACCTGCCAAAAGAGTTACAGACTATCCCATATAACACGTGAAGATATGTCGTATGAGATTGAGTCATTGAAGGGTACAAGAATAATAAAGTGGTACTACTACTTTTTCCAAGCATACCTATAAAAGTACACCATTGAACAATCCTGTCTTGGTGACTAACATGGAGAATGGTATAAGCAATAGCACAAGTAATGATAAGCTATTTGATGGGTCATTAGTCTACCATTATAGAGAGAAACATGGTCCATATAGCATGAAACACCTCTTGACATATTGGCATATCATCCATCGACCATCCATGTATGCTGTTTACTTCATATTCAATCATGGTTGTTCAAATATCTCATGCCCATTCCTCCTTTCGAATTATCTTTGCTCTTTGTGTCATCAAAGTCTTAGGTGTCTCTATTCATTGAGGACCAGTCATGTCTTGTCTAATGATCATCATCGACCTTAAGCTTGTATCACTTGTGCAGCACATGGTCATCATTGGATATAGTATATCACTCATAGCAAAAAGGTGTGAAAATGGCTATAAAGATACATATGGGATCAGGGATGGATTAAAATGCTGGCAGGAGCATGAAACCTGGTTCTCCAGGAACAAATTTAGTTGGGCGGTCGTTCGTTCTTTCTTTTACACCTGCAAACCACCTTTACCACTATGCAAACCGAGGCAAGTCTCCAATGGACAGAGGAACAGATTGAAAAAGTGCTCATTGACTGTTGCTTTATTCTAGTCCTTGGATATAACGCGAACAGTCGAACTTGAACCAGATCACGAGTTTCGCTTCGAAGTAGAATTCAACAAGAAAGTGCAGATCAAGGTAGCGATCCCTTTTAACACGACTCCTTGGAAGAATACGAGATGGCTGATTCAGTTATGTTGGCAAGCTTATCAAAGGCACAGCAGAGATATTTGGTACAGAGATAGCAGTGGGAGTGTCCTATACCTTTACCGGTCGCAAAGTTGCAGTCTACACCTGGCATGGATGTGCACTAGAGATATCCTTTTTCACTTGATCACATGATGAGATGTTTATGCGCATGAGTATCATTCTTTAACTCGATCCATTACATTACAGGAGAGTTTCTTGTTGAATACACAGCCAATGAAACACCAATGACGAGCTATCTCAACACACATTTGGCACTGCAACAGATGCGGGATACTGCAAAGAATTCTGGTGAACAAGGACCTTGTGTACTTGTAATTGGACCACACGATGTTGGAAAGACTTCCTTATGCAAGATCCTTGCAAGTTATGCATTACGACAAGGTGAAAAACCCATTTACGTATCATTGGATCCTAGTGAAGGCACCATCACCATGCCAGGCACTGTCACTGCTACAACAATCAGCAATCCCATTGATGTGGAGGAAGGTTTTGGTTCATCAGCTACTACAGCAGCATCTCTTGGATCATCCATGATGCCACTAGCTTATTACTATGGCTATGAGAACCCAAGTGAGAATGTCAAGCTATTCAAATTGGAGATTTCACGCCTAGCACACACTGTCAAATGTCGAATGGCAACAGATAGCGAGAGTCGAACATCAGGTTTTGTGATTGACACAGCAGGTCTGATTGATCACGTAGGATATGATTTGATCCAGCATGCTATTGAACAATTCTCAGGTAAGGACAAAATAACAGGTGATGGGATATGTACTCATGTCCTTTTTATGTTAGTCAATGTTGTGATTGTTTTGGGACACGAGCGCTTATACAGTGACATGATACGGATTTTGAAGGATCAGGTGACAGTAGTCAAGCTAAGCAAGTCAGGGGGTGTAGTCGAACGTGATCGCCAATTCAAGACAGAGCTTCAACGCAGCAAGATCCATGAATACTTTTACGGCACTTTGAAATGCGAATTATCACCTTATTCCATGCTGGTCAACTTTGATGATGTGACAATCTGGCGTGTTGGCGAAGCTATAGCACCATCCTCTGCATTGCCTTTGGGAATGGATAGTACAGCAACTGAGACGCAAGTGATCAAAGTGGAGACGCATGAGATGTGTTTGCATTCGATTATGGCTATCCTAAATGCGGATCCAAGTGAACATGAAAGCAAGCTTTTGGATACCAACATTGCTGGATTTATCTATGTGTAAGTGTTTCTTCTGGATGCTTGGATTCATGCTTATCATTTGTCATGTAGATCGGATGTTGATGAAGCCAAGCAAAAGTTGACTATTTTATCACCTGCACCTGGTCGTTTGCCAAGGCGGCATTTGTTGATGGGATCTTTCAAGTGGATGGAAACTTGATTGTAGCTTAGATAGTTGGCTTATCTTGTAAATACACAGTTCATTGATTGCTAAAGTATGCCTCTTAATGAGATATGACTATTGCTTTTACATTATGCCGAGTACAAGAGCTAACAAGTAAAAAAAAAAGTGCTTTAGCTGTATTTCGATTTGACACGATCCGCGGTATGCACGTATTACCACCATCTCCACGTAAGCAAAAAAGAGATTGTCGGGCCGACCGAGTAGGCGGTGTGACAAAATAATGCAAAAAGAGATTGACTAGATAGTATAATATGCGTTTGTGGCTGGTCTACATGGATTAAAAGTGAAAGTGGGGGATGTTGTAATACTGAGACTGCTTTGGCACTTAAAAGGCAGATCTCGATCGATTCGTTTGACCAGATTTTGGTCTAAAATATACTAACAAACGAGTGGGAAATGGGAAGCGATGTTCTTGTATCACCTTGTCGGTCTAGCTTGCAGCCAGTATGTTTACTTTAGTTGACTGGTAGCCCGCTTGTTTGTGCCACGTTGTTTACTTTGCATCATTGTCACACATGGAAACAAAGAAAGCTATGTTATATTAGAAAGTAACGCCAAGCTGTCTGTGCACGAGATTATGATCTTTTTATTGACTGCATAGGCGTTAAACAGGTATAAGGGGGAGAGTCATTACTACCTAATTTAAGATGACAAGTGATACTGGAACATAGTGATTAAGAAAGAAAGTGCAGAAGATACATGTTACTACTTTTCTGCTGTTACATCATGTGCCTCGTACATGGAGAATAAAAGGAAAAAGTAGGTACATACGCCATCATCTTTAACCCCTGGCTGTACTAACTGCAACCAGTTGACATTTTGCGCGGAATCAGTAATCAAGAGCGTGGTACCCAGCAACTTGGGTTGATATCTATCGGCTTCATTACTCATGACAACCTTGCCGGTCATATAAACAAGTTTTCACGTATCACATACACACACACGCTCAATCTTAATACCGAATAAGATGACCAAAGACACCAATTCATCTCTTTCTCCTTTCCTTTCTAAATCCAATCCCTCCTTTTTTCCATTGATCCGCTTTTACCTTCAATTTCATTATTATCCTTGAACGCTATCTATTTATTACTCTACTCCTTTGCATTCTTATCATAGTATGCCCAATAGTGCATCATCCACATCAACGTATACTACGTTGATGCGCGTAACGACAGGGGGTCGCCCTTATTGTCAGGTACTGGAACAAATTTGTTTCATATCCCAAAGGAGTTTCTTTGCTAATCGCCCCATTGCCAATACCAGGATCTCAACGATCTGTTCGCTGCGCTTGTTATTCAACATGGGCTTAGAGATCACCGTTATCGATTCCGGACTATCAGCAACAGCTTTGTGCTCAGTGAAGCGATTCAGGTGCTTGGACACTTGCAGTTTACGCATATATCAAAGACACCCGATCCTGCAGATCCTTCTCGACTGATAGCGACTCGCACGACCACTACATTTACAATGTCTCCTCATATGGCACGAACACTTGGTCAATATTTTGCAACATCTCGACTACTTGAAAATGCAGTGGATCCAACCAATCGTGTCATGAAAGATAAAGTGATATGGATCCTTACTCCCAAAGCCAAGTTTGTCATACAAGACTTTGCCAAACGTGCTCAAGTATCCATCGCCCATATTCAACCAGCATTGGTCAAGATTGAAAGCTTCAATGTGGCTGTTCTTGAAAGATTACATGATCATGATGACATGATTGCTTTTGCAAGACCCAACATGACAATAGCATTCAAGGTATGTGCTCTTGAGAAATCCATGTTGTTGAAATGATGGTTAACTGGTACAATAGACTATGATGGCTTATCTTCCCATGGAATCATTGATGGCTGATGATGCTGGAGGTGTGTAGTATGTTATTTATTACAAGATGACTATAAAGGTGCTCATGAAACAGTTTTAGGAATCGAGACTAAGCACCTTGAGGAATATCAGTACACGTTCTTTGGTTACCAAGCATATGAATGGATTTGCGAATATACAACAGCTGTTACCAAGGAAGAAGCTGAGACAGTGGCTGCAGAATACGTCTTATATGGGTGGATCAGCCAAGTTGTTGACAAGTCTGATAGAGATAACAGCGTCAGAGATGATTCAGTCCTTTTTCGGATGGGGAGAAATACAATGTATTATGTCACTTCTCGTGGAAGACAAGTCCTTGGTTGGGATCGACCTAGTAGTTCAGTATCCAGCACCTTAGATCGACACGAAGTCATTGTTCAAAGACAACGTACACTTGCATCACGACTTAAGAGCAGCAGTAGTCATAGCAATATCACTATCAACACGCAATCCAAACCAGTACCGATCAATAAGACAACACCTTCTGTATCCACACCCAGTCCTACAGCTACCACATCGAGTACACCTTCCTCCACTTCTGGTGATTCCACTCTTGATGCAGAAGATAGTGCTGATGCTCTTAATGGATTTCAAGGTGTTGAAGGATTAGAATTCAATATGCCAATGGAACAAAGTGATGATAAGAAACAACATTCTGCAGCTGCAACAACCACTCAGCATAAGACTGATATTGATGAAGTGACTGAGCGCTTACTTGAATTACGAGCCAATGGCCAAGACAAGAATCACTCTCGCAAAGGCAGAAAGCAATCGATATCACGACCATCCAGCATTGTTATGGGACACAGCAGCAATAGCATTGATTTCATTACATCAGCACCCATGGAGACTGTACTTGATCCACATTCACACTGGTACAAGTTACGTCAGATTCTTGAAGATCCTTTACTACGCATGTACTTTCGTGATTTCTTAAAGTCTCAGTATTGTGAAGAGAATGTCAATATCTGGGTGGATTTCTACACATTGCGCAAAAAGTGTAACAAAGGAGGATTATCCAGCAGGGAATTACTACGTGATGGATACAGCATTTACGACACATACTTGGCACCAGATGCTCCTTCAGAAGTCAATATTAATCATGGATTGAAACAAGAAATCATTGCATTCATTGCCAGTAACTTTACAGTCCATCATCCTCCAGGCAACAACACTGATCATCAATCGACTCTTACAGGTGGTGGTGTTCCTTTTGGTGCAAATGCTTTTCAACCTGCTGGACAACAGATGACAGTGATTGTCAATGGTCATGCCACACAATGTTTACGCAGCTTACTCAAGTTATATGAGCGTGTCAATGAACATATTTGTCGTACTATGGCTCAAGATGCCGTTCCCAGATTCATCAAGACTGAAAAGTATCACAAGCTGACAGAGCAACCACGTTCGACCACTTCAGTGACACGACGTAATTCGACTCTTTCACGTTACGATCGAGATAAGCTGATTGAAGACGACTTGGAACAAGACTGAAAAAACGTATCCAACTATCCGTGCATTGAATCATCATCACATACCAACAAACTTTCATACGACATTCCTTTTACGAAGCCAAACATGAGCCTAGATAGGATTATCCCACATCATTTGTATATGCCACCATTCTATGTTATATTATTTGTACAGCATGCATTATATTCTAGTTTGTAATGTAGCAAAGCATTAAATACGAGCACTTGTACTATGAAAGCAATTGTCCCAGATAACGACGCATCTTCTCCTTTGCACTCATTGAATTGGCTCTTTGCCATCGAAATAGTTCGTCTCCATAATTGATGTGTGTCTTGACATCTCCTGAGCGATAAGGCAAGAATGGTAGGAAATGATCACCACCTTCAGAAGCTGGAAGCAAATCAACAATCACTACAGGAGGATCTTGATCAGTATATACATGCCATGTTATGAAGTATGAATGCGTACCAGTGATTGATCCATTAAGAGTGATATACATCACATTACGTTCTTGTATATAGAGCATTCCAACAACATCGCCATCTGCTATATCCATATCAAATGATTCTGTTTGCGCTGTCATGCCTTGATACACAGTAGCTTGCTTATGTAAATGTTGATACTCCAGTCGCACATGGCTATCTTCATGCAAACTCTGCATTCCTACGACAATAGTCCTATGTTTCATGTCAGTGCTTCATGATCATCATTGTGTATATGCTCACTTACCCATCCAATTCATCATCATTGGTAAGCTTCTTGTCGTAATAAGCAATGGCCATTTCGAAATAGAGTGATGGGAGAATTGATTGATCATCACGACTAACTGCTCTTGAATTCAGGATTCGCGTTGGTTGTGTTGGTGGTATATCATCTTCGAGTTTGCCAACGCGAACTGGGCGTAAACTGGGCTCTTCAGAACCATCCAATTCATGTGGCGTGACGTCAAATGTCATCTGTTCCATGGCACATGTCAAGCGATCAACTTCGTCACTCTTTTCAGATTCAATTGTATGTCGTCTTGCCACTTGTGGTGGTGGTAGCTCAATAGATATAGGAGGTAGTGCCAATTGGGATATGGATGTATAGCCATCTGGAAGGAATCTAACCACCAATTGTATTATTAGTGTTGTTCAATCTGTAATCATATGTATGCGTACCTTAGTTTATCTAGAGCTCCACCAAATCGGAAACGAGTTTCTTGACCTGTAGACAATGATACAGCCTAAGAAGATATATCCAAGTCAATAAAGATGAAAGAACCAGGATGGCTATTCTATACTTACTGGATACCAGACTTTAGTCGTATCAATGTCAGTAAATGCCACACCAAGATCTTGACCATTTTGGTAATATCGCATTTCTCCTTGATCCAAATCCAAGCAGCAAGTGATTGTGTCTCCTACAGACCATCTTTGACCATAGCTTTTTCTCTATAAGCATATATACATGAGTTTTTCAATAAACAATACCATGATCGACTTTACCCTATTCTGATCTTGCTTGTGCCATTTTTTCACACGGCATCCATCATAGCCATATGAGAAAGCGTCATCACCAACACCAGTTCCTCCTTCTGGATCAATACCAAAATCTTCAGATACCCAGCCCACTTGCATCAACCCTTCAGTAGCCAATACGACTTCGAATGCATACTTGTGTATGGGAGAAAGTGACCATGGATCGGAATCAAGAGGAGGTGTATGATGTGTAGCTCGCACAGTTTCAAAAGTCCAAGAATCGTTACGTGCTTCTAGTCGAGTTTCATAGTTGAGCAAACAATATTTGGATCGTCGATGAAGGTCAATTTCAACAAATGCTGGATGATTATCACATGCTGAAGCTGGGCTGATACATCGAGTTGCAAATGTAAGGATAAGGCGAGCATAGAAATGGAAAGATCGTTTTTGTGTCATAGGAACCTGAGCACTTCTCCAAATCGAGATGGCCATCACTTGTACTGCTGACTTTGGTATCACCCAGGCTGGATCTAATCCACTTGTGAGTGTCATTGTCATTTCACTTTATCAAGCGCAACGTACCTGCACAAATCATGGTACCTACACATGTCAAGACATGATCGGATAAAGGACGACAATTTTGGAAGATGTAAATCATGGCTTCGACAATATTCATTTCATGCACCAAAAAGTGACGTACGGATCCTGTATATTGATCAATGAACAATGTGGACATACTTGCATTCAATACAGCTACTTACCATAACGAACAAGAGATCGAAGTAACATCCATGCACGACTTGCAAATCCAGAATATAACTTGGCAAAATGCAAAGGCTGACCAGCAGCCATGACTTCATCCACAATGGTAGAATCATGTTCTTCTCCTTTACGTCGAGTCTCTCCAAGGCGTTCTGCTGCTGATTCCACTTTCTTTGTCATAATAAAAGGCTGATCATCATCATCATCGTCATATTCAATTTCGCTGTCTTCAGATGAATCACTAGGTGCGTACGTCTTGGGTCGTGTAGATGATTTATGTGATTGTGATGATGGCTTTTGTTGAGATGTAATAACAGCTGTTGATTGCTTCAACCATGAAATCACCTCGTAATACCATCCACGAGCAGCTTCCTCTTGCATGGCAGCATTGTCCAATTGAATATCAGGTCGTTCTGCACCCCAAGCATTCAATACTGGATGAAGAGCTAGCATCATCAAAGACTCAGCTAATCGTCGAACTGAATCAGGTAAAGTATCATCGGATGGTATCGATGGCAGTGGTGCTGATGGGATATATTCATTAGGTACATTGTCATTCATCACTTCATTCAGGTCTGCTAGTCGTGTGGAATGGCGTGTTTTGACATCATAATTGCGTAAAGTGCCTGCATCCAAAATATCATCCATCTTGGTCATATCTGCAAGTAATGCTTCATCTTCTGTGCCGCTGACAACACTTCCAAATACATCACGATTCTCCAACAGGATGCGTAATGCACTTAATGCACCAACAAATTGGATACGTGCGCCAATAGGGAGTTCAAACTTCATAAAAAGAGACGTCATATTGCTTTCATCAGTTGCTGAAGACGAAGATGAAGAGTCTGATTGATATGAATCGTTGTCGTCAGCTGGGATGGCGCTCACTCTAATGTTGCTGCTGATTTGTCGTTTCTGTTGCTGGTGTCGAGTTGTATCACCATGATGATTTGAAGTCGCTAACACAGTTTGTATGAGGACGATAGGAAGAGCATGTCGAGATATTTCAATACTGGTGTTGATGAGTGGCTTGATCACTTGGTAAATGATACGTGATGTGATTGAAGGAACTATAATATGTGTATATTAGTAGTTGGATGTTATTGTTACAGTATTGCATGCCTACATTTGATCGTCATCATCATCAATGCTTTTGCACATGTAAGTTGGACACGTTCATGTGTTGAAGCCACGCACATGGAGATCAGTGTATCTTGACATTGGTCTTTGACATGGCATGCAAAATCATCTATCGTTATCTTTTTTAGCCTGTGTTTCTTTAAAACATGATCGTATAACATACCTCGCATCGACATCAGATTGAACACGGCACCAGCAGCATTATATTGTACATCAAGTTCATCGTATGACAGCAAGTTGTTAAGAGATGAGACAACTTCATCCACGTGTGGCTCCAGAATAGTACAGTTGCTTGCTAAAACTAATGTCAGGCCACAATCTTCCCAAAAAGCATTCAACTTACTTATGCAGCAGATCAATGATAAGATTTCTGAAGAGAAAATAGCCACATGCACCTTACGAGACACCGTCAATTCGAGGAAAAGCTTGAATTCATTGGAACCAATAATATCCTGATGCGATTCGACTATCACCCAACCAGGTGTTAAAGTCATGTCAATGTCATTCATACCACAATCTCACCTTGAGCAGCCACAGTATTAATGCAAAGCACGCTCCAATATCGCACATCATCATCATCCAGAGTCAAACTTCGCATGATCTTTTGTACCATCCCAGAATCGATCATTTCTTGTCGAAACCTTTCAGCAGCTGCAATGACCTTATGAGTATGGAATAAGGCATCAAGAGTCATTCATGTTCCCTACCTTGACCATATGCCATGTACTTGATTGTTCGTAACACGACACGAGAGATGTATATTTCTTCAGCTCCAAGCAACGCGTTCAAAATAGAATGAAGTCCCCTGATTTCACGAAAAGATTGCAGAGCAACATCTACAAGATACATGCACCGATTAGGAATGTCCTATCACATTGGAAAGCAAGCACTTTTTATATACCTTTGACAACAAACTCATGCATAAGACCAGCCGCCCAGTAAACCAACTCAAGGTCCTCTGTGACTAGAACATTAGGCATCATTTTGGTGTATTCGCTGTATGATAACTTACCAGCTCGTAATGAGATTGAAATGAGATCGATTATCTTGTAATCCAATAGCTCTTCCAAGATGCTCTTTGCCTCCCCAACTTCAACATTGGACACGATACGTACAAGACTTTGGATGCAAAACTTTGGCATATTGGTATTCCCATAAGTCATTCGAGCCATTTGAGCGAGTACTGCAACAAAGCCTTCCTGGATCAAGATTTTGGGGAAGGGCTCTATAGGATCATGATGTTAATACACAGATATATTAAGAATAAAGAGAATGTGTTACCTGTACGCGTGATTTGATAGAGTATCATCAATGTCCAATAGCGTAATTCATTGTTGCGGATCGTGGGTGATGTCAATATACGTTTGATTGAATCCAAAATGCCAAGCTCCACAATATAACACTTGCAGCCATCTAAAAAGTCAAAATCAATATCATTGCATTGTCATTGAAGCGAAATCACTTACCACTGCCTTGGATCAAATCACATATAGCTACTGCTGCATAACGTTGTGCTGATTCACTCATGGGTGGTTCGGTATCTTTTAGCGTCTCAACAAGAATATCCAAGACACCAGCTGCCAAAAGTGCAGGCCTGTTACTATCTTGATTGAATCAATCTCTGGTCATATGCGGATCCATGTAATGTATCATGTCTTTACCACGCCGAGTCAATAAATGCAGTGATGAAACAGCCTTTTCTCGTGTATCCAATGAGCTCTCTTTTTTGCAAGCTTGAACAATGACAGGAAGATACGTTTCTTTGAACAAATCAGCAAACACTATCATCATCATTATAGAGAGATGTTCATACCAGACATTGCTCGATCCAAAACGATTTTCACGGCTCTATTGCATGATCAAGAATCAGATATCCTGCAAGGTAATATGGCATGGTTGCTTAGTTTACCCGCTTTGTATACTGGCATTGGAGGATTGGGTCAATAAGGCCAACGACTTTAGAGGGATAGCTGATATCATTTCTCAGTTCACATGTGATATGGATCATGAATATGATGTGACAAACGTACAATCTTCTACACGCTTATTGGCTTCCTGTCGCATAACTTCTCGTTTACGTCGACTGGTGTAAACTGCATTCCTTTCTCTAAAAGACTTGACATTGGAATAGATCGAATAGGCCATAAAGACTGCTGCCACGCCAGATAGAAAGTAAAAGGTTGCATTGGCTGGTGAAAGTGAATCCTTTGCATTGCCAAACGATCGATGAGAAGGACGCATAAAGAAAACGGGGTGTCCAAGCAAGAAATACGTGTGAATAAAGAAAAGGATAGGATGCCAATCTCTCCGCCATTGTTTAATCAATCCAATAACACACACAATTGAAGAAAGGAAATCAATGCAAAAGACTTTTATTATGCTGCTGTTGTTATTACATCTAATATTGGGAAGCCATTTGTTGGCAAGACTTGAGAGCATCGAGATACCATTGGCAAGCAGAGACATCATTGTTGTTGGCTTCCAAACACTTCATAAGAGCCTTGGAGTCAGCGTCACAAGAAGCAATGTTTTGCTGTTGGGGTTGTTGATACATGTATTGAGGAGGAGCTTGTTGGTATTGAGGAGCAGCTTGTTGTTGTGGTTGCTCGGCAGGTTTATCATCAGAAGAACCACCAAAAAGACTGGAAACACCATTGGCAACACTATGACCAACAGCAGAACCAACGGCAACACCAGCAGCAGTAGTAGCCATTTGAGCAAAGAGACCTGGTTGTTGGGGTTGAGCAGCAGCAACTGGAGCACTTGGAGCAGGAGCAGGTGTCATGGCATGTTGTTGCTGAGGAACAGGAGCGTGATGTTGCTGAGGAGGAGGAGCATGGTGTTGCTGAGGAGCAGCAGGTGGTGGTGCCTGACGCACAGGCATAGTATGAGCCTGACGTTTTTGTTGTTGAGCAGGTGCAGAGCGTCTAGTCTATGAATTCAAACCATTGAGTTAGCGGATCGTCCTTCAATGGGTCAATTGGTGTCCTTCATTCTAGTCGTACCTGGCGAGGCATGTTTTGAAAGAATATAAAGCGGGGAAAAAGATACCTTGACAGTGTATTTGTTTTTTCACACAGGCTGCATCTGCTGAGCTTGAACACTCCATACCTGAAGAAGGATCTCGAATCAGCCACGTGCCAACATCACCGTATATTTACCCATAGCTGATTTGATTGTCTTCTTTACTACAATGAGTCACCAATCACTTCCTTTATGAAATTAGATGCAGTGATTTTGTCCCTGGAAACAGCACATTGCTACTCTAATTAGTTTCACTGCCAAAATTAGAAAAGAATAAACATCACCGTATATACAATGTATCCTAGATCTCAGTTTCCGATGATGACTATATAAGGCTTGAATATCACTTGCTGCAAATCACAAGACACGTCAGAAGCAAAGAAGCAAACTACCGGCAAGTTGCATTGTTTGAGATTCACGTATAAATAGTTAAAGACAATGAAGATTGAATCAAGACAAGTAGATAGATTGTAATTCTGGTTCATATTATAATACATGCGTTGTTTTCAGAAAGCAAAAAAGAACATTGACTACATATGTGAAGCTAGATTGTGTATATGAAGAGGAGAATCATGAAAGGAGGATGATAATGCGTGGATAAAGAGACATGTGTTTACAAGGGGATCAAGGTGAGATATGATGTGATTCAAAATGTCCAGTAGTGAATTCTATGATCAGCGACTTCGTATGGAAATGTCATCATCGTCTGTTGATGTCCTTGCTTGGTTATCGCCTTGTCCTTCATGAAGTGGTAATGCCATCCATCCATCGTCATCACTGGAAGTAGGAGAATAGTTTATTGGCAGCCATGTTAGCCATATCAAGAATCCCTAAAAGAGTCAACTGTTATCCACATGTCATTCATCCTGCTATCCAAGTCATATCTTACCACGTAGATCGATCCAAGTATAATGAACACTGCCAGGGATATTGGTCCAGTAACATGTGATACAAACAAAAAGATGTTGAATCCAATAATGACCACTGTCAGCATCCAAGAAACAATATGCATCGCTCTTGATAACTTGAATTCAGATGACATGACAACTGCAGCTGAAGAAAGCTTGACAATAGGGATGATCACTGGGGGGAGACACACACTATCAAAATGTCTAAGTATCCATATCCATATACATGCATTGTCACCATATTTACCTTTGAAGAACATTGAGCAATTCACCCATTGTGTCAAAGCGATCCACAGCAAACACTGCAACCAACATGCTTGGTACAAGCGATATACCACGAGTAATTGCCATACGATGCCATTCTTTTCTGAAAATGTTCCCAAAGAATCCTTCAGTGACATATTGACCAGCAAATGTCCCAGTCATAGTAGAGCTCTGACCAGCTAGTACCATCATCCATGAATAAACCAATCCTTTGTATACCAATGTCACTCATACTTACCAGCAAGTAATCCAGCACCCCAAAGATATTGAGCAGATTGGCCTAGTGTCCTTTTCAACACTGCATCTGCATCCGCCAATCCAGGAAAGTCAGCTGTGTCAGGAGTATCCGGTTTGTAGAATACTAAAAGGCAAGATTAGATCAATCCTTATTGATACATGTCAATACAACACACTTACCTTGTGCAAAAACGACTACAATTGCAAGGTTGACAAGAAAGGAGATAAACAAGGCCAAACCTGATTCGATGCCAAAATAGAAGTTTGCTTCTCGTTTCTTGCGAACAGATGGATCAGATCCCAGATCACGAGAACCAACCAATGCACTAAAGAATCCTAATAAGCTGGAGTCAATCAGGGAGAAACAAGTGACTTACCTATGCAAGAACATATTGTGTGGCATAACGACAGCTCCCAACATCCCCACTGCTTGGATCAATGCATTTTTAGGCACCACAGGAACAATCAACCCACGTACGATTTGGGAAACATCTGGCTTGCTGACAATCATTTCCATCCAAAAGCATCCCGTCATGATAGCAATGAGTAACATGAAGAACGCCTCCATTTTACGCATGCCGTATCGTTGAATCATCATAAATGTAAACGTATCAATGGTAGTAATCATGACACCAGCCCATAAAGGAAGATGAAGAAGGATATGTAATGCAATGGCTGTGCCAATAATCTCCATGATATCTGCACCAATGATAGCTGCTTGTGCAAATGCCCATAGTACAAAGGAAACACGAGGTGAATATGCGCGTCGGATCAGTTGTGCAAGATGTTGTCCTGTTACAGTGCCAAGTCGTGCTGATAATAACTGGAATACGAGACCTAGATAACTATTATTAGTATACAAGATGTCAAGATCAAAGAAGCTTAACAATACCAATAACATGTGCCCAAAACAACAACCATAGCAGTTGATAACCTGCAATAGCGCCAGCTTGTAAATCGGACTCGAGATTCCCTGGGTCAAGATATGCTATAGACCTATACAACAACAAGTGTTACCATGGTATCCTCCATCATCCAAGACTATGTGTATCACTTACATTAACCACCCTTGACAAAAAGGAAAAAAGTAAGGGTCGTTAGCAGCATGTTCAGTGAATATATTGAACTCCACATCCGTTTTACCTGGACCAGTATATTTCCACAACTTTCTGAAAGAAAAACAAGAGTCTGATACATCCCCTGTGTCTATCTCCGGCTTGAATTCAAGGTCGTTGGTCGTTTGCCGCCTTCGAACGTTATCCTCTGATCCCGTGGACCCTTCGGTTGCTTCATCAGAAGGACGAGCTTTGTAAGGATATCCATAGCCATTCAAAAGGCTCATTTCAGTGTCGTCCTCGTCGTCGTCGTATAAATGGGAAGCATCGTGAGGTACCATTATGGGAAAAGGTATGTAGTTGAGGAAGAGAAAGGGGAAACAGGGTGTATAAAAGAGTTGGTATACTCAATATCTTTAATCCCGCTAACATATAGACACGGCTTTCACTTGTTCCCCAGTTCTATATACGAAATCCGAGGGACACACAACACTTTACATCTAGTTTAATGAATATAGTGGATCTCTTTATCTCTTATAATGATAATGTATGTTGGATGTTCCAATGTAGCCTGTATAGTTCATTTCATTAAGCAATTGTATCCTTTTCAGCAAGTGTAACCGAAATCACATTCACATGCGGAGATCGGCCTCTTCCGGCCACAGATTGTTACTTTTTCATATGGAGCCATTGTCAATAAACTACTACATCATCACTATCCAGTGCGTGTTTATCTCCTTTATTGGTAAATTCAATCAAATACTTGGACTATTCTACTCTGATTCCAATCTTCCATCTTCATCTACCTGCAGGTGTAAATAGAAAGATGCATGTCAATGAATTCAATATACTGCATTGGGAAAACATCATAGTACAACAGTCAAACAGGCATCAACAATCAATATAAGAGATCCAGCTCGAATCTAAGGCATCTACAGCCATCCATGAACGGCGTTTATTGATGGGCAGCAACAAACTTCTTTTGGAACTTTTCCACTGACTCTTTGAATTGTTCAACTTCTTCCCAGCAATCCAATGGTCGCGATGCGTGCTTCCTATTTGATACATCATTCGTCAATCAATTTATAACTTATATCCATCCTTATCAAAAGACTTACTTGTAGCATGCTACCACAGCTTCTTGGCGCTCTGCAATCTCTGCTGGAAGTTCTTTTCGTGAAGATCTAAAGGAGATAGGGTGAATTTCTCTCATCGTTAAGCCATTTTGCATCGTACCTTTGGACACGTTGGATCATGTTTTCGATATCAGTACCCATGGCAACAGAGTTGTAATCTTTTTCCAAGTTGCTCTTTGCAAGCTCGCTGTATGCTTGATCATTGTTGGTCTTTTCGCGCTTAAGTTCCTCTGCAACGCGTTGACGCACAAGCTCTTCCACATCCTCAGACCGAGTATTGCTCTCTTGAGTAGGCTATCCACATACAGCCTATTTAGCTATATGCATATGGGTTGCCGTCATTCACAACATACCTTCTTCCGGGTCTCCAAAGTCTCAATGAACCCTTGGGAGAACTAGATTGGTAACGAAACTCGCATTAGGATCCGTGACAGTCGACAAGTTGGCATTGAACGAAGGAATGGCGTATCTACACACCTGTGTTGGGACACTTTGGTTATAAAAGATGATTGGTTCGCTTGCCGTCTTGGATTGTGTGGTGCCCATGTTGTTGTTCAAAGTTAAAGACGCTTGTGAAGTCGGTGGCGAAAAATCTGGAGGACAAAACAACACCAGCAGCCAGGGGCATCGTGCCATTTCTCTATTATGCAAGTCGCCACTCCCATATCACTCCCAAACTATATAGCAATGATACAACATGAATAAACATTGATACAATACAATAATGGCAATGAAGGATATGATGCCACCTTGTCATCTTTCACTCATACACATGTTGTTGCTGAGCTCGTGTCTTAAAAAGAAGGTGAGGAGGATATGACTCGTATTGACTCAAGGATCATAGTATATAGCTGGTCAAGATACCTTTTATGATATTGCACAATTGAAAAGATGCTTCACTTCACATAGATGATAGTGGATATGATGAATGCCTGAATATATTCATAATTGCAGGCTAACAGAGCATGTATAGATGGATGAAAAGGAGTTGACAGCTTATATGTAGCAAGAGAGACATGACTAAACGCAATTTTATTAGCTAAAGCTACAATGAGTACAATAATGGAAGCAAATAAGATCAAGGTGGTATATTCTTAGAGTGGTTGTCCAGGCCATGCAGGTTGAAAAGAACCATCAAATTCACCATAGAATCTGTTTGAATCCACAACCTTATGCTGCAGTCCTCCAATTACAGCTCCACAATGCGGACAGTTTGATATCTCAGTTGCACCTCCACATTCACCTACAACATAACATTGTAAGAACCTTGCACAAATAAAAGTAATGTAACTTACCAATATAGTATGGATGGCCATTCTCACAAACGAACCATCTTCCACCTACAATGTTGTGTACGCTCATCTTGGTCTCTGCATTCATTGCTTCAATAATGTCCTGCTTTTCTCTTTGTGAAATGCGCTGGCGTATTTCTTCTTGTTGACGCTTGATCTGATTCACCAATGCAATCTCAGTCTTGATAAACATGCTGTAGCGTAATGCAGTGTAGATCGGCTTTTGACAGGAAGGACATTGCCATAATTTGATCGCCGTATGTTCACCATTCTTTGCTTGGTTGTTGAAATAAAGATCAAGCGACTCTGCAGCAAACACTAATAAAAGATACTTTAGCTAAATGTTTGTAAATCCATGCTATCAACTTACCACAACCACATTCAGGAAGCATATACACTTTCTCATTCTTTTCGAATTCTGAAAGCGTACGTAATGAAATACTGCACTTGAGATCGGGATGACATTCTTTGCATGGTGGGCATGGTTCTCCACAAAGACCAGGACAAGGATGACTATAATGGTATTATTAGCAAGCTGCTTCAATATATGAATCCCATAGGTACTTACGAGCAATCTAAAGTCTTGGAACATGCTTCATCACAAGGCGATCGATCACATTTCTATAGATGAATTAGCACCAGTTATCAGGAAAACAGATCATACATACCTCATAACACTTCTTGGTACAACGCTTGTGCTCGCACTACAAACATGGTATTAGCAAGAAAGCTATGTTGCCCTACAAATACCTTCAAACTTACTATGTATGGGCATGGATTCATGCAATGATTGCAAACTTCCCAACAATCACGTCCACACTTGAACCCGTGGGAGCACACGTGACGGCAAGGCTCCAAACAACGCTCTGTATGTTCTTCGGCTGATGCACAACCTAAAAAACACCAATATCAATGACACATGATGATAGACATATTCATTGGAATATCATAAACTTACCCTTGGCACATTGATGTCCACAGATGAGTTGCTTTGGGCACGAAGCAGTACACATGTCACGGCTATGTGAGTGCAGTTCTGATCCACACTAGAAAATTGTTGTCAGTATCCTTTCCACTAGACAATACATATCTGACTTACTGGTTTGGTACATGGATGTCCGCATTCCAGACGTTCACGACATGCTTGTGTGCAAACTGGCTTGTATCCACAAGGTGCTGATACTAGATGTCCACAGTCTAAGACCATATCCACGACTTGCTCGCACTTGATTTCACTTTCTTCTCGTGTAAGATGGCATTTGGCGACATAACTGTGTCCACAAGGTAATTCACATTCAACGATATGCTGGCATTCAAAGCTGTCGTCACTAATCTCGCTGCATTGGCCAGTAGCTGTATGTCCACATGATAAAGTCTTGGTCGTCATTTCTGTACAAGGAGGACAAGGTCGGTTCTCACACTCGTAACAAGCATTTGGACAACTATGCTCGCAAGATCGGGGTCGTACACAAGGTCGTCTACACTTGCTTGTAGCACTAGAATGCTTCAAATGATGGCACAACTATTGTATTCTGCATTAGTACTATAACTACAGAGCATATCATTCGAATCACTGTACCTCTTCACATACGTGACCACATTCCAATAAGGTATTGCAAATGCGCTATATAAGAGAAGATTAGTATTCACTGATGCCATCTTTGGTATAAAGGTGATACGACTTACATTACATCCACCGTTTCTGACTGACTCAAAGTCTTTGAAATGGCCGAGATGACTTGTAGTGTCAGGATGACTCTTGCAAGTGACAGTAAGTTGAGAATCAAGTAAGCCTATGTAGAAAGTCAAAGATTAGACTGGTTGACACTTTGCAAGTGATATAACTTACCTCTTGCTTTCATTTGTTGTGCTACATTGGCCCAAATGCCATTGCCCAGATATGAAACATTGCCAACGATGTATAATCCATGCTTAGCTCTTGATAGCGCAAGTGATATGTTGTATTCTGGTATAACTTGTTCTCCAGGAATTCGAAGCACGAGTATAACAAACATGTTCTCTTTGCCGATATAATCATCGACACAATGGACTTCAACACCATCCACAGCACCCTTGGAAAAAACACTGATAGTCCGAATATGCTCTTGCATGACTGTGTTGATCAACTTCTTCATAAGAGGCGATAGAACGAGAATGTTGATTTGGGATGGTTTGTAACCCTGCTGGAAGAGATAGAGTGCCAAATGACATGCATAACGAGCTTCATCCACATCCTGTTCACTGACTTGAACACCACTCATTCGAGAGAAAAAGCCATGTCGTGTATTTTCTGCTTGTGCATCGATGCCATGATCAATAAAGAAACCGTGTTGCAATACTCCAAAAAGTTCAATAGATGATTCGTCGACACAATTCTGGCTGGCAATAGGTGCAGTGATAAGAAGAGAACGATCTGGAGCTGTTGTAGCTGTCATTGCAACTGAATCATGGATGCCGGCAATCTCTTTGCACATACGCCATTGCTCTTCAAGTCGAATCATTGTGCCACCTGATCGTTTCCAGCGTTCAAACATGGATGTATCCAAATGTTTAGGCTCATCACGCAAAGCAGGATTGTGAATAGGAGGATGCATAGTGGACTGATGATTGCCAATCATAATCACATGTTCTGCACGAGATCCCAAGACAAAAGGCAGCATGGTAGACTCCAAGATCTCATGTGCTTCATCAACAATCACCACACGGGGCCAAAGTGATGATACCAATTCAGTATTTTGTGCTGCACAATCTGCTGTCATACCCACGACACGACTAAAACGACAGCTTGACACCCATTTCTTTTGTCGAGCATCTTCAAGTACCTTGGCAGCCTTCATTTGCTCATCGAGAATCATGCTGATGTTGGTATCAATCACATCGAGTAGTGTGTCGATCACATCGTTACGCAACTGATATTTGGCACTGCGTGATAGATTCCACAAATCCTCAGGCTGTACTTGACTCCAAATACGCACCATTTTCTTGCGAGTCTCATATGAAGGCGATGATGTTGGTAATGGCCAATTATGTGCATCAGCAAGTGAAATAATCTCTGGTACGTGTTTTTCAATCCAATGTCGACGCTCATTGAACCATTTACGCTCCACAATAGGCTGTGCTCGTTTACCAGTTGTAGCAAATACGTGTTGACTAAGACCAAGATCCACAGGTTCTGATGCATGCTGCTTGCTCATGAATTGCTCTTGATCATCCTCATCCATCCAGAAACACCACAATTCCTCCATGTTGAATTCAGTAAATGGCTTCATAATGGCATTCATGCAAGAACGTATCATGGCTTGTTTGCAATAAGGCGGTAAAGTAGTCACCATTACTGATGGATCTCCTTGTTCGATTCGCTTACGATAGTGCCATAATGCTGTAAGGTGACTTTGCCATGTAGCCATTCTTCTCTCCAATACTTGATGATACTTGCGATCAGGATCACCTACATTTGGCTCAGCTACACGAATAGCTTGTCGGCTCAAAAGTTGTTCTTGCGCTGGTGTAGCACCCAAACGAAGCAAATCAGGGATATTGTTGACCAGTCGACTCAAAATGTCATCCAAAGTAGACTCTCGTCGTGTAAGCACCAGAATAGGTTGAAAACATTGGCTGGACACAAGTGCTTGGTAAGTCAATTCAACCAACTTGCTAGCAAGGAATGTTTTGCCAGTGCCTTCTGTGCCAGTGATCATGGCAAGTTGATGAGTCAATGCATATTGTGTAGCTTTGAGCTGGCTCGATGACAAACTGTACAAGGGCTCTCGTTGATTTGGATGCAATGCCAATTGTGCTTTGGAGTGTTCAGGCCAAGTGCTTGTGCCTTCATTAGCACCAATTTGTGCCTTGAATCCCTTGTTTTTCAGCTTTGGCACCAGGATGTTGGAAACATTGAGCATGACTCCACAAAGATAATCTGGTGTCTCATTGGTCAGATAAGGTGGTGTCGATCCTGATGCACCTGGAGGAGAGAGTAGTAATGGAGTCACCACCTTGGAAAGATTTCTGTCATTGGTCTATTTCTATCACATTAGTATGATTGGATGTATAAAATCAAGGAATAAAACATACCTGAGTACATTGTGATTGCAACCATTCAAGAATGGGAAGCATAGCCATGGCATTGGCACCACTTGTAATCACAGTATATCTCGCAGACCACTTGATCCTTCCAACTTGATCTTTATCAATGTGAATAGCCATCATGGGTACTCCTTTTGGACTGATGTGTGTGCAGACAATCGTTCCCTTGACTGTGGTATTCAACAAGAGATCCCAGAATGATAATCCATCTTCATCATCAAATGCTGGTATCAATAAGGCCATTGAACCTTCCAAAGGTAAAGATGACTGCAGACGAGAGTAATCAATCTCAAATACGACAGCAGGTTCATTGATTGTAGGTAGAAACGTAGTGCAAGTAGCTCTGCAATTGACATGCATTGTCCATCCACAGCCAAACTTTGTGCTTGATTCCTTTGGTGGTTCTTCAATGACATACTGACGAATAGCTTCATACAATGGGCCAAATATTTCATCTCGAAGAAGCACATAATGCACTGTCAAATATGTCTCTTCATTTGGATAAGGTGCATGGATGATATTAGTGATGCTATCAAGTCGACGATCTCTGAGATAGGAACGTAAGGATGACGTAGCTGGTATCTTTCTCTTGTTCTCAATCTCTAGCATAACACGTGTTTCTTGCAACAATCGCTCTGTGTCTGGAATATGTGGAATGGGTAACTTGGAATGATCTGGTGTCTTGGTCCACTCGCCACTTTCTCCATTGGATTGCCAATGATCATATTCACTTATGTTCCAATCAACTGCCATATTCTGCTCAATCTCTCGTAAAAGTGTCTCAGAACGTTGGATATATTGATGCTCAAAAACACCCTTGATTTCTTGATAGCGCTTCTGAAGATAGGAAAGTGGGATGCCTTTGTAGCCACGATAAACAGCTGAGAATTGAGAGAACAACTCCAGTAAAGGAAGCAATTCAATGGGTGTAAGAACAGCGAAATGGATATAATCATTGACGGCTGAATAGAAATCGACCCAGCTTTTCTGAATGATGGTGGCAATTGGTAACTTTGAAGAAGTAGTCTGACTACGTTCTTGCTTGAAGCGTGATAATAGCACTTGAACCAGTATGCCAAAACTCTTTTCTCCCAATCGACGACATTCAAATAAGATCTCTTCAATATCTTGATAGAATCGACGTGTTGTTTCAGGCTTGTAGAGTGAAGTGGTCATAAGATACAGTCGTCGATACATTTTGGATTCCCAAATGTGATCCACTGCAAGAGGCATAGCTGATACTTGTAAAGGTGATACTACTGATTCAGTCTCAGTGACATGATGATGATGTATCCGAGGAGTCATATGATAATGCGGTGAAGATGAATGATGCTGATATTCTTGTCGTGGAACTGCAATAGGTTGATTCATCATGTTGTTGGGTATAGATTGTTCTTCTTCTGGTGACCAGCCGATAGGATTGACATTGATATTTGCTGGTTTTGCCACTTGAGCAAAAGTGCGTCCAGTGGTGATAGTAGGAGTAGTTGTAGTTGTAGATGAAGTTGGTGCATTCATTGTCTTGTGATCAGTTGAACCTGAAAAGTTTTGGAACTCTGATTCTGTCATCCAGCCCAATTTCTTCTTTGGTGAATCATGTTGAGATTGTTTGAGCTCCAAATCAACTCCATTGTGCCACAGTTCAAAGGCTTCTGAGCGTAGGTTCTCAAAGGCAGCATTGTCGGGAGCAAACTTGACATGTCCACTGGAATTACTGCTATCATGTCTCTGTCGTGTACTTGAAGACATGTTGTCCATACTCGATACTGATCCCCAAGCTAACTCTGTCCCAGTGGATGTAAATGGCTCAGGTTGATGCTGCTGTAATCGAGGATGGTGTTGTTGGTCACTGCTAATACGCGTATATCTACCAATCAAAAGGTTGGTTCACTTGACATCATCTACGGTATATCACATTACTGCTTACCTGTCACTATGTGAAGAGTCAAATGAACTAGAAGACGCAATGGATTCGGTCCTGATCGGTGGTGCTCTGTCTTCTGGAGGACCAAATGGTCGTCCCTGTCGTTCTCGTGATCCTTGACCACTGGAATCGTACACGCCAGGCTTGGAATGGCTATATCTCGTATGAAACACCGATCTCTTGAAGCCTTCAACTGCGCGTGTGTGCATGTCCATTATGCGTATAGCGAAAAGTAGGGTAGAGTGAAAGAAGAAGAGAAAGTAAAGAGTAACAATAGGCTTGACAGTTCCAAAGTCTAAAGAGGTGACTGGTTGAATCAACGCCTTTTGTGGAACACTAATAATTGATGCGCCTGTTGATTGTTTCATGCAGCCAAGACGTCTCTTTTTTTTATCCTTCCTTATTCACTTTGCTATAATACAATCTCAGTTGGATCATCTTACTTATTTATATCATGAATCCTCTTTTAGTTCTTGGACAAATGTTTGTTCTTGACAATAATGAATCTCTTGTTCCTAGTCTCTAACGTATGCAAGTAGTACTGATGTCGTTTTCGCTTAATTGTGTCACACCAAAGTACACTATCTTTAAAGTGGCTGGCTAATACTACTGGCATCGTATACTATAATGAGCAGAGAAGAAAGTAACATCACGTGAGCAGCAACAATGATCAATATGTATTTGTCATTTGGCTTAAAGTGTGTTCAACATGAGAATTGTTATTGTACGCTAGAGTAGTAGGAGGTACTTCTATGGAATCTGCTTTGAGGAATGAACAGAATGGATGCAAATGAAATGAAGTTTCAAGGGGTGTAGTTGTAGTATATTGGGAGGAGGAGGAGGAGGAGGAATGAGAGGGGTATGCAAAAGAAAAAACTTATCGGCCAAAACGTTGATCCACTTTGGAATACTGGTACAAGCTCCGAGCCAACAATGGATAGTCGAGACGATGATAGTCATTGTTGTTTCTAGAAACAGAGAGTTAGCAATGATAACAAAGTCTCCAAGCATGACTTACATAAACTCAGTCAATCGGATATGCCATGGATGGAAGCCATCCAATGAAATGTAACAATGTGGCAGACCACTGCACACAAGCATAAGATCAGGGTCCGATGGGCCATTCTCTGCATCACAAAAGAGCATGCATCGCTTAATTAATCATCACATGTCGTCCCTGCAGCAATATCAATCATACCATGCACAAACTGATCCACCATAGCAATGTCAATATCATCACTTGAACCACCAGTAGCCATCAAATGCTTTGTAATGTTTTGTGTTGCCTGTACCAAACTTGAATAGCCATCATTGGCGGATAAAATGTTGAATTTAAGTGCTGCCCAGAAGATGTACATGTGAGATAGAGAGTCATCATTGGTATGTTATATATCGATATACGTACCAGGTGCAGAAGAAGGTGATGATCTGATCCATTTGTGTAGCATTGTCGATTGTCGCTTATACACATCCACTCCCATACTTTTCAAGATGCCTACCAAGTATCATCATTATTAGGATACCTTTTCCTTCTCCTTTTTATCATCTAGTTTACCTGATGGATCATAAACTGATAGTTCCTGAATACCAAATTCCCAAGCCCAGCATGAAGTAAGGCATATATCATTAACAAGGTCTTCCCAGTCAGCAAAATCTCGTTCTTCCAATTCGCCAGAAACTAGAATAGCCAAATGCTTAGGTATCTTGGTGAGACGTGCCTTATCCTTATGTATGGCGACTAAGCGATCGCTTGTGTCAAGACATTGGCGAATGACATGTTCAGTTTTGCGATAAAGAGAACGACAAGCAATATATAAAAGATAGCCGAGTTGTAACGTGTAAAGAATGAGATGGCATAGTCCATCGAGTAGTGTAGAATAAAGTGCTTTGTGTCTTGGCGTTGTTTTTGACGGCAAGTCTTGAGGAGAAGGAAGATTGGATTTCAGCTGTATTTTGGGTTTCTCTGCACAAGTAAATGATTGGGCAGGTGGTTGTCTTGGAGACGGTGATAAATGTGCCACTGTTGTAGTTGTAAAAGTCATAAGGATAAAGAAAAAGAGTGGAAAGAAGGGTTTAAGAAGGATGGAGATTGAGTACAAGAGCGTCAATTTGTACTGAGCCATGGATTCGATCTCAGAGACAGACAAGGAGTGAGTAGCCATGTGATTCATACGGCACCACTTTCATCAACAACAACAATGAACCACATGGTCATATCATTATCGGCATTATTGTTTCATCATCATCTTATGTTTATATGCATTCAATCAATGACTTTTTTATGGATTGTACAATTGACTATAGTAGGATGGTATGTAAACTATCATTCGGAGTCTCCCGTATGGCATCTAACGTGGCTTGTGCACACCTGCTGGCAATGGGGAAACGCCCGGCAAACAGCGGCCGCTATCACTTGTTCCACCTTTTCCGACCTTGTGCGCTTACCTCTCCTTTCATTTATTCTCATTGTTATTCACTCTACCTTCCTTATCCTCTAAACACTTGTATAGAAATGCCTGGTGACGACTCCTTACCACAACAACAACAGCAACAGCAACAACAACAACCACCTTCCACTGTTGAACCTCGAAAGAAGCGCGCAAAGATTGTGAGTGCTTGTAGTGAATGTCGTCGTAAAAAGACCAAATGCAATGGTGAACGGCCTTGTCGTAGTTGCCAAAAGTCGTCAACAGCTTGTATTTATCCATCATCATCACATGCCGAAGATCGAAGGAACGCTCCTAACAAAGCAGCCCTGGAGGCTATTGAGGAACGTCTTAAGACTATTGAAGACATGTTACGAGCTATCCTCCGGTCACAACTCGCTCTATCCGATCTAGATCCGATTGCTGTCAACAACTTTTTGAATAAGGATAACAATAAGGCATCATCTACATCGCCACCATCAGCACTTGCTTCTACTCCACCACCACCACCACCACCTACTACAACAACAATTACATCTCGTCCTTCTTCTTCACCACCACTTCATCATCCAACTTCACCTCCTGTGCAACGTCCATTGCCAATTACACCTTCGTCT
Organism: Lichtheimia ramosa; assembly: GCA_008728235.1. Classification (NCBI taxonomy): domain Eukaryota; kingdom Fungi; phylum Mucoromycota; class Mucoromycetes; order Mucorales; family Lichtheimiaceae; genus Lichtheimia; species Lichtheimia ramosa. The sequence goes on from CP031823.1 coordinate 4,816,475, forward strand.
CCACATGATTACAGATTACCTTCTATTCGCAATATTTCGGCATATTCTCGGGTATCAGATTCCGGTCATGAACGGCACCATGATTTGCCTCCTATCGGTTTCCAAAGCTATCATCACCATTATCCTGTTCAATCACATCCATCAGAAGATAATATTGATGATGATACTACTTCAAGAAAACGAAAGCGATGAATCCCTCTTCTTTCTACCTTTTATATATATATTATATCATGCACGGCTACGCTTTGTTCCTTTCTCTTTCTCTTACACTTTCTTCCTCTCCTCAACCTGTGATATATATATATACAATTCACTACTCCTATTAGAGAAGAAGCGTATGCCATCCCCATTTAGTGTTTATTGTCATGATCTAGCTAAAATAAAGTTGGCATTACTTGCTAATAACTCATTTGACTTTATGATTGACATAGACAACCTTTTATTCTAATTCACTTGCTTAGTCATCTGTTTCACCATACAATTGACCATGTTAAAGAAGAGATATTAAACTTGCTGGTATGTATCACCTTTTGAACATGTCAAGAAGAGAGCACTTGAACAGACCCCGTGACATCCTACAACTTGTCAATAGCACTTTAGGAACATGCCATTATCTCTGGTATACATCAATCAATCAGCATTATCCACTTTATGTAATAAGCTAGTAAAGCACCCATCTCGTGGTATTGGTTGGTACATACTCGATCCGGGTTTCAGGATTTGGCTATTGATGCAGCACGACAATAGGAAGGATGTCACGTGTCTACCACGTACACATTACATTTGCACAAGCACTTGATCATCACGTACCATCTGATTCAGAGGATCCAACTCTTATTCAAGCCTGATGGGATCATCTTATTGAATCTACAAGAGAATCGTATCGCCATCTATCAAGCTCAACTCGTCATGACATGATTATCCTCCCTTATGCAAATGATGATCCCATTCCCGGTGCACAAGCTGATAAAGATGGTCTTTTACAAAGAAAACACTTGTTGGATAGACAATGATGACATTTCATTCCATATAAATAAACATTGGGTGATTGACAAGGCGTTTCTAGTACTACTACAGTAACGTGTTTATTTCTTTTCAATCTCGCTTTGTGTCTTTGTTCTCAAAGTAAGAGCATGTACACCTTGTTCCAGTTCATCCTTGAGTAACTTGTAAACGGATCGATGGCGCTGCATCAAAGTCTATCATATCCCATGTTAATCATCATCCTCCCTTGACATGTTCCCCATCCTTTTCTTACCTGACCAGCAAACTTTTCAGAGATCAATGTAATGCTACAATGAAAGGGGAGTGTCATGAGATGAGATAGGAACAACAAAACATAAAAGACCACTCACCGGAAATGGGTTTCTTTGTTCGTATTTCCTTTCATAGCAGCATGGTGAGCATGCATGTGACTTTCGTTGACAATGTGGAGCGTCGAAGGATCCAAGGCTTCAATCAGCTTGCAGAATGCGTTAAGGGCTAGAACTTTAGACTTGCACGACAACTAAACAACCAACCTTGGACTCAATGGCAGTTTCTACAGGTCCTTTGTCTTCCGAGGTGATAAAGTCCTTCAGGAACGGTGATGTACTACTACCAGCTGCAGTGGAATGGAACCGTAAGGCAGTGGTGGATCGCGATGCAGTTGCTGACAGGACCTTGGATAAGAACATGCTTTGGTTTATGTGAGACAAGTCGAATTCCATCCAATGTTGAACCGAGTATACCTTGTCGCTGTGTGACTGAATCGAACATCCGATACCAATGGAACAATCTTTTAGAGGATCACATACACGGCATTAATGGTTGTAAGGACTTTATTACTAGTGTTACAAGGTAACTTGTGAGCGGGAGAAAAAGTGGTAGGGATCAGACTGTGATTAACTGAATTACACACTACTTTAAGCCAAAGTGTATGCAGCAGCTGCAAGAACGAAAAGACCAGCTTGAACAACAGGAGCATGAAGAGCAGCAACACCAGATTCATCCTTGCTGGCATCATTCTTTTGAGAAGCAGTCTTATCAGAAGAGGAAGAGGATTCAGTAGCACCTGACGAAGAGCTGGATGCCGACTCACTTGCAGCTGAAGAAGAAGCTGGAGCAGCAGAAGAGGATGCAGCCACTGAAGAAGAGGCAGGAGCAGCAGAGGATGAAGCAGCATCAGAAGTGTTGTTAGAAGATGAAGCACCACCAGCAAGTTGACCATTGCCCCAAGGAATATCAGAGCCTAGATAGAATCATTATTTGACATTAGTTATGATGATACAATATAAAAGAAAGATTGCATTTACCATCAGGTTGGGTCTTTTCGGATTCAGGAACTAAAGAGTCACCATCCTTTGCAACAATACCAAAACGGGTGGTCCATGCGGAGTCGCCCTTGTCTATATATATTGTGTGAGCATTAGAGGATTGGATGCTTATCATTACATCAATACATACCATTGGAGAACATGAAAAAGTAGACAGCAGAATAAGGATCAACTTGGGGAGCAGTCCACTTGTAGGATGAGATCTTGGTAGCATCCAAACCCTATTACAAGTAGCATTTAGCCATTGATGAACTAGACGATTGTAGATCGTAGAATAATGGATCTTTATACTCACTGATGCAACATTGGTCAACACAGTTTGGTTAAGGTTGTCGCCTGTCATAAAGTCTATTTATACGTGTGTTAATCATCCGCGTATACTGTATAAGATCCTTGCTCATACCAATCTTGAAGTTGGTCCAAGCAGTTGCAAGATCAGGCTTTTGGCCATCATCCTCTACAAAACATCAATTGTGTGAGTTATATTGCATGTCATTGATCTATTCAATTTGATCCATACTCCAAGTAATGGTATATTCCTTGCCGGCAGTCCACACGGTACCAGGCGAAGGATAAGTAGGTGCAATGACTGCAGAAACACTGGAAGCCAAAGCAGCAATAGCAGCAGTAGTAGTAATGAGTGACTTGAAGATCATCTTTTGCAGAATTGAAGTAGAAGGAAGGGAATAAGGAGCTGTTTTAAAGCAAGGAAAGGAGCAAAGAAGAAAAGAGTGAAAGAGAGAAGGAGAAAGTATGTGAAATCGACAAGGCGGCTTGAATAAAAGCTAATTGATCACCCTTTACTCGTGCGCTTTATGTGTGTACGAGTGTGTTTTTAGGCTTTCAGTTGGACGTCAGGGTCATCGAGTTGCAAAGCAAATAAAGCGGCGGTTGAAAGATGTCGCGAAAAAAGGTATTTTGCTCGTGTCCATACCAAGTAATAAGGTGTGCTTCTGTCACGCAAGAAAACATATTATTAGACAGGCTGCAGTCCTTCTCTCCTTTTGTACACATGGGGAAATTTGATCTCTTCTGTGTGACCTATTACACGTTTTGAAGAATTCAACTAGTGCGCACGACATCTAATATGAGCTTATAGCAAAAGATCATGCTCAACAAAAGACTTAAATTGTAATGTGTCTCCCGCTCTTCCGATATTGCCTCCGCATCATTGTGAAATGGTTCACTGACCTACAGAAACATGCTTGATCAATAAAAGTGTGCGCTTTTTTTAGGCATTGTTGACTTCAAGCTGTGCTGAGCTTTGTCTATTTGCCGAATACGCATGCGCCTCA